>CM056397.1:21583050-22278289 GCA_029718625.1 Synaphobranchus kaupii | reverse complement strand
AGACTCCTGAGCCAGGTAGTCACCTCCAGGAAATAATATTATATTGGTCTGCAAAGTAGCAAAACGGATATCTCGTTCAGTTGTTTTCCTCTGGCCCCATGCCCTCCTCGGTGAGTTGACGAAATCTACAGCGCATTGATGTCGCAAGTTCGTTTGGCTATCTGGGTGGCGTCCGTCTAATAACGTGGCCTATTTAGATAATTGCCATACTTTTTGCCGAGGCCTGGTCTTTCGAAAAGACTGGATGAGTTAACATGTGATCGCTGACATCGGAGGCAATTCTTGTAAATTAACCATTTACTGATCACAAAATCGATATCTTATATTTGTCTAAAACATGGCTTAAATCTGATGAATACATTGCCTTAAATTAATCCACCCCTCCTGATTACAGTAATACTCACGTTTCCCATTTAACAGATTGTGCTGTTGGTGTTTGGTGCTATAAATTATGCTAGACTCTGTGCTCCCTTAAAATATGGCTTAAATTTGAATAGCTTGTTCTCAGCTTTGCACATCCTAACAAAACAAAATAGTGAAATTTTGTGAAATATTGGCACTAGTCGCTCCTCCGTGGTCTGACAGGTATAAAAAAAACATTTTAGACTTACCATAATGTTGCATTACCAAACAAAACTTTTGCGCGTTCAAACATATTCGTCATTGGCATGGTCTTACACGTAGAAAGTCATCGCCCTTGTTTTCTCAGTGCCTTTTGACTTGTGTTGTCCTTGTTGCCGTTTGTGATTTTTACCTGGTTTACTAAAGAAAGCTCATGGATCAAGCCGAAGCCAGAACAGCTGCAGAGCTAGTGTTTGTTCCAAGTCAACCGGCCAGCTGGCTGTGTGCATAATCAGAATGCACCTTGAAGATATACAGTAGGTCCGGTTGTCCTCCAAGATTCAGATGCAAATTAGTTTGGGGGCAGACAAAAGAGACAGCAAGCAGCCATTTTTATCCAAGCAAGCATTCATGTGCGCCGTAGGTATTGTGGGATAGCTACCTGGCCAGAGGTCAGTACCTGTTGATGAGGGCTATCAAATTTTGGGGCCATTGGTCGTGGTTTGCGTCGGGGAATTAGCTCAAGTGGTAGAGCGCTCGCTTAGCATGCGAGAGGCAGCGGGATCGATGCCCGCATTCTCCAGCACCTTCTTTAGACTCCTTTCTGGCCTTGTCCTGCTTTAAGCAAGAGAGAGAAAGCGCGGGTATAGAAATCGAGTGTGCGTTTCGGCAGCTTGATTCTTTACACCTTTCATTTGGAAAATAACCCAGACACCTTTTTCTCCAGACCTTAACTGGTTGCTGACTGAAAGGAAATCCCGAATTCCTGGGGCTCTCCAGAACATGATTTTGGAACTCTTGATATGCAGCATGACAGCGGCAGCATAGGTTTAGTTTGAACTCAAATGCAACAGCCATGCTGCATTATTAATGCCGTCTGCCCCATGAGCTGTGCCCTCATCTCAGGCACCTGGTTGCACAAATAACCGGCAATCCTAAATGGAAAATCTGTCACAAACATTTGAATTTGATTGTAAATTGTGAAAACAATTCCAGCACTGAACAGGAAGGCAAGCAGGCAGCAAACTTAAAGAAGAAGATAGGCTCTCCCCACCGGCGGCCAACATCGCACAACCTGCCGAAACCCGGGATCGAACCAGGGACCTTTAGATCTTCAGTCTAACGCTCTCCCAACTGAGCTATTTCGGCCGACCCTGGAACGACCCGAGAAGGGGCGCAAGTTTATTTCGGACCGTTTTCCCACCTGCAAATCAGTCATCCCTCAGCAAGAGGTCAACAGAGCCTTATTGACAGTCAGTTATCACGTAGCCATCCTCAGTAAGTAATGTACATCAATTGACACTAATTAAGCACAAACAATGACAGCACAGCAGTTTTAAGTGTGATTTGCATTTCCAGTTCCAAAAATCCAGAGGAGAAATTGTAGTACTGGCAGTGGTTTAGTACAAGAGACTTGCCCTTTTTCATTGGGCATGGTTTCACTGTAAAGTCTGAACCTTGCTCTATCGCACACCACAGAAGCGCCGTGTAGCGCAGCGTTCTGCTTGGACAGTATTTGAAAATATTTTTGTAACAACTCCCCGCAAATTTGTCAACTTTTAGGAATCTGCTAACTCAAAGGCCACATGCAAGGGTCAAAATGAGATCATTGCAAGTTAAATGAAGTGCATTTCCCATCAAGCCTTTGAGGGCTTCATGACATACTTTCAAAGGCACCTTGCATCGTCTGAGTCAAATGCGGTTACCTTGCTGAGATCAACCTCAAGGTTCAATTGGCACTGTTTGATGCTCTCCGCAAAAGGGCAATGCAGGCATTTCTAACGTAGCGCTGACGTAAGCGTGTGCAGGCAACGCAGAGCTGTTCCTTGTCCTCGTTAGTATAGTGGCCAGTATCCCCGCCTGTCACGCGGGAGACCGGGGTTCGATTCCCCGACGGGGAGAAAACGACTCTGTTCTTTTCACTGACAAATGTGATGAAATCGAGATGAGAAATCCTTGGCCCGTATGGGGGTCAAACCCGCGATATCGCCGTCATTAGCAACACGATCTAACCTACTGAGCTCAATGGCCAGCAGACTCCTGAGCCAGGTAGTCACCTCCAGGAAATAATATTATATTGGTCTGCAAAGTAGCAAAACGGATATCTCGTTCAGTTGTTTTCCTCTGGCCCCATGCCCTCTCGGTGAGTTGACGAAATCTACAGCGCATTGATGTCGCAAGTTCGTTTGGCTATCTGGGTGGCGTCCGTCTAATAACGTGGCCTATTTAGATAATTGCCATACTTTTTGCCGGAGCCTGGTCTTTCGAAAAGACTGGATGAGTTAACATGTGATCGCTGACATCGGAGGCAATTCTTGTAAATTAACCATTTACTGATCACAAAATCGATATCTTATATTTGTCTAAAACATGGCTTAAATCTGATGAATACATTGCCTTAAATTAATCCACCCCTCCTGATTACAGTAATACTCACGTTTCCCATTTAACAGATTGTGCTGTTGGTGTTTGGTGCTATAAATTATGCTAGACTCTGTGCTCCCTTAAAATATGGCTTAAATTTGAATAGCTTGTTCTCAGCTTTGCACATCCTAACAAAACAAAATAGTGAAATTTTGTGAAATATTGGCACTAGTCGCTCCTCCGTGGTCTGACAGGTATAAAAAAAACATTTTAGACTTACCATAATGTTGCATTACCAAACAAAACTTTGCGCGTTCAAACATATTCGTCATTGGCATGGTCTTACACGTAGAAAGTCATCGCCCTTGTTTTCTCAGTGCCTTTTGACTTGTGTTGTCCTTGTTGCCGTTTGTGATTTTTACCTGGTTTACTAAAGAAAGCTCATGGATCAAGCCGAAGCCAGAACAGCTGCAGAGCTAGTGTTTGTTCCAAGTCAACCGGCCAGCTGGCTGTGTGCATAATCAGAATGCACCTTGAAGATATACAGTAGGTCCGGTTGTCCTCCAAGATTCAGATGCAAATTAGTTTGGGGGCAGACAAAAGAGACAGCAAGCAGCCATTTTTATCCAAGCAAGCATTCATGTGCGCCGTAGGTATTGTGGGATAGCTACCTGGCCAGAGGTCAGTACCTGTTGATGAGGGCTATCAAATTTTGGGGCCATTGGTCGTGGTTTGCGTCGGGGAATTAGCTCAAGTGGTAGAGCGCTCGCTTAGCATGCGAGAGGCAGCGGGATCGATGCCCGCATTCTCCAGCACCTTCTTTAGACTCCTTTCTGGCCTTGTCCTGCTTTAAGCAAGAGAGAGAAAGCGCGGGTATAGAAATCGAGTGTGCGTTTCGGCAGCTTGATTCTTTACACCCCTTTCATTGGAAAATAACCCAGACACCTTTTTCTCCAGACCTTAACTGGTTGCTGACTGAAAGGAAATCCCGAATTCCTGGGGCTCTCCAGAACATGATTTTGGAACTCTTGATATGCAGCATGACAGCGGCAGCATAGGTTTAGTTTGAACTCAAATGCAACAGCCATGCTGCATTATTAATGCCGTCTGCCCCATGAGCTGTGCCCTCATCTCAGGCACCTGGTTGCACAAATAACCGGCAATCCTAAATGGAAAATCTGTCACAAACATTTGAATTTGATTGTAAATTGTGAAAACATTTCCAGCACTGAACAGGAAGGCAAGCAGGCAGCAAACTTAAAGAAGAAGATAGGCTCTCCCCACCGGCGGCCAACATCGCACACCTGCCGAAACCCGGGATCGAACCAGGGACCTTTAGATCTTCAGTCTAACGCTCTCCCAACTGAGCTATTTCGGCCGACCCTGGAACGACCCCGAGAAGGGGCGCAAGTTTATTTCGGACCGTTTTCCCACCTGCAAATCAGTCATCCCTCAGCAAGAGGTCAACAGAGCCTTATTGACAGTCAGTTATCACGTAGCCATCCTCAGTAAGTAATGTACATCAATTGACACTAATTAAGCACAAACAATGACAGCACAGCAGTTTTAAGTGTGATTTGCATTTCCAGTTCCAAAAATCCAGAGGAGAAATTGTAGTACTGGCAGTGGTTTAGTACAAGAGACTTGCCCTTTTTCATTGGGCATGGTTTCACTGTAAAGTCTGAACCTTGCTCTATCGCACACCACAGAAGCGCCGTGTAGCGCAGCGTTCTGCTTGGACAGTATTTGAAAATATTTTTGTAACAACTCCCGCAAATTTGTCAACTTTTAGGAATCTGCTAACTCAAAGGCCACATGCAAGGGTCAAAATGAGATCATTGCAAGTTAAATGAAGTGCATTTCCCATCAAGCCTTTGAGGGCTTCATGACATACTTTCAAAGGCACCTTGCATCGTCTGAGTCAAATGCGGTTACCTTGCTGAGATCAACCTCAAGGTTCAATTGGCACTGTTTGATGCTCTCCGCAAAAGGGCAATGCAGGCATTTCTAACGTAGCGCTGACGTAAGCGTGTGCAGGCAACGCAGAGCTGTTCCTTGTCCTCGTTAGTATAGTGGCCAGTATCCCCCGCCTGTCACGCGGGAGACCGGGGTTCGATTCCCCGACGGGGAGAAAACGACTCTGTTCTTTTCACTGACAAATGTGATGAAATCGAGATGAGAAATCCTTGGCCCGTATGGGGGTCAAACCCGCGATATCGCCGTCATTAGCAACACGATCTAACCTACTGAGCTCAATGGCCAGCAGACTCCTGAGCCAGGTAGTCACCTCCAGGAAATAATATTATATTGGTCTGCAAAGTAGCAAAACGGATATCTCGTTCAGTTGTTTTCCTCTGGCCCCATGCCCTCTCGGTGAGTTGACGAAATCTACAGCGCATTGATGTCGCAAGTTCGTTTGGCTATCTGGGTGGCGTCCGTCTAATAACGTGGCCTATTTAGATAATTGCCATACTTTTTGCCGAGGCCTGGTCTTTCGAAAAGACTGGATGAGTTAACATGTGATCGCTGACATCGGAGGCAATTCTTGTAAATTAACCATTTACTGATCACAAAATCGATATCTTATATTTGTCTAAAACATGGCTTAAATCTGATGAATACATTGCCTTAAATTAATCCACCCCTCCTGATTACAGTAATACTCACGTTTCCCATTTAACAGATTGTGCTGTTGGTGTTTGGTGCTATAAATTATGCTAGACTCTGTGCTCCCTTAAAATATGGCTTAAATTTGAATAGCTTGTTCTCAGCTTTGCACATCCTAACAAAACAAAATAGTGAAATTTTGTGAAATATTGGCACTAGTCGCTCCTCCGTGGTCTGACAGGTATAAAAAAAAACATTTTAGACTTACCATAATGTTGCATTACCAAACAAAACTTTTGCGCGTTCAAACATATTCGTCATTGGCATGGTCTTACACGTAGAAAGTCATCGCCCTTGTTTTCTCAGTGCCTTTTGACTTGTGTTGTCCTTGTTGCCGTTTGTGATTTTTACCTGGTTTACTAAAGAAAGCTCATGGATCAAGCCGAAGCCAGAACAGCTGCAGAGCTAGTGTTTGTTCCAAGTCAACCGGCCAGCTGGCTGTGTGCATAATCAGAATGCACCTTGAAGATATACAGTAGGTCCGGTTGTCCTCCAAGATTCAGATGCAAATTAGTTTGGGGGCAGACAAAAGAGACAGCAAGCAGCCATTTTTATCCAAGCAAGCATTCATGTGCGCCGTAGGTATTGTGGGATAGCTACCTGGCCAGAGGTCAGTACCTGTTGATGAGGGCTATCAAATTTTGGGGCCATTGGTCGTGGTTTGCGTCGGGGAATTAGCTCAAGTGGTAGAGCGCTCGCTTAGCATGCGAGAGGCAGCGGGATCGATGCCCGCATTCTCCAGCACCTTCTTTAGACTCCTTTCTGGCCTTGTCCTGCTTTAAGCAAGAGAGAGAAAGCGCGGGTATAGAAATCGAGTGTGCGTTTCGGCAGCTTGATTCTTTACACCCTTTCATTTGGAAAATAACCCAGACACCTTTTTCTCCAGACCTTAACTGGTTGCTGACTGAAAGGAAATCCCGAATTCCTGGGGCTCTCCAGAACATGATTTTGGAACTCTTGATATGCAGCATGACAGCGGCAGCATAGGTTTAGTTTGAACTCAAATGCAACAGCCATGCTGCATTATTAATGCCGTCTGCCCCATGAGCTGTGCCCTCATCTCAGGCACCTGGTTGCACAAATAACCGGCAATCCTAAATGGAAAATCTGTCACAAACATTTGAATTTGATTGTAAATTGTGAAAACATTTCCAGCACTGAACAGGAAGGCAAGCAGGCAGCAAACTTAAAGAAGAAGATAGGCTCTCCCCACCGGCGGCCAACATCGCACAACCTGCCGAAACCCGGGATCGAACCAGGGACCTTTAGATCTTCAGTCTAACGCTCTCCCAACTGAGCTATTTCGGCCGACCCTGGAACGACCCGAGAAGGGGCGCAAGTTTATTTCGGACCGTTTTCCCACCTGCAAATCAGTCATCCCTCAGCAAGAGGTCAACAGAGCCTTATTGACAGTCAGTTATCACGTAGCCATCCTCAGTAAGTAATGTACATCAATTGACACTAATTAAGCACAAACAATGACAGCACAGCAGTTTTAAGTGTGATTTGCATTTCCAGTTCCAAAAATCCAGAGGAGAAATTGTAGTACTGGCAGTGGTTTAGTACAAGAGACTTGCCCTTTTTCATTGGGCATGGTTTCACTGTAAAGTCTGAACCTTGCTCTATCGCACACCACAGAAGCGCCGTGTAGCGCAGCGTTCTGCTTGGACAGTATTTGAAAATATTTTTGTAACAACTCCCGCAAATTTGTCAACTTTTAGGAATCTGCTAACTCAAAGGCCACATGCAAGGGTCAAAATGAGATCATTGCAAGTTAAATGAAGTGCATTTCCCATCAAGCCTTTGAGGGCTTCATGACATACTTTCAAAGGCACCTTGCATCGTCTGAGTCAAATGCGGTTACCTTGCTGAGATCAACCTCAAGGTTCAATTGGCACTGTTTGATGCTCTCCGCAAAAGGGCAATGCAGGCATTTCTAACGTAGCGCTGACGTAAGCGTGTGCAGGCAACGCAGAGCTGTTCCTTGTCCTCGTTAGTATAGTGGCCAGTATCCCCGCCTGTCACGCGGGAGACCGGGGTTCGATTCCCCGACGGGGAGAAAACGACTCTGTTCTTTTCACTGACAAATGTGATGAAATCGAGATGAGAAATCCTTGGCCCGTATGGGGGTCAAACCCGCGATATCGCCGTCATTAGCAACACGATCTAACCTACTGAGCTCAATGGCCAGCAGACTCCTGAGCCAGGTAGTCACCTCCAGGAAATAATATTATATTGGTCTGCAAAGTAGCAAAACGGATATCTCGTTCAGTTGTTTTCCTCTGGCCCCATGCCCTCTCGGTGAGTTGACGAAATCTACAGCGCATTGATGTCGCAAGTTCGTTTGGCTATCTGGGTGGCGTCCGTCTAATAACGTGGCCTATTTAGATAATTGCCATACTTTTTGCCGGAGGCCTGGTCTTTCGAAAAGACTGGATGAGTTAACATGTGATCGCTGACATCGGAGGCAATTCTTGTAAATTAACCATTTACTGATCACAAAATCGATATCTTATATTTGTCTAAAACATGGCTTAAATCTGATGAATACATTGCCTTAAATTAATCCACCCCTCCTGATTACAGTAATACTCACGTTTCCCATTTAACAGATTGTGCTGTTGGTGTTTGGTGCTATAAATTATGCTAGACTCTGTGCTCCCTTAAAATATGGCTTAAATTTGAATAGCTTGTTCTCAGCTTTGCACATCCTAACAAAACAAAATAGTGAAATTTTGTGAAATATTGGCACTAGTCGCTCCTCCGTGGTCTGACAGGTATAAAAAAAACATTTTAGACTTACCATAATGTTGCATTACCAAACAAAACTTTTGCGCGTTCAAACATATTCGTCATTGGCATGGTCTTACACGTAGAAAGTCATCGCCCTTGTTTTCTCAGTGCCTTTTGACTTGTGTTGTCCTTGTTGCCGTTTGTGATTTTTACCTGGTTTACTAAAGAAAGCTCATGGATCAAGCCGAAGCCAGAACAGCTGCAGAGCTAGTGTTTGTTCCAAGTCAACCGGCCAGCTGGCTGTGTGCATAATCAGAATGCACCTTGAAGATATACAGTAGGTCCGGTTGTCCTCCAAGATTCAGATGCAAATTAGTTTGGGGGCAGACAAAAGAGACAGCAAGCAGCCATTTTTCTCCAAGCAAGCATTCATGTGCGCCGTAGGTATTGTGGGATAGCTACCTGGCCAGAGGTCAGTACCTGTTGATGAGGGCTATCAAATTTTGGGGCCATTGGTCGTGGTTTGCGTCGGGGAATTAGCTCAAGTGGTAGAGCGCTCGCTTAGCATGCGAGAGGCAGCGGGATCGATGCCCGCATTCTCCAGCACCTTCTTTAGACTCCTTTCTGGCCTTGTCCTGCTTTAAGCAAGAGAGAGAAAGCGCGGGTATAGAAATCGAGTGTGCGTTTCGGCAGCTTGATTCTTTACACCCTTTCATTTGGAAAATAACCCAGACACCTTTTTCTCCAGACCTTAACTGGTTGCTGACTGAAAGGAAATCCCGAATTCCTGGGGCTCTCCAGAACATGATTTTGGAACTCTTGATATGCAGCATGACAGCGGCAGCATAGGTTTAGTTTGAACTCAAATGCAACAGCCATGCTGCATTATTAATGCCGTCTGCCCCATGAGCTGTGCCCTCATCTCAGGCACCTGGTTGCACAAATAACCGGCAATCCTAAATGGAAAATCTGTCACAAACATTTGAATTTGATTGTAAATTGTGAAAACAATTCCAGCACTGAACAGGAAGGCAAGCAGGCAGCAAACTTAAAGAAGAAGATAGGCTCTCCCCACCGGCGGCCAACATCGCACAACCTGCCGAAACCCGGGATCGAACCAGGGACCTTTAGATCTTCAGTCTAACGCTCTCCCAACTGAGCTATTTCGGCCGACCCTGGAACGACCCGAGAAGGGGCGCAAGTTTATTTCGGACCGTTTTCCCACCTGCAAATCAGTCATCCCTCAGCAAGAGGTCAACAGAGCCTTATTGACAGTCAGTTATCACGTAGCCATCCTCAGTAAGTAATGTACATCAATTGACACTAATTAAGCACAAACAATGACAGCACAGCAGTTTTAAGTGTGATTTGCATTTCCAGTTCCAAAAATCCAGAGGAGAAATTGTAGTACTGGCAGTGGTTTAGTACAAGAGACTTGCCCTTTTTCATTGGGCATGGTTTCACTGTAAAGTCTGAACCTTGCTCTATCGCACACCACAGAAGCGCCGTGTAGCGCAGCGTTCTGCTTGGACAGTATTTGAAAATATTTTTGTAACAACTCCCGCAAATTTGTCAACTTTTAGGAATCTGCTAACTCAAAGGCCACATGCAAGGGTCAAAATGAGATCATTGCAAGTTAAATGAAGTGCATTTCCCATCAAGCCTTTGAGGGCTTCATGACATACTTTCAAAGGCACCTTGCATCGTCTGAGTCAAATGCGGTTACCTTGCTGAGATCAACCTCAAGGTTCAATTGGCACTGTTTGATGCTCTCCGCAAAAGGGCAATGCAGGCATTTCTAACGTAGCGCTGACGTAAGCGTGTGCAGGCAACGCAGAGCTGTTCCTTGTCCTCGTTAGTATAGTGGCCAGTATCCCCGCCTGTCACGCGGGAGACCGGGGTTCGATTCCCCGACGGGGAGAAAACGACTCTGTTCTTTTCACTGACAAATGTGATGAAATCGAGATGAGAAATCCTTGGCCCGTATGGGGGTCAAACCCGCGATATCGCCGTCATTAGCAACACGATCTAACCTACTGAGCTCAATGGCCAGCAGACTCCTGAGCCAGGTAGTCACCTCCAGGAAATAATATTATATTGGTCTGCAAAGTAGCAAAACGGATATCTCGTTCAGTTGTTTTCCTCTGGCCCCATGCCCTCTCGGTGAGTTGACGAAATCTACAGCGCATTGATGTCGCAAGTTCGTTTGGCTATCTGGGTGGCGTCCGTCTAATAACGTGGCCTATTTAGATAATTGCCATACTTTTTGCCGGAGGCCTGGTCTTTCGAAAAGACTGGATGAGTTAACATGTGATCGCTGACATCGGAGGCAATTCTTGTAAATTAACCATTTACTGATCACAAAATCGATATCTTATATTTGTCTAAAACATGGCTTAAATCTGATGAATACATTGCCTTAAATTAATCCACCCCTCCTGATTACAGTAATACTCACGTTTCCCATTTAACAGATTGTGCTGTTGGTGTTTGGTGCTATAAATTATGCTAGACTCTGTGCTCCCTTAAAATATGGCTTAAATTTGAATAGCTTGTTCTCAGCTTTGCACATCCTAACAAAACAAAATAGTGAAATTTTGTGAAATATTGGCACTAGTCGCTCCTCCGTGGTCTGACAGGTATAAAAAAAACATTTTAGACTTACCATAATGTTGCATTACCAAACAAAACTTTTGCGCGTTCAAACATATTCGTCATTGGCATGGTCTTACACGTAGAAAGTCATCGCCCTTGTTTTCTCAGTGCCTTTTGACTTGTGTTGTCCTTGTTGCCGTTTGTGATTTTTACCTGGTTTACTAAAGAAAGCTCATGGATCAAGCCGAAGCCAGAACAGCTGCAGAGCTAGTGTTTGTTCCAAGTCAACCGGCCAGCTGGCTGTGTGCATAATCAGAATGCACCTTGAAGATATACAGTAGGTCCGGTTGTCCTCCAAGATTCAGATGCAAATTAGTTTGGGGGCAGACAAAAGAGACAGCAAGCAGCCATTTTTCTCCAAGCAAGCATTCATGTGCGCCGTAGGTATTGTGGGATAGCTACCTGGCCAGAGGTCAGTACCTGTTGATGAGGGCTATCAAATTTTGGGGCCATTGGTCGTGGTTTGCGTCGGGGAATTAGCTCAAGTGGTAGAGCGCTCGCTTAGCATGCGAGAGGCAGCGGGATCGATGCCCGCATTCTCCAGCACCTTCTTTAGACTCCTTTCTGGCCTTGTCCTGCTTTAAGCAAGAGAGAGAAAGCGCGGGTATAGAAATCGAGTGTGCGTTTCGGCAGCTTGATTCTTTACACCCTTTCATTTGGAAAATAACCCAGACACCTTTTTCTCCAGACCTTAACTGGTTGCTGACTGAAAGGAAATCCCGAATTCCTGGGGCTCTCCAGAACATGATTTTGGAACTCTTGATATGCAGCATGACAGCGGCAGCATAGGTTTAGTTTGAACTCAAATGCAACAGCCATGCTGCATTATTAATGCCGTCTGCCCCATGAGCTGTGCCCTCATCTCAGGCACCTGGTTGCACAAATAACCGGCAATCCTAAATGGAAAATCTGTCACAAACATTTGAATTTGATTGTAAATTGTGAAAACAATTCCAGCACTGAACAGGAAGGCAAGCAGGCAGCAAACTTAAAGAAGAAGATAGGCTCTCCCCACCGGCGGCCAACATCGCACAACCTGCCGAAACCCGGGATCGAACCAGGGACCTTTAGATCTTCAGTCTAACGCTCTCCCAACTGAGCTATTTCGGCCGACCCTGGAACGACCCGAGAAGGGGCGCAAGTTTATTTCGGACCGTTTTCCCACCTGCAAATCAGTCATCCCTCAGCAAGAGGTCAACAGAGCCTTATTGACAGTCAGTTATCACGTAGCCATCCTCAGTAAGTAATGTACATCAATTGACACTAATTAAGCACAAACAATGACAGCACAGCAGTTTTAAGTGTGATTTGCATTTCCAGTTCCAAAAATCCAGAGGAGAAATTGTAGTACTGGCAGTGGTTTAGTACAAGAGACTTGCCCTTTTTCATTGGGCATGGTTTCACTGTAAAGTCTGAACCTTGCTCTATCGCACACCACAGAAGCGCCGTGTAGCGCAGCGTTCTGCTTGGACAGTATTTGAAAATATTTTTGTAACAACTCCCGCAAATTTGTCAACTTTTAGGAATCTGCTAACTCAAAGGCCACATGCAAGGGTCAAAATGAGATCATTGCAAGTTAAATGAAGTGCATTTCCCATCAAGCCTTTGAGGGCTTCATGACATACTTTCAAAGGCACCTTGCATCGTCTGAGTCAAATGCGGTTACCTTGCTGAGATCAACCTCAAGGTTCAATTGGCACTGTTTGATGCTCTCCGCAAAAGGGCAATGCAGGCATTTCTAACGTAGCGCTGACGTAAGCGTGTGCAGGCAACGCAGAGCTGTTCCTTGTCCTCGTTAGTATAGTGGCCAGTATCCCCGCCTGTCACGCGGGAGACCGGGGTTCGATTCCCCGACGGGGAGAAAACGACTCTGTTCTTTTCACTGACAAATGTGATGAAATCGAGATGAGAAATCCTTGGCCCGTATGGGGGTCAAACCCGCGATATCGCCGTCATTAGCAACACGATCTAACCTACTGAGCTCAATGGCCAGCAGACTCCTGAGCCAGGTAGTCACCTCCAGGAAATAATATTATATTGGTCTGCAAAGTAGCAAAACGGATATCTCGTTCAGTTGTTTTCCTCTGGCCCCATGCCCTCTCGGTGAGTTGACGAAATCTACAGCGCATTGATGTCGCAAGTTCGTTTGGCTATCTGGGTGGCGTCCGTCTAATAACGTGGCCTATTTAGATAATTGCCATACTTTTTGCCGGAGGCCTGGTCTTTCGAAAAGACTGGATGAGTTAACATGTGATCGCTGACATCGGAGGCAATTCTTGTAAATTAACCATTTACTGATCACAAAATCGATATCTTATATTTGTCTAAAACATGGCTTAAATCTGATGAATACATTGCCTTAAATTAATCCACCCCTCCTGATTACAGTAATACTCACGTTTCCCATTTAACAGATTGTGCTGTTGGTGTTTGGTGCTATAAATTATGCTAGACTCTGTGCTCCCTTAAAATATGGCTTAAATTTGAATAGCTTGTTCTCAGCTTTGCACATCCTAACAAAACAAAATAGTGAAATTTTGTGAAATATTGGCACTAGTCGCTCCTCCGTGGTCTGACAGGTATAAAAAAAACATTTTAGACTTACCATAATGTTGCATTACCAAACAAAACTTTTGCGCGTTCAAACATATTCGTCATTGGCATGGTCTTACACGTAGAAAGTCATCGCCCTTGTTTTCTCAGTGCCTTTTGACTTGTGTTGTCCTTGTTGCCGTTTGTGATTTTTACCTGGTTTACTAAAGAAAGCTCATGGATCAAGCCGAAGCCAGAACAGCTGCAGAGCTAGTGTTTGTTCCAAGTCAACCGGCCAGCTGGCTGTGTGCATAATCAGAATGCACCTTGAAGATATACAGTAGGTCCGGTTGTCCTCCAAGATTCAGATGCAAATTAGTTTGGGGGCAGACAAAAGAGACAGCAAGCAGCCATTTTTATCCAAGCAAGCATTCATGTGCGCCGTAGGTATTGTGGGATAGCTACCTGGCCAGAGGTCAGTACCTGTTGATGAGGGCTATCAAATTTTGGGGCCATTGGTCGTGGTTTGCGTCGGGGAATTAGCTCAAGTGGTAGAGCGCTCGCTTAGCATGCGAGAGGCAGCGGGATCGATGCCCGCATTCTCCAGCACCTTCTTTAGACTCCTTTCTGGCCTTGTCCTGCTTTAAGCAAGAGAGAGAAAGCGCGGGTATAGAAATCGAGTGTGCGTTTCGGCAGCTTGATTCTTTACACCCTTTCATTTGGAAAATAACCCAGACACCTTTTTCTCCAGACCTTAACTGGTTGCTGACTGAAAGGAAATCCCGAATTCCTGGGGCTCTCCAGAACATGATTTTGGAACTCTTGATATGCAGCATGACAGCGGCAGCATAGGTTTAGTTTGAACTCAAATGCAACAGCCATGCTGCATTATTAATGCCGTCTGCCCCATGAGCTGTGCCCTCATCTCAGGCACCTGGTTGCACAAATAACCGGCAATCCTAAATGGAAAATCTGTCACAAACATTTGAATTTGATTGTAAATTGTGAAAACAATTCCAGCACTGAACAGGAAGGCAAGCAGGCAGCAAACTTAAAGAAGAAGATAGGCTCTCCCCACCGGCGGCCAACATCGCACAACCTGCCGAAACCCGGGATCGAACCAGGGACCTTTAGATCTTCAGTCTAACGCTCTCCCAACTGAGCTATTTCGGCCGACCCTGGAACGACCCGAGAAGGGGCGCAAGTTTATTTCGGACCGTTTTCCCACCTGCAAATCAGTCATCCCTCAGCAAGAGGTCAACAGAGCCTTATTGACAGTCAGTTATCACGTAGCCATCCTCAGTAAGTAATGTACATCAATTGACACTAATTAAGCACAAACAATGACAGCACAGCAGTTTTAAGTGTGATTTGCATTTCCAGTTCCAAAAATCCAGAGGAGAAATTGTAGTACTGGCAGTGGTTTAGTACAAGAGACTTGCCCTTTTTCATTGGGCATGGTTTCACTGTAAAGTCTGAACCTTGCTCTATCGCACACCACAGAAGCGCCGTGTAGCGCAGCGTTCTGCTTGGACAGTATTTGAAAATATTTTTGTAACAACTCCCGCAAATTTGTCAACTTTTAGGAATCTGCTAACTCAAAGGCCACATGCAAGGGTCAAAATGAGATCATTGCAAGTTAAATGAAGTGCATTTCCCATCAAGCCTTTGAGGGCTTCATGACATACTTTCAAAGGCACCTTGCATCGTCTGAGTCAAATGCGGTTACCTTGCTGAGATCAACCTCAAGGTTCAATTGGCACTGTTTGATGCTCTCCGCAAAAGGGCAATGCAGGCATTTCTAACGTAGCGCTGACGTAAGCGTGTGCAGGCAACGCAGAGCTGTTCCTTGTCCTCGTTAGTATAGTGGCCAGTATCCCCGCCTGTCACGCGGGAGACCGGGGTTCGATTCCCCGACGGGGAGAAAACGACTCTGTTCTTTTCACTGACAAATGTGATGAAATCGAGATGAGAAATCCTTGGCCCGTATGGGGGTCAAACCCGCGATATCGCCGTCATTAGCAACACGATCTAACCTACTGAGCTCAATGGCCAGCAGACTCCTGAGCCAGGTAGTCACCTCCAGGAAATAATATTATATTGGTCTGCAAAGTAGCAAAACGGATATCTCGTTCAGTTGTTTTCCTCTGGCCCCATGCCCTCTCGGTGAGTTGACGAAATCTACAGCGCATTGATGTCGCAAGTTCGTTTGGCTATCTGGGTGGCGTCCGTCTAATAACGTGGCCTATTTAGATAATTGCCATACTTTTTGCCGGAGGCCTGGTCTTTCGAAAAGACTGGATGAGTTAACATGTGATCGCTGACATCGGAGGCAATTCTTGTAAATTAACCATTTACTGATCACAAAATCGATATCTTATATTTGTCTAAAACATGGCTTAAATCTGATGAATACATTGCCTTAAATTAATCCACCCCTCCTGATTACAGTAATACTCACGTTTCCCATTTAACAGATTGTGCTGTTGGTGTTTGGTGCTATAAATTATGCTAGACTCTGTGCTCCCTTAAAATATGGCTTAAATTTGAATAGCTTGTTCTCAGCTTTGCACATCCTAACAAAACAAAATAGTGAAATTTTGTGAAATATTGGCACTAGTCGCTCCTCCGTGGTCTGACAGGTATAAAAAAAACATTTTAGACTTACCATAATGTTGCATTACCAAACAAAACTTTTGCGCGTTCAAACATATTCGTCATTGGCATGGTCTTACACGTAGAAAGTCATCGCCCTTGTTTTCTCAGTGCCTTTTGACTTGTGTTGTCCTTGTTGCCGTTTGTGATTTTTACCTGGTTTACTAAAGAAAGCTCATGGATCAAGCCGAAGCCAGAACAGCTGCAGAGCTAGTGTTTGTTCCAAGTCAACCGGCCAGCTGGCTGTGTGCATAATCAGAATGCACCTTGAAGATATACAGTAGGTCCGGTTGTCCTCCAAGATTCAGATGCAAATTAGTTTGGGGGCAGACAAAAGAGACAGCAAGCAGCCATTTTTATCCAAGCAAGCATTCATGTGCGCCGTAGGTATTGTGGGATAGCTACCTGGCCAGAGGTCAGTACCTGTTGATGAGGGCTATCAAATTTTGGGGCCATTGGTCGTGGTTTGCGTCGGGGAATTAGCTCAAATGGTAGAGCGCTCGCTTAGCATGCGAGAGGCAGCGGGATCGATGCCCGCATTCTCCAGCACCTTCTTTAGACTCCTTTCTGGCCTTGTCCTGCTTTAAGCAAGAGAGAGAAAGCGCGGGTATAGAAATCGAGTGTGCGTTTCGGCAGCTTGATTCTTTACACCCTTTCATTTGGAAAATAACCCAGACACCTTTTTCTCCAGACCTTAACTGGTTGCTGACTGAAAGGAAATCCCGAATTCCTGGGGCTCTCCAGAACATGATTTTGGAACTCTTGATATGCAGCATGACAGCGGCAGCATAGGTTTAGTTTGAACTCAAATGCAACAGCCATGCTGCATTATTAATGCCGTCTGCCCCATGAGCTGTGCCCTCATCTCAGGCACCTGGTTGCACAAATAACCGGCAATCCTAAATGGAAAATCTGTCACAAACATTTGAATTTGATTGTAAATTGTGAAAACAATTCCAGCACTGAACAGGAAGGCAAGCAGGCAGCAAACTTAAAGAAGAAGATAGGCTCTCCCCACCGGCGGCCAACATCGCACAACCTGCCGAAACCCGGGATCGAACCAGGGACCTTTAGATCTTCAGTCTAACGCTCTCCCAACTGAGCTATTTCGGCCGACCCTGGAACGACCCGAGAAGGGGCACAAGTTTATTTCGGACCGTTTTCCCACCTGCAAATCAGTCATCCCTCAGCAAGAGGTCAACAGAGCCTTATTGACAGTCAGTTATCACGTAGCCATCCTCAGTAAGTAATGTACATCAATTGACACTAATTAAGCACAAACAATGACAGCACAGCAGTTTTAAGTGTGATTTGCATTTCCAGTTCCAAAAATCCAGAGGAGAAATTGTAGTACTGGCAGTGGTTTAGTACAAGAGACTTGCCCTTTTTCATTGGGCATGGTTTCACTGTAAAGTCTGAACCTTGCTCTATCGCACACCACAGAAGCGCCGTGTAGCGCAGCGTTCTGCTTGGACAGTATTTGAAAATATTTTTGTAACAACTCCCGCAAATTTGTCAACTTTTAGGAATCTGCTAACTCAAAGGCCACATGCAAGGGTCAAAATGAGATCATTGCAAGTTAAATGAAGTGCATTTCCCATCAAGCCTTTGAGGGCTTCATGACATACTTTCAAAGGCACCTTGCATCGTCTGAGTCAAATGCGGTTACCTTGCTGAGATCAACCTCAAGGTTCAATTGGCACTGTTTGATGCTCTCCGCAAAAGGGCAATGCAGGCATTTCTAACGTAGCGCTGACGTAAGCGTGTGCAGGCAACGCAGAGCTGTTCCTTGTCCTCGTTAGTATAGTGGCCAGTATCCCCGCCTGTCACGCGGGAGACCGGGGTTCGATTCCCCGACGGGGAGAAAACGACTCTGTTCTTTTCACTGACAAATGTGATGAAATCGAGATGAGAAATCCTTGGCCCGTATGGGGGTCAAACCCGCGATATCGCCGTCATTAGCAACACGATCTAACCTACTGAGCTCAATGGCCAGCAGACTCCTGAGCCAGGTAGTCACCTCCAGGAAATAATATTATATTGGTCTGCAAAGTAGCAAAACGGATATCTCGTTCAGTTGTTTTCCTCTGGCCCCATGCCCTCTCGGTGAGTTGACGAAATCTACAGCGCATTGATGTCGCAAGTTCGTTTGGCTATCTGGGTGGCGTCCGTCTAATAACGTGGCCTATTTAGATAATTGCCATACTTTTTGCCGGAGGCCTGGTCTTTCGAAAAGACTGGATGAGTTAACATGTGATCGCTGACATCGGAGGCAATTCTTGTAAATTAACCATTTACTGATCACAAAATCGATATCTTATATTTGTCTAAAACATGGCTTAAATCTGATGAATACATTGCCTTAAATTAATCCACCCCTCCTGATTACAGTAATACTCACGTTTCCCATTTAACAGATTGTGCTGTTGGTGTTTGGTGCTATAAATTATGCTAGACTCTGTGCTCCCTTAAAATATGGCTTAAATTTGAATAGCTTGTTCTCAGCTTTGCACATCCTAACAAAACAAAATAGTGAAATTTTGTGAAATATTGGCACTAGTCGCTCCTCCGTGGTCTGACAGGTATAAAAAAAACATTTTAGACTTACCATAATGTTGCATTACCAAACAAAACTTTTGCGCGTTCAAACATATTCGTCATTGGCATGGTCTTACACGTAGAAAGTCATCGCCCTTGTTTTCTCAGTGCCTTTTGACTTGTGTTGTCCTTGTTGCCGTTTGTGATTTTTACCTGGTTTACTAAAGAAAGCTCATGGATCAAGCCGAAGCCAGAACAGCTGCAGAGCTAGTGTTTGTTCCAAGTCAACCGGCCAGCTGGCTGTGTGCATAATCAGAATGCACCTTGAAGATATACAGTAGGTCCGGTTGTCCTCCAAGATTCAGATGCAAATTAGTTTGGGGGCAGACAAAAGAGACAGCAAGCAGCCATTTTTATCCAAGCATTCATGTGCGCCGTAGGTATTGTGGGATAGCTACCTGGCCAGAGGTCAGTACCTGTTGATGAGGGCTATCAAATTTTGGGGCCATTGGTCGTGGATTGCGTCGGAGAATTAGCTCAAGTGGTAGAGCGCTCGCTTAGCATGCGAGAGGCAGCGGGATCGATGCCCGCATTCTCCAGCACCTTCTTTAGACTCCTTTCTGGCCTTGTCCTGCTTTAAGCAAGAGAGAGAAAGCGCGGGTATAGAAATCGAGTGTGCGTTTCGGCAGCTTGATTCTTTACACCCTTTCATTTGGAAAATAACCCAGACACCTTTTTCTCCAGACCTTAACTGGTTGCTGACTGAAAGGAAATCCCGAATTCCTGGGGCTCTCCAGAACATGATTTTGGAACTCTTGATATGCAGCATGACAGCGGCAGCATAGGTTTAGTTTGAACTCAAATGCAACAGCCATGCTGCATTATTAATGCCGTCTGCCCCATGAGCTGTGCCCTCATCTCAGGCACCTGGTTGCACAAATAACCGGCAATCCTAAATGGAAAATCTGTCACAAACATTTGAATTTGATTGTAAATTGTGAAAACAATTCCAGCACTGAACAGGAAGGCAAGCAGGCAGCAAACTTAAAGAAGAAGATAGGCTCTCCCCACCGGCGGCCAACATCGCACAACCTGCCGAAACCCGGGATCGAACCAGGGACCTTTAGATCTTCAGTCTAACGCCCTCCCAACTGAGCTATTTCGGCCGACCCTGGAACGACCCGAGAAGGGGCGCAAGTTTATTTCGGACCGTTTTCCCACCTGCAAATCAGTCATCCCTCAGCAAGAGGTCAACAGAGCCTTATTGACAGTCAGTTATCACGTAGCCATCCTCAGTAAGTAATGTACATCAATTGACACTAATTAAGCACAAACAATGACAGCACAGCAGTTTTAAGTGTGATTTGCATTTCCAGTTCCAAAAATCCAGAGGAGAAATTGTAGTACTGGCAGTGGTTTAGTACAAGAGACTTGCCCTTTTTCATTGGGCATGGTTTCACTGTAAAGTCTGAACCTTGCTCTATCGCACACCACAGAAGCGCCGTGTAGCGCAGCGTTCTGCTTGGACAGTATTTGAAAATATTTTTGTAACAACTCCCGCAAATTTGTCAACTTTTAGGAATCTGCTAACTCAAAGGCCACATGCAAGGGTCAAAATGAGATCATTGCAAGTTAAATGAAGTGCATTTCCCATCAAGCCTTTGAGGGCTTCATGACATACTTTCAAAGGCACCTTGCATCGTCTGAGTCAAATGCGGTTACCTTGCTGAGATCAACCTCAAGGTTCAATTGGCACTGTTTGATGCTCTCCGCAAAAGGGCAATGCAGGCATTTCTAACGTAGCGCTGACGTAAGCGTGTGCAGGCAACGCAGAGCTGTTCCTTGTCCTCGTTAGTATAGTGGCCAGTATCCCCGCCTGTCACGCGGGAGACCGGGGTTCGATTCCCCGACGGGGAGAAAACGACTCTGTTCTTTTCACTGACAAATGTGATGAAATCGAGATGAGAAATCCTTGGCCCGTATGGGGGTCAAACCCGCGATATCGCCGTCATTAGCAACACGATCTAACCTACTGAGCTCAATGGCCAGCAGACTCCTGAGCCAGGTAGTCACCTCCAGGAAATAATATTATATTGGTCTGCAAAGTAGCAAAACGGATATCTCGTTCAGTTGTTTTCCTCTGGCCCCATGCCCTCTCGGTGAGTTGACGAAATCTACAGCGCATTGATGTCGCAAGTTCGTTTGGCTATCTGGGTGGCGTCCGTCTAATAACGTGGCCTATTTAGATAATTGCCATACTTTTTGCCGGAGGCCTGGTCTTTCGAAAAGACTGGATGAGTTAACATGTGATCGCTGACATCGGAGGCAATTCTTGTAAATTAACCATTTACTGATCACAAAATCGATATCTTATATTTGTCTAAAACATGGCTTAAATCTGATGAATACATTGCCTTAAATTAATCCACCCCTCCTGATTACAGTAATACTCACGTTTCCCATTTAACAGATTGTGCTGTTGGTGTTTGGTGCTATAAATTATGCTAGACTCTGTGCTCCCTTAAAATATGGCTTAAATTTGAATAGCTTGTTCTCAGCTTTGCACATCCTAACAAAACAAAATAGTGAAATTTTGTGAAATATTGGCACTAGTCGCTCCTCCGTGGTCTGACAGGTATAAAAAAAACATTTTAGACTTACCATAATGTTGCATTACCAAACAAAACTTTTGCGCGTTCAAACATATTCGTCATTGGCATGGTCTTACACGTAGAAAGTCATCGCCCTTGTTTTCTCAGTGCCTTTTGACTTGTGTTGTCCTTGTTGCCGTTTGTGATTTTTACCTGGTTTACTAAAGAAAGCTCATGGATCAAGCCGAAGCCAGAACAGCTGCAGAGCTAGTGTTTGTTCCAAGTCAACCGGCCAGCTGGCTGTGTGCATAATCAGAATGCACCTTGAAGATATACAGTAGGTCCGGTTGTCCTCCAAGATTCAGATGCAAATTAGTTTGGGGGCAGACAAAAGAGACAGCAAGCAGCCATTTTTATCCAAGCATTCATGTGCGCCGTAGGTATTGTGGGATAGCTACCTGGCCAGAGGTCAGTACCTGTTGATGAGGGCTATCAAATTTTGGGGCCATTGGTCGTGGATTGCGTCGGAGAATTAGCTCAAGTGGTAGAGCGCTCGCTTAGCATGCGAGAGGCAGCGGGATCGATGCCCGCATTCTCCAGCACCTTCTTTAGACTCCTTTCTGGCCTTGTCCTGCTTTAAGCAAGAGAGAGAAAGCGCGGGTATAGAAATCGAGTGTGCGTTTCGGCAGCTTGATTCTTTACACCCTTTCATTTGGAAAATAACCCAGACACCTTTTTCTCCAGACCTTAACTGGTTGCTGACTGAAAGGAAATCCCGAATTCCTGGGGCTCTCCAGAACATGATTTTGGAACTCTTGATATGCAGCATGACAGCGGCAGCATAGGTTTAGTTTGAACTCAAATGCAACAGCCATGCTGCATTATTAATGCCGTCTGCCCCATGAGCTGTGCCCTCATCTCAGGCACCTGGTTGCACAAATAACCGGCAATCCTAAATGGAAAATCTGTCACAAACATTTGAATTTGATTGTAAATTGTGAAAACAATTCCAGCACTGAACAGGAAGGCAAGCAGGCAGCAAACTTAAAGAAGAAGATAGGCTCTCCCCACCGGCGGCCAACATCGCACAACCTGCCGAAACCCGGGATCGAACCAGGGACCTTTAGATCTTCAGTCTAACGCTCTCCCAACTGAGCTATTTCGGCCGACCCTGGAACGACCCGAGAAGGGGCGCAAGTTTATTTCGGACCGTTTTCCCACCTGCAAATCAGTCATCCCTCAGCAAGAGGTCAACAGAGCCTTATTGACAGTCAGTTATCACGTAGCCATCCTCAGTAAGTAATGTACATCAATTGACACTAATTAAGCACAAACAATGACAGCACAGCAGTTTTAAGTGTGATTTGCATTTCCAGTTCCAAAAATCCAGAGGAGAAATTGTAGTACTGGCAGTGGTTTAGTACAAGAGACTTGCCCTTTTTCATTGGGCATGGTTTCACTGTAAAGTCTGAACCTTGCTCTATCGCACACCACAGAAGCGCCGTGTAGCGCAGCGTTCTGCTTGGACAGTATTTGAAAATATTTTTGTAACAACTCCCGCAAATTTGTCAACTTTTAGGAATCTGCTAACTCAAAGGCCACATGCAAGGGTCAAAATGAGATCATTGCAAGTTAAATGAAGTGCATTTCCCATCAAGCCTTTGAGGGCTTCATGACATACTTTCAAAGGCACCTTGCATCGTCTGAGTCAAATGCGGTTACCTTGCTGAGATCAACCTCAAGGTTCAATTGGCACTGTTTGATGCTCTCCGCAAAAGGGCAATGCAGGCATTTCTAACGTAGCGCTGACGTAAGCGTGTGCAGGCAACGCAGAGCTGTTCCTTGTCCTCGTTAGTATAGTGGCCAGTATCCCCGCCTGTCACGCGGGAGACCGGGGTTCGATTCCCCGACGGGGAGAAAACGACTCTGTTCTTTTCACTGACAAATGTGATGAAATCGAGATGAGAAATCCTTGGCCCGTATGGGGGTCAAACCCGCGATATCGCCGTCATTAGCAACACGATCTAACCTACTGAGCTCAATGGCCAGCAGACTCCTGAGCCAGGTAGTCACCTCCAGGAAATAATATTATATTGGTCTGCAAAGTAGCAAAACGGATATCTCGTTCAGTTGTTTTCCTCTGGCCCCATGCCCTCTCGGTGAGTTGACGAAATCTACAGCGCATTGATGTCGCAAGTTCGTTTGGCTATCTGGGTGGCGTCCGTCTAATAACGTGGCCTATTTAGATAATTGCCATACTTTTTGCCGGAGGCCTGGTCTTTCGAAAAGACTGGATGAGTTAACATGTGATCGCTGACATCGGAGGCAATTCTTGTAAATTAACCATTTACTGATCACAAAATCGATATCTTATATTTGTCTAAAACATGGCTTAAATCTGATGAATACATTGCCTTAAATTAATCCACCCCTCCTGATTACAGTAATACTCACGTTTCCCATTTAACAGATTGTGCTGTTGGTGTTTGGTGCTATAAATTATGCTAGACTCTGTGCTCCCTTAAAATATGGCTTAAATTTGAATAGCTTGTTCTCAGCTTTGCACATCCTAACAAAACAAAATAGTGAAATTTTGTGAAATATTGGCACTAGTCGCTCCTCCGTGGTCTGACAGGTATAAAAAAAACATTTTAGACTTACCATAATGTTGCATTACCAAACAAAACTTTTGCGCGTTCAAACATATTCGTCATTGGCATGGTCTTACACGTAGAAAGTCATCGCCCTTGTTTTCTCAGTGCCTTTTGACTTGTGTTGTCCTTGTTGCCGTTTGTGATTTTTACCTGGTTTACTAAAGAAAGCTCATGGATCAAGCCGAAGCCAGAACAGCTGCAGAGCTAGTGTTTGTTCCAAGTCAACCGGCCAGCTGGCTGTGTGCATAATCAGAATGCACCTTGAAGATATACAGTAGGTCCGGTTGTCCTCCAAGATTCAGATGCAAATTAGTTTGGGGGCAGACAAAAGAGACAGCAAGCAGCCATTTTTATCCAAGCATTCATGTGCGCCGTAGGTATTGTGGGATAGCTACCTGGCCAGAGGTCAGTACCTGTTGATGAGGGCTATCAAATTTTGGGGCCATTGGTCGTGGATTGCGTCGGAGAATTAGCTCAAGTGGTAGAGCGCTCGCTTAGCATGCGAGAGGCAGCGGGATCGATGCCCGCATTCTCCAGCACCTTCTTTAGACTCCTTTCTGGCCTTGTCCTGCTTTAAGCAAGAGAGAGAAAGCGCGGGTATAGAAATCGAGTGTGCGTTTCGGCAGCTTGATTCTTTACACCCTTTCATTTGGAAAATAACCCAGACACCTTTTTCTCCAGACCTTAACTGGTTGCTGACTGAAAGGAAATCCCGAATTCCTGGGGCTCTCCAGAACATGATTTTGGAACTCTTGATATGCAGCATGACAGCGGCAGCATAGGTTTAGTTTGAACTCAAATGCAACAGCCATGCTGCATTATTAATGCCGTCTGCCCCATGAGCTGTGCCCTCATCTCAGGCACCTGGTTGCACAAATAACCGGCAATCCTAAATGGAAAATCTGTCACAAACATTTGAATTTGATTGTAAATTGTGAAAACAATTCCAGCACTGAACAGGAAGGCAAGCAGGCAGCAAACTTAAAGAAGAAGATAGGCTCTCCCCACCGGCGGCCAACATCGCACAACCTGCCGAAACCCGGGATCGAACCAGGGACCTTTAGATCTTCAGTCTAACGCTCTCCCAACTGAGCTATTTCGGCCGACCCTGGAACGACCCGAGAAGGGGCGCAAGTTTATTTCGGACCGTTTTCCCACCTGCAAATCAGTCATCCCTCAGCAAGAGGTCAACAGAGCCTTATTGACAGTCAGTTATCACGTAGCCATCCTCAGTAAGTAATGTACATCAATTGACACTAATTAAGCACAAACAATGACAGCACAGCAGTTTTAAGTGTGATTTGCATTTCCAGTTCCAAAAATCCAGAGGAGAAATTGTAGTACTGGCAGTGGTTTAGTACAAGAGACTTGCCCTTTTTCATTGGGCATGGTTTCACTGTAAAGTCTGAACCTTGCTCTATCGCACACCACAGAAGCGCCGTGTAGCGCAGCGTTCTGCTTGGACAGTATTTGAAAATATTTTTGTAACAACTCCCGCAAATTTGTCAACTTTTAGGAATCTGCTAACTCAAAGGCCACATGCAAGGGTCAAAATGAGATCATTGCAAGTTAAATGAAGTGCATTTCCCATCAAGCCTTTGAGGGCTTCATGACATACTTTCAAAGGCACCTTGCATCGTCTGAGTCAAATGCGGTTACCTTGCTGAGATCAACCTCAAGGTTCAATTGGCACTGTTTGATGCTCTCCGCAAAAGGGCAATGCAGGCATTTCTAACGTAGCGCTGACGTAAGCGTGTGCAGGCAACGCAGAGCTGTTCCTTGTCCTCGTTAGTATAGTGGCCAGTATCCCCGCCTGTCACGCGGGAGACCGGGGTTCGATTCCCCGACGGGGAGAAAACGACTCTGTTCTTTTCACTGACAAATGTGATGAAATCGAGATGAGAAATCCTTGGCCCGTATGGGGGTCAAACCCGCGATATCGCCGTCATTAGCAACACGATCTAACCTACTGAGCCAGGTAGTCACCTCCAGGAAATAATATTATATTGGTCTGCAAAGTAGCAAAACGGATATCTCGTTCAGTTGTTTTCCTCTGGCCCCATGCCCTCTCGGTGAGTTGACGAAATCTACAGCGCATTGATGTCGCAAGTTCGTTTGGCTATCTGGGTGGCGTCCGTCTAATAACGTGGCCTATTTAGATAATTGCCATACTTTTTGCCGGAGGCCTGGTCTTTCGAAAAGACTGGATGAGTTAACATGTGATCGCTGACATCGGAGGCAATTCTTGTAAATTAACCATTTACTGATCACAAAATCGATATCTTATATTTGTCTAAAACATGGCTTAAATCTGATGAATACATTGCCTTAAATTAATCCACCCCTCCTGATTACAGTAATACTCACGTTTCCCATTTAACAGATTGTGCTGTTGGTGTTTGGTGCTATAAATTATGCTAGACTCTGTGCTCCCTTAAAATATGGCTTAAATTTGAATAGCTTGTTCTCAGCTTTGCACATCCTAACAAAACAAAATAGTGAAATTTTGTGAAATATTGGCACTAGTCGCTCCTCCGTGGTCTGACAGGTATAAAAAAAACATTTTAGACTTACCATAATGTTGCATTACCAAACAAAACTTTTGCGCGTTCAAACATATTCGTCATTGGCATGGTCTTACACGTAGAAAGTCATCGCCCTTGTTTTCTCAGTGCCTTTTGACTTGTGTTGTCCTTGTTGCCGTTTGTGATTTTTACCTGGTTTACTAAAGAAAGCTCATGGATCAAGCCGAAGCCAGAACAGCTGCAGAGCTAGTGTTTGTTCCAAGTCAACCGGCCAGCTGGCTGTGTGCATAATCAGAATGCACCTTGAAGATATACAGTAGGTCCGGTTGTCCTCCAAGATTCAGATGCAAATTAGTTTGGGGGCAGACAAAAGAGACAGCAAGCAGCCATTTTTATCCAAGCATTCATGTGCGCCGTAGGTATTGTGGGATAGCTACCTGGCCAGAGGTCAGTACCTGTTGATGAGGGCTATCAAATTTTGGGGCCATTGGTCGTGGTTTGCGTCGGGGAATTAGCTCAAGTGGTAGAGCGCTCGCTTAGCATGCGAGAGGCAGCGGGATCGATGCCCGCATTCTCCAGCACCTTCTTTAGACTCCTTTCTGGCCTTGTCCTGCTTTAAGCAAGAGAGAGAAAGCGCGGGTATAGAAATCGAGTGTGCGTTTCGGCAGCTTGATTCTTTACACCCTTTCATTTGGAAAATAACCCAGACACCTTTTTCTCCAGACCTTAACTGGTTGCTGACTGAAAGGAAATCCCGAATTCCTGGGGCTCTCCAGAACATGATTTTGGAACTCTTGATATGCAGCATGACAGCGGCAGCATAGGTTTAGTTTGAACTCAAATGCAACAGCCATGCTGCATTATTAATGCCGTCTGCCCCATGAGCTGTGCCCTCATCTCAGGCACCTGGTTGCACAAATAACCGGCAATCCTAAATGGAAAATCTGTCACAAACATTTGAATTTGATTGTAAATTGTGAAAACAATTCCAGCACTGAACAGGAAGGCAAGCAGGCAGCAAACTTAAAGAAGAAGATAGGCTCTCCCCACCGGCGGCCAACATCGCACAACCTGCCGAAACCCGGGATCGAACCAGGGACCTTTAGATCTTCAGTCTAACGCTCTCCCAACTGAGCTATTTCGGCCGACCCTGGAACTACCCGAGAAGGGGCGCAAGTTTATTTCGGACCGTTTTCCCACCTGCAAATCAGTCATCCCTCAGCAAGAGGTCAACAGAGCCTTATTGACAGTCAGTTATCACGTAGCCATCCTCAGTAAGTAATGTACATCAATTGACACTAATTAAGCACAAACAATGACAGCACAGCAGTTTTAAGTGTGATTTGCATTTCCAGTTCCAAAAATCCAGAGGAGAAATTGTAGTACTGGCAGTGGTTTAGTACAAGAGACTTGCCCTTTTTCATTGGGCATGGTTTCACTGTAAAGTCTGAACCTTGCTCTATCGCACACCACAGAAGCGCCGTGTAGCGCAGCGTTCTGCTTGGACAGTATTTGAAAATATTTTTGTAACAACTCCCGCAAATTTGTCAACTTTTAGGAATCTGCTAACTCAAAGGCCACATGCAAGGGTCAAAATGAGATCATTGCAAGTTAAATGAAGTGCATTTCCCATCAAGCCTTTGAGGGCTTCATGACATACTTTCAAAGGCACCTTGCATCGTCTGAGTCAAATGCGGTTACCTTGCTGAGATCAACCTCAAGGTTCAATTGGCACTGTTTGATGCTCTCCGCAAAAGGGCAATGCAGGCATTTCTAACGTAGCGCTGACGTAAGCGTGTGCAGGCAACGCAGAGCTGTTCCTTGTCCTCGTTAGTATAGTGGCCAGTATCCCCGCCTGTCACGCGGGAGACCGGGGTTCGATTCCCCGACGGGGAGAAAACGACTCTGTTCTTTTCACTGACAAATGTGATGAAATCGAGATGAGAAATCCTTGGCCCGTATGGGGGTCAAACCCGCGATATCGCCGTCATTAGCAACACGATCTAACCTACTGAGCTCAATGGCCAGCAGACTCCTGAGCCAGGTAGTCACCTCCAGGAAATAATATTATATTGGTCTGCAAAGTAGCAAAACGGATATCTCGTTCAGTTGTTTTCCTCTGGCCCCATGCCCTCTCGGTGAGTTGACGAAATCTACAGCGCATTGATGTCGCAAGTTCGTTTGGCTATCTGGGTGGCGTCCGTCTAATAACGTGGCCTATTTAGATAATTGCCATACTTTTTGCCGGAGGCCTGGTCTTTCGAAAAGACTGGATGAGTTAACATGTGATCGCTGACATCGGAGGCAATTCTTGTAAATTAACCATTTACTGATCACAAAATCGATATCTTATATTTGTCTAAAACATGGCTTAAATCTGATGAATACATTGCCTTAAATTAATCCACCCCTCCTGATTACAGTAATACTCACGTTTCCCATTTAACAGATTGTGCTGTTGGTGTTTGGTGCTATAAATTATGCTAGACTCTGTGCTCCCTTAAAATATGGCTTAAATTTGAATAGCTTGTTCTCAGCTTTGCACATCCTAACAAAACAAAATAGTGAAATTTTGTGAAATATTGGCACTAGTCGCTCCTCCGTGGTCTGACAGGTATAAAAAAAACATTTTAGACTTACCATAATGTTGCATTACCAAACAAAACTTTTGCGCGTTCAAACATATTCGTCATTGGCATGGTCTTACACGTAGAAAGTCATCGCCCTTGTTTTCTCAGTGCCTTTTGACTTGTGTTGTCCTTGTTGCCGTTTGTGATTTTTACCTGGTTTACTAAAGAAAGCTCATGGATCAAGCCGAAGCCAGAACAGCTGCAGAGCTAGTGTTTGTTCCAAGTCAACCGGCCAGCTGGCTGTGTGCATAATCAGAATGCACCTTGAAGATATACAGTAGGTCCGGTTGTCCTCCAAGATTCAGATGCAAATTAGTTTGGGGGCAGACAAAAGAGACAGCAAGCAGCCATTTTTATCCAAGCATTCATGTGCGCCGTAGGTATTGTGGGATAGCTACCTGGCCAGAGGTCAGTACCTGTTGATGAGGGCTATCAAATTTTGGTTGCGTCGGGGAATTAGCTCAAGTGGTAGAGCGCTCGCTTAGCATGCGAGAGGCAGCGGGATCGATGCCCGCATTCTCCAGCACCTTCTTTAGACTCCTTTCTGGCCTTGTCCTGCTTTAAGCAAGAGAGAGAAAGCGCGGGTATAGAAATCGAGTGTGCGTTTCGGCAGCTTGATTCTTTACACCCTTTCATTTGGAAAATAACCCAGACACCTTTTTCTCCAGACCTTAACTGGTTGCTGACTGAAAGGAAATCCCGAATTCCTGGGGCTCTCCAGAACATGATTTTGGAACTCTTGATATGCAGCATGACAGCGGCAGCATAGGTTTAGTTTGAACTCAAATGCAACAGCCATGCTGCATTATTAATGCCGTCTGCCCCATGAGCTGTGCCCTCATCTCAGGCACCTGGTTGCACAAATAACCGGCAATCCTAAATGGAAAATCTGTCACAAACATTTGAATTTGATTGTAAATTGTGAAAACAATTCCAGCACTGAACAGGAAGGCAAGCAGGCAGCAAACTTAAAGAAGAAGATAGGCTCTCCCCACCGGCGGCCAACATCGCACAACCTGCCGAAACCCGGGATCGAACCAGGGACCTTTAGATCTTCAGTCTAACGCTCTCCCAACTGAGCTATTTCGGCCGACCCTGGAACGACCCGAGAAGGGGCGCAAGTTTATTTCGGACCGTTTTCCCACCTGCAAATCAGTCATCCCTCAGCAAGAGGTCAACAGAGCCTTATTGACAGTCAGTTATCACGTAGCCATCCTCAGTAAGTAATGTACATCAATTGACACTAATTAAGCACAAACAATGACAGCACAGCAGTTTTAAGTGTGATTTGCATTTCCAGTTCCAAAAATCCAGAGGAGAAATTGTAGTACTGGCAGTGGTTTAGTACAAGAGACTTGCCCTTTTTCATTGGGCATGGTTTCACTGTAAAGTCTGAACCTTGCTCTATCGCACACCACAGAAGCGCCGTGTAGCGCAGCGTTCTGCTTGGACAGTATTTGAAAATATTTTTGTAACAACTCCCGCAAATTTGTCAACTTTTAGGAATCTGCTAACTCAAAGGCCACATGCAAGGGTCAAAATGAGATCATTGCAAGTTAAATGAAGTGCATTTCCCATCAAGCCTTTGAGGGCTTCATGACATACTTTCAAAGGCACCTTGCATCGTCTGAGTCAAATGCGGTTACCTTGCTGAGATCAACCTCAAGGTTCAATTGGCACTGTTTGATGCTCTCCGCAAAAGGGCAATGCAGGCATTTCTAACGTAGCGCTGACGTAAGCGTGTGCAGGCAACGCAGAGCTGTTCCTTGTCCTCGTTAGTATAGTGGCCAGTATCCCCGCCTGTCACGCGGGAGACCGGGGTTCGATTCCCCGACGGGGAGAAAACGACTCTGTTCTTTTCACTGACAAATGTGATGAAATCGAGATGAGAAATCCTTGGCCCGTATGGGGGTCAAACCCGCGATATCGCCGTCATTAGCAACACGATCTAACCTACTGAGCTCAATGGCCAGCAGACTCCTGAGCCAGGTAGTCACCTCCAGGAAATAATATTATATTGGTCTGCAAAGTAGCAAAACGGATATCTCGTTCAGTTGTTTTCCTCTGGCCCCATGCCCTCTCGGTGAGTTGACGAAATCTACAGCGCATTGATGTCGCAAGTTCGTTTGGCTATCTGGGTGGCGTCCGTCTAATAACGTGGCCTATTTAGATAATTGCCATACTTTTTGCCGGAGGCCTGGTCTTTCGAAAAGACTGGATGAGTTAACATGTGATCGCTGACATCGGAGGCAATTCTTGTAAATTAACCATTTACTGATCACAAAATCGATATCTTATATTTGTCTAAAACATGGCTTAAATCTGATGAATACATTGCCTTAAATTAATCCACCCCTCCTGATTACAGTAATACTCACGTTTCCCATTTAACAGATTGTGCTGTTGGTGTTTGGTGCTATAAATTATGCTAGACTCTGTGCTCCCTTAAAATATGGCTTAAATTTGAATAGCTTGTTCTCAGCTTTGCACATCCTAACAAAACAAAATAGTGAAATTTTGTGAAATATTGGCACTAGTCGCTCCTCCGTGGTCTGACAGGTATAAAAAAAACATTTTAGACTTACCATAATGTTGCATTACCAAACAAAACTTTTGCGCGTTCAAACATATTCGTCATTGGCATGGTCTTACACGTAGAAAGTCATCGCCCTTGTTTTCTCAGTGCCTTTTGACTTGTGTTGTCCTTGTTGCCGTTTGTGATTTTTACCTGGTTTACTAAAGAAAGCTCATGGATCAAGCCGAAGCCAGAACAGCTGCAGAGCTAGTGTTTGTTCCAAGTCAACCGGCCAGCTGGCTGTGTGCATAATCAGAATGCACCTTGAAGATATACAGTAGGTCCGGTTGTCCTCCAAGATTCAGATGCAAATTAGTTTGGGGGCAGACAAAAGAGACAGCAAGCAGCCATTTTTATCCAAGCAAGCATTCATGTGCGCCGTAGGTATTGTGGGATAGCTACCTGGCCAGAGGTCAGTACCTGTTGATGAGGGCTATCAAATTTTGGGGCCATTGGTCGTGGTTTGCGTCGGGGAATTAGCTCAAGTGGTAGAGCGCTCGCTTAGCATGCGAGAGGCAGCGGGATCGATGCCCGCATTCTCCAGCACCTTCTTTAGACTCCTTTCTGGCCTTGTCCTGCTTTAAGCAAGAGAGAGAAAGCGCGGGTATAGAAATCGAGTGTGCGTTTCGGCAGCTTGATTCTTTACACCCTTTCATTTGGAAAATAACCCAGACACCTTTTTCTCCAGACCTTAACTGGTTGCTGACTGAAAGGAAATCCCGAATTCCTGGGGCTCTCCAGAACATGATTTTGGAACTCTTGATATGCAGCATGACAGCGGCAGCATAGGTTTAGTTTGAACTCAAATGCAACAGCCATGCTGCATTATTAATGCCGTCTGCCCCATGAGCTGTGCCCTCATCTCAGGCACCTGGTTGCACAAATAACCGGCAATCCTAAATGGAAAATCTGTCACAAACATTTGAATTTGATTGTAAATTGTGAAAACAATTCCAGCACTGAACAGGAAGGCAAGCAGGCAGCAAACTTAAAGAAGAAGATAGGCTCTCCCCACCGGCGGCCAACATCGCACAACCTGCCGAAACCCGGGATCGAACCAGGGACCTTTAGATCTTCAGTCTAACGCTCTCCCAACTGAGCTATTTCGGCCGACCCTGGAACGACCTGAGAAGGGGCGCAAGTTTATTTCGGACCGTTTTCCCACCTGCAAATCAGTCATCCCTCAGCAAGAGGTCAACAGAGCCTTATTGACAGTCAGTTATCACGTAGCCATCCTCAGTAAGTAATGTACATCAATTGACACTAATTAAGCACAAACAATGACAGCACAGCAGTTTTAAGTGTGATTTGCATTTCCAGTTCCAAAAATCCAGAGGAGAAATTGTAGTACTGGCAGTGGTTTAGTACAAGAGACTTGCCCTTTTTCATTGGGCATGGTTTCACTGTAAAGTCTGAACCTTGCTCTATCGCACACCACAGAAGCGCCGTGTAGCGCAGCGTTCTGCTTGGACAGTATTTGAAAATATTTTTGTAACAACTCCCGCAAATTTGTCAACTTTTAGGAATCTGCTAACTCAAAGGCCACATGCAAGGGTCAAAATGAGATCATTGCAAGTTAAATGAAGTGCATTTCCCATCAAGCCTTTGAGGGCTTCATGACATACTTTCAAAGGCACCTTGCATCGTCTGAGTCAAATGCGGTTACCTTGCTGAGATCAACCTCAAGGTTCAATTGGCACTGTTTGATGCTCTCCGCAAAAGGGCAATGCAGGCATTTCTAACGTAGCGCTGACGTAAGCGTGTGCAGGCAACGCAGAGCTGTTCCTTGTCCTCGTTAGTATAGTGGCCAGTATCCCCGCCTGTCACGCGGGAGACCGGGGTTCGATTCCCCGACGGGGAGAAAACGACTCTGTTCTTTTCACTGACAAATGTGATGAAATCGAGATGAGAAATCCTTGGCCCGTATGGGGGTCAAACCCGCGATATCGCCGTCATTAGCAACACGATCTAACCTACTGAGCTCAATGGCCAGCAGACTCCTGAGCCAGGTAGTCACCTCCAGGAAATAATATTATATTGGTCTGCAAAGTAGCAAAACGGATATCTCGTTCAGTTGTTTTCCTCTGGCCCCATGCCCTCTCGGTGAGTTGACGAAATCTACAGCGCATTGATGTCGCAAGTTCGTTTGGCTATCTGGGTGGCGTCCGTCTAATAACGTGGCCTATTTAGATAATTGCCATACTTTTTGCCGGAGGCCTGGTCTTTCGAAAAGACTGGATGAGTTAACATGTGATCGCTGACATCGGAGGCAATTCTTGTAAATTAACCATTTACTGATCACAAAATCGATATCTTATATTTGTCTAAAACATGGCTTAAATCTGATGAATACATTGCCTTAAATTAATCCACCCCTCCTGATTACAGTAATACTCACGTTTCCCATTTAACAGATTGTGCTGTTGGTGTTTGGTGCTATAAATTATGCTAGACTCTGTGCTCCCTTAAAATATGGCTTAAATTTGAATAGCTTGTTCTCAGCTTTGCACATCCTAACAAAACAAAATAGTGAAATTTTGTGAAATATTGGCACTAGTCGCTCCTCCGTGGTCTGACAGGTATAAAAAAAACATTTTAGACTTACCATAATGTTGCATTACCAAACAAAACTTTTGCGCGTTCAAACATATTCGTCATTGGCATGGTCTTACACGTAGAAAGTCATCGCCCTTGTTTTCTCAGTGCCTTTTGACTTGTGTTGTCCTTGTTGCCGTTTGTGATTTTTACCTGGTTTACTAAAGAAAGCTCATGGATCAAGCCGAAGCCAGAACAGCTGCAGAGCTAGTGTTTGTTCCAAGTCAACCGGCCAGCTGGCTGTGTGCATAATCAGAATGCACCTTGAAGATATACAGTAGGTCCGGTTGTCCTCCAAGATTCAGATGCAAATTAGTTTGGGGGCAGACAAAAGAGACAGCAAGCAGCCATTTTTATCCAAGCAAGCATTCATGTGCGCCGTAGGTATTGTGGGATAGCTACCTGGCCAGAGGTCAGTACCTGTTGATGAGGGCTATCAAATTTTGGGGCCATTGGTCGTGGTTTGCGTCGGGGAATTAGCTCAAGTGGTAGAGCGCTCGCTTAGCATGCGAGAGGCAGCGGGATCGATGCCCGCATTCTCCAGCACCTTCTTTAGACTCCTTTCTGGCCTTGTCCTGCTTTAAGCAAGAGAGAGAAAGCGCGGGTATAGAAATCGAGTGTGCGTTTCGGCAGCTTGATTCTTTACACCCTTTCATTTGGAAAATAACCCAGACACCTTTTTCTCCAGACCTTAACTGGTTGCTGACTGAAAGGAAATCCCGAATTCCTGGGGCTCTCCAGAACATGATTTTGGAACTCTTGATATGCAGCATGACAGCGGCAGCATAGGTTTAGTTTGAACTCAAATGCAACAGCCATGCTGCATTATTAATGCCGTCTGCCCCATGAGCTGTGCCCTCATCTCAGGCACCTGGTTGCACAAATAACCGGCAATCCTAAATGGAAAATCTGTCACAAACATTTGAATTTGATTGTAAATTGTGAAAACAATTCCAGCACTGAACAGGAAGGCAAGCAGGCAGCAAACTTAAAGAAGAAGATAGGCTCTCCCCACCGGCGGCCAACATCGCACAACCTGCCGAAACCCGGGATCGAACCAGGGACCTTTAGATCTTCAGTCTAACGCTCTCCCAACTGAGCTATTTCGGCCGACCCTGGAACGACCCGAGAAGGGGCGCAAGTTTATTTCGGACCGTTTTCCCACCTGCAAATCAGTCATCCCTCAGCAAGAGGTCAACAGAGCCTTATTGACAGTCAGTTATCACGTAGCCATCCTCAGTAAGTAATGTACATCAATTGACACTAATTAAGCACAAACAATGACAGCACAGCAGTTTTAAGTGTGATTTGCATTTCCAGTTCCAAAAATCCAGAGGAGAAATTGTAGTACTGGCAGTGGTTTAGTACAAGAGACTTGCCCTTTTTCATTGGGCATGGTTTCACTGTAAAGTCTGAACCTTGCTCTATCGCACACCACAGAAGCGCCGTGTAGCGCAGCGTTCTGCTTGGACAGTATTTGAAAATATTTTTGTAACAACTCCCGCAAATTTGTCAACTTTTAGGAATCTGCTAACTCAAAGGCCACATGCAAGGGTCAAAATGAGATCATTGCAAGTTAAATGAAGTGCATTTCCCATCAAGCCTTTGAGGGCTTCATGACATACTTTCAAAGGCACCTTGCATCGTCTGAGTCAAATGCGGTTACCTTGCTGAGATCAACCTCAAGGTTCAATTGGCACTGTTTGATGCTCTCCGCAAAAGGGCAATGCAGGCATTTCTAACGTAGCGCTGACGTAAGCGTGTGCAGGCAACGCAGAGCTGTTCCTTGTCCTCGTTAGTATAGTGGCCAGTATCCCCGCCTGTCACGCGGGAGACCGGGGTTCGATTCCCCGACGGGGAGAAAACGACTCTGTTCTTTTCACTGACAAATGTGATGAAATCGAGATGAGAAATCCTTGGCCCGTATGGGGGTCAAACCCGCGATATCGCCGTCATTAGCAACACGATCTAACCTACTGAGCTCAATGGCCAGCAGACTCCTGAGCCAGGTAGTCACCTCCAGGAAATAATATTATATTGGTCTGCAAAGTAGCAAAACGGATATCTCGTTCAGTTGTTTTCCTCTGGCCCCATGCCCTCTCGGTGAGTTGACGAAATCTACAGCGCATTGATGTCGCAAGTTCGTTTGGCTATCTGGGTGGCGTCCGTCTAATAACGTGGCCTATTTAGATAATTGCCATACTTTTTGCCGGAGGCCTGGTCTTTCGAAAAGACTGGATGAGTTAACATGTGATCGCTGACATCGGAGGCAATTCTTGTAAATTAACCATTTACTGATCACAAAATCGATATCTTATATTTGTCTAAAACATGGCTTAAATCTGATGAATACATTGCCTTAAATTAATCCACCCCTCCTGATTACAGTAATACTCACGTTTCCCATTTAACAGATTGTGCTGTTGGTGTTTGGTGCTATAAATTATGCTAGACTCTGTGCTCCCTTAAAATATGGCTTAAATTTGAATAGCTTGTTCTCAGCTTTGCACATCCTAACAAAACAAAATAGTGAAATTTTGTGAAATATTGGCACTAGTCGCTCCTCCGTGGTCTGACAGGTATAAAAAAAACATTTTAGACTTACCATAATGTTGCATTACCAAACAAAACTTTTGCGCGTTCAAACATATTCGTCATTGGCATGGTCTTACACGTAGAAAGTCATCGCCCTTGTTTTCTCAGTGCCTTTTGACTTGTGTTGTCCTTGTTGCCGTTTGTGATTTTTACCTGGTTTACTAAAGAAAGCTCATGGATCAAGCCGAAGCCAGAACAGCTGCAGAGCTAGTGTTTGTTCCAAGTCAACCGGCCAGCTGGCTGTGTGCATAATCAGAATGCACCTTGAAGATATACAGTAGGTCCGGTTGTCCTCCAAGATTCAGATGCAAATTAGTTTGGGGGCAGACAAAAGAGACAGCAAGCAGCCATTTTTATCCAAGCAAGCATTCATGTGCGCCGTAGGTATTGTGGGATAGCTACCTGGCCAGAGGTCAGTACCTGTTGATGAGGGCTATCAAATTTTGGGGCCATTGGTCGTGGTTTGCGTCGGGGAATTAGCTCAAGTGGTAGAGCGCTCGCTTAGCATGCGAGAGGCAGCGGGATCGATGCCCGCATTCTCCAGCACCTTCTTTAGACTCCTTTCTGGCCTTGTCCTGCTTTAAGCAAGAGAGAGAAAGCGCGGGTATAGAAATCGAGTGTGCGTTTCGGCAGCTTGATTCTTTACACCCTTTCATTTGGAAAATAACCCAGACACCTTTTTCTCCAGACCTTAACTGGTTGCTGACTGAAAGGAAATCCCGAATTCCTGGGGCTCTCCAGAACATGATTTTGGAACTCTTGATATGCAGCATGACAGCGGCAGCATAGGTTTAGTTTGAACTCAAATGCAACAGCCATGCTGCATTATTAATGCCGTCTGCCCCATGAGCTGTGCCCTCATCTCAGGCACCTGGTTGCACAAATAACCGGCAATCCTAAATGGAAAATCTGTCACAAACATTTGAATTTGATTGTAAATTGTGAAAACAATTCCAGCACTGAACAGGAAGGCAAGCAGGCAGCAAACTTAAAGAAGAAGATAGGCTCTCCCCACCGGCGGCCAACATCGCACAACCTGCCGAAACCCGGGATCGAACCAGGGACCTTTAGATCTTCAGTCTAACGCTCTCCCAACTGAGCTATTTCGGCCGACCCTGGAACGACCCGAGAAGGGGCGCAAGTTTATTTCGGACCGTTTTCCCACCTGCAAATCAGTCATCCCTCAGCAAGAGGTCAACAGAGCCTTATTGACAGTCAGTTATCACGTAGCCATCCTCAGTAAGTAATGTACATCAATTGACACTAATTAAGCACAAACAATGACAGCACAGCAGTTTTAAGTGTGATTTGCATTTCCAGTTCCAAAAATCCAGAGGAGAAATTGTAGTACTGGCAGTGGTTTAGTACAAGAGACTTGCCCTTTTTCATTGGGCATGGTTTCACTGTAAAGTCTGAACCTTGCTCTATCGCACACCACAGAAGCGCCGTGTAGCGCAGCGTTCTGCTTGGACAGTATTTGAAAATATTTTTGTAACAACTCCCGCAAATTTGTCAACTTTTAGGAATCTGCTAACTCAAAGGCCACATGCAAGGGTCAAAATGAGATCATTGCAAGTTAAATGAAGTGCATTTCCCATCAAGCCTTTGAGGGCTTCATGACATACTTTCAAAGGCACCTTGCATCGTCTGAGTCAAATGCGGTTACCTTGCTGAGATCAACCTCAAGGTTCAATTGGCACTGTTTGATGCTCTCCGCAAAAGGGCAATGCAGGCATTTCTAACGTAGCGCTGACGTAAGCGTGTGCAGGCAACGCAGAGCTGTTCCTTGTCCTCGTTAGTATAGTGGCCAGTATCCCCGCCTGTCACGCGGGAGACCGGGGTTCGATTCCCCGACGGGGAGAAAACGACTCTGTTCTTTTCACTGACAAATGTGATGAAATCGAGATGAGAAATCCTTGGCCCGTATGGGGGTCAAACCCGCGATATCGCCGTCATTAGCAACACGATCTAACCTACTGAGCTCAATGGCCAGCAGACTCCTGAGCCAGGTAGTCACCTCCAGGAAATAATATTATATTGGTCTGCAAAGTAGCAAAACGGATATCTCGTTCAGTTGTTTTCCTCTGGCCCCATGCCCTCTCGGTGAGTTGACGAAATCTACAGCGCATTGATGTCGCAAGTTCGTTTGGCTATCTGGGTGGCGTCCGTCTAATAACGTGGCCTATTTAGATAATTGCCATACTTTTTGCCGGAGGCCTGGTCTTTCGAAAAGACTGGATGAGTTAACATGTGATCGCTGACATCGGAGGCAATTCTTGTAAATTAACCATTTACTGATCACAAAATCGATATCTTATATTTGTCTAAAACATGGCTTAAATCTGATGAATACATTGCCTTAAATTAATCCACCCCTCCTGATTACAGTAATACTCACGTTTCCCATTTAACAGATTGTGCTGTTGGTGTTTGGTGCTATAAATTATGCTAGACTCTGTGCTCCCTTAAAATATGGCTTAAATTTGAATAGCTTGTTCTCAGCTTTGCACATCCTAACAAAACAAAATAGTGAAATTTTGTGAAATATTGGCACTAGTCGCTCCTCCGTGGTCTGACAGGTATAAAAAAAACATTTTAGACTTACCATAATGTTGCATTACCAAACAAAACTTTTGCGCGTTCAAACATATTCGTCATTGGCATGGTCTTACACGTAGAAAGTCATCGCCCTTGTTTTCTCAGTGCCTTTTGACTTGTGTTGTCCTTGTTGCCGTTTGTGATTTTTACCTGGTTTACTAAAGAAAGCTCATGGATCAAGCCGAAGCCAGAACAGCTGCAGAGCTAGTGTTTGTTCCAAGTCAACCGGCCAGCTGGCTGTGTGCATAATCAGAATGCACCTTGAAGATATACAGTAGGTCCGGTTGTCCTCCAAGATTCAGATGCAAATTAGTTTGGGGGCAGACAAAAGAGACAGCAAGCAGCCATTTTTATCCAAGCAAGCATTCATGTGCGCCGTAGGTATTGTGGGATAGCTACCTGGCCAGAGGTCAGTACCTGTTGATGAGGGCTATCAAATTTTGGGGCCATTGGTCGTGGTTTGCGTCGGGGAATTAGCTCAAGTGGTAGAGCGCTCGCTTAGCATGCGAGAGGCAGCGGGATCGATGCCCGCATTCTCCAGCACCTTCTTTAGACTCCTTTCTGGCCTTGTCCTGCTTTAAGCAAGAGAGAGAAAGCGCGGGTATAGAAATCGAGTGTGCGTTTCGGCAGCTTGATTCTTTACACCCTTTCATTTGGAAAATAACCCAGACACCTTTTTCTCCAGACCTTAACTGGTTGCTGACTGAAAGGAAATCCCGAATTCCTGGGGCTCTCCAGAACATGATTTTGGAACTCTTGATATGCAGCATGACAGCGGCAGCATAGGTTTAGTTTGAACTCAAATGCAACAGCCATGCTGCATTATTAATGCCGTCTGCCCCATGAGCTGTGCCCTCATCTCAGGCACCTGGTTGCACAAATAACCGGCAATCCTAAATGGAAAATCTGTCACAAACATTTGAATTTGATTGTAAATTGTGAAAACAATTCCAGCACTGAACAGGAAGGCAAGCAGGCAGCAAACTTAAAGAAGAAGATAGGCTCTCCCCACCGGCGGCCAACATCGCACAACCTGCCGAAACCCGGGATCGAACCAGGGACCTTTAGATCTTCAGTCTAACGCTCTCCCAACTGAGCTATTTCGGCCGACCCTGGAACGACCCGAGAAGGGGCGCAAGTTTATTTCGGACCGTTTTCCCACCTGCAAATCAGTCATCCCTCAGCAAGAGGTCAACAGAGCCTTATTGACAGTCAGTTATCACGTAGCCATCCTCAGTAAGTAATGTACATCAATTGACACTAATTAAGCACAAACAATGACAGCACAGCAGTTTTAAGTGTGATTTGCATTTCCAGTTCCAAAAATCCAGAGGAGAAATTGTAGTACTGGCAGTGGTTTAGTACAAGAGACTTGCCCTTTTTCATTGGGCATGGTTTCACTGTAAAGTCTGAACCTTGCTCTATCGCACACCACAGAAGCGCCGTGTAGCGCAGCGTTCTGCTTGGACAGTATTTGAAAATATTTTTGTAACAACTCCCGCAAATTTGTCAACTTTTAGGAATCTGCTAACTCAAAGGCCACATGCAAGGGTCAAAATGAGATCATTGCAAGTTAAATGAAGTGCATTTCCCATCAAGCCTTTGAGGGCTTCATGACATACTTTCAAAGGCACCTTGCATCGTCTGAGTCAAATGCGGTTACCTTGCTGAGATCAACCTCAAGGTTCAATTGGCACTGTTTGATGCTCTCCGCAAAAGGGCAATGCAGGCATTTCTAACGTAGCGCTGACGTAAGCGTGTGCAGGCAACGCAGAGCTGTTCCTTGTCCTCGTTAGTATAGTGGCCAGTATCCCCGCCTGTCACGCGGGAGACCGGGGTTCGATTCCCCGACGGGGAGAAAACGACTCTGTTCTTTTCACTGACAAATGTGATGAAATCGAGATGAGAAATCCTTGGCCCGTATGGGGGTCAAACCCGCGATATCGCCGTCATTAGCAACACGATCTAACCTACTGAGCTCAATGGCCAGCAGACTCCTGAGCCAGGTAGTCACCTCCAGGAAATAATATTATATTGGTCTGCAAAGTAGCAAAACGGATATCTCGTTCAGTTGTTTTCCTCTGGCCCCATGCCCTCTCGGTGAGTTGACGAAATCTACAGCGCATTGATGTCGCAAGTTCGTTTGGCTATCTGGGTGGCGTCCGTCTAATAACGTGGCCTATTTAGATAATTGCCATACTTTTTGCCGGAGGCCTGGTCTTTCGAAAAGACTGGATGAGTTAACATGTGATCGCTGACATCGGAGGCAATTCTTGTAAATTAACCATTTACTGATCACAAAATCGATATCTTATATTTGTCTAAAACATGGCTTAAATCTGATGAATACATTGCCTTAAATTAATCCACCCCTCCTGATTACAGTAATACTCACGTTTCCCATTTAACAGATTGTGCTGTTGGTGTTTGGTGCTATAAATTATGCTAGACTCTGTGCTCCCTTAAAATATGGCTTAAATTTGAATAGCTTGTTCTCAGCTTTGCACATCCTAACAAAACAAAATAGTGAAATTTTGTGAAATATTGGCACTAGTCGCTCCTCCGTGGTCTGACAGGTATAAAAAAAACATTTTAGACTTACCATAATGTTGCATTACCAAACAAAACTTTTGCGCGTTCAAACATATTCGTCATTGGCATGGTCTTACACGTAGAAAGTCATCGCCCTTGTTTTCTCAGTGCCTTTTGACTTGTGTTGTCCTTGTTGCCGTTTGTGATTTTTACCTGGTTTACTAAAGAAAGCTCATGGATCAAGCCGAAGCCAGAACAGCTGCAGAGCTAGTGTTTGTTCCAAGTCAACCGGCCAGCTGGCTGTGTGCATAATCAGAATGCACCTTGAAGATATACAGCAGGTCCGGTTGTCCTCCAAGATTCAGATGCAAATTAGTTTGGGGGCAGACAAAAGAGACAGCAAGCAGCCATTTTTATCCAAGCATTCATGTGCGCCGTAGGTATTGTGGGATAGCTACCTGGCCAGAGGTCAGTACCTGTTGATGAGGGCTATCAAATTTTGGGGCCATTGGTCGTGGTTTGCGTCGGGGAATTAGCTCAAGTGGTAGAGCGCTCGCTTAGCATGCGAGAGGCAGCGGGATCGATGCCCGCATTCTCCAGCACCTTCTTTAGACTCCTTTCTGGCCTTGTCCTGCTTTAAGGCGAGACACGGCAGGCAGAAATGACGTTTTTGCATCCACTCATCAATTTTGAGATTTTTGGTTATTTTGCTTCTATAACATGTCTTCTTTAACATGATATCATAAAAATGTCCAGACTGCACAGAAATATGTTTATTTTACTGTATTTTGTCTACTTAGGTCCAGAAATTTTATCCTAACTTGATCGAATGTTAGCATTTTTGAGTGAGCTATAGTTCCGCGACGTTTGGTAAAACAATGTAGTGTTACCTATCGTTGGAAAGCTCATTTTCTGTAGCCGAACAGTAGCTGATCCAAATATGGTCATTTCATTTGCAGTGACGACTATTTGTGTAAAGACGAAGGGTGCTTTAATACAAAATGCGAAATCCCATTGGCTGAAGGCCATTTCTGGCGTTCTGATTCGCTAAAACGCATCACGTGATGTGTTCGGCAACTTCCGTGTTAGCTTAACGCGGCAAATAATGAAGTGGTGAAACAAAAGTTTGGCGAATGTAAAGTCGTGATCAAAATGGGCAAAACACCGAAAATCCGTGCAAAAGCGACACAAAAGAGACGTGAGCAATTACTTACTGCCAGAAGAAGCAAGGGAACTACATGTGATCGTAAAGATGACAACGAGCTTGTCAGTAGCGAGTCACCAGCTGTCTGTGCGTCAAAACGCAAAATTCAGGAGATGGGGAAAGGTGATCCGAAATTAGATGACAGGCCGGTCACACAACAGTGGCTTATAATGCACGTGTCGCGTTTAAATGAGCTGCTGGATGAATTGCTATGTCCAAATTGCATGGGGAACGGTCTACATATAAACATAGATCCCCAAAACCAAGGGTTTTGTAGCAGTCTGTTGCTGGAGTGTAGCGAATGCAAATCGCAAGAAAAAGGATACAGAAAAAGCGTGTTTTCATCCTCACGTTTAGGGCTTGGATATGCTGCGCTAAGGAAAATTAGTAAAGTGTTAGGTATTCCATCACTACACTTGAAGACATATCAGAGACACGACAGGAGAGTGACAGGTAAACAGGGTAGAGATAGAGAAGCCTATTAGAAAGTGTAAAACAATCTATGTATTTACTGTAGGCTATATTTGTACTGTATAGTAAAATGTAGAGATAGAGAAGCCTATTAGAAAGTGTAAAACAATCTATGTATTTACTGTAGGCTATATTTGTATTGTATAGTAAACAGGGTAGAGACAGAGAAGCCCATTAGAAAGTGTAAAACAATCTATGTATTTACTATAGGCTATATTTGTACTGTATAGTAAAATGTAGAGATAAAGAGGCCTATTAGAAAGTGTAAAACAATTATTTATTTACTGTAGGCTATATTTGTACTGTATAGTAAAATGTAGAGATAGAGAGGCCTATTAGAAAGTGTAAAACAATTATTTATTTACTGTAGGCTATAATGGTATTGTATAGTAAACAGGGTAGAGATAGAGAAGCCTATTAGAAATTTTAAAACAATCTATTTACTGTATTTGTACTGTATACGTCCCATAACACAGAATAATAAAGTGCAATTTCATGAATTCAGCATATTGTACTTCATTAATATTGCCACCAGTTTGTTTTATTGTTACAGTATACTTTTCCTTTTAGTGGCAGGGAGGGCAGACTGTAGGGTGGACTGTAGTCAAAAGATAAAATAATTATAATGAAACGTGCATCTTCATCCATTCTAAGAAGAGAAGACCTTCATCCACTTCTTGTCTTTTGTTTTATAGGTTCCATTGCCTTACTAGAACCAGAGTACTTTGTCACACAATCATTGCATGATTTCACAGCGTACAGTTTAACAGTGTGCACAGTTTGTCCGGTCATTCTGGCTAAGCTGCAAATCTGGTAACCCTAGCTGTAATCTCATTGGCTCTTACCTATGTATTTTGATTTAGATTTTTTAAAGTTTTTTAATAAATGGAGATAAAAAATTATCTTAATTGACAATTATGACGAAGACAATTATCACATTATGACAAAGACAAACAGGTGGCACAAAAGGCTTGCGCAGTAACTGGAAGGCCCTTTGACTATGCCTGTGCTTAGTTGTACTTATTAACAAGTATATCTAATCAAGTAAGTATATATACAGTTTAGATGTGTTCAGTAGTGTAATAGGGCATTGGGGGATGTGATTTAATGGGTTATTGTTGCTATAAAGAGTGATTTCTAGTCAGCAAATATTAAACTTAACAATAGATATCTTTAACGGCCATTTTCTCAAAATGAGTTTTTTTCAATACTCTGAACCAGAAATCTCAACTTCTAGATCACTTACATACACTAAACTTTCCATGTTCATTCTTAACTATATTCTGAAGATTATTACAGAAGGATTTGTTAATATATTGCCAATTGCCTGATTTATTACACATTTTGTTCTTAAAAACATGGCGAAAATGCATTTTTTATACCTGTATATAGCATTTTCTCATTTATAAAATGAAAAAAGCATGTATCCAAAATCTGTTCTGTAATTTCTTTAGTCTCTAATATGTTGTCAAAATGAAATAAAGATTTTAAGCCTGGCTTTATCCAATTTTTCTATTTTTGGTTTTTAAATATATGCAAATTAGTGCATATTTAATGAGGCCTTGCCTAATTTGCATATTTAAATGTAACTTTAAAAAGAACTTCCAATACAAAAAAGAATTGTAACAATGTAAGTAATCAACTGGTAAAGTTTCATGATTATATCTTGTAGTTAATTTTTTTCCCCTATTCACCTGCAGTGTCTCGCCTTAAGCAAGAGAGAGAAAGCGCGGGTATAGAAATCGAGTGTGCGTTTCGGCAGCTTGATTCTTTACACCCTTTCATTTGGAAAATAACCCAGACACCTTTTTCTCCAGACCTTAACTGGTTGCTGACTGAAAGGAAATCCCGAATTCCTGGGGCTCTCCAGAACATGATTTTGGAACTCTTGATATGCAGCATGACAGCGGCAGCATAGGTTTAGTTTGAACTCAAATGCAACAGCCATGCTGCATTATTAATGCCGTCTGCCCCATGAGCTGTGCCCTCATCTCAGGCACCTGGTTGCACAAATAACCGGCAATCCTAAATGGAAAATCTGTCACAAACATTTGAATTTGATTGTAAATTGTGAAAACAATTCCAGCACTGAACAGGAAGGCAAGCAGGCAGCAAACTTAAAGAAGAAGATAGGCTCTCCCCACCGGCGGCCAACATCGCACAACCTGCCGAAACCCGGGATCGAACCAGGGACCTTTAGATCTTCAGTCTAACGCTCTCCCAACTGAGCTATTTCGGCCGACCCGGGAACGACCCGAGAAAGGGCGCAAGTTTATTTCGGACCGTTTTCCCACCTGCAAATCAGTCATCCCTCAGCAAGAGGTCAACAGAGCCTTATTGACAGTCAGTTATCACGTAGCCATCCTCAGTAAGTAATGTACATCAATTGACACTAATTAAGCACAAACAATGACAGCACAGCAGTTTTAAGTGTGATTTGCATTTCCAGTTCCAAAAATCCAGAGGAGAAATTGTAGTACTGGCAGTGGTTTAGTACAGGAGACTTGCCCTTTTTCATTGGGCATGGTTTCACTGTAAAGTCTGAACCTTGCTCTATCGCACACCACAGAAGCGCCGTGTAGCGCAGCGTTCTGCTTGGACAGTATTTGAAAATATTTTTGTAACAACTCCCGCAAATTTGTCAACTTTTAGGAATCTGCTAACTCAAAGGCCACATGCAAGGGTCAAAATGAGATCATTGCAAGTTAAATGAAGTGCATTTCCCATCAAGCCTTTGAGGGCTTCATGACATACTTTCAAAGGCACCTTGCATCGTCTGAGTCAAATGCGGTTACCTTGCTGAGATCAACCTCAAGGTTCAATTGGCACTGTTTGATGCTCTCCGCAAAAGGGCAATGCAGGCATTTCTAACGTAGCGCTGACGTAAGCGTGTGCAGGCAACGCAGAGCTGTTCCTTGTCCTCGTTAGTATAGTGGCCAGTATCCCCGCCTGTCACGCGGGAGACCGGGGTTCGATTCCCCGACGGGGAGAAAACGACTCTGTTCTTTTCACTGACAAATGTGATGAAATCGAGATGAGAAATCCTTGGCCCGTATGGGGGTCAAACCCGCGATATCGCCGTCATTAGCAACACGATCTAACCTACTGAGCTCAATGGCCAGCAGACTCCTGAGCCAGGTAGTCACCTCCAGGAAATAATATTATATTGGTCTGCAAAGTAGCAAAACGGATATCTCGTTCAGTTGTTTTCCTCCGGCCCCATGCCCTCTCGGTGAGTTGACGAAATCTACAGCGCATTGATGTCGCAAGTTCGTTTGGCTATCTGGGTGGCGTCCGTCTAATAACGTGGCCTATTTAGATAATTGCCATACTTTTTGCCGGAGGCCTGGTCTTTCGAAAAGACTGGATGAGTTAACATGTGATCGCTGACATCGGAGGCAATTCTTGTAAATTAACCATTTACTGATCACAAAATCGATATCTTATATTTGTCTAAAACATGGCTTAAATCTGATGAATACATTGCCTTAAATTAATCCACCCCTCCTGATTACAGTAATACTCACGTTTCCCATTTAACAGATTGTGCTGTTGGTGTTTGGTGCTATAAATTATGCTAGACTCTGTGCTCCCTTAAAATATGGCTTAAATTTGAATAGCTTGTTCTCAGCTTTGCACATCCTAACAAAACGAAATAGTGAAATTTTGTGAAATATTGGCACTAGTCGCTCCTCCGTGGTCTGACAGGTATAAAAAAAACATTTTAGACTTACCATAATGTTGCATTACCAAACAAAACTTTTGCGCGTTCAAACATATTCGTCATTGGCATGGTCTTACACGTAGAAAGTCATCGCCCTTGTTTTCTCAGTGCCTTTTGACTTGTGTTGTCCTTGTTGCCGTTTGTGATTTTTACCTGGTTTACTAAAGAAAGCTCATGGATCAAGCCGAAGCCAGAACAGCTGCAGAGCTAGTGTTTGTTCCAAGTCAACCGGCCAGCTGGCTGTGTGCATAATCAGAATGCACCTTGAAGATATACAGCAGGTCCGGTTGTCCTCCAAGATTCAGATGCAAATTAGTTTGGGGGCAGACAAAAGAGACAGCAAGCAGCCATTTTTATCCAAGCATTCATGTGCGCCGTAGGTATTGTGGGATAGCTACCTGGCCAGAGGTCAGTACCTGTTGATGAGGGCTATCAAATTTTGGGGCCATTGGTTGTGGTTTGCGTCGGGGAATTAGCTCAAGTGGTAGAGCGCTCGCTTAGCATGCGAGAGGCAGCGGGATCGATGCCCGCATTCTCCAGCACCTTCTTTAGACTCCTTTCTGGCCTTGTCCTGCTTTAAGCAAGAGAGAGAAAGCGCGGGTATAGAAATCGAGTGTGCGTTTCGGCAGCTTGATTCTTTACACCCTTTCATTTGGAAAATAACCCAGACACCTTTTTCTCCAGACCTTAACTGGTTGCTGACTGAAAGGAAATCCCGAATTCCTGGGGCTCTCCAGAACATGATTTTGGAACTCTTGATATGCAGCATGACAGCGGCAGCATAGGTTTAGTTTGAACTCAAATGCAACAGCCATGCTGCATTATTAATGCCGTCTGCCCCATGAGCTGTGCCCTCATCTCAGGCACCTGGTTGCACAAATAACCGGCAATCCTAAATGGAAAATCTGTCACAAACATTTGAATTTGATTGTAAATTGTGAAAACAATTCCAGCACTGAACAGGAAGGCAAGCAGGCAGCAAACTTAAAGAAGAAGATAGGCTCTCCCCACCGGCGGCCAACATCGCACAACCTGCCGAAACCCGGGATCGAACCAGGGACCTTTAGATCTTCAGTCTAACGCTCTCCCAACTGAGCTATTTCGGCCGACCCGGGAACGACCCGAGAAAGGGCGCAAGTTTATTTCGGACCGTTTTCCCACCTGCAAATCAGTCATCCCTCAGCAAGAGGTCAACAGAGCCTTATTGACAGTCAGTTATCACGTAGCCATCCTCAGTAAGTAATGTACATCAATTGACACTAATTAAGCACAAACAATGACAGCACAGCAGTTTTAAGTGTGATTTGCATTTCCAGTTCCAAAAATCCAGAGGAGAAATTGTAGTACTGGCAGTGGTTTAGTACAGGAGACTTGCCCTTTTTCATTGGGCATGGTTTCACTGTAAAGTCTGAACCTTGCTCTATCGCACACCACAGAAGCGCCGTGTAGCGCAGCGTTCTGCTTGGACAGTATTTGAAAATATTTTTGTAACAACTCCCGCAAATTTGTCAACTTTTAGGAATCTGCTAACTCAAAGGCCACATGCAAGGGTCAAAATGAGATCATTGCAAGTTAAATGAAGTGCATTTCCCATCAAGCCTTTGAGGGCTTCATGACATACTTTCAAAGGCACCTTGCATCGTCTGAGTCAAATGCGGTTACCTTGCTGAGATCAACCTCAAGGTTCAATTGGCACTGTTTGATGCTCTCCGCAAAAGGGCAATGCAGGCATTTCTAACGTAGCGCTGACGTAAGCGTGTGCAGGCAAAGCAGAGCTGTTCCTTGTCCTCGTTAGTATAGTGGCCAGTATCCCCGCCTGTCACGCGGGAGACCGGGGTTCGATTCCCCGACGGGGAGAAAACGACTCTGTTCTTTTCACTGACAAATGTGATGAAATCGAGATGAGAAATCCTTGGCCCGTATGGGGGTCAAACCCGCGATATCGCCGTCATTAGCAACACGATCTAACCTACTGAGCTCAATGGCCAGCAGACTCCTGAGCCAGGTAGTCACCTCCAGGAAATAATATTATATTGGTCTGCAAAGTAGCAAAACGGATATCTCGTTCAGTTGTTTTCCTCCGGCCCCATGCCCTCTCGGTGAGTTGACGAAATCTACAGCGCATTGATGTCGCAAGTTCGTTTGGCTATCTGGGTGGCGTCCGTCTAATAACGTGGCCTATTTAGATAATTGCCATACTTTTTGCCGGAGGCCTGGTCTTTCGAAAAGACTGGATGAGTTAACATGTGATCGCTGACATCGGAGGCAATTCTTGTAAATTAACCATTTACTGATCACAAAATCGATATCTTATATTTGTCTAAAACATGGCTTAAATCTGATGAATACATTGCCTTAAATTAATCCACCCCTCCTGATTACAGTAATACTCACGTTTCCCATTTAACAGATTGTGCTGTTGGTGTTTGGTGCTATAAATTATGCTAGACTCTGTGCTCCCTTAAAATATGGCTTAAATTTGAATAGCTTGTTCTCAGCTTTGCACATCCTAACAAAACGAAATAGTGAAATTTTGTGAAATATTGGCACTAGTCGCTCCTCCGTGGTCTGACAGGTATAAAAAAAACATTTTAGACTTACCATAATGTTGCATTACCAAACAAAACTTTTGCGCGTTCAAACATATTCGTCATTGGCATGGTCTTACACGTAGAAAGTCATCGCCCTTGTTTTCTCAGTGCCTTTTGACTTGTGTTGTCCTTGTTGCCGTTTGTGATTTTTACCTGGTTTACTAAAGAAAGCTCATGGATCAAGCCGAAGCCAGAACAGCTGCAGAGCTAGTGTTTGTTCCAAGTCAACCGGCCAGCTGGCTGTGTGCATAATCAGAATGCACCTTGAAGATATACAGCAGGTCCGGTTGTCCTCCAAGATTCAGATGCAAATTAGTTTGGGGGCAGACAAAAGAGACAGCAAGCAGCCATTTTTATCCAAGCATTCATGTGCGCCGTAGGTATTGTGGGATAGCTACCTGGCCAGAGGTCAGTACCTGTTGATGAGGGCTATCAAATTTTGGGGCCATTGGTCGTGGTTTGCGTCGGGGAATTAGCTCAAGTGGTAGAGCGCTCGCTTAGCATGCGAGAGGCAGCGGGATCGATGCCTGCATTCTCCAGCACCTTCTTTAGACTCCTTTCTGGCCTTGTCCTGCTTTAAGCAAGAGAGAGAAAGCGCGGGTATAGAAATCGAGTGTGCGTTTCGGCAGCTTGATTCTTTACACCCTTTCATTTGGAAAATAACCCAGCCACCTTTTTCTCCAGACCTTAACTGGTTGCTGACTGAAAGGAAATCCCGAATTCCTGGGGCTCTCCAGAACATGATTTTGGAACTCTTGATATGCAGCATGACAGCGGCAGCATAGGTTTAGTTTGAACTCAAATGCAACAGCCATGCTGCATTATTAATGCCGTCTGCCCCATGAGCTGTGCCCTCATCTCAGGCACCTGGTTGCACAAATAACCGGCAATCCTAAATGGAAAATCTGTCACAAACATTTGAATTTGATTGTAAATTGTGAAAACAATTCCAGCACTGAACAGGAAGGCAAGCAGGCAGCAAACTTAAAGAAGAAGATAGGCTCTCCCCACCGGCGGCCAACATCGCACAACCTGCCGAAACCCGGGATCGAACCAGGGACCTTTAGATCTTCAGTCTAACGCTCTCCCAACTGAGCTATTTCGGCCGACCCGGGAACGACCCGAGAAAGGGCGCAAGTTTATTTCGGACCGTTTTCCCACCTGCAAATCAGTCATCCCTCAGCAAGAGGTCAACAGAGCCTTATTGACAGTCAGTTATCACGTAGCCATCCTCAGTAAGTAATGTACATCAATTGACACTAATTAAGCACAAACAATGACAGCACAGCAGTTTTAAGTGTGATTTGCATTTCCAGTTCCAAAAATCCAGAGGAGAAATTGTAGTACTGGCAGTGGTTTAGTACAGGAGACTTGCCCTTTTTCATTGGGCATGGTTTCACTGTAAAGTCTGAACCTTGCTCTATCGCACACCACAGAAGCGCCGTGTAGCGCAGCGTTCTGCTTGGACAGTATTTGAAAATATTTTTGTAACAACTCCCGCAAATTTGTCAACTTTTAGGAATCTGCTAACTCAAAGGCCACATGCAAGGGTCAAAATGAGATCATTGCAAGTTAAATGAAGTGCATTTCCCATCAAGCCTTTGAGGGCTTCATGACATACTTTCAAAGGCACCTTGCATCGTCTGAGTCAAATGCGGTTACCTTGCTGAGATCAACCTCAAGGTTCAATTGGCACTGTTTGATGCTCTCCGCAAAAGGGCAATGCAGGCATTTCTAACGTAGCGCTGACGTAAGCGTGTGCAGGCAACGCAGAGCTGTTCCTTGTCCTCGTTAGTATAGTGGCCAGTATCCCCGCCTGTCACGCGGGAGACCGGGGTTCGATTCCCCGACGGGGAGAAAACGACTCTGTTCTTTTCACTGACAAATGTGATGAAATCGAGATGAGAAATCCTTGGCCCGTATGGGGGTCAAACCCGCGATATCGCCGTCATTAGCAACACGATCTAACCTACTGAGCTCAATGGCCAGCAGACTCCTGAGCCAGGTAGTCACCTCCAGGAAATAATATTATATTGGTCTGCAAAGTAGCAAAACGGATATCTCGTTCAGTTGTTTTCCTCCGGCCCCATGCCCTCTCGGTGAGTTGACGAAATCTACAGCGCATTGATGTCGCAAGTTCGTTTGGCTATCTGGGTGGCGTCCGTCTAATAACGTGGCCTATTTAGATAATTGCCATACTTTTTGCCGGAGGCCTGGTCTTTCGAAAAGACTGGATGAGTTAACATGTGATCGCTGACATCGGAGGCAATTCTTGTAAATTAACCATTTACTGATCACAAAATCGATATCTTATATTTGTCTAAAACATGGCTTAAATCTGATGAATACATTGCCTTAAATTAATCCACCCCTCCTGATTACAGTAATACTCACGTTTCCCATTTAACAGATTGTGCTGTTGGTGTTTGGTGCTATAAATTATGCTAGACTCTGTGCTCCCTTAAAATATGGCTTAAATTTGAATAGCTTGTTCTCAGCTTTGCACATCCTAACAAAACGAAATAGTGAAATTTTGTGAAATATTGGCACTAGTCGCTCCTCCGTGGTCTGACAGGTATAAAAAAAACATTTTAGACTTACCATAATGTTGCATTACCAAACAAAACTTTTGCGCGTTCAAACATATTCGTCATTGGCATGGTCTTACACGTAGAAAGTCATCGCCCTTGTTTTCTCAGTGCCTTTTGACTTGTGTTGTCCTTGTTGCCGTTTGTGATTTTTACCTGGTTTACTAAAGAAAGCTCATGGATCAAGCCGAAGCCAGAACAGCTGCAGAGCTAGTGTTTGTTCCAAGTCAACCGGCCAGCTGGCTGTGTGCATAATCAGAATGCACCTTGAAGATATACAGCAGGTCCGGTTGTCCTCCAAGATTCAGATGCAAATTAGTTTGGGGGCAGACAAAAGAGACAGCAAGCAGCCATTTTTATCCAAGCATTCATGTGCGCCGTAGGTATTGTGGGATAGCTACCTGGCCAGAGGTCAGTACCTGTTGATGAGGGCTATCAAATTTTGGGGCCATTGGTCGTGGTTTGCGTCGGGGAATTAGCTCAAGTGGTAGAGCGCTCGCTTAGCATGCGAGAGGCAGCGGGATCGATGCCCGCATTCTCCAGCACCTTCTTTAGACTCCTTTCTGGCCTTGTCCTGCTTTAAGCAAGAGAGAGAAAGCGCGGGTATAGAAATCGAGTGTGCGTTTCGGCAGCTTGATTCTTTACACCCTTTCATTTGGAAAATAACCCAGCCACCTTTTTCTCCAGACCTTAACTGGTTGCTGACTGAAAGGAAATCCCGAATTCCTGGGGCTCTCCAGAACATGATTTTGGAACTCTTGATATGCAGCATGACAGCGGCAGCATAGGTTTAGTTTGAACTCAAATGCAACAGCCATGCTGCATTATTAATGCCGTCTGCCCCATGAGCTGTGCCCTCATCTCAGGCACCTGGTTGCACAAATAACCGGCAATCCTAAATGGAAAATCTGTCACAAACATTTGAATTTGATTGTAAATTGTGAAAACAATTCCAGCACTGAACAGGAAGGCAAGCAGGCAGCAAACTTAAAGAAGAAGATAGGCTCTCCCCACCGGCGGCCAACATCGCACAACCTGCCGAAACCCGGGATCGAACCAGGGACCTTTAGATCTTCAGTCTAACGCTCTCCCCAACTGAGCTATTTCGGCCGACCCGGGAACGACCCGAGAAAGGGCGCAAGTTTATTTCGGACCGTTTTCCCACCTGCAAATCAGTCATCCCTCAGCAAGAGGTCAACAGAGCCTTATTGACAGTCAGTTATCACGTAGCCATCCTCAGTAAGTAATGTACATCAATTGACACTAATTAAGCACAAACAATGACAGCACAGCAGTTTTAAGTGTGATTTGCATTTCCAGTTCCAAAAATCCAGAGGAGAAATTGTAGTACTGGCAGTGGTTTAGTACAGGAGACTTGCCCTTTTTCATTGGGCATGGTTTCACTGTAAAGTCTGAACCTTGCTCTATCGCACACCACAGAAGCGCCGTGTAGCGCAGCGTTCTGCTTGGACAGTATTTGAAAATATTTTTGTAACAACTCCCGCAAATTTGTCAACTTTTAGGAATCTGCTAACTCAAAGGCCACATGCAAGGGTCAAAATGAGATCATTGCAAGTTAAATGAAGTGCATTTCCCATCAAGCCTTTGAGGGCTTCATGACATACTTTCAAAGGCACCTTGCATCGTCTGAGTCAAATGCGGTTACCTTGCTGAGATCAACCTCAAGGTTCAATTGGCACTGTTTGATGCTCTCCGCAAAAGGGCAATGCAGGCATTTCTAACGTAGCGCTGACGTAAGCGTGTGCAGGCAACGCAGAGCTGTTCCTTGTCCTCGTTAGTATAGTGGCCAGAATCCCCGCCTGTCACGCGGGAGACCGGGGTTCGATTCCCCGACGGGGAGAAAACGACTCTGTTCTTTTCACTGACAAATGTGATGAAATCGAGATGAGAAATCCTTGGCCCGTATGGGGGTCAAACCCGCGATATCGCCGTCATTAGCAACACGATCTAACCTACTGAGCTCAATGGCCAGCAGACTCCTGAGCCAGGTAGTCACCTCCAGGAAATAATATTATATTGGTCTGCAAAGTAGCAAAACGGATATCTCGTTCAGTTGTTTTCCTCCGGCCCCATGCCCTCTCGGTGAGTTGACGAAATCTACAGCGCATTGATGTCGCAAGTTCGTTTGGCTATCTGGGTGGCGTCCGTCTAATAACGTGGCCTATTTAGATAATTGCCATACTTTTTGCCGGAGGCCTGGTCTTTCGAAAAGACTGGATGAGTTAACATGTGATCGCTGACATCGGAGGCAATTCTTGTAAATTAACCATTTACTGATCACAAAATCGATATCTTATATTTGTCTAAAACATGGCTTAAATCTGATGAATACATTGCCTTAAATTAATCCACCCCTCCTGATTACAGTAATACTCACGTTTCCCATTTAACAGATTGTGCTGTTGGTGTTTGGTGCTATAAATTATGCTAGACTCTGTGCTCCCTTAAAATATGGCTTAAATTTGAATAGCTTGTTCTCAGCTTTGCACATCCTAACAAAACAAAATAGTGAAATTTTGTGAAATATTGGCACTAGTCGCTCCTCCGTGGTCTGACAGGTATAAAAAAAACATTTTAGACTTACCATAATGTTGCATTACCAAACAAAACTTTTGCGCGTTCAAACATATTCGTCATTGGCATGGTCTTACACGTAGAAAGTCATCGCCCTTGTTTTCTCAGTGCCTTTTGACTTGTGTTGTCCTTGTTGCCGTTTGTGATTTTTACCTGGTTTACTAAAGAAAGCTCATGGATCAAGCCGAAGCCAGAACAGCTGCAGAGCTAGTGTTTGTTCCAAGTCAACCGGCCAGCTGGCTGTGTGCATAATCAGAATGCACCTTGAAGATATACAGTAGGTCCGGTTGTCCTCCAAGATTCAGATGCAAATTAGTTTGGGGGCAGACAAAAGAGACAGCAAGCAGCCATTTTTCTCCAAGCAAGCATTCATGTGCGCCGTAGGTATTGTGGGATAGCTACCTGGCCAGAGGTCAGTACCTGTTGATGAGGGCTATCAAATTTTGGGGCCATTGGTCGTGGTTTGCGTCGGGGAATTAGCTCAAGTGGTAGAGCGCTCGCTTAGCATGCGAGAGGTAGCGGGATCGATGCCCGCATTCTCCAGCACCTTCTTTAGACTCCTTTCTGGCCTTGTCCTGCTTTAAGCAAGAGAGAGAAAGCGCGGGTATAGAAATCGAGTGTGCGTTTCGGCAGCTTGATTCTTTACACCCTTTCATTTGGAAAATGACCCAGACACCTTTTTCTCCAGACCTTAACTGGTTGCTGACTGAAAGGAAATCCCGAATTCCTGGGGCTCTCCAGAACATGATTTTGGAACTCTTGATATGCAGCATGACAGCGGCAGCATAGGTTTAGTTTGAACTCAAATGCAACAACCATGCTGCATTATTAATGCCGTCTGCCCCATGAGCTGTGCCCTCATCTCAGGCACCTGGTTGCACAAATAACCGGCAATCCTAAATGGAAAATCTGTCACAAACATTTGAATTTGATTGTAAATTGTGAAAACAATTCCAGCACTGAACAGGAAGGCAAGCAGGCAGCAAACTTAAAGAAGAAGATAGGCTCTCCCCACCGGCGGCCAACATCGCACAACCTGCCGAAACCCGGGATCGAACCAGGGACCTTTAGATCTTCAGTCTAACGCTCTCCCAACTGAGCTATTTCGGCCGACCCTGGAACGACCCGAGAAGGGGCGCAAGTTTATTTCGGACCGTTTTCCCACCTGCAAATCAGTCATCCCTCAGCAAGAGGTCAACAGAGCCTTATTGACAGTCAGTTATCACGTAGCCATCCTCAGTAAGTAATGTACATCAATTGACACTAATTAAGCACAAACAATGACAGCACAGCAGTTTTAAGTGTGATTTGCATTTCCAGTTCCAAAAATCCAGAGGAGAAATTGTAGTACTGGCAGTGGTTTAGTACAAGAGACTTGCCCTTTTTCATTGGGCATGGTTTCACTGTAAAGTCTGAACCTTGCTCTATCGCACACCACAGAAGCGCCGTGTAGCGCAGCGTTCTGCTTGGACAGTATTTGAAAATATTTTTGTAACAACTCCCGCAAATTTGTCAACTTTTAGGAATCTGCTAACTCAAAGGCCACATGCAAGGGTCAAAATGAGATCATTGCAAGTTAAATGAAGTGCATTTCCCATCAAGCCTTTGAGGGCTTCATGACATACTTTCAAAGGCACCTTGCATCGTCTGAGTCAAATGCGGTTACCTTGCTGAGATCAACCTCAAGGTTCAATTGGCACTGTTTGATGCTCTCCGCAAAAGGGCAATGCAGGCATTTCTAACGTAGCGCTGACGTAAGCGTGTGCAGGCAACGCAGAGCTGTTCCTTGTCCTCGTTAGTATAGTGGCCAGTATCCCCGCCTGTCACGCGGGAGACCGGGGTTCGATTCCCCGACGGGGAGAAAACGACTCTGTTCTTTTCACTGACAAATGTGATGAAATCGAGATGAGAAATCCTTGGCCCGTATGGGGGTCAAACCCGCGATATCGCCGTCATTAGCAACACGATCTAACCTACTGAGCTCAATGGCCAGCAGACTCCTGAGCCAGGTAGTCACCTCCAGGAAATAATATTATATTGGTCTGCAAAGTAGCAAAACGGATATCTCGTTCAGTTGTTTTCCTCTGGCCCCATGCCCTCTCGGTGAGTTGACGAAATCTACAGCGCATTGATGTCGCAAGTTCGTTTGGCTATCTGGGTGGCGTCCGTCTAATAACGTGGCCTATTTAGATAATTGCCATACTTTTTGCCGGAGGCCTGGTCTTTCGAAAAGACTGGATGAGTTAACATGTGATCGCTGACATCGGAGGCAATTCTTGTAAATTAACCATTTACTGATCACAAAATCGATATCTTATATTTGTCTAAAACATGGCTTAAATCTGATGAATACATTGCCTTAAATTAATCCACCCCTCCTGATTACAGTAATACTCACGTTTCCCATTTAACAGATTGTGCTGTTGGTGTTTGGTGCTATAAATTATGCTAGACTCTGTGCTCCCTTAAAATATGGTTTAAATTTGAATAGCTTGTTCTCAGCTTTGCACATCCTAACAAAACAAAATAGTGAAATTTTGTGAAATATTGGCACTAGTCGCTCCTCCGTGGTCTGACAGGTATAAAAAAAACATTTTAGACTTACCATAATGTTGCATTACCAAACAAAACTTTTGCGCGTTCAAACATATTCGTCATTGGCATGGTCTTACACGTAGAAAGTCATCGCCCTTGTTTTCTCAGTGCCTTTTGACTTGTGTTGTCCTTGTTGCCGTTTGTGATTTTTACCTGGTTTACTAAAGAAAGCTCATGGATCAAGCCGAAGCCAGAACAGCTGCAGAGCTAGTGTTTGTTCCAAGTCAACCGGCCAGCTGGCTGTGTGCATAATCAGAATGCACCTTGAAGATATACAGTAGGTCCGGTTGTCCTCCAAGATTCAGATGCAAATTAGTTTGGGGGCAGACAAAAGAGACAGCAAGCAGCCATTTTTATCCAAGCAAGCATTCATGTGCGCCGTAGGTATTGTGGGATAGCTACCTGGCCAGAGGTCAGTACCTGTTGATGAGGGCTATCAAATTTTGGGGCCATTGGTCGTGGTTTGCGTCGGGGAATTAGCTCAAGTGGTAGAGCGCTCGCTTAGCATGCGAGAGGCAGCGGGATCGATGCCCGCATTCTCCAGCACCTTCTTTAGACTCCTTTCTGGCCTTGTCCTGCTTTAAGCAAGAGAGAGAAAGCGCGGGTATAGAAATCGAGTGTGCGTTTCGGCAGCTTGATTCTTTACACCCTTTCATTTGGAAAATAACCCAGACACCTTTTTCTCCAGACCTTAACTGGTTGCTGACTGAAAGGAAATCCCGAATTCCTGGGGCTCTCCAGAACATGATTTTGGAACTCTTGATATGCAGCATGACAGCGGCAGCATAGGTTTAGTTTGAACTCAAATGCAACAGCCATGCTGCATTATTAATGCCGTCTGCCCCATGAGCTGTGCCCTCATCTCAGGCACCTGGTTGCACAAATAACCGGCAATCCTAAATGGAAAATCTGTCACAAACATTTGAATTTGATTGTAAATTGTGAAAACAATTCCAGCACTGAACAGGAAGGCAAGCAGGCAGCAAACTTAAAGAAGAAGATAGGCTCTCCCCACCGGCGGCCAACATCGCACAACCTGCCGAAACCCGGGATCGAACCAGGGACCTTTAGATCTTCAGTCTAACGCTCTCCCAACTGAGCTATTTCGGCCGACCCTGGAACAACCCGAGAAGGGGCGCAAGTTTATTTCGGACCGTTTTCCCACCTGCAAATCAGTCATCCCTCAGCAAGAGGTCAACAGAGCCTTATTGACAGTCAGTTATCACGTAGCCATCCTCAGTAAGTAATGTACATCAATTGACACTAATTAAGCACAAACAATGACAGCACAGCAGTTTTAAGTGTGATTTGCATTTCCAGTTCCAAAAATCCAGAGGAGAAATTGTAGTACTGGCAGTGGTTTAGTACAAGAGACTTGCCCTTTTTCATTGGGCATGGTTTCACTGTAAAGTCTGAACCTTGCTCTATCGCACACCACAGAAGCGCCGTGTAGCGCAGCGTTCTGCTTGGACAGTATTTGAAAATATTTTTGTAACAACTCCCGCAAATTTGTCAACTTTTAGGAATCTGCTAACTCAAAGGCCACATGCAAGGGTCAAAATGAGATCATTGCAAGTTAAATGAAGTGCATTTCCCATCAAGCCTTTGAGGGCTTCATGACATACTTTCAAAGGCACCTTGCATCGTCTGAGTCAAATGCGGTTACCTTGCTGAGATCAACCTCAAGGTTCAATTGGCACTGTTTGATGCTCTCCGCAAAAGGGCAATGCAGGCATTTCTAACGTAGCGCTGACGTAAGCGTGTGCAGGCAACGCAGAGCTGTTCCTTGTCCTCGTTAGTATAGTGGCCAGTATCCCCGCCTGTCACGCGGGAGACCGGGGTTCGATTCCCCGACGGGGAGAAAACGACTCTGTTCTTTTCACTGACAAATGTGATGAAATCGAGATGAGAAATCCTTGGCCCGTATGGGGGTCAAACCCGCGATATCGCCGTCATTAGCAACACGATCTAACCTACTGAGCTCAATGGCCAGCAGACTCCTGAGCCAGGTAGTCACCTCCAGGAAATAATATTATATTGGTCTGCAAAGTAGCAAAACGGATATCTCGTTCAGTTGTTTTCCTCTGGCCCCATGCCCTCTCGGTGAGTTGACGAAATCTACAGCGCATTGATGTCGCAAGTTCGTTTGGCTATCTGGGTGGCGTCCGTCTAATAACGTGGCCTATTTAGATAATTGCCATACTTTTTGCCGGAGGCCTGGTCTTTCGAAAAGACTGGATGAGTTAACATGTGATCGCTGACATCGGAGGCAATTCTTGTAAATTAACCATTTACTGATCACAAAATCGATATCTTATATTTGTCTAAAACATGGCTTAAATCTGATGAATACATTGCCTTAAATTAATCCAAACCTCCTGATTACAGTAATACTCACGTTTCCCATTTAACAGATTGTGCTGTTGGTGTTTGGTGCTATAAATTATGCTAGACTCTGTGCTCCCTTAAAATATGGCTTAAATTTGAATAGCTTGTTCTCAGCTTTGCACATCCTAACAAAACAAAATAGTGAAATTTTGTGAAATATTGGCACTAGTCGCTCCTCCGTGGTCTGACAGGTATAAAAAAAACATTTTAGACTTACCATAATGTTGCATTACCAAACAAAACTTTTGCGCGTTCAAACATATTCGTCATTGGCATGGTCTTACACGTAGAAAGTCATCGCCCTTGTTTTCTCAGTGCCTTTTGACTTGTGTTGTCCTTGTTGCCGTTTGTGATTTTTACCTGGTTTACTAAAGAAAGCTCATGGATCAAGCCGAAGCCAGAACAGCTGCAGAGCTAGTGTTTGTTCCAAGTCAACCGGCCAGCTGGCTGTGTGCATAATCAGAATGCACCTTGAAGATATACAGTAGGTCCGGTTGTCCTCCAAGATTCAGATGCAAATTAGTTTGGGGGCAGACAAAAGAGACAGCAAGCAGCCATTTTTCTCCAAGCATTCATGTGCGCCGTAGGTATTGTGGGATAGCTACCTGGCCAGAGGTCAGTACCTGTTGATGAGGGCTATCAAATTTTGGGGCCATTGGTCGTGGTTTGCGTCGGGGAATTAGCTCAAGTGGTAGAGCGCTCGCTTAGCATGCGAGAGGCAGCGGGATCGATGCCCGCATTCTCCAGCACCTTCTTTAGACTCCTTTCTGGCCTTGTCCTGCTTTAAGCAAGAGAGAGAAAGCGCGGGTATAGAAATCGAGTGTGCGTTTCGGCAGCTTGATTCTTTACACCCTTTCATTTGGAAAATGACCCAGACACCTTTTTCTCCAGACCTTAACTGGTTGCTGACTGAAAGGAAATCCCGAATTCCTGGGGCTCTCCAGAACATGATTTTGGAACTCTTGATATGCAGCATGACAGCGGCAGCATAGGTTTAGTTTGAACTCAAATGCAACAGCCATGCTGCATTATTAATGCCGTCTGCCCCATGAGCTGTGCCCTCATCTCAGGCACCTGGTTGCACAAATAACCGGCAATCCTAAATGGAAAATCTGTCACAAACATTTGAATTTGATTGTAAATTGTGAAAACAATTCCAGCACTGAACAGGAAGGCAAGCAGGCAGCAAACTTAAAGAAGAAGATAGGCTCTCCCCACCGGCGGCCAACATCGCACAACCTGCCGAAACCCGGGATCGAACCAGGGACCTTTAGATCTTCAGTCTAACGCTCTCCCAACTGAGCTATTTCGGCCGACCCTGGAACGACCCGAGAAGGGGCGCAAGTTTATTTCGGACCGTTTTCCCACCTGCAAATCAGTCATCCCTCAGCAAGAGGTCAACAGAGCCTTATTGACAGTCAGTTATCACGTAGCCATCCTCAGTAAGTAATGTACATCAATTGACACTAATTAAGCACAAACAATGACAGCACAGCAGTTTTAAGTGTGATTTGCATTTCCAGTTCCAAAAATCCAGAGGAGAAATTGTAGTACTGGCAGTGGTTTAGTACAAGAGACTTGCCCTTTTTCATTGGGCATGGTTTCACTGTAAAGTCTGAACCTTGCTCTATCGCACACCACAGAAGCGCCGTGTAGCGCAGCGTTCTGCTTGGACAGTATTTGAAAATATTTTTGTAACAACTCCCGCAAATTTGTCAACTTTTAGGAATCTGCTAACTCAAAGGCCACATGCAAGGGTCAAAATGAGATCATTGCAAGTTAAATGAAGTGCATTTCCCATCAAGCCTTTGAGGGCTTCATGACATTCTTTCAAAGGCACCTTGCATCGTCTGAGTCAAATGCGGTTACCTTGCTGAGATCAACCTCAAGGTTCAATTGGCACTGTTTGATGCTCTCCGCAAAAGGGCAATGCAGGCATTTCTAACGTAGCGCTGACGTAAGCGTGTGCAGGCAACGCAGAGCTGTTCCTTGTCCTCGTTAGTATAGTGGCCAGTATCCCCGCCTGTCACGCGGGAGACCGGGGTTCGATTCCCCGACGGGGAGAAAACGACTCTGTTCTTTTCACTGACAAATGTGATGAAATCGAGATGAGAAATCCTTGGCCCGTATGGGGGTCAAACCCGCGATATCGCCGTCATTAGCAACACGATCTAACCTACTGAGCTCAATGGCCAGCAGACTCCTGAGCCAGGTAGTCACCTCCAGGAAATAATATTATATTGGTCTGCAAAGTAGCAAAACGGATATCTCGTTCAGTTGTTTTCCTCTGGCCCCATGCCCTCTCGGTGAGTTGACGAAATCTACAGCGCATTGATGTCGCAAGTTCGTTTGGCTATCTGGGTGGCGTCCGTCTAATAACGTGGCCTATTTAGATAATTGCCATACTTTTTGCCGGAGGCCTGGTCTTTCGAAAAGACTGGATGAGTTAACATGTGATCGCTGACATCGGAGGCAATTCTTGTAAATTAACCATTTACTGATCACAAAATCGATATCTTATATTTGTCTAAAACATGGCTTAAATCTGATGAATACATTGCCTTAAATTAATCCACCCCTCCTGATTACAGTAATACTCACGTTTCCCATTTAACAGATTGTGCTGTTGGTGTTTGGTGCTATAAATTATGCTAGACTCTGTGCTCCCTTAAAATATGGCTTAAATTTGAATAGCTTGTTCTCAGCTTTGCACATCCTAACAAAACAAAATAGTGAAATTTTGTGAAATATTGGCACTAGTCGCTCCTCCGTGGTCTGACAGGTATAAAAAAAACATTTTAGACTTACCATAATGTTGCATTACCAAACAAAACTTTTGCGCGTTCAAACATATTCGTCATTGGCATGGTCTTACACGTAGAAAGTCATCGCCCTTGTTTTCTCAGTGCCTTTTGACTTGTGTTGTCCTTGTTGCCGTTTGTGATTTTTACCTGGTTTACTAAAGAAAGCTCATGGATCAAGCCGAAGCCAGAACAGCTGCAGAGCTAGTGTTTGTTCCAAGTCAACCGGCCAGCTGGCTGTGTGCATAATCAGAATGCACCTTGAAGATATACAGTAGGTCCGGTTGTCCTCCAAGATTCAGATGCAAATTAGTTTGGGGGCAGACAAAAGAGACAGCAAGCAGCCATTTTTCTCCAAGCAAGCATTCATGTGCGCCGTAGGTATTGTGGGATAGCTACCTGGCCAGAGGTCAGTACCTGTTGATGAGGGCTATCAAATTTTGGGGCCATTGGTCGTGGTTTGCGTCGGGGAATTAGCTCAAGTGGTAGAGCGCTCGCTTAGCATGCGAGAGGCAGCGGGATCGATGCCCGCATTCTCCAGCACCTTCTTTAGACTCCTTTCTGGCCTTGTCCTGCTTTAAGCAAGAGAGAGAAAGCGCGGGTATAGAAATCGAGTGTGCGTTTCGGCAGCTTGATTCTTTACACCCTTTCATTTGGAAAATGACCCAGACACCTTTTTCTCCAGACCTTAACTGGTTGCTGACTGAAAGGAAATCCCGAATTCCTGGGGCTCTCCAGAACATGATTTTGGAACTCTTGATATGCAGCATGACAGCGGCAGCATAGGTTTAGTTTGAACTCAAATGCAACAACCATGCTGCATTATTAATGCCGTCTGCCCCATGAGCTGTGCCCTCATCTCAGGCACCTGGTTGCACAAATAACCGGCAATCCTAAATGGAAAATCTGTCACAAACATTTGAATTTGATTGTAAATTGTGAAAACAATTCCAGCACTGAACAGGAAGGCAAGCAGGCAGCAAACTTAAAGAAGAAGATAGGCTCTCCCCACCGGCGGCCAACATCGCACAACCTGCCGAAACCCGGGATCGAACCAGGGACCTTTAGATCTTCAGTCTAACGCTCTCCCAACTGAGCTATTTCGGCCGACCCTGGAACGACCCGAGAAGGGGCGCAAGTTTATTTCGGACCGTTTTCCCACCTGCAAATCAGTCATCCCTCAGCAAGAGGTCAACAGAGCCTTATTGACAGTCAGTTATCACGTAGCCATCCTCAGTAAGTAATGTACATCAATTGACACTAATTAAGCACAAACAATGACAGCACAGCAGTTTTAAGTGTGATTTGCATTTCCAGTTCCAAAAATCCAGAGGAGAAATTGTAGTACTGGCAGTGGTTTAGTACAAGAGACTTGCCCTTTTTCATTGGGCATGGTTTCACTGTAAAGTCTGAACCTTGCTCTATCGCACACCACAGAAGCGCCGTGTAGCGCAGCGTTCTGCTTGGACAGTATTTGAAAATATTTTTGTAACAACTCCCGCAAATTTGTCAACTTTTAGGAATCTGCTAACTCAAAGGCCACATGCAAGGGTCAAAATGAGATCATTGCAAGTTAAATGAAGTGCATTTCCCATCAAGCCTTTGAGGGCTTCATGACATACTTTCAAAGGCACCTTGCATCGTCTGAGTCAAATGCGGTTACCTTGCTGAGATCAACCTCAAGGTTCAATTGGCACTGTTTGATGCTCTCCGCAAAAGGGCAATGCAGGCATTTCTAACGTAGCGCTGACGTAAGCGTGTGCAGGCAACGCAGAGCTGTTCCTTGTCCTCGTTAGTATAGTGGCCAGTATCCCCGCCTGTCACGCGGGAGACCGGGGTTCGATTCCCCGACGGGGAGAAAACGACTCTGTTCTTTTCACTGACAAATGTGATGAAATCGAGATGAGAAATCCTTGGCCCGTATGGGGGTCAAACCCGCGATATCGCCGTCATTAGCAACACGATCTAACCTACTGAGCTCAATGGCCAGCAGACTCCTGAGCCAGGTAGTCACCTCCAGGAAATAATATTATATTGGTCTGCAAAGTAGCAAAACGGATATCTCGTTCAGTTGTTTTCCTCTGGCCCCATGCCCTCTCGGTGAGTTGACGAAATCTACAGCGCATTGATGTCGCAAGTTCGTTTGGCTATCTGGGTGGCGTCCGTCTAATAACGTGGCCTATTTAGATAATTGCCATACTTTTTGCCGGAGGCCTGGTCTTTCGAAAAGACTGGATGAGTTAACATGTGATCGCTGACATCGGAGGCAATTCTTGTAAATTAACCATTTACTGATCACAAAATCGATATCTTATATTTGTCTAAAACATGGCTTAAATCTGATGAATACATTGCCTTAAATTAATCCACCCCTCCTGATTACAGTAATACTCACGTTTCCCATTTAACAGATTGTGCTGTTGGTGTTTGGTGCTATAAATTATGCTAGACTCTGTGCTCCCTTAAAATATGGCTTAAATTTGAATAGCTTGTTCTCAGCTTTGCACATCCTAACAAAACAAAATAGTGAAATTTTGTGAAATATTGGCACTAGTCGCTCCTCCGTGGTCTGACAGGTATAAAAAAAACATTTTAGACTTACCATAATGTTGCATTACCAAACAAAACTTTTGCGCGTTCAAACATATTCGTCATTGGCATGGTCTTACACGTAGAAAGTCATCGCCCTTGTTTTCTCAGTGCCTTTTGACTTGTGTTGTCCTTGTTGCCGTTTGTGATTTTTACCTGGTTTACTAAAGAAAGCTCATGGATCAAGCCGAAGCCAGAACAGCTGCAGAGCTAGTGTTTGTTCCAAGTCAACCGGCCAGCTGGCTGTGTGCATAATCAGAATGCACCTTGAAGATATACAGTAGGTCCGGTTGTCCTCCAAGATTCAGATGCAAATTAGTTTGGGGGCAGACAAAAGAGACAGCAAGCAGCCATTTTTCTCCAAGCAAGCATTCATGTGCGCCGTAGGTATTGTGGGATAGCTACCTGGCCAGAGGTCAGTACCTGTTGATGAGGGCTATCAAATTTTGGGGCCATTGGTCGTGGTTTGCGTCGGGGAATTAGCTCAAGTGGTAGAGCGCTCGCTTAGCATGCGAGAGGCAGCGGGATCGATGCCCGCATTCTCCAGCACCTTCTTTAGACTCCTTTCTGGCCTTGTCCTGCTTTAAGCAAGAGAGAGAAAGCGCGGGTATAGAAATCGAGTGTGCGTTTCGGCAGCTTGATTCTTTACACCCTTTCATTTGGAAAATGACCCAGACACCTTTTTCTCCAGACCTTAACTGGTTGCTGACTGAAAGGAAATCCCGAATTCCTGGGGCTCTCCAGAACATGATTTTGGAACTCTTGATATGCAGCATGACAGCGGCAGCATAGGTTTAGTTTGAACTCAAATGCAACAACCATGCTGCATTATTAATGCCGTCTGCCCCATGAGCTGTGCCCTCATCTCAGGCACCTGGTTGCACAAATAACCGGCAATCCTAAATGGAAAATCTGTCACAAACATTTGAATTTGATTGTAAATTGTGAAAACAATTCCAGCACTGAACAGGAAGGCAAGCAGGCAGCAAACTTAAAGAAGAAGATAGGCTCTCCCCACCGGCGGCCAACATCGCACAACCTGCCGAAACCCGGGATCGAACCAGGGACCTTTAGATCTTCAGTCTAACGCTCTCCCAACTGAGCTATTTCGGCCGACCCTGGAACGACCCGAGAAGGGGCGCAAGTTTATTTCGGACCGTTTTCCCACCTGCAAATCAGTCATCCCTCAGCAAGAGGTCAACAGAGCCTTATTGACAGTCAGTTATCACGTAGCCATCCTCAGTAAGTAATGTACATCAATTGACACTAATTAAGCACAAACAATGACAGCACAGCAGTTTTAAGTGTGATTTGCATTTCCAGTTCCAAAAATCCAGAGGAGAAATTGTAGTACTGGCAGTGGTTTAGTACAAGAGACTTGCCCTTTTTCATTGGGCATGGTTTCACTGTAAAGTCTGAACCTTGCTCTATCGCACACCACAGAAGCGCCGTGTAGCGCAGCGTTCTGCTTGGACAGTATTTGAAAATATTTTTGTAACAACTCCCGCAAATTTGTCAACTTTTAGGAATCTGCTAACTCAAAGGCCACATGCAAGGGTCAAAATGAGATCATTGCAAGTTAAATGAAGTGCATTTCCCATCAAGCCTTTGAGGGCTTCATGACATACTTTCAAAGGCACCTTGCATCGTCTGAGTCAAATGCGGTTACCTTGCTGAGATCAACCTCAAGGTTCAATTGGCACTGTTTGATGCTCTCCGCAAAAGGGCAATGCAGGCATTTCTAACGTAGCGCTGACGTAAGCGTGTGCAGGCAACGCAGAGCTGTTCCTTGTCCTCGTTAGTATAGTGGCCAGTATCCCCGCCTGTCACGCGGGAGACCGGGGTTCGATTCCCCGACGGGGAGAAAACGACTCTGTTCTTTTCACTGACAAATGTGATGAAATCGAGATGAGAAATCCTTGGCCCGTATGGGGGTCAAACCCGCGATATCGCCGTCATTAGCAACACGATCTAACCTACTGAGCTCAATGGCCAGCAGACTCCTGAGCCAGGTAGTCACCTCCAGGAAATAATATTATATTGGTCTGCAAAGTAGCAAAACGGATATCTCGTTCAGTTGTTTTCCTCTGGCCCCATGCCCTCTCGGTGAGTTGACGAAATCTACAGCGCATTGATGTCGCAAGTTCGTTTGGCTATCTGGGTGGCGTCCGTCTAATAACGTGGCCTATTTAGATAATTGCCATACTTTTTGCCGGAGGCCTGGTCTTTCGAAAAGACTGGATGAGTTAACATGTGATCGCTGACATCGGAGGCAATTCTTGTAAATTAACCATTTACTGATCACAAAATCGATATCTTATATTTGTCTAAAACATGGCTTAAATCTGATGAATACATTGCCTTAAATTAATCCACCCCTCCTGATTACAGTAATACTCACGTTTCCCATTTAACAGATTGTGCTGTTGGTGTTTGGTGCTATAAATTATGCTAGACTCTGTGCTCCCTTAAAATATGGCTTAAATTTGAATAGCTTGTTCTCAGCTTTGCACATCCTAACAAAACAAAATAGTGAAATTTTGTGAAATATTGGCACTAGTCGCTCCTCCGTGGTCTGACAGGTATAAAAAAAACATTTTAGACTTACCATAATGTTGCATTACCAAACAAAACTTTTGCGCGTTCAAACATATTCGTCATTGGCATGGTCTTACACGTAGAAAGTCATCGCCCTTGTTTTCTCAGTGCCTTTTGACTTGTGTTGTCCTTGTTGCCGTTTGTGATTTTTACCTGGTTTACTAAAGAAAGCTCATGGATCAAGCCGAAGCCAGAACAGCTGCAGAGCTAGTGTTTGTTCCAAGTCAACCGGCCAGCTGGCTGTGTGCATAATCAGAATGCACCTTGAAGATATACAGTAGGTCCGGTTGTCCTCCAAGATTCAGATGCAAATTAGTTTGGGGGCAGACAAAAGAGACAGCAAGCAGCCATTTTTCTCCAAGCAAGCATTCATGTGCGCCGTAGGTATTGTGGGATAGCTACCTGGCCAGAGGTCAGTACCTGTTGATGAGGGCTATCAAATTTTGGGGCCATTGGTCGTGGTTTGCGTCGGGGAATTAGCTCAAGTGGTAGAGCGCTCGCTTAGCATGCGAGAGGCAGCGGGATCGATGCCCGCATTCTCCAGCACCTTCTTTAGACTCCTTTCTGGCCTTGTCCTGCTTTAAGCAAGAGAGAGAAAGCGCGGGTATAGAAATCGAGTGTGCGTTTCGGCAGCTTGATTCTTTACACCCTTTCATTTGGAAAATAACCCAGACACCTTTTTCTCCAGACCTTAACTGGTTGCTGACTGAAAGGAAATCCCGAATTCCTGGGGCTCTCCAGAACATGATTTTGGAACTCTTGATATGCAGCATGACAGCGGCAGCATAGGTTTAGTTTGAACTCAAATGCAACAGCCATGCTGCATTATTAATGCCGTCTGCCCCATGAGCTGTGCCCTCATCTCAGGCACCTGGTTGCACAAATAACCGGCAATCCTAAATGGAAAATCTGTCACAAACATTTGAATTTGATTGTAAATTGTGAAAACAATTCCAGCACTGAACAGGAAGGCAAGCAGGCAGCAAACTTAAAGAAGAAGATAGGCTCTCCCCACCGGCGGCCAACATCGCACAACCTGCCGAAACCCGGGATCGAACCAGGGACCTTTAGATCTTCAGTCTAACGCTCTCCCAACTGAGCTATTTCGGCCGACCCTGGAACGACCCGAGAAGGGGCGCAAGTTTATTTCGGACCGTTTTCCCACCTGCAAATCAGTCATCCCTCAGCAAGAGGTCAACAGAGCCTTATTGACAGTCAGTTATCACGTAGCCATCCTCAGTAAGTAATGTACATCAATTGACACTAATTAAGCACAAACAATGACAGCACAGCAGTTTTAAGTGTGATTTGCATTTCCAGTTCCAAAAATCCAGAGGAGAAATTGTAGTACTGGCAGTGGTTTAGTACAAGAGACTTGCCCTTTTTCATTGGGCATGGTTTCACTGTAAAGTCTGAACCTTGCTCTATCGCACACCACAGAAGCGCCGTGTAGCGCAGCGTTCTGCTTGGACAGTATTTGAAAATATTTTTGTAACAACTCCCGCAAATTTGTCAACTTTTAGGAATCTGCTAACTCAAAGGCCACATGCAAGGGTCAAAATGAGATCATTGCAAGTTAAATGAAGTGCATTTCCCATCAAGCCTTTGAGGGCTTCATGACATACTTTCAAAGGCACCTTGCATCGTCTGAGTCAAATGCGGTTACCTTGCTGAGATCAACCTCAAGGTTCAATTGGCACTGTTTGATGCTCTCCGCAAAAGGGCAATGCAGGCATTTCTAACGTAGCGCTGACGTAAGCGTGTGCAGGCAACGCAGAGCTGTTCCTTGTCCTCGTTAGTATAGTGGCCAGTATCCCCGCCTGTCACGCGGGAGACCGGGGTTCGATTCCCCGACGGGGAGAAAACGACTCTGTTCTTTTCACTGACAAATGTGATGAAATCGAGATGAGAAATCCTTGGCCCGTATGGGGGTCAAACCCGCGATATCGCCGTCATTAGCAACACGATCTAACCTACTGAGCTCAATGGCCAGCAGACTCCTGAGCCAGGTAGTCACCTCCAGGAAATAATATTATATTGGTCTGCAAAGTAGCAAAACGGATATCTCGTTCAGTTGTTTTCCTCTGGCCCCATGCCCTCTCGGTGAGTTGACGAAATCTACAGCGCATTGATGTCGCAAGTTCGTTTGGCTATCTGGGTGGCGTCCGTCTAATAACGTGGCCTATTTAGATAATTGCCATACTTTTTGCCGGAGGCCTGGTCTTTCGAAAAGACTGGATGAGTTAACATGTGATCGCTGACATCGGAGGCAATTCTTGTAAATTAACCATTTACTGATCACAAAATCGATATCTTATATTTGTCTAAAACATGGCTTAAATCTGATGAATACATTGCCTTAAATTAATCCACCCCTCCTGATTACAGTAATACTCACGTTTCCCATTTAACAGATTGTGCTGTTGGTGTTTGGTGCTATAAATTATGCTAGACTCTGTGCTCCCTTAAAATATGGCTTAAATTTGAATAGCTTGTTCTCAGCTTTGCACATCCTAACAAAACAAAATAGTGAAATTTTGTGAAATATTGGCACTAGTCGCTCCTCCGTGGTCTGACAGGTATAAAAAAAACATTTTAGACTTACCATAATGTTGCATTACCAAACAAAACTTTTGCGCGTTCAAACATATTCGTCATTGGCATGGTCTTACACGTAGAAAGTCATCGCCCTTGTTTTCTCAGTGCCTTTTGACTTGTGTTGTCCTTGTTGCCGTTTGTGATTTTTACCTGGTTTACTAAAGAAAGCTCATGGATCAAGCCGAAGCCAGAACAGCTGCAGAGCTAGTGTTTGTTCCAAGTCAACCGGCCAGCTGGCTGTGTGCATAATCAGAATGCACCTTGAAGATATACAGCAGGTCCGGTTGTCCTCCAAGATTCAGATGCAAATTAGTTTGGGGGCAGACAAAAGAGACAGCAAGCAGCCATTTTTATCCAAGCATTCATGTGCGCCGTAGGTATTGTGGGATAGCTACCTGGCCAGAGGTCAGTACCTGTTGATGAGGGCTATCAAATTTTGGGGCCATTGGTCGTGGTTTGCGTCGGGGAATTAGCTCAAGTGGTAGAGCGCTCGCTTAGCATGCGAGAGGCAGCGGGATCGATGCCCGCATTCTCCAGCACCTTCTTTAGACTCCTTTCTGGCCTTGTCCTGCTTTAAGCAAGAGAGAGAAAGCGCGGGTATAGAAATCGAGTGTGCGTTTCGGCAGCTTGATTCTTTACACCCTTTCATTTGGAAAATAACCCAGACACCTTTTTCTCCAGACCTTAACTGGTTGCTGACTGAAAGGAAATCCCGAATTCCTGGGGCTCTCCAGAACATGATTTTGGAACTCTTGATATGCAGCATGACAGCGGCAGCATAGGTTTAGTTTGAACTCAAATGCAACAGCCATGCTGCATTATTAATGCCGTCTGCCCCATGAGCTGTGCCCTCATCTCAGGCACCTGGTTGCACAAATAACCGGCAATCCTAAATGGAAAATCTGTCACAAACATTTGAATTTGATTGTAAATTGTGAAAACAATTCCAGCACTGAACAGGAAGGCAAGCAGGCAGCAAACTTAAAGAAGAAGATAGGCTCTCCCCACCGGCGGCCAACATCGCACAACCTGCCGAAACCCGGGATCGAACCAGGGACCTTTAGATCTTCAGTCTAACGCTCTCCCAACTGAGCTATTTCGGCCGACCCTGGAACAACCCGAGAAGGGGCGCAAGTTTATTTCGGACCGTTTTCCCACCTGCAAATCAGTCATCCCTCAGCAAGAGGTCAACAGAGCCTTATTGACAGTCAGTTATCACGTAGCCATCCTCAGTAAGTAATGTACATCAATTGACACTAATTAAGCACAAACAATGACAGCACAGCAGTTTTAAGTGTGATTTGCATTTCCAGTTCCAAAAATCCAGAGGAGAAATTGTAGTACTGGCAGTGGTTTAGTACAAGAGACTTGCCCTTTTTCATTGGGCATGGTTTCACTGTAAAGTCTGAACCTTGCTCTATCGCACACCACAGAAGCGCCGTGTAGCGCAGCGTTCTGCTTGGACAGTATTTGAAAATATTTTTGTAACAACTCCCGCAAATTTGTCAACTTTTAGGAATCTGCTAACTCAAAGGCCACATGCAAGGGTCAAAATGAGATCATTGCAAGTTAAATGAAGTGCATTTCCCATCAAGCCTTTGAGGGCTTCATGACATACTTTCAAAGGCACCTTGCATCGTCTGAGTCAAATGCGGTTACCTTGCTGAGATCAACCTCAAGGTTCAATTGGCACTGTTTGATGCTCTCCGCAAAAGGGCAATGCAGGCATTTCTAACGTAGCGCTGACGTAAGCGTGTGCAGGCAACGCAGAGCTGTTCCTTGTCCTCGTTAGTATAGTGGCCAGTATCCCCGCCTGTCACGCGGGAGACCGGGGTTCGATTCCCCGACGGGGAGAAAACGACTCTGTTCTTTTCACTGACAAATGTGATGAAATCGAGATGAGAAATCCTTGGCCCGTATGGGGGTCAAACCCGCGATATCGCCGTCATTAGCAACACGATCTAACCTACTGAGCTCAATGGCCAGCAGACTCCTGAGCCAGGTAGTCACCTCCAGGAAATAATATTATATTGGTCTGCAAAGTAGCAAAACGGATATCTCGTTCAGTTGTTTTCCTCTGGCCCCATGCCCTCTCGGTGAGTTGACGAAATCTACAGCGCATTGATGTCGCAAGTTCGTTTGGCTATCTGGGTGGCGTCCGTCTAATAACGTGGCCTATTTAGATAATTGCCATACTTTTTGCCGGAGGCCTGGTCTTTCGAAAAGACTGGATGAGTTAACATGTGATCGCTGACATCGGAGGCAATTCTTGTAAATTAACCATTTACTGATCACAAAATCGATATCTTATATTTGTCTAAAACATGGCTTAAATCTGATGAATACATTGCCTTAAATTAATCCACCCCTCCTGATTACAGTAATACTCACGTTTCCCATTTAACAGATTGTGCTGTTGGTGTTTGGTGCTATAAATTATGCTAGACTCTGTGCTCCCTTAAAATATGGCTTAAATTTGAATAGCTTGTTCTCAGCTTTGCACATCCTAACAAAACAAAATAGTGAAATTTTGTGAAATATTGGCACTAGTCGCTCCTCCGTGGTCTGACAGGTATAAAAAAAACATTTTAGACTTACCATAATGTTGCATTACCAAACAAAACTTTTGCGCGTTCAAACATATTCGTCATTGGCATGGTCTTACACGTAGAAAGTCATCGCCCTTGTTTTCTCAGTGCCTTTTGACTTGTGTTGTCCTTGTTGCCGTTTGTGATTTTTACCTGGTTTACTAAAGAAAGCTCATGGATCAAGCCGAAGCCAGAACAGCTGCAGAGCTAGTGTTTGTTCCAAGTCAACCGGCCAGCTGGCTGTGTGCATAATCAGAATGCACCTTGAAGATATACAGCAGGTCCGGTTGTCCTCCAAGATTCAGATGCAAATTAGTTTGGGGGCAGACAAAAGAGACAGCAAGCAGCCATTTTTATCCAAGCATTCATGTGCGCCGTAGGTATTGTGGGATAGCTACCTGGCCAGAGGTCAGTACCTGTTGATGAGGGCTATCAAATTTTGGGGCCATTGGTCGTGGTTTGCGTCGGGGAATTAGCTCAAGTGGTAGAGCGCTCGCTTAGCATGCGAGAGGCAGCGGGATCGATGCCCGCATTCTCCAGCACCTTCTTTAGACTCCTTTCTGGCCTTGTCCTGCTTTAAGCAAGAGAGAGAAAGCGCGGGTATAGAAATCGAGTGTGCGTTTCGGCAGCTTGATTCTTTACACCCTTTCATTTGGAAAATAACCCAGACACCTTTTTCTCCAGACCTTAACTGGTTGCTGACTGAAAGGAAATCCCGAATTCCTGGGGCTCTCCAGAACATGATTTTGGAACTCTTGATATGCAGCATGACAGCGGCAGCATAGGTTTAGTTTGAACTCAAATGCAACAGCCATGCTGCATTATTAATGCCGTCTGCCCCATGAGCTGTGCCCTCATCTCAGGAACCTGGTTGCAATCCTAAATGGAAAATCTGTCACAAACATTTGAATTTGATTGTAAATTGTGAAAACAATTCCAGCACTGAACAGGAAGGCAAGCAGGCAGCAAACTTAAAGAAGAAGATAGGCTCTCCCCACCGGCGGCCAACATCGCACAACCTGCCGAAACCCTGGATCGAACCAGGGACCTTTAGATCTTCAGTCTAACGCTCTCCCAACTGAGCTATTTCGGCCGACCCTGGAACGACCCGAGAAGGGGCACAAGTTTATTTCGGACCGTTTTCCCACCTGCAAATCAGTCATCCCTCAGCAAGAGTTCAACAGAGCCTTATTGACAGTCAGTTATCACGTAGCCATCCTCAGTAAGTAATGTACATCAATTGACACTAATTAAGCACAAACAATGACAGCACAGCAGTTTTAAGTGTGATTTGCATTTCCAGTTCCAAAAATCCAGAGGAGAAATTGTAGTACTGGCAGTGGTTTAGTACAGGAGACTTGCCCTTTTTCATTGGGCATGGTTTCACTGTAAAGTCTGAACCTTGCTCTATCGCACACCACAGAAGCGCCGTGTAGCGCAGCGTTCTGCTTGGACAGTATTTGAAAATATTTTTGTAACAACACCCGCAAATTTGTCAACTTTTAGGAATCTGCTAACTCAAAGGCCACATGCAAGGGTCAAAATGAGATCATTGCAAGTTAAATGAAGTGCATTTCCCATCAAGCCTTTGAGGGCTTCATGACATACTTTCAAAGGCACCTTGCATCGTCTGAGTCAAATGCGGTTACCTTGCTGAGATCAACCTCAAGGTTCAATTGGCACTGTTTGATGCTCTCCGCAAAAGGGCAATGCAGGCATTTCTAACGTAGCGCTGACATAAGCGTGTGCAGGCAATGCAGAGCTGTTCCTTGTCCTCGTTAGTATAGTGGCCAGTATCCCAGCCTGTCATGCGGGAGACCGGGGTTCGATTCCCCGACGGGGAGGAAACAACTCTGTTCTTTTCACTGACAAATATGATGAAATCGAGATGAGAAATCCTTGGCCCGTATGGGGGTCAAACCCGCGATATCACCGTCATTAGCAACACAATCTAACCTACTGAGCTCAATGGCCAGGTAGTCACCTCCAGGAAATAATATTATATTGGTCTGCAAAGTAGCAAAACGGATATCTCGTTCAGTTGTTTTCCTCTGGCTCCATGCCCTCTCGGTGAGTTGACGAAATCTACAGCGCATTGATGTCGCAAGTTCGTTTGGCTATCTGGGTGGCGTCCGTCTAATAACGTGGCCTATTTAGATAATTGCCATACTTTTTGCGGGAGGCCTGGTCTTTCGAAAAGACTGGATGAGTTAACATGTGATCGCTGACATCGGAGGCAATTCTTGTAAATTAACCATTTACTGATCACAAAATCGATATCTTATATTTGTCTAAAACATGGCTTAAATCTGATGAATACATTGCCTTAAATTAATCCACCCCTCCTGATTACAGTAATACTCACGTTTCCCATTAAACAGATTGTGCTGTTGTTGTTTGGTGCTATAAATTATGCTAGACTCTGTGCTCCCTTAAAATATGGCTTAAATTTGAATAGCTTGTTCTCAGCTTTGCACATCCAAACAAAACAAAATAGTGAAATTTTGTGAAATATTGGCACTAGTCGCTCCTCCGTGGTCTGACTGGTATAAAAAAATATTTTACACTTACCATAATGTTGCATTACCAAACCAAACATATTATATACATACCAAACATATTCGTCATTGGTATGGTCTTACACATAGAAATCATCGTTTATCGGTCTCTGTGATGACAAGTTGCAATTTAACGTAATGCTGGTGGTGTAGTGTGTAAAGCAGTGGTCCTCAACCCTGTTCCTGGAAATCTACCATCCTGTAGGTTTTCAGTCCTACTCTAACAAAGCACACCTCATTCAACAGCTAGAGATCTCATTGAGCTGCTAATAAGCAGAATCACATGTGCCAAATTAGGGTTGAAATGAAAAACTACAGGACGGTAGATATCCATGAACAGGGTCGGGGACCACTGGTGTAAAGTATTCGTGTTTAATGAAAGAAATCTTTTGAGATCTTTTAAAATCTTGTTTAATCTTTTCTTCTTCTGTCCAAAATTTTGTCTTTTTATCTCCTTCTGGGGTTGATGCCTCCGTTCATTGGTCAGCGTGATATGACGTAGTATTCTTTTAATTTTCTGCTGCTTCCTGAAACAGATGAAAGTGATGGGAATTGGCTAAGGCTAGCAAGTGGCTCAATAATGTTATCCTATCGTTTGTGTCGACAGAGTTTTCCCGTGGAATTGCGGAAGTAAGTCCTTTGACTCCCTCCTCGTTAAATTCAATTTGAGATGGGTTTTTCGAGTGGAAGAATACTCAAGATAAAGATGAAGGAAATAGCAGAAGTATAATCTTTTATTAAATGGTCAAATGTTGATTCAACATGGGAAAACCACAAACCTACGCAGAGGATTCAGAATTCCCCGAAGAATAACAAACATTAGTTTTTACAATATCATAACTCCTCCTTTACGTTGCTAATACACCAATGATATGCGGTAACACCTTTTCATAATATCTTATTTTATCCAATAACAAATTAGGCAAAACATTAATATGTTATATGATCTGTTCTTACCCTATGCGCTTGGGGGCACTCTTGATCTATCAAATAAAATTGTTTGTGAACTCTCCTCCCACCTGTTCGGTCAGCACGATCTATAAGTACAACTCCTGCTTTGTTATGGAACACAGGAGGAAAACATTCCTGTTTTGACTGGTGTGCTAGATGCCCTCGTCCTTGCTGACAGAGAACTATCCTGCACCCTCTCACAACCCCCCATCTCAGTACTTTTCCACTAGATCTTGACTGTATTATTTAATTATTTATATATTTGCATATGAGGCTTTCTTGGGCCTACGGCTTACTTCCACATTCCCCCCTTTGAGACCCTTCGGTCTCACACTCTCTTGTTGATACTTCGCCTGGTGGTGGAGTTATGTTATGACATTAGTATTGTATGATAAAAATAAACATTTGTAGTTGATTAGTTTCATGCATAATTTACCTAAGTTAATATTTCCTCTAGTTAACAATTAACAGATGATCTATCAAACAGTAAATAACAAGAATATCAAAAAGTTCATCAAAAATATCAAAAAGTTCATCAAACATTTTATCAAAAATATCAAAAGTTAATTAAAAATATCAAAAGTTCATCAAAAAGCTACTGTATTTAATGATTTTTAATGATCATCTAATTTTGATTCGCTATAATTATACAAAGATTATATAAAAAGAATTGGATTATACTTGTAATGTCTTCTTCCTCTTCTTAGAAGCCCATATTCTAAGAAGCCTGAGGAGAGGTTACTAGCACTTCACTCAGGCATCTCCTACCTTCTTCGCCCTTTTCCTTAATCTATTTATGTGTCTGTTTTATCTATCCTAAGGGCCTTTAGTCAGTTGGGGCTTTATTATGTCCCCTTTGAGTTGTTCTTTTCTTCATGTAGTCAGTGTATGTAATATGTGTGATCATGGGGTGCCAAATGGATAAATCTATTCTGACTATTTTTTTAAATTTATTTATTTATTTTTATTTAAAACTAGTAATTAGAACCATTGTCGCTGCTCAGGGTCTGACAGACCCCGAATCTGGGGAAAATTTCTCTTGCCAAGGCTTTAGCTACAGTTTTAGAATCCACATGCGCAGTGGGGAATGCTTCTACCCATCTTGATATCATGCTAGTATAAACCAATGTTTCTGTATTTCTCTCATCATCTCCCCCCTTGCAGAGTGGCCAACACCATGGGCAGCTCTGCAAATGACCTCTATTACTGCGCTTGGTGCAATTGCTTTCCCTGCTTTCTCTGTACATTGCCGCCATATTCCTGTAGACTTATCTAATCGTTTCCTGCTGACACAAGGTCTGTTCCGCCTGTATGTGCTCCGCACTTTATAATTATAATTTTTACGGGTTGTTTCAACAGTTCTTTTACCTCAAAAATGTTTTTTATTTTTTTTAAAATATGGTTTCCCCCCTCGTCTTGCACATATTCCCCAAAATGTGTACTATATATCCCACAAGCATACACTGAGTCACAGTAGATATTAACGGTGTGTCCTGTACCCCTTCTACAGACTCTTGCTAGGTTCTGCTTGTTAGGCACTTGTCCCTGGGCTTAGAGCTGATTCTTCGATCGTTTGATATGTCCATAGTCCTTCTTGTCGTATTACAGCATATCCGGCTCTCCTTTTTCCTGTGCGGGGATCAATGGATGACGAACTGTCCACAAAAAGCACGTGGTCCGGAGCCATCAGTGGTTCTTGTTGTAAGTCTTCTCTTGCTCTTGCTTCTGCTTCCACCACTCTTTCACATTCATGTGGTTGGCCTTCTTCTGGGGTCATCATTAATTCCGCTGGGTTCGCAGCTTTGCATCTGATAATGGTCAATCCTGGCTGTGTGAGTAGGATCTCGTATCCTGATACTCTTCGATAAGTTAGGGACTATTTCCCTCTACTGAGTAGTGCTTCTACTGCATGTGACACATACAGGGTAACTTCATGCCCTGCCGTTATTGGCGTTGCTTGCCTTCTCTACTGCAAAGGCGGCTGCTGCCAGCCCTTTCTCTGGAGTCCTCTTTTTGCAGTACCCCGTCATTCCTAAGAATCTCTGCATTTCTTTCACCGTTCTCGGTCTGGGCACCTTCGTAATTGCTTCAATTTGTTCTGCTGAAATACTTTTGCTCCCTTCCTTAAGAGTATGACCCAGGTATTGCACATGTTCTTGACAAAACTGTAACTTTGACTTGGATACTTTGTGGCCTTTTAGTGTCAGTTCTTGTAACAGTTTCTTACTGTCCTCTTTGCATGCGGTCATACTTGGGCTGCATAGGAGAAGGTCGTCCACGTACTGGATGAGAGTGCTTCCCCCCTTTGGCGCAAAGTCCGCTAGGTCATTTCTGACCATTTGATTGAATAGACTAGGGGATTCTACATATCCTTGAGGCAGTCTCTGATAAGTGTACTGTTGCCCCCTGTATCTATTAAAAAGTTGCTTATGAGAATATCAATTTGTGGTTAATTTGTGGCACAGCTGGATGTTATAGTTAGCATTTCCTTTGCTTCACACTCTTCCTCTGCTCCTAGGGGTGTAGGATTCTCAAGGCATCCCTATTGAAGGGGATTCTGTTAGGGACTCATTCCCCATTGTTGTTGTGGCTGTTGTGGCTGCTCATACATGTTTTGCTGTGGGATCATCGCTATCTGGTTCTCGGGTCCTTGATATGATGGCATTGGCGGGTACGATGGCGGATACGATGGCCACCCAGGGTTTGCTCCTTGGTTCATGCGGCCTCTTGATTGGAATCCTCTTCCTCTTCCTGTGTGACAGTTATTGGCCCAGTGTCCCATCCTTCCGCATCTCCAGCAGTCTTTCTCCTGCCACTGGCCCTGGTTCATCCATGGGAACACTGGCCTTTGGAAATTTGGTCCAGCCCATTCGATGGATGGGCCCTGTCCTCCTTGGACTTGTTGTGAGGGTGGGGGTGCCTGTATCTGCTGGGTTATCACTGCTGCTTGAATTCCCTGATCTTCTCTCTCCCTGTCGGCTATCTGGAGAAGTAACAGTTTCTTCTTTAGAGATTTATTCTGCCCTTCTGAGGTCTTCATACTTTCTCTGTGCAGCTTCATGTGGTGGACAAGATGGGCTCTTTGTTTATCCCAATTCTCCTGGGGAAGCCCCCTTGCTTAGGGCCTTTATTACTGGTTCGGGCAACGCTTTACACAACATGTGAAAGAACATTGTCGATGTTCCCTGTGATGCATCAAATGTCTGTCCCATGTTTGTTTTCCATGTCTCCTGCATTCTGTTGATAAAATCATGGATCACATATCTTCTTAACATCTCCCATGCACAGGGGCAGGTGAGTCGTCCTCATCTCTACCCTCGCTTATCCATGGCCCTTCTCCATCTGTTATTTTTGGTAAATCCTTAACCATGTTTTCCAGGTCCATTGATGACCATGGAGTGTACTTAGTGAGTAGCTGTTGTCTCCCTGGTTGGGGTAGGACTTGCAATGGGGCCAGGAAGGTTTCCTCATCCTCTTCGTCTCCTTCTTCCCCTGGATTGTATTGAGCAGGTGCTCTCCTTCTTCTGCCGCTCTTCCTGAGGATTTTGCTGGCACTGTTCTGGATATCACTACTGATATCGTAGACCTGCTTCAATTCTTGAACTCGTTGCTGCGAGTACCCTCCTTCACGCAGGAATGCTTGTTCTGCTTTCTTCACCTCCTCTAGGGTTTGTTTCAACATTTCCTTTGTCACTTTCTTTTTCTTCCTTATTGCACTTTCATCTGATTCTTCACTATTAGAGGAGCTTGATTCATCTTTGGGAATGGCAATTGACCTTAGTTTCACTTTTCCTTTGATATCATATTCTCCTCTCCTTGGGTCTCTTCCAGCTCTTCTTGCTTCTCCTTTCGGTTTCGTTTCTTCTTCTCACATTTCTTCTTCTCACATTCTCACCTCCCTCTGCTTCTTCCATTGCCTGTTGATATCTGGTGGCACATCCTAGCTTGCTGCTCCTTTCAAATTCACGTGCCCCCGACGACTTGACTGTTTCTTTTTTGCAACTTGTCATTCCCTGATTCTCTGGCCCTGGTCATGAGGTGTGTGGAGGCGTGGGAATGGTGTGCTATTTGCGGGATTTCCCTCGTTTCCTCGGCTGTCACTCTGGGCTGTCTCTGATTCTCCTTCCTCTGGGCCTGCTGCTGTAACTTTTGATCTTATTAAAATGGTTTCCAAATTACCTTCTACTTGCAGGGTCCCTTTCACTTTCACCAACTCTGGTCTCATCCTCACAGTAGTCTCAGGCCCCTGGCTCAAATCTTCTTGTTCCCCAGTGCTGTTCAATAGGGGATACAGGCCTGTAGCTCCATTTGCTTCCACTGATGGCAGGTATTGAAGTTCAAAAATACCTTCCTTAGGCCACACCAAGGGACCACCTCTTGTCCACTTTCCCCATTTTTTCATAGTCTTCTCATAGTCATATTTCAAGTCTCATAGTTTGAAATAATTCACTCATGCAGGAGAGAGGTGTCTTTAAAGTCTCGCCCTTCCGCGTTTTCAAATCTTTATTTCTCTTTAGCCCATGCAAGCTTATTCTAGTTAACTGAAAGTGAAACTAAAATAAAAAATAAAAATAAAAACATTTTAGTTAACTGAAATAAAAATAAAAATAAAATGACTTTTAAAACAAAACTAACTGTAGTGGTGCAAAATTAACTGGAATAAAAATAAAAATGAATCATGAATTCTTTTTAGTTTTAGTTTCTGATCCTCTTCCTGATTTGCGATCTGAAATCTGGATTGCATATAGAGTAATTTAAAACATTCAAAACCAATATTAATAATTTACACTTTCTCTCCCTCTAAATTAGAAAGTGAAATCAAAAACTAAAATAATAAAAACTAAATGAAAAACTTACAACTATAATAACTTTGCCTCCATGTTTTCTTTTTAAAATAGAAAATAAAAATAAAATAATAAACAATAAAAACAAAAAATAATATTTTTTCTTAATTGATTTTTTCTTAATTTATTTTTCTTTTTCTGCTTATTGATTTATAATTCATTAATTTATTCTTAATTGATCTATTATTATTATTATAATTCAGGGGACCACTCTGTTCTTGGTAGCCACGCCTTTACCTTTAATCCTGTTAGTTCCCACTTAGTGACTGTGACTCGTGTGGCTCCTCCCCCTGAATGCCCCTGCTCAACTTCCCCTTCTACCTCCTCAGTTCTCAATTCCCTCACTGGGGTACACTCCAGCCAAACGGCTCCATCTGCCCACCAGTCTAAACATATTTTAAATATTTCTCCTGTTTCTGTGGCCTTGGGTAGGGATTTATTAATCCCTGGATGGCAGCACAGAGATTTTACTCCATATAACTGTTCTCATGTTAATTATCCTCCCACTGTACAGTTGATTGCAACCCGTGCAATGGATCTATTTGTTCTAATTTGATCAATTGAGATACATGTATATACATATAGTACTATTTACAAAAAATTATAACTATAGTATTATTAACAACAGTAAATTATTTGGCCACACAACATAACTTTTAAAAAAGAGTTTTTTTTTTTTCTTTTAGAAAGATTATTTTCTCACAACACTGTTTCCCTAATTGTCCCTACCGTAATATAGCAGTGGCAGTATCTTTCAACTGCTTCACTCTATTCACCGTTTGTGGCGGACTTTGAAGGGAAAGGCGTCCCTTTACACACAACCTCTACGCGACCCACAATCCGGAATTGCTCTATATTGCTCAAGAGTTGCTCAGAGTTTTTGGTTAGCTAACTTGGAGTTCAGTACTCCCCCACAGTGTTGTCATATTCAGGCTATCTTTCAAGCTCATCTTTTATTCAGGCTTTCTTTCAAGCTCATCTTTTTTTCTCAGCGCTCACAACTCAAATCACAAAATATATCACACTCAGAGCTCAAAACACAAAATATCAAACTCACTCAGAGATCTTGACACTCAGAGTCACTTCTGCTTATTTCTACTTCATCACAATAATTTTTCTACCTATTTATCCTCTCTATTTTGTTTTTATAATCAATATAATTCAATTAATCCACTCACCCACTGGAGCTCCGTCACCGGTGTAGGACCACACTTGGGCCAACGGAGTGCGGGTAATTCCTCTCTGCAGACTTTTTTTAAAAAGGTGTCTGCTTACCTCTCACTATTGACCGGTCTCTAACTTGACGAAAAACACCGCATGCCGTTGGTTCCCTCCTGTATCCCCCCCGGGATCTTGGAGTCCTTGCTGGCTCGCCAAATGCGGAAGTAAGTCCTTTGACTCCCTCCTCGTTAAATTCAATTTGAGATGGGTTTTTCGAGTGGAAGAATACTCAAGATAAAGATGAAGGAAATAGCAGAAGTATAATCTTTTATTAAATGGTCAAATGTTGATTCAACATGGGAAAACCACAAACCTACGCAGAGGATTCAGAATTCCCCGAAGAATAACAAACATTAGTTTTTACAATATCATAACTCCTCCTTTACGTTGCTAATACACCAATGATATGCGGTAACACCTTTTCATAATATCTTATTTTATCCAATAACAAATTAGGCAAAACATTAATATGTTATATGATCTGTTCTTATCCTATGTGCTTGGGAGCACTCTTGATCTATCAAATAAAATTGTTTGTGAACTCTCCTCCCACCTGTTCGGTCAGCACGATCTATAAGTACAACTCCTGCTTTGTTATGTAACACAGGAGGAAAACATTCCTGTTTTGACTGGTGTGCTAGATGCCCTCGTCCTTGCTGACAGAGAACTATCCTGCACCCTCTCACAACCCCCCATCTCAGTACTTTTCCACTAGATCTTGACTGTATTATTTAATTATTTATATATTTGCATATGAGGCTTTCTTGGGCCTACGGCTTACTTCCACAGAATCCGACGGAACTTACATAAGTCCATCGCCCTTGTTTTCTCAGTGTCTTTTGACTTGTGTTGTCCTTGTTGCCGTTTGTGATTTTTACCTGGTTTACTAAAGAAAGCTCATGGATCAAGCCGAAGCCAGAACAGCTGCAGAGCTAGTGTTTGTTCCAAGTCAAACGGCCAGCTGGCTGTGTGCATAATCAGAATGCACCTTGAAGATATACAGCAGGTCCATTTGTCCTCCAAGATTCAGATGCAAATTAGTTTGGGGGCAGACAAAAGACACCGCAAGCAGCCATTTTTCTCAAAGCATTCATGTGCGCCGTAGGTATTGTGGGACAGCTACCTGGCCAGACGTCCGTACCTGTTGATGAGGGCTATCAAATTTTGAGGCCATTGGTCGTGGCTTGCATCGGGTAATTAGCTGAAGTGGTAGAGCACTCGCTTAGCATGTGAGAGTTAGCGGGATCGATGCCCGCATTCTCTAGCACCGTCTTTAGACTCCTTTCTGGCCTTGTCCTGCTTGAAGCAAGAGAGAGAAAGCATGGGTCTAGAAATAGAATGTTTGATTCTTTACACCCTTTCATTTGGAAAATAACCCAGACACCTTTTTTTCCAGACCATAACTGGTTGCTGACTGAAAGGAAATCCGGAATACCTGGGGCTCTCCAGGACATGTAACCCTTGATATGCAGCATGACAGCGGCAACATAGTTTTGATTTGAACTCAAATGCAACAGCCATGCTGCATTATTAATGCCATCTGCCCCATGAGCTGTGCCCTCATCTCAGGAACCTGGTTGCAAAAATAACCGGCAATCCTAAATGGAAAATCTGTCACAAACATTTGAATTTGATTGTAAATTGTGAAAACAATTCCAGCACTGAACAGGAAGGCAAGCAGGCAGCAAACTTAAAGAAGAAGATGAACTCTCCCCACCCATTGCCAATGTTGCACAACTTGCCGAAACCCAGGATCGAACCAGGGACCTTTAGATCTACAGTCTAACACTCTCCCAACTCAGCTATTTTGGCAGACCCAGACTAAGACCGAGATGGGAGGAAATGGTATATATATACGTGCGAAGGAAATTCATGCTCGAAACGATGTCTCCTGAGAAGGGGCACAAGTTTATTTCGGACAGTTTTCCCACCTGCATATCAGTCATCCCTCAGCAAGAGGTCACCAGAGCCTTATTGACAGTCAGTTATCACGTAGCCATCCTCAGTAAGTAATGTACATCAATTGCCACTAACTACGCACAAACAATGCAAGCACAGCAGTTTTAAGTGTGATTTCCAGTTTCAAAAAGCCAGAGGAGAAGTTGTAGTACTGGCAGTGGTTTAGTACAGGAGACTAGCCCTTTTTCATTGGGCATGGTTTCACTGTAAAGTCCGAACCTTGTTCTCTCGCACACTTGGACAGTATTTGAAAATATTTTTTAACAACTCCTGCAAATTTGTCAACTTTTGGGAAACTACTAACTCAAAGTCCACACGCGAGGATCAAAATGAGATCATTGCAAGTTAAATTAAGTGCATTTCCCAGCAAGCCTTTGAGGGCTTCATTACATACTTTCAAACGCACCTTGCATCATCTGAGTCAAATGCGGTTACCTTGCTGAGATCAACCTCAAGGTTCAATTGGCACAGTTTGATGCTCTCCGCAAATGGCCAATACAGGCATTTTTAAAGGGATAGTTCACCCATTTTGAAAAATTTGACATTGTTTTACTTGCCCCCATCACCTGAAGCTCAACCTTGACAAGACAGAGCTCCTCTTCATGCCATACAAGACCTCCCCACTACATGACTTCTCCATCACCGTTGACGGGACCATGGTGGCTGCCTCCCGCTCTGCAAGGAACCTGGGGTTGGCCTTGGATGACTAACTGGACTTCAAAGAGCACATCAGGGCAACGACAAGGTCCTGCAGGTTCCTCCTGTACAACATCAGGAGGATTTGATCGTATCTGACCACCTACTCCACCCAGCTTCTTGTCCAGACCATGGTCACCTCATGCCTGGACTACCGCAACTCCCTGCTCGCAAGCCTACCAGCCATTCTACCTCTTCAACTGATCCAGAACGCAGCTGCCCAGCTTGTGTTCAACCTCCTCAAATTTTCGCATGTCACCCCCCCTGCTGAGGCCACTCCACTGGCTGCCAGTTGCAGCCAGGATCAGGTTCAAAGTTCTGACCCTGGCCTACACTGCAGCCAATAGGACAGGCCCCACCTACCTGCAGGACTTAATCCAGCACTATGTTCCTGCTTGACCACTTCACTCTTCTACAGATGGGTGACTCGCACTTCCCCCCCTCCGTGTCAACGGCTCTCGCTCGTCCCGACTGCAGAGCTTTTCCACCCTAGCTCCTCAGTGGTGGAACGAACTCCCCATTCCCCTACGTTCTACTCCAACACTGCCTGCGTTCCGTCGTGGCCTGAAGACACACCTCTTCAGACTCTACCTTGACTGAAATACTAATCTAGGACATTTTCTCATGGTACTTGTTCCCTGTGTTTTCTTGTCTAACTGTTTGTTATAGTTTATAATAGTATTTAGAATAGAATTATAGTATAGCTGATTTCCCCACAGCGTACTGTGAACTAGATTCAATGTTCATTATTAGGGATAGCTGCTACGTTATGTGAAGGATGAGTTTTGTCTTATCTATTCTGTAGTTACTTTGATGACCTTTCTGTATGCACTTATTGTATGTCGCTTTGGATAAAAGCGTCTGCTAAATGACTGTAATGTAATGTAGTATTTAAAGCTTCAGTGACGCTGTTCAGGTCTCACCCTTGTAGATTAAATTGGCTAACACTGAATCTGAACAATGCTAACAATTAGCATTGTAGTGTTGTTAGGTTCATTAAGAATTTGGCAGTGAAGACAGATAGTTAATATGTTTTAACAGTCATCACATGGAGGCACCAATGAATGCGCAGAATATATATATTTACGTATATATGGCTTCACACTAGGTGCAAAAGTATACTTAAAGGTTGTATCAGCGATTTTGGGTGACGTCACTTCTGAAGCGAAATCCCAAACAAACAGAGCCAGCTCCAGCTCAGAGCCAATCATGTTATGTTTTAAAAAATAGTGTTCAAGCATCCAGAATTATAACCACGTTAATAACGTTTGTAAGAAACCAAACCGTTTGTAAATCCGTCAAGATTTCAGCGAGATAAGAGTATTTGTAATGGGGCGTGACGTGTGAGGAAGGAGGAGCCAAACGCAGCAAGGGGGATTCATAAAGCCCTTAGGCCACTAAGGCGGGATACCCGCAGATAAGGGAGGAGACAAGACAAGGAACAACAAACACCACTACAGACGCTACTAACCGGCTAACTGTCTAACGCTAAGTAGAGCGCAAGGACAGGAATCTGAACAGCCAGAAATAAATACGCGCCCTGTCTCGGGTACGAGACAAATCAGAACGGGCGAGTAGCGAAAAGACAAACATAAAACACAAACAAACATTGCAAAAATAATACGATATCGTAATAGCAGAGGCGAAAGGAACAGATCCAACGTTCCCAGGCTATTCTCAAACTCGCGGTCACACACAAACGTGTCCACAGCATCGCCCAATCTTCCCCACAGGAAGACATGCGCCAAAAGACGAAACAGAACATGAGTTCCAAACAAAATCGTCAAAACTCCATGAAAGGAGAAAGGCACCGAAAAGGAACGAACAGGACAGGCAGCACCGGACATTTACCGGCTAGACCAACGTGAGATTAACAGAAAATAAATGCCCTGCCTCTCTATGAGGAAATGTAACGAGGCGAACAGGAACAGTGATTAACGTTCCCATGGCGAGATTGATAGGCTCGCAGTCAAATGCAGAAAGCAAAGCGGTAAACACCCGATCTCCCAGGAGAGAGAAACATTTTACAGGTGAGCCGACGGAACACCGTCGTCCCATAACTACGATCCATATAGACTAACGCAAGCTTAAGTTGGAACAACCGCCTTAGCCTCTCAGTAAATAAAAATGTAACGAGGCGAAATGGAACCGAGATTTAACGTTCCATGGCTAGTTTAATAAGTAGCAGTCAAATGCAGAAAGCAAAGCGGTAAACACCCGATCTCCCAGGAGGGAGAAACATTTTACAGGTGAGCCGACGGGGCACCGTCGTCCCATAACTACTATCCAAAAGACTCACGCAAACTTAGATTGGAACAACCGCCCTAGCCTCTCAGTAAAAGAATGTAACGAAGCGAAGGAACAGAGAGCTGAAATTACCATGCTACGCGCAGTCACACAAACATGTCCACAACCTAGCCCAAACTCCACACAAGGAGAAAACACACCCGGAAAACGAACAGAACAATAGTTCCAAAACAAAATCGTCCCGTAGGTAAAAAGGACGGAGGACAGCTGCAACAAAGACCAACGCAAAATAGCACGACAGCTTCTCAATATAAATAAAACCCTGAATCACAACAACGGGGAACGTAGTCCACGAGAAGGAGACTAAACAGGGAAAAACGTACCAAGGCTACTTACTGGCTCACAGTAACACGGAATTAAGTAGAAGCAAAACTCCAGGTCTCTCAGAGAATAAATATATAACGAGGCGAAATGGAACAGAGAGCTAACGTTCCGATGCTATAATTAGAACACACGCAGTCACACACAAACACGTCCACAACAACGCCCAAGCTCCATATAAAGAGACAAACACCCGGAGAACGAAACAGAACAACAGTTCACAACAATCGTCTCGCAGGTAAAAAGGGCGTACAGGACGGCTGCTACCAAAAGACCTACGCAACATAGCACAACAGCCTCTCAGAAAACTAATGAAGGAGACGAGGCGAAATGGAACAGAGATTTACGGTCCCAAACTTCTACGAGATAATCAACAACCAAGCCAGTAAGAAATAAGCCCTGCCTCTAAAAAGAGACGCTAAAAATAGGCGAGTAGCCAAAATGGTACGAGAACTCACAGCCAACAATAACACCACAGTACATAACAATTAACAATAAATGTCGAAGCCCCGAACGAAGGAAACGGTAGGCTTATATAACTCTCAGGGAACCACGAACAGGTGAAACGCTAACCAGAAACTCCCCCAACTCAGCAGGGCGGAGCAAGCATCCACCAAAAGGGCAGCGCCCTCGCGTGGCCACCGAGGAAAACGACCGCATGGGACAACAGGGTCCAAAACCATGACAGTATTCGCGTATTAGTATCACCCACCCCTTGTCGGTGATTGGTTGGAATACTGTTTATTTTGGTTTTGAGTGGTTGGTAGTACCATTTGTTTTTGTGTACGATCTCGGAGCATAGGCTGCCTACAGAGACGCGGTTTTTTGACGGCCTGCTTATGGGGCGGGCAGCTAGCGGATCGTGAGGAAAAATCAGATGAATGTGATCATTTATGTTTCGACCCAAAATCGCTGATACAACCTTTAATCAGTGTCAGAAAATGAATTATTAAATCATTTTATTAAACAACAAACACATCTAAACACACATCCTAAAAACAGTGAATGATATTGTAACCCAGGTCACTAAAATCCATAATTAGGATATGACCAAGCAAAATGGGTTAGAGATTTGTATAATTAACCTTTAGAGATATTGTTGGACTAACAGTGTGTATAATGGTTATAATTGAACTGGGTGATAACACAATGAAAGTGTGTGGGTTGAAACTTAGATCCCTTAAACAGTGAGATTCTGCTTTAAGCAATGAGAATTGAGGTGAATATGAGATTGACACTTTAGTTGGCCATTTAGTGAGATAGCCACGCCTTACATGAGAATGATATCTAAGTTTTACTGCGTCACATTCAGAACGCGGCGGACTGTGAAAGTGAGAAGTTCACGTTCGGTTGCTAAAAGATAGCTGACACCTGCGTGATCGGTAGAACTGACAAAAGTACTCCAAAGTTCGTTAGAACACAGATTTTGCATCACAAATGTGATGAAGGAACCTTGCTACTTGACTACACGTCATATTGCGGATTGGAACTTCGTTTTAATTAAGAAACGTTGTCGACTGAATTGGAGTAAGTAGCGAAGCGTGTTGCATTATAGCCAGCTAGCTAGGCTGGCGTCGCATTTTAGTAAACTACTTTTGCTTTTAGATAATAACTGTTCTAAATAAATTGCAGACATTGGAAACATTGCTAATTGCCGAATCTCAGAATCTCCGTTGTGAATGCCGCCGTTGACCGATAAGAATCCTTGGTGAGTGATAACCTAATGTTAACGTGGAAAATGTTTTGCTAGCTAACTTGCGGTTAGCAAGGGAAATACTCTGGTTTAGAAAATGGAAGGATAAAATATAAGTGATGTGTATTATGAAACGATTTCATGTGTTGGTTTTGGGTTCAAGTGTTTTATGGTCAAGAGCGCCATTTGAGTATCAGTTCTAGTTAATTAGGAGGGTAAGCTGACGTCTAAACGCAGCAGAGATGTAATGAGTCATTTCAGATTCTCAGCATAGCGTGGACAGCGCTAGGCTGCCCTCTGCAGGCTGAACTCGATATTGCATTGAGATAATGATTATAATAGAAATGTTAAGAGTGAATAGTAATTAGCCTGTCTGGCTATTGTCTGGCCAGGCCGGGTCTTTTTTTTGTTTTTGGATTTTGTTCTGCCTGGATGGTTCTTTAGTACCCCTTTTCCTGGTTGGGGTCGGACACACATCGTGATTACAGTAAGGTGAATTCAAGAAGATTTCTCGCTTCTTGGGAGGCGAGTGGCGAGCCATACCCCTGGACGGACACGTCGTGACAGCAGGTTGTGTTAACCAGAGCGGTAGGACAACCGCTTTCAAGTTTGTTTCTTCACAGTAAGGAGACAAAAGGTTAGTCGTGTATATCCACGTTACTTTGAACGGACAGCTAATTATTTGCCTTCATTAAGGACCCAAATCACTTTGAACGGACAGCTAATTATCTGCCTTCATAGAGGCTGGACAGAGTGGATTTTACTCAAGTAGCCTAACTGTTGAACTGAACTGCCTGAGAGAATTGTGATAAAAGAGTTCCAGACTGTAAAAATATATAAGGGGTATATTGGTACGTGTGTATGTACACACTGCTGTCCTGTGGGAGATCGCAGTGTCACACCTTGAAGTTGTTAATTATTTTCTTATTTGATTTTAAGAGGTAAGACACACACGGTAATCCAGAGCTGCCCTTCAGAGTTTATAGGGTTGATTTGGTGTGAAATAACAATAGACAAGTAAAAACTGGTTAAAACTAAAACTAGAGCTTGAGCATAAACAAATAGTTTAAATGTCAATTGACATCCAAAACAACTTTAAATAGGAACCAACATAGAGTGAGACAATAAGGATAAAAGATAACAGGATCTGAAAGAAAAGAAATGAGTTATTCAGTGAATGTTCATTGTTGTTGTACTGCTATATGTTCAGTGATTCTTTGTATCTGAAAGAAGAGATACAGTGCCTTACGGTTCAATACAATTACCGTTTAACGTATCCAATGACTTTGTGTCTTCTTGGTCTCACTTGTCATGTAGCAAACCTTACTCTCCCATGTCGAATCTATATCTCCTGATTAACTGGTCCACACTTAAGATAGCCTACATACTACGTCAACCAGGCACCTGTTACAATATGGAAAGCAAAATGAAGTGTAGACAAAGAATGAGGCATATAGAATTCACAGTTCTATTTCTGTATGTGCGCCAGACACGTGGTGTTCAGACCTCACAAGACCGTACCTCGAGGGGGAAATACAAATCTAGCTTTAGCATGAAGCTAACGTGGCCTGAAACCTGGCGTGTATTGAGGCTATAGAAATTTAGCTACATCAAGCTAAATCCCAGGCCCCTATCCATTTCTAATGGGTTAGGTGTTAGTAGAAAGATTGCATGCACCGATCTCGATTTAAAAGGGAGGCAGATTGTAAATTAGTTTTAGAGTAAGTTAGAGTAGGCTCTGTAACTTTAGCTTATGCGAGGCTAATTGGCTGTCGATAGCCTGCAAGCCATGTGTTGAGTTACAAGTTAACGTTACTCTAAATAAACACAATGGATACAATCAAATATGTAATTACATTGACAATAAACATAACACAAAAGTTCTCCTAACTATTGCCTTGGATGTTCATGTCAGTCTTACTGTGCTGAAGTTGCTACAGGCGAGTCCATGGCTTTGATGATGTCCGGAAAGTTCTTTCCTTTGGCAGCGTCTGGACTTGATTTTCTCTCGGTTTCCTTGCGGATAGAGCAGCTTGCTTGCTTCCAGGTCCTTTGGCGAGTCGTTGCTGGAAACTTGCCGTTGGAGTCCTTCTGTCAGTTCAACAAGTGGTTTCCTTGGGTTCCTTTGCAGTTTGTGGTTTGTGGTAACGTAGGCTACACACGTTTCTCTGGCTGTCGCTTTAAGGCTACGCCGTATGACGGTAGTTTGTTTTAGTGGCTTTCACGAACACGCTAACTGAGAGCTGGGTGAAAGAGCGGTCTTTGTGGCCGCATAACCCGAGGAGGGAGCAGTTCGCCCCGCGTGTTCCTTCCCAGCCGGGAAGATGGACAGGAGACGATTCTTCCGACAAGTGAAAATGGTAAGAAAGAAGTGGAAGTGGAAGAACAAGAAGCTTGCTCAAGGTTTTATAGAACCGGGGACTCAGTCCTGATTGATCAAGGATCACATGACTGCCCGGGATCACATGACTGTCGCATGCCGGTATATGTAGTCTTTTGGAAAGGCAGTCCAGGGTCACATAAATGCGAGTTGATTTCCAAGGGACATGCACTACAGCATCTTGCCATTGGATTCCATTGTCACCCAGCATTTAAACACCGTACATTTCTGTAGACACATCCAGTAGTGAACTATTCATGTTCAAAGGTTCTAACAAAACTTTATTTAAAAGAAAAAAGATGTAGGGACAATAGGAACTACAATTCCATACAGTCCACAGGAGGCTCCTCCTCCACGTTGGAAGTGACTTAGGACGTTGTACCAGTTGTGATTTCCGCACTGTAATGTGATACTGCACAGCGGAATGCGCGACTGGCAATAAAGTTTATAAAAGGGGCAACACGGTCGCAGTTCTCCCCAGTTCTTCTCAGTTGTCTGCTCAACTCGACAGGGCCTTCACTGTCTCGTCTCATGGCCCCATGCGGCCTGCACGCCTGGGGAAGAGCCCTCGCTCCACAAGGAAGCACGGCCGTCCATGATGCCCATCCAACTGAGCGAGGTGGGCTCATCTACCCCCGGCTATCGGCCACGGAGGACCGGAGACAAGACTCAAGGAGGCAACGCGAGCACCCGGTGGTCAACAAGAACCACCAAGCGGACCACGCAGCCCCCCTTATCCTGCAGCACAGCACCGCCGATGAGTCCCCAAAGAGGCAAGCGGGCTGCAGTAGGATGACGCTGCATAGTTCGGGAGAAATAATGCGACGAGTTCCATTATCCACCCCTACGAACTGCAACCCTGACGACGAAAGAAACCTGTTCCAGGGACCCAAGATGAGGCGGCCGGTTCCCCTATCTATCACAAACCTACGAACTGCAACCACAGGATTGGGCTACCGGTTTTCCCCTTTCGTTGTGAGTGTGCAATCCAACGCAGAAAACCATCTAAAAGACTTTGATTCAAGTAAGGCTGTAACATGGGCAATAGCATATTAGTTAGCAACCGCAACATGTTGTGACTGGATGTATGTAACTGTACTATTGAATGGTTAGTGTGTGTTCTGTAAAAGTTTTGTGTTACCATTTTACTTTGGATGGCAGTAAGCCATCCACCGCGCTGCGTTAGGTTTAATGCATCACGCACAGAACGTATCTTGCATGTCCTCTGTCTTTAAACACTAACCATTAGCAAGCTCCAGCGAACACGTATCCGAGGCAACCCCCCACACGCAGGAGAACATGGAAACCCCCACGTGCGCCCAACGCGCGCACACACATGTACACACACACACATAGTTTGTTGTACATTATAGTAGTGAATCGTGCTTTGCTCTGTTTGGTACTTTGTGTTCAACAAACTATTACATTTTCCAAGATTGTCTGTATTAATGTTCCTCTTGTGTTGAACTGAGTCGGCCAATGCTAATCGCAGAGATTCCCCAAAATGCCTTCACCTTCTAGCTGGACCATTTATGTTAGTTCGGTATCAACTGAGTACATAATATTGTGATTTTGCTAAGACAATTATTAATGTGTAATTTTATTGGTACCGTAATTTCCGGACTATAAAGCGCACCTGAATATAAGCCGCACCAGCTAAATTTAGGGGAAAAAACAAATGTGTACATATACAAGCCGCACTGGACTATAAGCCGCAGGTGTTTTAATGTTTAATTACCATATGTAAGGGTTCGTGCACAGAGGGGATTGTCGGGAAAGAGATGGCTGTTTGGGGAAGCTTCCAATAGTATTTAGTGCAATAGTAGGCTACGGAACATGTAATGTGCTGTGTAAACTGTACTGTATCACATAGCGTTTCAGACACACAAACTTTCACATGTTTAACAGCATTCGAAACGTGTAACGTTACACTGTGCAGAAATAATAAACGGTGCGCTCCCAGCGCACGTCCCGGCAGTGATCTACAGTATAGCCTAGTACCCAGTGGCGTTTTTATATGTAAAAAATTGGTGGGGCAGCCACCAACCACTTAGGCTACATACCAGGCAAACTACAGTAATCAAAATTACAGTAATCCCACTTGCTACTGATGCGTTTTTAACACGTCAACAAACGGCTATCCATTGAGAGAGAGAGAGAGAGAGAGAGAATGTGAGTGAGTGTGTCAGTGGCAACTGGTGAGGTCCACAACAGGTGAAGCTGTGCTCCAGGAGGGGGAGATCAGGATTGTCCTGACAGTGCCGCGGGAAGATGTTAAAAAACAAAGTAATTTCAATTTAGATATTAATTTAGCTATTCCAACCCCTCCCGTACGCAATCGCCCCCTGTCATGTACTCCCCCTGTAACGTTACTCCCCTGTCATGAACGTTACCATTGCTTAGCAATGCTGGGTTAGCTAGCTAGCAAGCTAACGATATCTCACGGCAAGTCGTTTTAACATTTAGCTAGCAAGCTAACGATAGCTTATGGCAAGCCATTTTAATTTAAGTTATTCGACTTCCTTAAAGTCATCCTTGCTGGCTGGCCATATAAGTTCGCTAGCTACCGTGATTGCCTAGCTAACGTTACTAACGTTAACCAGCTGCTCTAGCTAGAAATATAACCACACATTTCTACACGATAAATCTTTTAGGTCCCAGAATTACGAAAATGTGCGGGGAATAGAGCCAAAGTGTTAGCGGTATGTTTGTACTGACTAAATACGGGGATGTTTAAAATAAAACCAATAATTTAGAATTATTTAGAAAGAATACGGAGTCTGTGTTTGTAAATGTTTGCAATGTTTGTGATTTAGGTTACAGGATGCAGATGCCAGCTACAATGACAATGTAGTTACTGTGCTTTTAGCTAGCGTGTGAACCCACTAACCTTAATCCCCACTTTATCTGGAAGAGTTTTCAGAACAGAGTTTCATGCTGCGGCAAAAAAATAAATCAAATCCTTGAAACCCGTCCTCGACCAAGGACCGTCTCCCCCAAATAACATACACGGTCAATATCTGATCAAACTTGTTCAGATATTGATTTGTCAATAGGAAAATTTCCAGCAATCATTGCCTGGCAATATTGTCTGAAAATATTGCCCGTGTATCATCAGCTTAACTCTCTGAGCATGCGTATTTGCATTTTCCAACGGTACACACACATTGCGCTGTGAGCGAGGGGCTAGCCCCACTCACGGTCTAACGTTACAGTGGACACGAATCTGGAGAACGCAGTCTAAAGCAGCAAGGCAGGGACCAATGAACATGATAAAAAACATGATAAAATATAAAAAATTATATGCAATTTAGGAAGATGTTGTATACATATTTAATAAATTAAAGCATAGATTAGCCGCACCGTTGTATAGGCTGCAGGGTTCAAAGCATGGGAAAAAAGTAGCGGCTTATAGTCCGGAAATTACGGTAATTAATTTAATTATTAATTCAAGTTACCCATTTTTAGTAAGTATATTCTCTTTTGAGAATAGTATATAAAATTTTATGAGACTGATTTATTATACAAAACTATGCCACCAGCTGTATAAGGATGGTAGTGGCGTATTGCAGTACATAAGTGATGCCCCGTGTATAAATTTAAATGAATATTCCCTACATTTTTGGTGTCCAGCGTGCGGACTCCGATGATTGACGTTTCCAATATTAACTGTTCAATGTTTCACTTGTCTTTCACTTGTACTACAGCGAAATGGTGAAAGTCAGACGGACACTGACAAATGGCCTATAGCCTATATCACGTGACTGTATCCCTTTGGTCTTCCGGTGGGTTTGTGTAATTTCATTTTGGACTGAAACAGTGTGCACATGTTCTGGTTTTCTCATACAAGAATGTTTTTTATTGCAAAGGCTAAGACATGTTTACACTATTAACTGTTCACTTGTAGCCTGTTAACAATTCAGTCACTGGACACGGCAGTAATGCAATAGGCTAGCTAACGTTATGGGAACAGGTAGCTATCCCATGGCCATTTGTCAAGCAAAGTAAAAAGTTTCAACGCAGAATATCATCTGGTTAACATCGCGTTGTTGCACTAATGTAAAAAAAATAATTCTATAAATAACTGTGCCATTGGTTGCATATTTTAATCTCACAAAATGCAGACAAAAAAATTTGTCTGTGTGGAGCCTGCTGTGCTCTTGTGCCGCGGTCATGTTCAGACTCACTGAGTGGAAACCGAACCTTCAACGCTCGCCTCGGCCAACATTTCTTTATTATGTCTTCTTTCATTTCTTCACTTAAGCTCTGTTCAGTTTATCCTGTTCATACATAACACAACGTCACCATAAAATTAACTACTAGGAAAATTAAGAATTTACGATAGCCTGCAATCCCTTAAGAGATCGGATTTATAAACCTCCAATTACCCAAACATATCTGTTTCATGGTTAGTCACTTAAAAAAATTAGAATAGCCTCTGAACATTGCTCTTGTCTACACTACTCTGCAGACAATGTAGCTTACTGCAAACACTTTTAATTAGGCTATTATAATAATAATAAGAAGAAGAATCTCTGGTAGGCTACTTTCTTAGTAGTATCTATTATTTTCTTTCTGGCTAAGATTCCTGGGAAATATGCGTTGTCCAATTAAGCTTGTTAGCCAACGTTAGAGAAACGTCCGTCAGCTGCTAGTCAGGAAGCAGGTACAAGCTAGGCTACTACGAAGCGAATCAATTCATATACATCCATTGCACTACAGAAAACTAAACTATTGTGGTAACTGTGTCTGACTGTGGAGACCGAAGTTTCCAGGTTCGCCTCGACCAAGATTTCTGGTTTATATATCATCAATATATACACTACTCACAAAAAGTTAGGGATATTTGGCTTTCGGGTGAAATTTATGGAAAATGTAAGTTCACGCTACAGTGATATTATACGTATCATGAAAGTAGGGCATTTAAGTAGAAGCATGCAATGGTGATTTCTTCATCTCAAACAATTTATTGAAACAAAAGCCAACAACAGTGGTGGGTATACCACAACAAAAATGTCAATGTCTCAATAACTTGTCATGTGCCCTTGAGCATCAATTACAGCTTGACAACGACGTCTCATGCTGTTCACAAGTCGACTTATTGTCTGCTGAGGCATGGCATCCCACTCTTCTTGAAGGGCGGCCCTCAGGTCATTGAGGTTCTGGGGTACAGAGTTACGAGCTTCTACACGGTGAGTCAGCTGATCCCATAGGTTTTCTATGGGATTCAGGTCTGGAGAAAGTGCAGGCCACTCCATTTGAGGTACCCCAGTCTCCAGCAGCCTTTCCCTAATGATGCGACCTCGATGAGCTGGAGCATTGTTGTCCATGAAGATGAAATTAGGCCTGTGTTGTTCATGCAGGGGCACAATGACTGGATTAATGATGTTATTCAGGTAGTATGGGCTTGTCACTGTACCATTCACAAAGTGTAGGGCAGTTCTGTATTGACTAGACACACCTGCCCACACTGTAACACCGCCACCACCAAAGGGTCGTCTGGTGACAACAGTGGCTGATGCATAGCGCTCTCCTTGACGTCTCCAACATCGTTGGCGGTCATCATTTCTGCTCAACGTGAATCGACTTTCATCAGAGAACAGCACTGAGGCCCACTGGTCCCTCGTCCAGCGTAAATGCTCCCTGGCCCATGCAAGACGATGACGCCTGTGCCTGGTGGTGTGGTCAGGTACCCTTGCAGGTCGTCTAGCACGCAGACCACGCTGATGTAAACGGTTTCGAATGGTCTGACGTGACACTTGGGTGCCTCTCACCTCCCTTAAATGTGCCTGGAGTTGAGTGGCATTCATCATCCGGTTCCGCAGGGCACTGTTCACAATGAAGCGGTCATCAGTGTGGGATGTGGCCAAAGGACGTCCACTTCTATGCCTTTCTGTGACTCTTCCAGTCTCTCTGTATCTCTGTTGCAACCTGCTGATGACACTCTGTGACACTCTAAGCTCAGTGGCCACTTCCCTCTGAGAACATCCTGTTTGAAGCCTCGCAATGGCGAGGTAATGTTGATCAATTGTTAGGTGTCGTCTTGGTCTCATGATGTCAAAATGTGAACAGCATGATGAAGAGGACTGTTTAAATACCAATTCTAATTGAACCAGGAAATTTATTGGTCGATTCATGGATCAAACACCTGTTGTGAATTTTGCCGTTCAGCTCCTTGTTAGAGAACAGCAAGTTGTGCAAAAAGTACTGAAACATTGAATAGTTGGACATGTGCATTCAAAAGTTTAGAGAAGGTCAAATTAATTTCACCTGTAAAGGTTATAGTGCATTTTAGGTTCATCCTGAAATTTCACCCGAAAGCCGAATATCCCTAACTTTTTGTGAGTAGTGTATATTAGTGTTGCACGGTACACCGAAACTTCGGTACTTTTTCGATACTTAAAAAAAAAACGGTTCGGTATTAGAATTTTCGGACGTTCGGTACTTTAAAAAAAATAATTATATTATTCTTTTTTTTTAATATAATCTTTTTTTTCTTTTTCTTTTATGTAGCTGCAATATTTCCCTTACCGCAGAATGCTGGAATGATCAAAATAGCATCTGGAAAAACCCTTGCCAAAACAGCTTCGGTTTCCCGAAATTTCCAATGGCGGCGCTGATATTATGAGGGTGTAATTATAGTTTCCGCCTCTACGCAAAATGGCGCACTTTCGTCCGTTTCGCTATCTGACCAGAACTCTTACATTTTAGTGTAGAGTAAAAGCTAATACTGCAGAGGCAGGAGTTTGATTCTGCCTGTTTTTAAGGACTGATTATGGATCAGCACTATAGAGGAGTCTCAAAAGCAGCTCTACAGTGCTGATCCAGAAACAGTCCTTAAAAACCGGTAGAAACAAACTCCTTGTCCTGGGTTTAAGTTGTATAGTTCTGAATATCATTTGTGAAGCTAAGGGGGGTTTATTGTATATAAGTTCTGTTTTAAGTTTATTAATATTATAAATAACTAATATTTATTTACCATACGCCTTTGTGAGCAAATGTTATTTTAGCTCAGAATGGAGAAATGCACCACTTTGTTACCAACACCCTCCCCATGTGTGCGACGACTGTCCGTACCCCCGACCTGCGCGATGATACTACCTCGGCCCCGCACGCGTGTTTGATGACACCATGTACGCGCAACAACACTGGTAGTTTCGAGGGGCCTACCACCCGGCCTGAAAAAAAATCTAGGGGAAACACTGTACTGTATGTGCCTATTCTGAAATAAATGTATTCTGTAGCAAATTTCTGAATGATACAGCTTCTTCTTCAGTTCTAACTTAAAACCATGGATGTGCAGGGAATATTTTTTTAGATATTGACATTTAAATAAAACTAGTAGAAACCAGGAGGAAATTGCCTCTGAAGGGCCAAAGTAAATAGGGTTAAGGTAATTTCAGTAGAGGTACCGAGTATCGAATCAGTATCGTTTCAGTTTCAAGTACCGTTTCAGTATCGAGTATCATGATACTAAACCTGGTATCGGTATCGAAGTCAAAATTTTGGTATCGTGACAACACTAGTGTATATCACTTTCATAGGCACATAAAAAATTACACTCCGAACATCCCTGCAGACAACGTATTGCAACCACTATTAATTATAACAATAATCATAATAGGCTAAGTACTTTCTTTTACAGTAGTCGCCTAGCTATTAGTTTCTTTTCTGATGCATCGATTCCTGGGAAATGTGTCCGGTGTGTTGTCCGATTACGTTTTTGTTAGTTTTACCAGAAAAACGTCAGTCAGCTGCTTAGGAAGCAAATTGCTACAAGCTAGGCTACTACGAAGCAAATCAAAATGCCTTATTACATGTCCACTGCAGTACATAAAATTTAACTAAACCTACATGGTACGGTAGGCTACCAAAAGATTTCCCTCAGGTAATGTTACACTACCGGAAAACAATTACACTGAAACTGCACTGGACTTAATGCTGCATTGAACTCGGCAGCTCGTAGCCCCGACATGGAAGCTCAGAGTTACGAGCTCGGAGCGTTCCAGTTGTCCTACCAAACATAGCTGAAGGTAAGATGTCGCCAGCGCCTAAGGTCTGGTACATACTCTATGCAAGGAATGCGCGCAAAGAGCAACGCAGGGGACGTTTCTCGCGTTCTTGCGTAGCAAAATGTGGAGTCCAAATTTTGTAACGCGACGCAAACGTGTGGTGCAATTCCACGCGTTTCCGTTATAGGTGCTAAATGTAAATACTGTTCAATAACTGCAAAATTGCAGACTACACACAAAGAAGAATTTCCGGTTTAAGGTTACTCGCTCCAACCAGATTAGCCTAGGCTGCCAACTAGCGGACAGGGCGAAAAGAGGCCGGTAAACGCGCGTATAGTCAACAGGGGATTCCTGCAGAACTGCAGAAGGGGCTTACAGCTTGCTGGGCGGGGCTTAAGGGTCCTACAGCTTGCTGGGCGGGGCTTAAGGGTCCTACAGCTTGCTGGGCGGGGCTTAAGGGTCCTACAGCTTGCTGGGCGGGGCTTGAGGGACTTACAGCTTGCTGGGCGGGGCTAAGCACTATAGTGCGCATGCGGGTGGACCGAATTTGGGTTTCCAGATTCTTTATTTAGTTTATTTCAGGGGTAGGCAACTCCAGGCCTCGCGGGCCGGTGTGTATGCAGGTTTTTGCTGCCACCAGTTACCACGGCTCAATCAGCTAATTAGTCATACACACAATCACGATTCACTCGTAAATTACAGAACGATAAAACGCTACAATACACGCATACCGGTACAAGAACATTCATCAGCTGTTGTTCTTATCGCGGATATGTAGATTAAAATATCAGATCATGTAAACGATTGGGCTAATTAAATAATTGTTAACTGGTGGCAGCAAAAACCTGCATACACACCAGCCCGCGAGGCCTGGAGTTGCATACCCCTGGTTTATTTAGTATTAACATCGCATTAATAGATATTCTATGTCCTTCTGTATGTATTAGTTCGCATATATACATGTATTCATCAACTAACATTCAAAGATATACATTCAGAAATTATTAATACATTCATTTTTATTTTTTATTTAACATTTAACATTTATTTATCCAGGGGAAACCCATTGAGACCAAGGTCTCATTTACAATGGTGCCCCTGGTTACAACAAATGTCACAAGCAGCAATGATACAGAAGGTATACACAACTATACACAAGGTAGCCTACACAAGGTACACAGTACTGAAATATAAATACTAAAATGCAAGAGTAAACATAGCAACAGTCATACATATATGATGCAAATACAAGATACACATAACATATTCAGATAATATGGTGCAAATACACAAGATACACAGGACATAGTGGTGTACTAAAATACTAAGGATACTAAATACAGGAGAAAACATAGCAGCAATCAGGGAAAGGGATACGAACCCAGGTTAGGGTAAGGGATGACAAGAGAAAACATAGCAGCAATCAGGGAAGAAAAGCAATATTGGAACAATGAGTTTTGAGTGTTGATTTGAAAATGTTTGCTGAGGTTGCATCCCTGATGAAAGCTGGCAGTGCATTCCACAATTTGGGTGCACAAAATGAGTCTCCCCCCAAATCTTTTCTTGTGAACGTGTAGTATACAGAGAAGGCCAGCATCAGAAGACCTGATGCTGGTCTATGCTGGGAAGTGATGTTCACTAAGCTGGTAATGTGATGGTCTTGCTGGGAGACCAGCTTGGGTATACTGGTAGTGTGATGTAGTAGGAAGGGTCCCCATGCACCCCATGGGTATATTTTTTGTAAAGTAGACCTACCTGACACATAAACTTTGGTTACAATTTTCATTTTAATCATTTTCTGGAGGTTTAAATTGCTGGGGTCAAATTGACCTCAAGGAAACCAAATGTAATGTAAATTTGAGGATAGCAGGAGGTTAAATGCACACAAGATTACTTTAGCCTTTCCTGAGCTAGACATTATCAAACAGATCTATAAGCAGATTTATGGATGTCTGGTATTTTTATGTCATGACAGCTAAAGCTCCTTTTGGTTTAGTGTCTGTGGCTGTGCAGGGATTTATCGGAAAGGAAACAGGTTGGTTAACAATGGGCTGGAGTTAAAATTACTTGTACCTGTAGCAAGCTGCCGACCCAGCAAAGTGGAAAGATGAAGAGAATCACAGGTACTCTCACTTGTTCAGTCCTTGGCGAGGACCAGGACACGTTCAGCTCTGAGGATGAGCCACAAGAGGTCTGCCTGGACACGACATCAGTGGTGGTCCACCTGTCACCCCTGACATGTCACTTTCCCATGACTGCACAGCAACCCGGCACACAACATACTTGTTCACATTCCATAGGGTGTTCACACATATCATTTTGCTTTCACTCTAAAGGAAATATGTCTCACATAGACCCCCAGTACTTTCTGGAGACGAAGATGGGAGGCGCGTCTGTGGACGACCTGATGATGAGTACCAGTCTTCTCAGAATGCAGTGATGCTCTGCTACATCATTGCAAAGCCATTGACCCCTCATGATTATGGTGTACAAATTACCTTCACTTCTTACCAGATAAAAAACTTTATTTTGGGAGAGGTATATGTGCTTCTTTGATCTCGGTCATCTTTTATAATATCCTCTTAATGGTTTATTCTGTATATATGGTTTATATATACTGGGTTTGATAAGCGTTTATTTTGCGTTTCCCTTATTGTTTTGATAAGGAACTCATGGAGATGCAAAGATTCGATTCGAATCCAGGTACTTTCTGTGTGGAGTTTGCATGTTCTCCCTGTGTCTTTGTGGGTTCACACACAGGTGATCATTACATTACATTACAATCATTTGGCAGACGCTTTTATCCAAATCCATGATCAGACACACATAACGCACAGGTTCAAGTTGAAGAAGTTTAATTTGTCACGTACTGAATAATACAGGTACTTACATAAAACACTATTGATATATACCATGGCTCCAAAGAGAACAGTAAAAACAATATTTAAACATGCTGAAACATAAAAAGAGAACAGTAAGACTGCCTATTGGACCTGGACAGTTCTTCTCTGCTGGGCCCTGGGTCGGTTTCCACCTCCACTCTATCGTCCTTGACATGCCTGGAGAGATATCAGATGTTGTATGATGAAGAAGAGAATGAGAATACCAACCTGGATTAAGATCAGCTTGGTGTAGTCTTGCAGTTAAAAGTAAATTACTCACATCTGAAAGATTGTTTGAATCGTTTCTTCATTTCACAGCTGATTCTGTCATCGAATGCCTCCCGCTCACTAATATGAAAAAGCATAAATATAAAAATAAATAAATTAAAAAAAGTTAGACAATGCAATGTTCTGGTAATTCTACACGGTACCACTATACATAGTTAGGTCTAATAGTGATGTGACCAGGACAACACATACAGTTACTGTGACAAAGAAAATGAAAACGAACGACATTTAAAACAGAAAACGGCAGGATAATAAAAACTAATCTCTGGATCTGCATTTTCATAATCTGTAAAACAACAACAATAACAATAAGCGGCCTCTAACTGATTCTGCTGTTTTCACTATGCTATATGAGCATCAAGTCATGTTTCTCATTTTGGACTAAAATAGAGGAATGTTGCTCAAGCTTATAAAACGCAGTTGTGTGCACTATGCACCGGGATTCGTTTTAGCATTACACATATTTTCAAGGTGGCTTTGATGATTGAATAAGCAACAAATTCCAACGTATGTGTTTTTTACAACGACATTGACAATGTGTATTGCGGTGGACATTATAGAGAATGTGAAGTTGACCACCTTGTGAAAATGGTTTGTGTTTAACATAGCTTTAACATTAATTCAACATTAATAAGTAGTCTTCCTCAAAACTTGGCGGCCAAAATTATGGCAACTTCACATTCACATAGTTGGGGTGGGTTGGGTGTTTACAGGGAATATTAGCTAACGTGCGTTAGCTAGCTAGTGCACATGCTAACAAGCTAGCTAACGTTAGCTCAACACTGAAGCAAATGACAGACCGAAAATAGGCCCTAATGTTCAAAATAGCGAAGGTGCCCCTTAAGGTACTTACTTTTTCACTGGAAGCCATCTTTGGTTCTTCTTCCACCGAATGAACGTTTTAACCAGAGCTAGAGAGACTCTCCCATACAGACTAAGGTCTGCTCGTCTGCTTAAGCTCTGGCAAGTGGCAACACAAATTTGGTCCATCTGCATGCGCACTAGTGCTTAGCCCCGCCCAGCAAGCTGTAGGACCCTTAAGCCCCGCCCAGCAAGCTGTAGACCCCTCAAGCCCCGCCCAGCAAGCTGTAGGCCCCTTCTGCAGTTCTGCAGATACACCCTACTCCGTATAGTAGGCCTATGTAAGCAAAGACCTCGCGTATGTCCCGAATCTTCGTTAGCGTTCATGTTCCTTGCGTAGAGTATGTACTAGGCCTAAAGCTTCAGAGCTAGGTTACATTATCACATAGAGGGAGAAAGAAAACGCATACGGCAAGCCAGTGTTGAATAGCCTAACGTTACAAGTATTTCTGTATAATAGACCTATCTTAAAAATGTATTTCAATGTTTATGCTAGGCTATTTATGCAAACTGTTTAGGCTGTAACCCCGTAGATTGCCTATATTTCCTATGTGTGTTATCAAGTGAAGGATGTGGGCACGCATAAACATTGAAACTACCACTAAATTAAATTCAGTTGTGTTTCGAGCTGTTGTTGAGCATTTCCCATTATGTAGCCTACAAATTAATTCATTTATTTTGAATCACGTCACTTTCCTCCTACTCGGCAACCCGGAGCTGTGAAATGATACCCGAGTTCCCCACTTGTTATTCAGAGTTAACAGGCCATTCCAGTGTATTTTCCCCTTCGAAAGGTCGTAATTACGACTTTCCGAGGTAGGCTACCTGGAACGCAGCAATAAGCAGGACAGTAGCCTACTGGAAAAAAAACATCCGTGTGTGCAGCTATGTTATGGCCTTGTGCTTAGTGTGCCTGACATCGATGCAGGACTTCCCAGGTTCACGTTACTTTTACTGCAGCTACGTAGGTCATCTTCCCACATATCACATTAGCAGCTATTTCTTCTGTGTAGCATACCCTTTTAAACACCTTCATAGGATATGTCTTTCTTTCAGCTGGAATGTGTTTGCGTCAAGCCTATTGTGCATGAATGTCTCCATATGGACTTGGTTCATTCATTTACAGATCCTTTCCAAAAAATTAGAATATCATGGAAAAGTTTTTTTTTTTTCCATAATTCCATTCAAAAAGTTAAACTTTCATAGATTATAGATTCATTACACACAAAGTGAAATATTTCTAGCCTTTATCTGTTTCATTTTTCATAATTTTGGCTTACAGTGTCCTGGCTAAATTCCCAACCTGGCTCTTTCAATCTGCCACCTAATCATCCCCCAGTTTAATTGGCTAATAATCATTCTCTCTCTCTCCACCTCAGCTGATGTGTGGTGAGCATTCTGGCGCAAAATGGCTGCCGCTGCATCACCCAGGTGGGTGCTACACATTGGTGGTGGTAGAGGCGAGTTTCCCCCTCATCACTGTAAGCGCTTTGACTATTGAGAAAGGCGCTATATAAATGCAAGGTATTAATTATATTATTAATTAGAAATTAGAATAGTGTGTCGAAAATCAGCATTTACTTCAGTTATTTCAGAGAATGAATGTTTTAGACTGTGTCACACTCTAATCATCTAATTTACTCAAAACACCTACAAAGTTTTTCTACAGGTGTGTCATTAAATTGGACAGGTATCTCAGTTTGGTTCAGGATGGGGAAGACTGCAGACTTGACAATTGGCCAGAAGACCATCATTGACACCCTCCAGAAGATGGGTAAGCCACAAAAGGTCATCGCTAAGGAGGCTGGCTGTTCACAGAGTGCAGTGTCCAAGCATATCAATAGAAAGTTTAGTGGAAGGGAAAAATGTGGCAGGAGAAGGTGCACAAGCAAAGACGATTCCAAAATTTGGCAGAGATGCAGAGGGAGTGGACTGAGGCTGGAGCCAGTGCTTCAAAAACCACCACGTACAGAGTGTGACACTCAGTCTAAAACATTCATTCTCTGAAATAACTGAAGTAAATGCTGATTTTCGACACACTATTCTAATTTCTTGAAATACTGTTTTGGGGGTTTTCTGGAGCTGTAAGCCAAAATTATGAAAAATGAAACAAATAAAGGCTAGAAATATTTCACTTTGTGTGTAATGAATCTATAATCTATGAAAGTTTCACTTTTTGAATGGAATTATGGAGGAAAAAAAAACTTTTCCATGATATTCTAATTCTTTGGAAAGGATCTGTACTTGCTTCTTCATGATCCATAGCTCAGGTTTTTAATGTAGGCTAATTGTGGGCTATCGATAATAGGGGAAATTTTCTCATTCTCGTCAGTAGAGAGCGTTATGGTTAAGCAAATGTCTTCAGTAGGAGTCTGCATGTATTCTGTATGCATTTCTCTCTCGATGTCATTATCTTCATGCATTATCATCATTAGTTAGCTACCAAAGTGATATCTCAACAAAAACACGTTTTCAATGTAAAAAATGCAAAGTTACTCACGCCTACAAAGCACTGTCTGGCAAAAACTAGGCCAGTCTTGAAAAGTATTGATATGAAAACCTGGCCAAGTTACAACTAACAAAATTGCATATCGTAGCTCACACTAAATAAACTAGCTCTATTCCAAAGCAATGCTATCCAAACTTTCCTAAATTATTTAATGCAACTTGGCCCTCTGTTTTTTCCTCAGACCATCTCAAGAGAATGTGGTCAATAAAACTATGTGCCACATCAAACTGCGAAAGGAGAATAATTTATTGTGGAAATACTCTGATCTGATTCAGATGTGTTGCCCTTACAAATTAAAAACAAAAAGTACTGCACTATAGGGCATATTTGAACAATTGTCTGCATCCACTGCTTTGAGTCTATGAAAAGCACAGCATGAATAAAATACATTATTCTTATTGATTTATCCATTTGGAATATTTGGATTTCTACAGAAACCTGTGTGGTCCAACAGAGCATAGACATTATTGTGTTCACAAATATAACCATTATCTATGTACATATATATGTATATATATGTACGCTATTTTCTAGGTCAAAATATTGTGCATTTATTTATTCTTCCCCCTTTCTATATTGTACTTGAAATTTCTTGACAAATGCCAACAAAGTATAACCATATCCTTTGTGGAGTGTAATTACTCAACTGTTTAAAACATTCATTGAAATCATGTTTCATGAGGCACAATCTCTTCACATGGATGAAAAAACAGGGCCAAGTTGTATTAAATAATTTTGGAAAGTTTGGATAGCATTGCTTTGGAATATTGTTAGTTGTAAGTTGGCCACATTTTGATATCAATACTTTTGAAGGCAGGCTTAGTTTTTGCAAGTTGGAATGAAGGATTTACAGACAGTGCTTTGTAGGCTATGCGTGAGTAACTTGGCATTCTTTACGTTGAAAATGTAATGGGGGGGGGGGGGGGGGGGGGGGGGCGGGGGGTTGCGCAGGACGCTAAACCGCACTCAGGCCCCTTCCCCCTAACCAGGTTTGTGGTGGACCACCACTCTCAAACAGCACAATGACACAAAGTAAAAGGCAAAATCAAGTTTTATTAAGTTTCACAATTCATAAAAACAGGGACACATAGATCGGACAGAGGATCTCGCCAGTATGCAGATACCAATCTCTCCCCTGAAATCTACAACCCCGCCGGGTGGTTTCAAGCCCTTACCCCACCAGATAGCATGTCCGTTCCCACACAGCACACAACTCAATCCCCGCATGCCACTCGTCTGCCACCCACACAGACCAAAACCAAACGCTCATGTACTCTACGCCACACAAAAAAAATAAAATACTAAACACAAAGATTTAATGAGTGGTGGCATCCCTACCACACCACTCTGCTGAGAGGGACGGCCACCAAATAATAAAAGAAAAACGAAATCACTCCACCCACGCGAACACACAGGAGGCCCGCTTCTCCACCCTTTAAGGTGGTCGCCAACAGGGTGTTTCGGCGGTCTCCTGATTGAGGCGGACCCTGGTCACAGTCCCTCCACTGCTCGCCACCCGCCCTCGTCATGCTTGCCGGCCTCACCACAGGACACCGACTCTAGGCACAGGGGGAAGGACACACCCAAAGCCTTGCACCACTCTCCGGCTTAAACGCGCCGACCTGCTCTACAGTTCACCGCCGCTCTCCGGTTGTCAGCCCCGGAGGTGATACCGACTTTTCCCCACCTTGCTTGCAGCCACTGCCAGGTCCGGATCCCGCAGCCACCCACATTAAGCACTTGTTCCGTCACACACAAAACACTGGACATCGCACTCACACAAAAATAAAAATAACCAAACCAACTGAAAGCAACACAAAAGATCACGCTGTCCAAACACTCCTGATCCTGGAAGCAGCCACCCTCCCAGCTCGCCTCTCGTCCAAAAAAAGCTCTAGTTTTGCCCCAGGTGTGTTAATTTATACCCATTGGGAGCTCAGCCTCAATGCATTCCTCATGCAGCCCATAATCATTATTCAATTCCCCAATTGAGTACCTAATTAGTCATTTCATCATCCAATCAATCAATTAATTATCCTATTATGGCCCCTAATCATCCCGTTTTCCCACACAGGGACCATCTGCCATTCCTTTCCCTACGGGAGACCGCAGAATATGCGACAAAAATGTGTTTTTGTTGAGATGAGATTTACATCCATGTCTCTTCATCTGAAGCAGACAGCATGGATTCCATAGCTAAGTGTTGCCTTGTGTATAAGGCAGTGGCGGCTGCTGACCAAACTTTTTGGTGAAGCAAACCCCAAACACACCCACCCCCCCCCCCCCCCCCCACCACTGTAAAATACACACTGTAAAATAGTTCACTTTAAATTTACAGTACATTTCTGGCTACTAATTGCATTACTTTCACAGTAATTTCCGTATCGTATTATCAGTAAATCTTTATGAAATGATAACTGTGTGCTGCAATTTCAGTCAACCTGACCATGGAATTACTGTGATATGCTGCTGTAGAATTACAGTAATCACCTGTATTTTGACATATCAACTGTAATAGTGCAACTCAGTAGTCAGCAATTTACTGTAGATTTACACTTCTGTAAAGGTGACATTTTAACTGTCATTTCACCACACCTATGAAAAAAACAGACAATATTTGAATTGGGTAAATTAAAATGAAAACAAAGACAATATACATTTAACATATTTATTCAGCAGTTTTTCAAGAGTAAATATGCAGAGTATCTCAAGTGCAATTGCATATTTTAAGTGCAAATACTGGGCAAAGACATTTCATAGGCAGTTTAAATGTTATTTAATTAAAATTTAAATATCAACTAGTGTACAATTTGTACTGCTTGTGAGTTTCTGCTTGTAGTCATAACCAGCTATCTCTAAATCCACAAACTTAAAAACCGACTCTGCATCCCTGCCTGATGACACGTCGAAGAACCCAATGAAACGCTCTTGAATTATTCCCGCAGCATCGACATAACGCAGAATTATGGACAACTGAGCTTTGCAAGAGATGTCGGTCGTCTCATCTATTTGCCACGCAAACAAAGGAGCAGCGGTTACTTCACTCTTGATCTCCTCCTGCATCGTAGCTGCAATAGCTTCGATCAGATCATTTTGAATAGTCTTAGACATGCCAGAGAACACAGTGGACGATTTCAAGTGTGCAGCCAGAACGTCATCATAGCGAGAAAGCATTTCAGTCAACTCCCTGTAGTTTCCTCTGTTATCAGAATTTTCACTCTCGTCATGCCCCCTAAATGCCAGCTCCTGACGACCCAAGAATGCAATCGCATCAACCAATGTCACGATTTTTCCGCACCATTTCATTGTGCTTTGCTAATTGGATACGTGCACCTTCATCAATTAAATGCTCGATTCTCACATTTCCCAAAAGACTCAACTGCACGGTTGCACTGACATGCTCCTTCGATTTCGCATGAATCTTAACAGACCTGTCGAAATTACGTAAATCCTCAAAGCCATCTCTCGCAAACTTTGAAATCTCCTGCAGCAGCGCACTTGAACAAGACACATGGCCAGCAATACAGGCGGTTCGTTAGCAAGCTACCAGTTAGCCACTCCACCTTGTCATACCGTGGTACTTTAAAACTCCGACTCACCGAGCCCACTCGCTGGACCAAATTGATAGGAGGTTTCGGTCTTCCCTCGGCCTTCACTCGCAGTTTTTCTTCGTAATTTAACGACTGAAAAGAATCCCGCAGAATCCGATCCAGGATGTTTGACGTTACATTCGCATTCGCAGATTCCATTTTCTTCCAACTGGAGCCAAATTAAATTGAAAAAGCTACCTTTTCAAAAAGTGAGCTAGTTTTGGCTAACGTCAGCTAGCTAAATCACGTTAGCAATTAGCTAGCTAAAATATTGAGATCGCTTAATGACAAAAAAGATAACGCTAACAACACCGATACAATTTTTTTTACTATTTACAATATACACAAATCACCGCCGACAACGCCACAACCATAAAAATTGAATAAATCGCTCTCTCTCTCTCTCTCCCTCTCTCCCTCTCTCCCTCTCTCTCCAATACAGTAACACACTAACGTCTCTACTACCAACAGGGAAAATTGGCGGGTAGGATGATTATATCTTGCTGGACAAATGAACTCCTGTTCTGTATGGTTAGACATTATGTCAATCATCAGGACGAGAACGCGCACAAGAACACGCATGATTGAAATACATTAGCGAGGCAGTGCTTCACGGGTGGGCTCAAAAAATGCGCAATTATCCAATCATATTTTATAAAGTCCCCCAATGATTTCCAATGGTCTAGTAAGCATTGCTTCACTGAAGTTCCTTTTAAAAGTCTAGGGGTGGCGCTGTTTTTCACGATACAAGGCACATTTTTGAATCGAGGCACTTTTTTTTTAGCTTCACAAGGGAAATGGTAGTTGTGATGATAATTCAATATTAAATAAAGATGTGTTGTGTGTGCTATGCATGTTCTTTTATTTATTTATTTTTTATTTATTTTGGGTGAAGCACTGCTTCACCTGTTGTCATAGAGAAACCTCCTCTGGTATAAGGTGTTTGTGTGCGTGTATGTTTTATGGTGTTGTATTCATAATAGTATAGCAAGCTAGCCACAGAAAGGTTAGCTAGGTTGTGTTATTATTGTTTATGATGTCACAGAGTTTTACATTAGTGGTGCTGAATTCAGAATTAAAGGACCTGTAGTCTCTCTTATTCTGGTTTAATTTAGTTTATGCCTAGTTAGCTAGAAACATATTAGGTATTGGCTATAAACTAAGACTGCCAAAGGCTCAATGATAAAGTATGGGGAGTCTGTGGAAAAAAGTCCCTGCCTGAAGCGACTTGGATTTGTATACCATAAGTAATGACAATGGTGGTGAGCTGTCACTCTATTAATGCTAGACTGTAACTATACTGGGAATTTATACTACACTATATCTCAAGGGTCTGATGTATCAAACAAGCCTTAAACCTGGCTTGCAGCAGATATGGATGGATAACTTGAAGAGTTCAATAGGAAAATTTGTCAGGAGAAACAACCCTTAAAGTGATCCATCCAGATCTACTGCAAATCTGCATATCATATACTGCATAACTTCATTTTTTCCTGACATAGGAAATAATCGCTCCCCTAATATATGCCACAAAGTCCTCTTTCAAAAGTAAGCGTGTGTTGATACGGCACGGTGCTCGTGCATTATCAGAACCACGGAAATTAATATCCATGGTGACAGGGGCATGGTCTGATATGACAATAGTGTGGTGACAGGGGCATGGTCTGATATGATTTACTGTTTAGCCCTTAGCTATGCTGCCATAGCCTTATTTTGCCGGGGTTTCCTTATCGCACGCAGGCACCTGTCTCTTCTGCTCTGCTTGTTCTGCTACCATCTGAACCCCCTAACAATGTTTTTTTTCTTTTTTCCTCTTTTCCCTGCTCTGGGCACCTGCCTGGAGCTCTAGCCCAAGTTTCCAGAGTTTCCCAAGCCCTCCCCCCGCCCCCCTCCTGGCCCGGAGCTCCAGCCCGAGACCAGCTAGGTGCCCCCCACCTGCCACTGCTGATCTCTACATGACGGAGTCATCAGAGTAGAATACCTCCCTATGAAATAATCAACCCATAGGCCAGTGGAGGATGGGCATCCCCCCAATAGCCGGGTTCCTCTTGAGATTTCGTCCCATCGGGGAGTTTTTTCTCGCCACTGTATGAGGTTTTCTCTCCCTACTAGAGTGTTTTTACCTCTGCTATCTGGGGGCTTAGAGCTGGCATTTCCCCTTTCCTCCCCTTTCTGTTCTGTAAAGCGTCTTTGTGACAGTCTGTTACGTTCCACGTTACTGTGTTCTGTGTTGTCCTGCCCGGTTTTCCCTCTAAGTCTGCAGGAGGCCATTCACCATTCCATTCGCTGTCCCCGCTGTCAATCATCGTTGTCCTGGTCCCGCCTCCACCAATCACATCCTTCCTCTGGAAGATATAAGCTCTGTTTCTCCCTTGCTCTGTCTCATTTCGTGTTACCTACCTGTGTGTATGGTTGTTATGTGTGTAGTACAGGCCCTGGGGCAGGTAAGACAGAGGCCTCTATACACTTGTGTTACATGTAGGTAAGTTTATGTATAGACACACTAGGAAAGGGGTGGTTGCCAATTGTGTATTTTTGGTCTTGGACAGAGCAGTTAGATAGGCAGGCTTTTGTTTTATTGAATAGTTAGTTAGTCAGCTTATCTTTTGGTTTCTAGCTCTGTTTGGGTTTTGTTTATTTCCTTTCTTTGGCAACATCCGGGTCCTTGGGCCGTGTGAACTATTTGTGTCTTTGTTTGTTTTATTGTGTACTTGTAAATATGTAAATAGTACTTCCACTGGCACTGGTTATAATATACACTTTGCACATCAATCTTGTCTGTTCTTTATTATTTGCTCCCATCATGCTCAAACCCTTATACCCGGTCACATTATTACATCTACAAATATATTGTTACGCACCCCTACCCCTAGGCCACTGAGGGTCGTAACAAATTGGGGGCTCGTCCGGGATATTGAGTGTTTTTGGTGTGAATATTGAGTACGATTGAGTGTGCTCTGTGGTAGGCTACGTACAGTGGGTTTTTTATTATATATATATATTTTTTGTATTCCTTTTTGCGCATTTGTGTGCGTGTGAAGAGTAGCCTATAACAGTGAAGGATTGAGCTTTGGTGTTTCTCAGTATTGTGTGTAAGTAGAGCATTGTAAGAATTACACAATGGCTGATTTTGATTTGGAGACATTTATTAAAAGTCCTTCTGTTGTTGTCTTTGAGAAATGTCGTAAGGCAGATTTAGTGCTTATCGCATGGCATTATGGCATCTCCGTAACAAAACAGTCTCTTAAAAAGGAGATTCTGTCATGGGGTTTGCTATCAGTTCCCTTTTCTGCGATCGTCCTTTTTTCGTTCTTGTTATATCGGGATTTTCCGTCTTCCGTCCCGTGATTTTTTACGTCCGCGTTTTATTGGCTCTTTTTGAGCTTAAAGAATTCCTTCACTGTGTTTGGTCCTCCGAACCCAGCTTCCCCCCGTCACAGATTCGGTCTGTGGTATGGGATAGGCTAGTGGAGCTGGGTATCTTTGTCCTGCCTGATGTCCAATCTGAGCTGGAGCAGGGTGGCGCAGCTTCCTCTGAAACTCCTCTCATAGAGGAGAAGGAGGAGAGGCCGCAGCCGGTTACTCTGCCGAGGTTTGAAAGTCTCTCGCCGGCCTCGTCTGAGTCAGTGGTAGGGGCGAGATTGAAAATTTGTTTGGCCCGCCTGCACCTAGACCAAGAAGCCAATGAGAAACAGGAAGCCCGAGAGGCAAAGGAAAGGGCGCAGAAACGTGAGTTGGAGCATAAACTAGCCATCCGCACACTGGAGATTGAAGCGGAGACTAAGTTAAAGCTGCGTAAATTGGAGTTGGAAAACGCTGCTACGCAAGCTGTTGCAACCCCCACCTCAATTATGCACGCACCACTTTCTGAGCACTATGACGTGCGGAGACACGTAGCGCTTCCGCAATTTCGGGAGACTGAGGTGGACACCTATTTTAACACTTTTGAGCGCCTTGCGACTGCACTTAACTGGCCAAAAGACATTTGGACCACGTTACTGCAGTGTAAACTGATTGGTAAAGCACAAGATGCAGTTGCTACCTTATCGCTTGCCGGCAGTTTAAATTATGAAGTCGCGAAGGCTGCGGTGCTCCGTGCATATGAGTTGGTGCCGGAGGCGTACCGACAAAAATTTAGAGACTATCGAAAAGCCTTGGCCCAGTCCTTTGTGGAGTTCGCTAGGGAGAAGGGTACTCTTTTCGATAAGTGGTGTGCTGCAAGCAAAGCAACCGACTATAGTTCGCTTCGGGAGTTAATTTTATTGGAGGAGTTTAAAAAGTGCACACCAGAGCGGTGTGTAGTATATTTGAATGAACAAAAGGTTACTTCCTTAAATGAGGCAGCGATCTTTGCTGATGAGTTTACCCTGACACATAAAAGTGTGTTTGTAACTTCTCGTGGGAAAACTGCTGATGCTATTTCACCTGTTGCGTCACCAGTTAAATCCTCTAAATCTCCCCCTGCATGCCGTAAGGAAGAGAGAGAGTGTTTCTACTGCCACAAAGTTGGCCATGTTATATCGGATTGTTTTCTATTGAAAAAGAAAAGTCCTAGCACCCCAAAGCCTACCGGTTTTGTTAGAGCAGTATCCGAACAGTCTCCCAGTAGCCGCGATAAAGGTGACGTTGGCTACGAGCCATTTATATTTGAAGGGTTTGTGTCTCTGGTTGGGGAACCGAATGTCCGAAAGACAGTTCGTATTTTAAGAGACACTGGAGCGTCCCAATCATTCTTATTGGCGGATACCTTGCCCTTGTCAGATGCGTCCTCTTGTGGTGCAGACATCATAGTTTAGGGTATCGAGATGGGCTTTATTAGTGTTCCATTGCATCAGGTGCAAATTAACATGGATTTAATTTCTGGCTGTTTTAAAGTAGCCGTGCGTTGTGCTCTGCCAGTCCCAGGAATAGACCTCATTATACCTAATTTTTCCCTGCCTGTGTGCTTACCCGTGCTCAAGCACGAAAATGGGGAGAGCAGGTGAATCTATCAGACTCCATTTTAGCCACTCCATTCACTAGCGATGTTCCAGTCCCCGAGTGCCCACCTAAAAAGGGGAAGGAGAAACCATTGTCAGTGGATATGCCTTCGATTATGCTGCCAGTCACTCGCGAACAGCTTATTGTTGCTCAGAAAGCTGATCCAAATCTTACCCATTGTTTTAATTCTGCTGTCACTCCTGAAGCTGCGAAAGAAAGGCCAGTAGCTTATTTCGTGGAAAAGGGCTTGTTGATGAGGAAATGGTCATTACCTGTTGCAGCTGGCATGGATTGGGGTGTGGTGACCCAAGTAGTAGTACCCACACCTTATCGCCAGCAGGTGTTATCGTTGGCACACGAGAACTATTGGTCTGGTCACCTGGGTATAACCAAAACATACAACAGGGTGTTGCAACATTTTTTTTGGCCCAAGTTAAAGACCACGGTTACCCAGTATTGCAGAACATTTCATAGTTGTCAGGTAACAGGTAAGCCTAACCAAATAATTCCTCCTGCTCCTCTCTGCCCTATACCTATTATGGGCGAACCTTTCACCCAGGTGATAGCGGATTGTGTTGGTCCGTTACCGAGAAGCAGAACCAGTAATACATTTCTACTTACCCTCATGTGTGCAGCTACACGATTTCCGGAAGCTATTCCACTTCGTGCAATTCCTGCAAAGGCAGTGGTGAGGGCTTTAACTAAGTTCTTGTCTACATTTGGGTTTCCTAAGACTCTCCAAACCGACCAGGGATCTAACTTTCTTTCAACGATTTTTAAACAAGTGTTAGGTTCCCTGGCAATTAAGCACAAGGTCTCTTCCGCATACCACCCCGAATCGCAAGGCGCACTAGAACGCTGGCATCAGACTTTTAAATCAGTGCTGCGTAAATATTGTCTGGAAACAGGAAACAGTTGGGATGAGGGTGTGCCTTTTGCATTATTTGCATTAAGGGAAGCTGTACAGGAGTCAATTGGCTTTAGCCCAGCTGCACTGGTTTTTGAGCACACCGTGCGAGGCCCGCTTCAGGTTCTTAAAGAACAAATAATGTCTGGTGACTCGTCCGCTAAGTCTACCAATGTGTTGGACTATGTTAGTCAATTTAGAGAGCGCTTATATCGGGCTTGCTCTCTTGTCAAAGAAGCGCTTACTACCTCTCAGAGCGCTATGAAAAAGCGTTATGACCAGAAGGCTGTTGCGCGATCATTTGAGGTCGGAGATCAGGTGCTGGTTTTACTGCCGGTTCAAGGTTCTGCGTTATCTGCTCGCTTCTCAGGTCCTTACACTGTGGAGGAGAAGCTAAGTAACACTGACTACGTCATTCGCACTCCTGACCGCAGACGTCAGTCGCGTATTTGTCATATAAACATGCTCAAGTTGTATCATGCCAGAGCTCCAAAGCCGGAGCAGAGTAATGTTTTACCGGTTTCGGCTATTGCTTCAGTGTCCACGGTGTCCACCTCTGATCTAGTTGGGGATGAGGATGGTCTGCTGCTCAGAAACGCACCACAGCAGTGCGCTAGGCTGTTGAATTCAGAGGTGCTAGCAGACCTGTCTTCCCACCTTGCCCACTTGCCCGAAGAATAACGTTCCGATATGACTAAACTAATTACAGATTATCCTATGCTCTTTAATGACACTCCAACTCAAACGCATGTTATACAGCGTGACATAGATGTGAATAACTCTGCGCCTATCCGACAGCATCCATACAGAGTCAATGCTGCCAAACGGGCGGCCATGAAAAAAGAGGTACAGTACCTTTTAAACAACCAGTTGGCCAGTCCTAGTTCAAGTCCCTGGAGTTCGCCGTGTTTGTTGGTGCCCAAGCCAGATGGTACTCCTAGGTTTTGCACAGATTTTCGTAAAGTCAATGCAGTTACTGTACCCGACTCCTACCCTCTCCCACGGATGGAGGACTGCATTGACAATATTGGCCCAGCTAAGTATGTGAGCAAACTCGACCTGTTGAAAGGTTACTGGCAGGTACCCTTAACCTCCCGTGCTTCCGACATATCTGCCTTTGTAACCCCTGACGATTTTATGCAGTATAATGTCTTGGCTTTCGGTTTGCGAAACGCTCCGGCCACCTTTCAAAGGTTGGTCAATATTGTTTTATCCGGCGTCTTGAATCGCAACGCATATCTGGATGACTTGGTTGTGTATACCTGCACTTGGTCCGAACATGTGCATGTCCTGAAAATTGTGTTTGACAGGTTGGCATCGGCTTCTTTAACTGTCAACCTTACCAAATGCGAGTTTGGAAAAGCCACAGTTACATATCTAGGTAAGCAGGTTGACCAGGGTATGGTACGTCCGGTTAATGCAAAAGTTACGGCCATTACTAGTTTTCCAGTTCCTATGACCAAACGCCAATTGTGCAGATTCATTGGAATGGCTGGTTACTACCGCAGTTTTTGCCGGAACTTTTCCTCAGTTATAGCACCTTTAACCAGTTTGCTTAGCTCAACAAGACAGTTTATTTGGACCGCAGATTGTCAACACGCCTTTGAAAGCATCAAAGCTTTGTTATGCAGTGCTCCTGTACTCGCCGCTCCGGAGTTTGCGCAGCCGTTTAAATTAGAGGTTGACGCGAGCGCCTTGGGAGCTGGGGCTGTGCTACTGCAAGAAAGTTCCGATGGAATTGATCACCCCATCTGTTTCTTTTCAAAAAAGTTCACTAAGCCTCAGCTAAACTACTCCACCACAGAGAAGGAAGCACTGGCATTGTTGTTGGCACTGCAGCATTTTGAAGTATATGTGGGATCCAGCTCTGTCCCAGTTGTAGTATACACAGACCATAATCCGTTAACTTTTCTGTCACGCATGTATAACCAGAACCAGCGATTAATGCGCTGGTCACTCATCATACAAAATTATAATTTAATCATCAAACACAAGAAAGGTACAGACAATGTTTTAGCGGACGCATTGTCTCGGGTGTAAAATAAACAAATAATAATAAAAGCACAATACCATGATACATTGTAGCTTACTGTTAAGGCCAGTTTATAGTCCAGCGACAGAGTGTCGCTGCGACCGACGACGTGCCATGGATGTCGCTGGTCGCAGCGACATTTGGTTTATACTTCGGGCGACTGTCGTCCTGTGGTCGCTGCGACGGTCGCTGAAGATGTCGCTGAGACATAAAATAAATTCAACTTTGACCCTGTCGCTGCCTCTGTTGTTATGGTAACGTTTGTCTCGGACAGCGGCTGCTTCGGTCGAGCTATCAACTTACTAGCTAGCACATAAGCTGTTAATGGACAGATTTCTCTGTTTGAAAAATGTGTGCGTGCAGCCACAGGGTCGGCTTACCTACCCATAGCTTACCTACCTAGCAAGCGCGTGAATATAATTATAAATGAGCACAATTTAATATTATTATTATAAATAGCCTAATAATAATAACGATGTAATATCATCGATTGATGCTTTGCTAGAGGTTGAGAGAACGTTACAATCCAAAACAAGAAGCAGCTCGCTTCCAATGCTACAATTTAGCCTACGATAGCCTTTTAGTCTGTAGCCTAGGCTATTGTGAATGGTTACAAATACACATTTGCAGATTGACTACACATTTGTTCGTTCAAAACCCACATCCTACAAGTGTATGAAAGACGCAGTGAATTACATTTAAAACAATATACGGTGCCCTCGAAACGGACATTTATAAACTTTATTTCAGAGGCCTCCGACAAAAAAGGGGTAGCCTAAAGCAGAAGACATAATGAGATGTCGGTTAGTCTATTAAAGCTGCTTCTTCCTCCACTGTCCCCTGAGTGTAAACTGTCGCTGGAGTGCGTTTATACTTTTTGCGAACGACAACGACCACAGTGTATGTAGCGCGACAATAGAATGTTTATGAAAGTTCTGCGATTTCAGTCGAGCGACACACTGTCGCTGGACTATAAACTGGCCTTTATTGTAATTTTGTTTCAGTTTTTTTTTTCTCTCTTTCCTATGGAACAAACTTTGGGGTTAAGTTCCTTCTTGTTGGTCAGCATGGTACGTTCCACGTTACTGTGTTCTGTGTTGTCCTGCCCGGTTTTCCCTCTAAGTCTGCAGGAGGCCATTCACCATTCCATTTGCTGTCCCCGCTGTCAATCATCGTTGTCCTGGTCCCGCCTCCCCCAATCACATCCCTCCTCTGGAAGATAAACGCTCTGTCTACTGCAGCTCTCCCTTGCTCTGTCTCATTTCGTGTTACCTACCTGTGTGTATGGTTGTTATGTGTGTAGTCCAGGCCCTGGGGCAGGTAAGACAGAGGCCTCTATACACTTGTGTTACATGTAGGTAAGTTTATGTATAGACACACTAGGAAAGGGGTGGTTGCCAATTGTGTATTTTTGGTCTTGGACAGAGCAGTTAGATAGGCAGGCTTTTGTTTTATTGAATAGTTAGTTAGTCAGCTTATCTTTTGGTTTCTAGCTCTGTTTGGGTTTTGTTTATTTCTTTTCTTTGGCAACATCCGGGTCCTTGGGCCGTGTGAACTATTTGTGTCTTTGTTTGTTTTATTGTGTACTTGTAAATATGTAAATAGTACTTCCACTGGCACTGGTTGTAATATACACTTTGCACATCAATCTTGTCTGTTCTTTATTATTTGCTCCCATCACGCTCAAACCCTTATACCCAGTCACATTATTACATCTACAAATATATTGTTACGCACCCCCACCCCCCCACCCCTAGGCCACTGAGGGTCGTAACACAGTCGTCTGTGAAAAGCTCTATATAAATAAAATTGAATTGAATTGAATATGACAATAGTGTGGTATCAGCATGACTTCACAGATGGGACAATTCTCCTGTCTACGAGTAAGTAGTTGATGCGTGTGAAAGTGTGATGCACATGGGAGAAAAATTTATATTGCTTACCGGAAGGGGTTAAAAAAAAACTCCAAGGGTCTAAGATTGCAAATTCATTCATGAAGGACTTAATTACCCTGCCACATTTTGAGGGAATATTAACCTTAGCAGAGGAGCGGTTAAGCCAGCAATTAAAGTCTAAAATAAGGGAATGTGAAGACATATCTGGTAAATTAGAAAAGAGTTGCCTAACGAAGCCATCATTGTCCCAATTGGTGGCATAAACATTCACCGAAAGCACTGGAGTATCTTCCAACAGTGTTGTTTTAACCTAGGCTGGACTATAAGAAAATATTGACAGAGAGTAAAATTATTAGTGGTATTGACAGGTGACCAACCCCATAATAAGCTCGGAATTTACTTTAAATAAACAAAAAACACAAAAAATACAGACAAAAACAACACTGAGTTTTTATAACTCATTTGTATGTAAATATATAAGTAATCTGGGAATTAATTGATAAAAAATAAATAAATAATAATAATAACTAACAGGGTGGAGCAGCATTCCCAACTGCATACTTCTTCAAAAGGGTAACAAAACACGCTGGTTTCGCTATACCCCGCCCCCTTTTGAAATTTGAAAAATGCCAAAAATATGGGTGTGATAAGGTAATAATATAGGGGCTAAGCTCCAGGTGTCAAACCATGCCCCTGCAATTTTTTTCACTAGTAGCCAAAAGCTCATTTCTACTCTGGACAGTCATTTCTTGAAAATATACTCAGTTAAATTTTCTATGAATTTCTATGTGGAAATTGTTACCAAACTTTTAAAAAATATATGTCACTCCACATTTTTTTCAGTGTAAAAGGACATGTTTTGGGACCTGTATTTGGCAATCAGGAGTGCAGTTTACTTCATATTCACATCTGAAAGCAAGGGGATTGATTTTAGATAATTTTAAATACATTTTTGTTGGATTTGAACAGGATGAAAATTACAATTTCATATCCATGTATAAACATCAGAAGGATGCCTTTCAAAAATCACTTAAAAGGAATAATACTCAAAATAAGCAAGTAAAAATGTTTTTGCAGCCCAAGAGGATGCAATCAATGAGCAATACTTAATCTTATAAATCTGGACCACATGTAACTTGGAATTAGATATTGTTGTACAGCGACATCTGTTTGAAAGATTTTCAATGCCTAAAATGTAATGTATTTGGCTCTATGCAGAAAATGTGAATCTTTGTAATACTTAGTATTGTCATAATATTGAGTGTAGTGTATATCAGTGGTCCCCAACCCTGTTCCTGGACATCTACCGTCCTGTAGGTTTTCATTTCAACCCTAATTTGGCACACCTGATTCTGCTAATTAGCAGCTCAATTAGATCTCTAGCTGTTGAATGAGGTGTGCTGTATTAGGGTTGGAGTGAAAACCTACAGGATGGTAGATCTCCAGGAACAGGGCTGGGGATCACTGGTATATATTCATGCCATTTTACTAAGCTTGCCATGATATGCAATATTGAATTTTCATTGGGGGAAGCTGGCCATGCAGTTACTCCTCCTAACACATGAGGGAGACACAGATCTGGAAACCAAAGTCTAGTTTTAGAAAATTTGGTGAAATAAGGTTCAGCTCACAGCTTTGCAGCATTTTCCTATATCAATTCTGTGATGACGTAAAATGTGTTAATATGTCATGTGAAGATTCTGCAGTTTGGCTAAGTGATCAATGAACAGCACATATTTGGGTAAATTCATTTTTTAATGCATGCGTTGCGCTCAACGCTGGTTCCAGCAATTTAAGAGGTTTTCCTCTTTAAATTTATGCTTTCCAATGTTTAAATCATTTAGACTAAATCAAGTGCCGTCTTAAATTAATTACATTCTTTAATGTGATGAGATGAAAACGCAATGCTAACGTGCAACTCAGAGAACACTTTGGGATTTTTTGCCATTTAATTATTCAGAATTATTGCCACCCTTATTAAACAATCTCACATTCGTTATCTCTTTGTCATTGTCATTTGTTAATCATTATAGGCTGCATAATTTTTGTTGATTATTCAGGGAATTAATTGTTTGACATAAGCAAGCAAAATAAACGGAAACAGGTTGAGAATATGTTCGGTTTAAATACTTTATACTCTTTTTCCAGTGCACCGGCTGTCATCTAGCCTACATGTTTAAATGCTACACAATTTTATGACACAAAAAATATGCTAGCACACAAAACTTGCTGTATTTATTGATATTTGTTATTCAGTAAATCAACTGCTTGACTGATAATCAATGGAAACAGGTTGAGAGTTTCATCTGTTTAAAGGTAGACGGTGACAGATGTTTTACATCCCAGATCTCACGATACGCCACTGTGCAGCAGCATGGTTAAATTCAGAGTATAGGTGGGGTGAAGTGCGTCTCAATTCAAATAACCCGCTCCTGCACTCCGCCCTCGCTCCCTTCCACTCGCTAAACGCAAGTGTATACTCCTGTTTTATTGGTATGTGCATCACATCCTCCCAAGTGAAGTTGCAAGTGAATTTTACGAGGGTGGAGCAAAAACTTGATTGGAACGCAGCCCTGGGCTGTGTCCGAATCAGAGCCCTAGACCTTTTTCAGTACGCATATTTGAGTCCACTTCGTCAAAAAGCTTTTGAGTGGGCAACTTTTTCTCACAAATGAGGGCACTTAAAATACCAGGATGAACCCCTTATTTCCGGGGTTTTGTTGAGGGAATTCAGGAGCACACTCATCTGCAGAACTGTGCACTCACCCGACAATTTCAGTAAGTAACTCGGAAGTAAAAACGTAAAAGATGTAGAGCATTTATGCATATCTATGGTACAAGAGTGGGTCATATTACGAAATACTCTTTTCTTATTTGTGTTAATTCTATCTTCATTCATAGTCTCTACACTTTGTAACAATTGTCATATGTTAACTGATTGATATTCTCAATAAAAATGAAAAAATTTAAAAAGATATTACGGACTACTTCCTCACTAGTTTGGAAAGAGTTTTGCAGGATTTCCTTTGCACACTGCTTGCAATGTGAGGGGACAGGGCACATAGTAGACAGGGGTCTGAGTGGACAGGGGACAGTGGACAGGCAACAGGGCTCTGATTCGGACACAGCCCTGGTGTATGAAACCTGGGCTGTGTCCGAATCAGAGCCCTGTTCCCTGAGCTTCACTTTCCATTCATAATAAGCTGCATTCGAATCCAATTTAACACGCTCCCTTCCCTTGCTGTCTTCCCTCGAGTCGAGGGAGCTAATCTTGTGACGCAATTTGCTACGTGCAGCAAGCAAACTTAAAAGGTGCTCTGCAAAGGAGGATTGACGAGAAACAAACAAAAACAGAACCGAACCGCCCTCGCAACATTTTGGAAGTGCAACAGCACAGAGTTGAAATGTGACTGCCACATAGTTCTGTAGTGACCGCCCACTTTTTTCATGTGGAGCATTGTGGGATCCCTTCTTGCTGGAAGCTTGCATTTTATACCCTTGGTGGAAGGGAGGATAAACGAGGGAGCGAGAGAATATAATTACTCCCTCCCCTTTCTTAAATTGAATCCGAATCCCATTTGGTGTGGCTGCCATATTTCATCCTGGCATTTTGGGGATTCCCCCCTTGAAGCAAGGGAAGGGAACGACAGGAAGAAAGGATAAATTTTGAATCCGAACGCAGCCCTAGGCTCCACATTTCCATGCTCCACATGGAAAAAGTGGGCGGTCACCACAGAACTATGTGGGGGTCACATTTCAACTGTATGGTGTTGCACTTCCGAAATGTTGGGAGGGCGATTCAGTTCCGTTTTTGTTGGTTTCTCGTCAATCCTTCTTTGCAGAGCACCTTTTAAGTTTGCTTGCTGCACATAGCAAATTGCATCACAAGATAGCTCCCTCGAGGGAAGTGATCAAGGGCAGGGAGTGTGTTAAATTGAGTTCACACCTGTGTCATATTTACGGTAGTCTTAGGGCTCTATCTTCCGGCCAACACATGGCGTGTGGCGAGCCGGCTTACTGGCGAAGTGACAATTTTGTTGTGGACTTTCACACTCCTGAGCCTGTTTGACTCGCCATGCGCCGAAGGAGAGGAGAGCCGCTGTATGGCTGTGTCAGTCCATGGCGAGTTGCTCATTTCGAGGCTTTCCCAAGCAATATATGCATGATCATTCATAACCTATTCAAAAGCCAATAAACTGTTTTTGCGGATCATATGCCGTCCGATTTGATATATTCAATATAAATCCCCCAAGCAGGAAAAATGCACGCTGTGCATTGACTTTTTCCTTTTTTTATGTTAGGCTGATTCCTGTATGTATTTCTGTTTTTAATTGTTTATGGCTGTTATTATACTGCATTGTGGTCCAAAGGGTAGGCTACTGTATTACATTCTTTTTCTTACACCCGTCTGTAATAAGATATAAACGCATATGCGATGCTGATGTGGATACTAATATTTGTAGTACTGTAGTATTTGTAGCTTATTATGAATGGAAAGTGAAGCTCATTTGAAAAGATGTAGACTATTCACTGTAGGCTACAAAACTGTAAATAGGCTCAGTCCTAATTATGATTATCAATATTCTGCACTGTAAAAAATATCAGATCAAAAACGTTTACAACGTAAAAAAAAGCCAAGTTACTCACGCATAGCCTACATAGCGATGTCCATAAGTTCTTAATTCCAACTTGCAAAAACTAGGCCTGCCTTTAAAAGTCTTGATATCAAAATGTGGCCAAGTTACAACTAACAATATTGCCTGTCGTAGCTCACACTAAATAAACTAGCTCTATTCCAAAGCAATGCTATCCAAACTTTCCTAAATTATTTAATGCAACTTGGCCCTGTGTTTCTTCATCTTTGCATGTGAAGAGTTGCATGTGGATTGCCGGATACGTAACTCCAACCTTCCATGTGTGGGCTACGAGCTAGCGAGCGAGCTAGTGAGTTTCTGCACAGCAGAGTTTTTTTTTCCGGTAGTGTAGAACGTTACCTGTGGGAAAGGTTTTGGTACCGGACAGCTAGGTTTAGTTCAGTTTTCTGTAGTGCAATGAATGTAGGCTATAATGCATGTTGATTCGCTTCGTAGTAGCCTAGCTTGTTTCTGCTTCCTGACGAGAAGCAGGAAGTAACGTTGGCGAACAAGCTTAATTGGACAACGCATATTTCCCAGGAATCTTAGCCAGAAAGAAAACAGTAGATACTACTAAGAAAGTACATACCAGAGATTCTTCTTCTTCTTCTTCTTATTATTATTGTTATAATTAAAAGTGTTTGCAGTAAGCTACATTATCAGCAGAGTAGCGTAGACTAGAACCACATTCGGAGGCTATCTATTTATTTATAAGTGACTAACCATGAATCAGATATGTTTGGGGAATTGGTGGTTTATAAATCTGATCGCTTAAAGGCTTGCAACTTAAAAGAGGCTATCCTCAATTCTTAATGTAGGCTATTATCATAAATTAGTAATTAGTATCGTAACATTAGTATGAAGCGTTTTTATTGGACGATAAGCTTGATGAGCAGGTATACGGACCATAACCTCAAATAATAATTCTCCCCATCGGATAACATCGTGACGGAGGCAGGCAGTTTGGCAGGAAAATGGGAAGAAGAAGAAGTGGAAGAGGAAGGAGAAAAACTGCAAAATAACCCAAGTTTGGGGCTTTATTGTATGGATGTGTGAAGTTGTATCTGAATGCTGTGTGGTTACATGAGGTCAGAAGATACAGAAGTTAATGTTTTTAAGGGCTGAGAGTCTATGGTCATTGTGGTTACTTCTGTAGGAAACCCTGAAAAGTGACAAACTCTCGGTGCTGTATAGGTATGGGGCATGCCCCACCAAGCCGTAACTTGGCGGATGGCATACCTGCCATCCCAATTTTTTAAGAAAACGGTGAAAAGACTGGTAGCAATATTGCCAGTGAAAAACCATTTAATGAATGCATTAATCCTGTTATTTTAGGGGATGGTCATTAATGAGTTGTTGCCGTTATTCCACATGACTTTGACAGTGTTTTGAAAATGTATTTTAATGAAATCGATTGTGTTGTATCGTTGTAGCGATCAATGGTGCTTATGAATAAATACAAGCACCCTTGGCAAGCATGGACAGATGGATTAACTTGTATTTCTGATTTTCTTTTATTCACACATGACATTGTCCAAATGCATGATTGAATGCTTGAGTAGTGGAAATGTTTTATGATAATATCAATGCATAATGTCGCAAGGTGGGATAATTTGTTAACCGTTTAGCTGGTCATTTAAAAATACAAATAGGCTACGCTAGTTTCTGCAAGGGCTATTTCAGTATATGGTGAACTTCGTTTTATTATAAAATCCAAGGCTACCACACAAAGGCACACTTTTTTCTGTATAGCCTAACAGTTTACTTGTGGGGCTAATTTTACTCTCTGTCAATATTTTCAAGTTATCCATCCATATCTACTGTATTTCTGGCAGCAGAGTGATGGTTTAAGGCTGGTTTGATACGTCAGACCCTTGATGACTTAGAGCCATTTAGCCAACCACGTGTTCCACACTGTTCCAGTGTAATTTAAAGCTAAATCTAGTCCCACCCCCCAATTCCCATAGAGATCCATTCAAATGCAGAGGTTATAGTATCGCTTCTAAGAGTACCTGGAAATAAGATATCAGGAGTCTTTTGATATCATTTTATATAGAGTCATGATGGCATCACCTGTTTACCTGTGGAATACCTGTTTACCACAGAAGTTGTTTGAGAGAATGGCAAGAATGTGCAAGGCCGTTATCAAGGCAAAGGGTGGCTACTTTGAAGAATCGAAAATATATGACTTTTTTTTATTTGTTTAACACTTCTTTGGTCTTTGCATAATTTAATTTGTGTTATCTCATAGTTTTGATGTCTTTACTATTCCAAAATGAGGAAAACAGTAAAAATAACAGAAAAAAACCTATGAGTAGGTGTGTCCAAACTTTTGACCGGTACTGTACACTTAGGTTGAAGTCATTAAAACTCATTTTTAACCACTCCACAGATTTCATGTTAGCAAACTATAGTGTTGGCAAGTCAGTTAGGACATCTACTTTGTGCATGACAAGTAATTTTTCCAACAATTGTTTACAGACAGATTATTTCACTTTTAATTCATTATATCACAATTCCAGTGGGTCAGAAGTTTACATATACTAAGTTGACTGTGCCTTTAAACAGCTTGGAAAATTCCAGAAAATTATGTCATGGCTTTAGAAACTCCTGATAGGCTAATTGACATTATTTGAGTCAATTGGAGGTGTACTTGTGGATGTATTTTAAGGCCTACCTTCAAACTCAGTGCCTCTTTGCTTGATATCATGGGAAAAATCAAAAGAAATCAGCCAATACCTCAGAAAGAAAATTGTGGACCTCCACAAGTCTGGTTCATCCTTGGGAGCAATTTCCAAATGCCTGAAGGTACCACGTTCATCTGTACAAACAATAGTACGCAAGTATAAACACCATGGGACCACGCAGCCGTCATACCGCTCAGGAAGGAGACGCGTTCTGTCTCCTAGAGATGAATGTGCTTTGGTGCGAAAAGTGCAAATCAATCCCAGAACAACAGCAAAGGACCTTGTGAAGATGCTGGAGGGAACAGGTACAAAAGTATCTATATCCACAGTAAAACAAGTCCTATATTGACATAACCTGAAAGGCTGCACAGCAAGGAAGAAGCCACTGCTCCAAAACCGCCATAAAATAGCCAGATTACAGTTTGCAACTGCACATGGGGACAAAGATCTTACTTTTTGGAGAAATGTCCTCTGGTCTGATGAGACAAAAATTTAACTGTTTGGCCATAATGACCATCGTTATGTTTGGAGGAAAAAGGTTGAGGCTTGCAAGCCGAAGAACACCATCCCAACCGTGAAGCACGGGGTGGCAGAATCATGTTGTGGGGGTGCTTTGCTGCAGGAGGGAATGGTGCACTTCATAAAATACACTTGTGTTCAAATAAATAGCAGTGCGTTAAAAAAAGTGAATAAAGTGCAAATATTTTTTAATAGCTTTTAGTTCCATATTTCAAATGTAGTGGAAACATTACACGTTCAATTCCAAATCAAAGCATTAACACATTTTATCAAGTCTGCGTTATTCTTTTACAGGAAGCAAAGAAAAGGAATATTAATCTGTTCAAAAAAATAGCAGTGTCGACATTTTTCTCGTCAAACTCAAACACTTACTGTATAAACTGAAGAAATATTTCAAGATTTAACTTCACTTTAAATTACTGAACTAATATTTAGTTGCATAACCATTGTTTTTGATAACTGCTGCGCATCTGCGTTGCATCGAGTCAACCAACTTCTGGCACCTAGAAACAGGTATTTCAGCCCAGGATGAACGAACTACATTCCACAGTTCCTGTGAATTTTTGGGTTTTGCTTCAGAAACTGCATTTTTAATGTCACCCCACAAGTTTTCAATGGGGTTGAGGTCGGGGGATTGAGCTGGCCACTCCATTACCTCAATCCTTTTTGTCTGTAACCAAGATGTTGGTCGCTTACTCGTGTGTTTGGTGTCATTGTCTTGTTGAAACACCCATTTCAGGGGCATTTCCTCTTCGGCATATGGCAACATAATCTCCAAGTATTTTGATGTATTCAAACTGATCCATGATCCCTGATAAACAGGCCCAACACCATAGTATGAAAAACATCCCCATACCATACAATTTCACTCTCATCAGTCCACAGAATGTTACTCCATTTCTCTTTGGGCCACTCGATGTGTTCCTTGGCAAATTTTAACCGATTCTGCACATGCTGTTTTTTCAACAATGGTGCTTTACGGAGACTTCTTTCTGATAGCTTAGCTTCGATCAAATGTCTTCTGACTGTAACAGCACTTACAGGTAATTTTAGATCATCGTTGATCTTTCTGGAGGTGATGATTGGCTGAATCTTTGCCATTCTGACTATTCTTCGATCTGTTTTAACAGTAGTTGCTCGTTTTCTTCCGCGTTTCGGGTTTTTGTTGCCATTTTAAAGCATTTGAGATAATTTTAGCTGAGCATCCTATAATTTGCTGCACTTCTTTATACGTTTTCCCCTCTCCAATCAACTTTTTAATCAAATTACATTGTTCCTCCGAACAATGTTTGGAACGGCCCATTTTACTTAGTAATTCAGAAAGAAATATATTTTATAACAATGTGTGAAACATTTGCTTCCCTTCTTCCTTAATAAAGGACAATTAATGACACCTGTTTTTTCACAGAATTGTTGAATTCTCTAATTAAACTCCACACTGCTATTACTGCTATTATTTTGAACACGCCCCTTTCAATGAATGAGTCAATTACTCAGAACAAGCAGCGTGCATGTCATGACAGTTGGGTCTGTTGTTTTTCTATTACACTACTACATCTACAAGTAAATTATTTGCCATGCAGAAATATCACTACTACTAATAACAGTGGTTCATCAGGTTACTGATGTTGTACTGCTATTTTTTTTAACACAACTGTAGATCGCATCATGAGGAAGGAAAATTATGTGGATATATTGAAGCAACATCTCAAGACATCAGCCATGAAGTTAAAGCTTGGTCGCAAATGGCTCTTCCAAATGGACAATGACCCAAAGCATACTTCCAAAGTTGTGGCAAAGTCCTGACCTCAATCCAATCGAAAATTTGTGGGCAGAATTGAAAAAGCGTGTGCGAGCAAGGAGGCCTACAAACCTTACTCAGTTACACCAGTTCTGTAAGGAGGAATGGGCCAAAATTCCAGCAACTTATTGTGAGAAGCTTGTGGAAGGCTACCCGAAACGTTTGACCCAAGTTAAGCAATTTAAAGGCAATGCTACCAAATACTAACACAGTGTATTTAAACTTCTGACCCACTGGGAATGTGATGAAAGATATAAAACCTGAAATAAATCATTCTCTCTACTTTTATTCTGTAATTTTGCATTCTTAAAATAAAGTTGTGATCCTAACTGACCTAAGACAGGGAATGTTTACTAGGATTAAATGTCAGGAATTGTGAAAAACTGAGTTTAAATGGATTTGGCTAAGGTGTATGTAAGCTTTCGACTTCAACTGTAGGTAATTGAAAACAGTACAAAGATATTTCATGTTTTAAGTTATTTTGGTAAATATACACTAATTCCAAATTTGATGCCTGCTACGTGTTCCAAAAAAGTTGGGACAGGGGCAAAAAAAACAAAACGAATCCATTACCAAACGCACTTAAAACACTCCACAGTGCACCCAAAGCAAATAAAATACGACGACAGTCTATCTGGGTTATTTTGAGTGTTTATACTATAATTTTTTAAGTCAAACTATCGTTGAATCCTTTACTTTGTGCATCGCTCCGCCGCCGTACTTCCACAGAGAATATAGGTCAGCACAAAGTAAAGGATTCAATGATAGTTTGACTTAAAAAATGATGGTATAAACACTCAAAATAACCCCGATAGACTATTGTCGTATTTTATTTGCTTTGGGTGCACTGTGGAGTGTTTACGTGCGTTTGGTAGTGGATGCTACCGGTTACCTAAGAGTTGCGCTAGCATTAGCAACGTGTGTATGTCCAAAAGAAGGGACAGCATGGAATTAGCTGAAAATGGTTTCCATCAATCAACTACATCATGGGTAAGTCGTAATTGAGACATTATGTCCAAAATTGCAAACTATCCCTTTAAGATGTAGATTACATTGGAATAGTATAGAATCCATGATTAGCTAAATTGCAGTAATTCATCAAGGGTCTGAGGTATGAAACAAGCCTCAAACCATCACTCTGCTACCAGATACGCAGTAGATATGGATGGATCACTTTAAGGGTTGTTTCTCCTGACTCATTTTCTTATTGAACTCTATGGAAAAATAAGTCAGGAGAAACAACCCTCCAAGTGATCCATCCATATCTACTGCATATCTGGCAGCAGAGTGATGGTTTGAGGCTTGTTTGATACTGCAGACCCTTGATGACTTACATGACTTACTCGCTAAACATACCACTAACGTTAGCTTATATCTGTGTGACCGTAAACATAGCCAGCCATGCATCTACACAACCCTCCAAGTGATCCATCCATATCTACTGCATATCTGGCAGCAGAGTGATGGTTTGAGGCTTGTTTGATACTGCAGACCCTTGATGACTTACATGACTTACTCGCTAAACATACCACTAACGTTAGCTTATATCTGTGTGACCGTAAACATAGCCAGCCATGCATCTAGCTAACATTGACAGAGTTATAAAAAAATCCACATGATTTGGTTTATAATTTGCAAACAATAAATAATAAACAAATTGCAAACGTATACATTAGCTGATCAACTTAGTGATGTCACTTGTCATTGTCAAAATAGAATAAGCTCGTCTCAAAATATGTTGCCCTTGGCTCGTCTTGCGCTCGTGTTCGTTCAGTGTCTCGACTCTCTCCAATATTGTGAATTTGGAGTGCAGTACCCATTTTAAACGCTCTGTGTCAATGTTACATATAGCTCCTTTAATCTAGTCCAAATTCCCATAGAGATCCATTCAAATGCAGAGAGGTTATAGTATCGCTTGTAAGAGTACCTGAAAATAAGATATCAAGAGTCTTTTGGTATCCTTTTATACCCAGTCATGATCGCATCACCTGTTTACCTGTGGACCGTTCCAAACAGGTGTCCTTTTTTGCCCATGTCCCAACTTTTTTGGAACGTGTGGCAGGCATCAAATTCGGAATTAGCGTATATTTACAAAAAGGTAAAACATTAAATATCTTTTCTTTGTACTGTTTTCAATTAAATATATGTAAAAGAAAATTTACAAATCACTGCTTTCTGCTTTTATGTGCATTTTTCATCCTGTCCCAACTTTTTTGGAATTGGGGTTTGCACATTGACAGTTTTTGTGATAATAAATGTTTTTGTGATATTAATGCAAAATAGATATAACATTATCGCCTTCCGCTGTGCGCTCCTTGCCTCTGATCCGAAAACAGCAAAATTCAGTAGCCACGCCTAGTAAGCCATGCGCTATGCCACTGACTATGACAGCTCGCCATACGCTAGCCGGAAAATAGAGCCCTTAAAATAATGTCAAGTGGGAAACAACAACATAAATCACCGTATAAATTACCTGCAAAACTCCACTCAGATATCATCCACCCCTACACCCATTCAAGAAGTGTGGAGGAAAAAAGTGTATCAAGTTATTTTATTTTTTTATGGCTAACCTTTATTGCTCAACTTTCTCAATTTATTTCCTTGTACATGCAGGTTTATTAAACTTTCAAATTAAATAATTGCCAAACTGCACTTGCATACAATTCCACCGCTTCCACCAATACCAATGTTCCAATGTAACTAGAATTTCAGCACAGAAGCAGTAGGTGTGACTTCAGCCAGGGGTGTGCACAAAATATTTTCCAGACAAGCACAATAATAGTCTCCTTATATATCTATATTATCTTAGCATTCAAGCTGTTTCACATGGACAACTGTGAATATCACAAGCATATACCTCAAAATTATTTTCACGCAAATTTATTACTCAAATCCCCTATCAACCCTGAAAAATATATTTCTCTTGATTCTGATTAAGCAGACAGACTCCATGCATAATTCTTAAAGCAATTGTTTATATAAGGGTTTGGTTTACAAAAATTACAGTATACAGTACATAAATTCCTCCCACAATTGGTATAAACTAGATGCGTGAATTTAATTCAGTGACGATGTACAACCAGACATATTTACAAAGCAAACAAAAAAATGAAAAATAAAACGAAACAGAAAACATTTCATTTAAAAACCACAATTTCTCACATCACTACTGGTAGCCACTACATTTAAAGAGGTAGCTTCCATGGTTGGATAAATCATCCATTTATCGATTGATTATATGTGGTCAAACAATTTACAATGTACAGACACATTTTAGGAATTTTTCTCCAGCATGTTATGTAATTCACACATATAGCAGTGTTTACTATGGAACAGAAATTGCCTTGATTATAGACTCAATCTATGTCAAAATTGTTTTTCAAGGAATGGTGATATGAGACTGACATACAACTAATTATATTAGATTCTAAAATGATTAAGGAAGAGCAAAACTGATTACCTGGTCTATCTGGTCAATGGCAGGCACAACACCCTGCAATAGCCCCATATCCATTAAAGTAGTCTAAATAAAGACTTCCCAAGAACCCAATTCATATTGTGTACTAATTGCTAGTGGCAAGGTTTCCACTCAGAAAAAGATGCGATTATAAAATGATGCGCTGTCTGTACAGTATGTTGCAGGATTCATTTGGCAGGCCCTGGAGTCGTATAAAATATCAGGGCTGTTGGCGGTACAGTCCAAGTATGCCACATCTGCAAGACATTGACATGGAAAAGGTGCATCATAGACACACAAATAAAATGGCAATTTATGTTTTACCTAAATGTCACTAGACTTCAATCCCTGATAGGTTATACACACGTCAACCAACATCCCCAGATTGCACACACGCATACACATGCACATGCAGAGCTCTTTGGAGTCACAGTTGTATTGTCCTTTAACTGCGTGTATAGACAGAGCATCAGCAAAACAGGCCCCCTGACAAATGCACTGAAACCTGGGCACCATAGAATGAATCCATGTTTCCCAGTATGTTATTTTTTACCACCCATGCAATACTATGAGACTTAACTACATTACACTGCACTCAATTATCAGTATCAGTAATATAGGTGAACTGAGAAATTGGGGATAGTTTTGAGACCATTCTAATCAGAGGTGGAAAGTCCAGTGGTCAGAAAGTAAAAGTCCTGCCACGTGTTTCTTCCATCCATGAACTCAGCCAACTGATTTCACTACTTAGTTCTACCTCCTGGCTGAATGATTATGCTAATTAGCAAATACAGGTGATTGGAACAAAATACTGGGGAGGAACCATGATTTTACACCTCTGACTCTAATGCATGTTAAGAAAACATTGCAAACAGCTAGACAGTCATGGAAATAAAGATGTAATATCTGTTATCTTATTTTTTGATTGAAAACAGCTGAAGTAATTTTTCTGGACCCACCACCCATACTGCCGCAACTGGAGGGACAACCAGTTTAGTAGTTTGGGTAGGCAATGGGCCAAATGTGTGGAGCCACATTTCCTTTGTTTTTTATCAGGAAAGGAACAGCTTGCTTTGAATTGCAATAATTAGTTATCTGGCCTTGCTGTTAGCGCCTGACGTATGACTAGAATGTTCTGAGACCAATTGGGTATCAGATCAAAATGAAGAATTGCCCATTTGAAAAGCTAAAGACTCAATGTTTGGAGTATTCCTTGATAAATTTGTACTGTAAGAATGGTTTATTCATCACACCATGGACCAACTGAATCACCAATACCTGAATAGACCCTGTTCACACAAAAACAAAATAAATAAATACAAGTAAAAAGAAGGGGAAAAGTGATTGTCTACAAAATACACAATGAACAGTTTCATGACACTTTGGTGGAGAGTGCTTAATAAATGTGGCATAACAGCAGGTTTCTGTCACAAGAAAGAAGGAAGTCTAACTTTTCTTGAAAAAGATCAGGAGCTGAAACAAGATAATTTAGCACTAAAGGAATGGATTTCACAGGATGTTTGCCTGCTAAAGATTTTAAAAAAAAGTCATTTAGGGAGGGGGAAAAGAACTTTGAAAAAAGTCATCCTCACTATCCTTAGCTTTCCTGCAGGCAAAATGTTCAGTAAATTAACTCATCAGTGCTAAAACACACAGTTCTGAGTGCTTATGTTTTACAAATTGAAAGCATGTCCAGGCATCCCTGATTTAAGATGTGCGATATATCACAAGGCTCCCAATACATGTTTTAAGCCTATTGCTTGTGCTGGTGTTATTGACGTTTTTATTATCACTAGGCCTTCAAGCCATTAGTTAGAAGGCCTTTTCTCCTGCTGGTACTGGTATTCTCTCACAGTCATTCTGTGGTAACATTTAATTGATTGTCATAAAACTCATTAAGCATGGTCTGTCAAGACAAGAAAAACAAAAGAATGCTAATACACACAATTTATAACTTGCCCTGGCCAAACATTACAGGGCTGAACAGAGCAGAAAACATATAACAAGTTCCTATGTTAATAATTATGTTACCCTTGCCCACAATATTTATCAGTGTTTTTTTAATGTTAACTTGTACACTTGTACTTCTCCAAGATAAAACATTTTGGCCCTCAGTGTTCTGTGTGTCATCTATAACGCTGTGTTCACACAGCGAGTGACTCGGTCCTTGGGTCATTCAAGTCCACTCTGTTGAGGACGGGGTAAGAGGTTCCTGTTGTGTTCTCCGTGGAGCTACAAATTTTTGATGGCAATACACAATATATGAGAGTCATATTTGCCATATAGCCTATTCTTTATAGTTATGTCATGACACTGACAATTATTATTTATTCTAGCTAGGTAGCTAGCGATATATCTGTCTTTCTCGCTAGCTAGCTTGGTAGCTAGCGATCTCCATCTCTCTCCCTAGATAGATAGATAACCATATCTCTAGTAGTGTATTAAACTATAAAACATGTTTTTTAGGGTTTCACAGGACAGGGAAGGCTGAGACCATAATCATTAGTTGATCTTCCATTGCTGCGAGAAACTGTGATTGGCTGTTAAGGGTGATTCTGTGAAAAATTTAACTGCTGGCAACATTTATCAGCCGATTTTTGTCGCTCAGTTGCCCAGTTGCTCAGGTCACTGACCGTCACTCAGCTTCATAGACAAATGAATGGACTTCTGGCAACTAGGCGACCGAATTGCTCACTGTGTGAACGGGCGTAAGGGTTCTGCACAGATGCAGACACTCACACACACACAAAGCATCTTTGTGGGATACAACTAATGCAACACAAACAATGTTAGTAATCACCACAAATGAAGTGTTAAACAATCGGCATATCATTGATCGTTAATTTCTTAGACTTCAAAAGCGAGAGCCCTCAACGGCTGATTGCATGCTTTTACTCTATCCTGAGCAACTCATTTTCCATTTCACTCACTCATCTGATTGGCCTGCTATCTTTGGAATTACCTTGAGAAATACCTACCTGTTATATTAGTTATGTCAGTTTGCTGTTGTTAAAATTTATATTGTAATTTTGCTAGCTAACTGGCGAGCATTTATGTGCTTTATCGTGTATGCGGCTCGGCCCTTGAACACACACCAAACCTTATTTTTTTATAACATTAAAAATGTTTAGTCAACAAACCACAAGAATTTACATCTTAGACAGAGGCAAAAATAAGAAAAAAGACAGTGAGCAAGATGACGCACAACACACTTCCATCACCACAAAATGGCACTGTCTTTATCAAACTAATGGTGACAAGATGATATTTCGATAACTAGCTGTACAACGGATGTTGGAAAATATTCATAACTACCTGAGTAGACAGGAGTTGGCAGTTGCAGACCTTCACAGCAATTAGATACAGTCCACAAATCTCTTCTCAGTAGGGAATCAATAAAATTATATCATTTACTTTCCATTTGCCTATTTTCACACCCAAAGGCACAACACTGAGCTGATATTGTTTTTCAAACTCATTTCACAGTAAAATATCACTTAAATAAAATTATCTTTCTTTCTGCCTGGTTTTCCCCCAGTTTGGCAGTAGCTATATCTGTGATGTCATGTGCGGAACCCAAATAGGTAGCTTGGCAACTAATTGTAAAGCAAAATCTATTAAATGCCTGCAATCCCCAACACAAGTTGCAAATGGTATGTGTGCACATGCACACTTCCTTTGAATCTAATGTTAGAATATAGAATATTCTAATGCAAGGAGGGTGAGATCCTTCTGTCAAAGTTACAGCAACAATGGTTCCCACAGTTTTCAACATGGGTTAGGAACCTTAAAAAGCACTTTAAAATGAAAAAAAAAAATAGCATACATGTGAACATAGTATACAATGACATGAAGTTCAATGGAAGCCGTAAACTCACAGTTGCTAGGTTACAAAAGTCGGTGGCCATATTGCAAATGGTGAAGATTTGGCAGTCTCCCCCCTCCTTATACACATCCGTGAAAACAGTACAAGTCATCTAATGATGACACTTTAGAGTGCAGTACCTCAATTTTATATATGACTGTACACTTCAAGGCTTGTAACTGGAGGTGATTGTATCTGCAAAGTAGAATGATGACTACCAATGACAATTGCAGCCAGAAAATGTATCAGCAGAACAGACATTTTAACATTTGAAGTACTACAGACAGCTCTATGTTGAGACACTTGAATAAAGTTGAAAGGTGAGTTAAAGCAGGCATTCTGTTAATTTATTTCCCCTACTAAACCAGGCACCACTGGTATTTTTTATTTTATTTTAATTGTTACAGTGAACTTGGTATACTTACGCTGAAGCATTCACAAGAGCAAACAAAGAAATATTGAAAAAACAAGATTAATGGCTCAAAAAAGTTTTGCGTATTGCCAGATTCCCTTCTTGACAGGCGAGTCTCTAGTCACACAGTGATAAGAAAAGTGCTTCCTGAATGGATTTTTGTACAGGCAACCTGCACATGTTTCATAGTGTTTTACTTTTACAGTTTGTTTTGTGAGTGCATGCACCCACAAGCACGCACAAGTGCACATACACACGCACGCACGCACATACACACACACGCAAAACAAGCCTTTCGGAGCTCTGTCAGTCTTTGATACGGGGGATGTTATAGGAGTAGTGGACCAGAGGGAACCCTCGGCTCTGGTAGAAGCAGGCCCGGCCGCATGCCTGGATCTGGTCGGAGCTGTCGGACACAAAGGAGTCCGCCTCGTCGGCGTACTCGGACTGGGCGGAGGGTGTGGCGCAGTCTGACCAGTACCCCTCTGCTTGCTGGCAGGCCACTGCCAGGGCGGGGCAGCTGTGCCACTTCACCAAATGTCTGCAGGCCGAGGGCTTGGCGAGCAGCATGGACTCGCAGCAGCTGCAGAGGGCCAGGTTGCCCTGGAGTTGGGAGTATGCCCTGCAGTCATAGGCCAGCTCATGGGGGGCCCTCCCCTGTTGGGCGGCCCCCTGTTGGGCAGCCTCCGGCTCCGCCCCCCTCCCTGCGCACCCGAGGCGCCGCAGCCGCCGCCAGTCCTCCCTGAAGTGCGGGTTGAAGAAGACATAGAGGACCGGGTTGAGGCAGGCCGGCAGGGGGAAGAAGATGAGCGTGACAGACTTCATGATCTCCGGGCTGTTGGCCACGCCAGTGAAGAGGGGCGCGAAGGAGAAGGCCGCCACGGGGCAGAAGAAGATGCAGTTGGTGAAAATGAGCCAGGCCACGTGCCGGACCATGCCTGCCTGGAGGGGCTCAGTCAGGTCGGCCTTCCCCAGGCTGCAGTAGAGGTGTGTGTAGACCACCACCATCAGCAGGTAGGCCAGGGAGTTGAGGAGCACCAGGGTGACGGTGAAGCCCAGTGAAGGGGCCTCCCCAGTGGAGAAGGGCAGGCAAAGCGGAGAGGAGGAGAACTCGCCCACGTGGAAGAGGGGCAGGCAGGCCGCAGCCACGGCAAGGACCCCTAAGAGTGTGGCGGCTGCCCCGAAGCGCCCACGCCGCCCCCGCCAGCCCCGCACCGACTTCCCCAACAGCTCACGCACCGTCACGCTCCTCTCTGCTGCCGCCAGTGTCAGGAACAGGATGGACGACTCTGACGAAAAGACTGCCAGGAAGCCCGTGGCCCGGCAGCCTGGCCCCGTCTCCCACCAGACCCCGAACTCGGCGAAGGCGCCCCAGGTGACCCCGTCCAGGATGCTCAGTAGGCCCACGTACACGCCCATCAGCAGGTTGGAGGCCGCCAGCAACCCCACCAGCAGCTTGGCAGGAGACATCACCCGACCGGGGGAAAACGTGGCTGCCAGCACCAAGGCGTTGAAGATGAGCGCCACCAGGCAAATGAACCATACTGTCAGGCGGATCATCCAGCTGCCCAGCAGATGCTCGCAAGGCTTGAAGGCACCTGCACAGAATAACATTACGGGTTATTTATCAAGCATCACCATATGAGCTGCAGTTTTAGGCTCCCTGATTTAACAGAATTTAGAGAATTTCCCACAATTCACAGTGCTTCATTCATGCAGTCTGTGGAAAATAGCAACGACAATGAAAGGGGACAGGTAGATTCACGTACCTGGAGAAGGAGAGCAGTGCATGTTAAGCTGTACCCTCGCATCCTCTTCTTTTCCAACTACAACACAAACAGCAATTCACTTTTTGGGGGCGGTACATACAAATTGTGTGAAACATATTTGCGTAAACAATCCTTCGGTTCATATTTATCTGAATTTAGGGGACACGATCTGTGATTAAACTTTGTGGGTCTGCCGTAATGCACATGTATTTTTGAGAGCTCTGGTGGGAGACCCCAGTGGTAAAACACTGGGAAAATATGCAGATAAAAGCATATGGACCACCCGTATGTTTTATCCTGGCCACAACTGTAGAAAAGTTGTGCGAGGACACACAGGCAATCCTCAGGCCAATAGTCCCACAGTCAAAATACAGTGCAGCACTTAGGTATTTGGACAGTGACAATTTTTATCGTTTTGGCTCTGTACTCCAGCACATTAGATTTGAAATAAAACAATGAATATGAGGTTAAAGTGCAGACTGTCAGCGTTAATTTAAGGGCATTTACACCCGTATCCAGTGATCCACGTAGGAATTACAGCCCTTTTTATAGATAGTCCACCCATTTTAGGGGGTCAAAAAAGTAATTTGACAAATTAACATAATCGTAAATAAAGTAATCCCGAAGTTTTCGCACGTCACCCCCCTGCTGAGGTCACTCCACTGGCTGCCGGTCGTGGCCAGGATCAAGTTCAAAGTTCTGACCCTGGCCTACACTGCAGCCAAAAGGTCAGGCCCCTCCTACCTACAGGACTTAATCCAGCACTACGCTCCTGCTCGACCACTTCGCTCTGCTGCTGCAGGGCGACTTGCACTTCCCCCCCTCCGTGTTAAAGGCTCCCGCTCGTCCCGACTGCGGAGGTTTTCCACCCTAGCTCCCCAGTGGTGGAGTGAACTCCCCAATCTGCTGCGCTCAGCTGAAACACTGTCTGTTTTTCGGCGTGGTCTGAAAACGCACTTTTTCAGACTCCACCTCGACTAAAATTATACCTATATAGGGCCATTCTATAGTATTCGCTTCCTGTTTTCTATTTAACTTATGTTTTTTGGTTATTCTATAGTTCAGAATGTATAGCTGACTGTGTGTACTTCTCATGTTTATTACTAGCGATAGCTCCTACGCTGTGAGAAAGCTGTGCTTTGTCGGATTTGCTTTGTAGTCGCGTCAATGACCTTCAATATGCACTTATTGTACGTCGCTTTGGATAAAAGCGTCTGCCAAATGATTGTAATGTAAAGTCATCATATTTAATACATGGTTGCAAATCCCTTGGATTCGATGACAGCCTGAAATCTGGGACACATAGACATCACCATACGCTGGATATCCTCCCTGGTGATTTCTCTGCCAGGCATGCACTGCAGCCATCTTCAGTTCCTGTTTGATTCAGGGGTTTTTTGCCTTCAGTCTTGTCTTCAGCAAGTGAAACGCAAGTTAATTTGGATTCAGGATGGTCAATTGACTTGGCCAGTCAAGAACATTACACTTTTTGGCCCTGAAAAACTCCTTAGTTGCTTTAGCAGTGTGTTTGGGGCCATTGTCTCGCTGCAAGGTGAAGCGCCGTCAAATGAGTTTTGAGGCATTTGGTTGGATCTGAGCAGATAAGATGTGTGGCATGCGGTCCAAGGAGGACTTGGATTTGTCTCGGCCACGCCTACTAGTGGAGAGCACACACGCACCTGGGTTGTGTTTCCTAATCAGCCCAGGTGCTTAAAATGTGCTCGTCTCTACAGTGCGGGGCCGAGACCGGGAATAAAAGGCAGAGAAAGAGTGTGTGTTTGTGAGAGCACTGAAGAGACAAACAATCTAACAAACCTGGCTGGGCGAGCTGAAAAGCTGACGGCATCGCGACGTGCTGAAAAAACGCTCGCGGAGTTCGGTTTGGTTTAGTATTTTGTCTTTGTTGTATTAGTTCATTGTTTTTGCCTGGAACCCATGAGGGGGAAGGGTGAAGGTGTTTTTATTTATTTCCATGTCTGTGTGCACTCTCTCTTCATGTGGCAATTTACGGTGCAAGCACGGAACTGCCGCATCTCCCTCCCAGGGGTGTGTCACGGCATGCCACAATATGTTTCTGTACATTTCAGGATTCATACTGCTGCTGTCGCCAGCAGTCACATCATCAATAAAGACAAGTGAGCCAGTTCCAGTGGCAGCCATACATGCCCAAGCCATAACACTACCTCCACCATGTTTCAAAGATGAGGTAGTATGCTTTGTATTATGAGCAGAACTGTCTTTCTCCACACCTTTCTCTGCCCATCACTTTGGGAAAGGTGAATACTCATCTCATCTGTCCATAAGACCTTGTTCCAGAACTGTACAGTTTTTTTAATGTACTTTTTAGCGTACTCTAACCTGGCCATTCTGTTCTCGAGGCTTACCAGAGGTTTGCATCTTGTGGTGAACTCTCTGAGATCATGTTGGTGTAGTCTTCTCTTTATTTTAGTCTTTGACACATCGATTCCTACATCCTGGTGAGTGTCCTTGATCTGGGATTAGGGATTTTTCTTCACAATTGGAGGTATTCAACCTGGAAAATCTTCTGTAGTCTTTTTTTAATTTTATTTTATTTTTTATTCCGATTTTGTTCCCCGTTTTCTCCCAATTTGCTAGCCAATTGTACCCTATGTTATTCAATTCAATCGCTTGAGAATTTATTGCTACACCACCCCATCAGCCGGTAGTAGGAAGGAAGGCATGGGCCATACTCGGATCTGGCAGGACCAGGGGCGCAAACCCCTGATCCTCGGTATGCAACTGCACTGACTGAAAGCCACCGCGGCGGCCGATAACAGGTTGTTTGCTATTGCTGAGCTCACCAGTGCGTGCTTGCTTCTTTATGTTAACGCAATGTTTTTTGATATGTGTCTGATTGATTTATTTAAACTTTTCACCCCATGATGGTCTGCTTTACTGGCATTGACATGTCCTTGGTTCTCATGTTGAGAGACAACAGAAACAGACTCCAAATACAAATGCCACACCTAGAATCAACTCTAGACCTTTTGTTAGTTTTCTTTTGCATGAATTAATGATACAACACACAGCTCACCAAGAAACAGCTGAACAGCCAATTGTCCAATTACTTTTGGTTCCATAAAATGGGGGGGGGCTTTGTATAAATACGGCTGAAATTCCAATATAGTTCACCCGATATGGATGTAAATAACTCATGTTCATTGTTTCATATCAAATCCAATGACCTGGAATATAGAGCCAAAACCACAAAAACTGTCACTGTCCAAATACTTACAGACTGCACTGTATCTCCAAAGTGGCAGCAAGGAATGTTCCTAGGACCAGCATACACACCAATACAGATATTGTGTTGCTAAATTCCCCCTTTAACCCTTGTGTTCCGTTGACTTATTAGCACCTGCGAAACTGTTAGCCTGGGTCAAATATACCCAGCACATGATTGGGATTTTAAAGCAAAATATAAGCAAGACTTATGCAAATACACTGCAAAAACCAAAAAAATAAGTTAATCTCAACAAGTAATTAGTCTTATATGTAGTCATAGATACATTTTTTGCTAAATAAGACAAAAATATTGCAAGAGAGGTGAGACCATTTGACTCATTTCAAGATTTGCCGATGGGATAAGATAATTTCACTTGTCAAGGAAACAGTAACTTTAACCAAGCCAAGATTTTAAGTCTCATTGCAAGAATAAAAAAGACTTTTTAATATCTTTAACAATTCCAAACAATATATCTGGTTGCCACCATTGCTAGATCACATTTAAGAATGAAAGTGTCATTAATTTGTTAAAATTATGTTATTTATATAAAAAATTATAATGAAGACTATAATGAAGACATTAAAAGCATAAACCATGCTTATCTGTAAATTTTTTATCTGGATATTTAAAATGAAACTAAGTTTTCACACAGTAGATTATTGATATTTATTGTCTTGAAGTGATTACTGATTGTCTTCACAATTATTTTTCATTTTCAATTTTCAGTTACCTTTCATTATATTCAAAGAAACCATATAGACAAAAAGACATAAGGCAAATATAGATGATAAACAACAAATAGAAACACAAAACAAGAACCAATTGGTTCTGGTTTAGTCACTCAAAATTGTAATTTCCCTTTACCTTTTTAAAACGGGTCAATTTGATCCAAACCGAACACAAGGCTTAAACACTCAAAGGGAACTGGGACTGGCCTGCTTACGCATTTCAGTATTGAATGCATCAGCAGTGACACAGAGCAGAGGTTAACAGTCAAACTAGCTATATTTTGAATTGTGGTATTTTTGCTGTACTGACAACTGCTGTTATTCTTGCAATGTTTGTTCTTCAGTGATAACTTCCTGACATTGTTTTATTTGTGCCTTTCAACTGATATTTATTGGACTTTATAGTTTATTTTTTTAACAAGCAACAAACCACTAACACACACAACATGATTATTTATGACGAGAAAAAGAATGGAAACTTTTTCTTCTTACCCGTAGCTTGGGTGCTCAAGTCTTTCTTTTCGTCATACTCTTCAGATGAACTTCCAATGGTGTCACAACCAACAAAAGCGCAGCATTGGTAAGCATAGGGGACAGATATTGACCTACCAAACCAAAGGGAAGAGCAAACGTATGATCTCAGTGGTGCTGTCAGAGTGGGACTGGAGACAAACATTAATCTACCCAGAATGATGTGACACTAACGCTACAGCGCACCTCCAGCAAGCAGCAAAGAATGTTGAATGTTAAGTCCATCCGCTCTGCGCACCTGCTAGGTCAACTCATTACAGCTTGTGCACGTGATAGTTTTTGCTACAACCTTCACGGATTGAGCAGACAATTGTGGTTCACAGGCAGCTGTATGGTTGCCCTTTGTTTGGATATTGTACAGCCATAGGCAGGAAGACTTGCTTGAAGTGTATTAAAATCATTTAAAAATGACCACCATCCACAAGATAATATGCCAGATGCAAAAGAATGACCAGATACTCAGCTCTACATTCTTAGTGAAAGTTTTGCCTCTATACCATTGAAGCAAAAAAAATAAAAATCTAATAGGATCCACATCTTCTAGGGGCGTAAACAATGATAATACTGTGACAATGGATTCCTACTACCAACTGATACCTCTGGTCGAAAGGTGAGCATCTGGTGAGTCTAAAGCAGTGATCTCAAGCTCAAATCCTGGAGGTCCGCTCTGTCTGCTGGTTTTTGATGTGTTCATGCAGCAGACCGAGGCCCTCCAGGACTGGAGTTTGAGACCCCCGGTCTAAAGAGTCGGAGATAGCTCTTAAGGCAATGTAGTTCAAATTCCGGACAGCTTTTCCTCTGACCTGAGTTTAGGGAGATTCTTGGCTGCCAGGGCACCTTTCATTTGCAGGTTTCCTGATAGTTTGAGCTGGTTGAGGGCATTCAGCCCTGCTGTGGGCACAGTTCTCAGAGAGTTCACACTCAAGTCCCTGAAGCATACAAAGAAAATAATTATAACATGCACATGTTTATGGATTATTAGATACAATTCAGTCAATTCACTCAAAGCTTCTTAACAAACTAATGTAAAAAAAATTATATAATCAATAATTATATAACTTCATCATCAATAGTCATGTATGAGAACCTGAACACTTTGTATAAAATAACATTTTTCATTTTTCACATTATGTACAACAATGGGGGGGGGGGGGGGGGCAAGGAATGCATTTTTAGACTTTTTCCATTTTTCAGTTGAGGTTAGTCATTCAAGCGCTGTCTATATTTCTGGTCATTTCTTTAAAAACTGGACCAATGGTGACATTCTGTAGACAATGGCGGAACTACTCACAGGTTTGTTAGAGCTATCAGAGAGAAAAATGCATCTTTGTGAATTGATGTGATCTCATTTCGACTCAGGTCTCTATGGAAAGAAACAGAAAAGACCTGTTCAATTAGAAGACGTTCACTTATTTTCTCTTAAAATCTGCCTGCATCCACTTCAGTCCAAATAGTCACTCTGTATGGATTGGGAATATGCCATTCTCTGTTTTTTAAGTATAGGCAAGGCAAGGCAGCTTTATTTATACAGCGCATTTCATACACATGTGCAATTCAATGCGCTTTACATATATTAAAAGAGGGAAGAATTAAAATAAGAACATTTAAAAGAAATAAGATACAAACAATAAAAACAGATAAAAAGGCTACAGTGCATGAATAGATAGCCCCGGTTTCTGTACACCGGTGTGTCTCTCTGTACACGGGTGTCTCTGCACACTGGTGTGTCTCTCCGCACACTGGTGTGTCTCTCCGCACACTGGTGTCTCTGCACACTGGTGTGTCTCTCCGCACACTGGTGTCTCTGTGTACATTGGTGTCTCACTGCACATTGGTGTGTCTCTGTACACACGGGTGTCTCTGCACACTGGTGTGTCTCTCCGCACAGTGGTGTCTCTGTGTACATTGGTGTCTCACTGCACACTGGTGTGTCTCTCCGCACACTGGTGTCTCTGTGTACATTGGTGTCTCACTGCACATTGGTGTGTCTCTCCGCACACTGGTGTCTCTGTGTACATTGGTGTCTCACTGCACATTGGTGTGTCTCTGTGTACACTGGTGTCTCTGTATAGCACAAGAGCATTAGACATTGGGTCGGAACAAATATGTAGAAAGCTGAATTTGCCAGGAGACATTCCTGGATGATCACTGATTGCATAGCTGATAAGTCCCCAAGAGTCCTCAATAAGGTTTTGCATAATTAGCCTAATTCGCATACTAATGAGACAAACACAGAAAATCGCCATTTGTGCCCTATAGGCTTCATATTTTGATGTATACAACCAAGTTTGTTTTCATTAATAAGTCTGTTTTTATTACAAAATCACTCATTAACTCCTCACAAACTCTTTATTGGTAGACGATTCGTGACGATTTCTGCCGAATACGGAGTTTCAGGGCAGTTTCACACCTGATAGTCCGCTTCTAGTCCGCTTCCTTGGTTCGCACCAGATACGAGAATGATACATTGTTTCGTTTTTCAGCTGGTTTGGTTCCCTTTCACACCTATTCGTTTGCTCTGGTCCGAATCAGTTCATGAGTTGGTGAAGCGGACCAAAATGCAGCCGCACAAGTCACATGAGAACGTTCATTTCACTCATTGGTCAGATGTGTCTGGGGCGGGAGCAATAACGTAGTTCCTGAACTGCTCTCAAATTGCTGGTTAACATAATGTTATACATCCTCCCTTGCCTAATCTAACGTTATCCAGAGCGGCTATGTCCAGACCAGGGTACAGACTCGTGTGAACGGGGAAACCCACAAACGTTAGGCTAACGTTGTCATGAAGTTTCTTCTTACTATGAAAAATCCCAGATTTGTATACATTCCTGGATAGATGTTAGGCCTAGCTACGTCAATCTGTTACCATGGCGGCACTTTCACCACAAGTCAGCAATTATATCGAGAAATACCCTCTTTGACAACAAAAAAAGGACTACCGTCATGCTGTTACGGCAATTTGTTTTCGCCAAATCTGCATCATAGCCATCGTAGTGCCGAGCTTTCAAAAACATAACAGCGTGGCACCCCCTTAAAAATTATTATAATTAAAATAAATGTTTAAACTAGGCTACACGTATGATTACGATAACCTTGGGACTAACCGGCCACTTTTTAGCTCATAAAACTGAAAAGTAGGCTAACTTAGATATCCAGTAAGTACCAGTGGCTCAGCACTTGACTTCAGTCAAGTGGAACTGCTAATCACTGACATGGCCAATGGCCATTCTCTTGGGGTTGCTTATGAGGGCAGTCTTAAGCAGTATTGTAAAATGGCATTTTTAAGCAGTATTGTAAAATGGCATTTTTAAGCAGTATTGTAAAATGGCAGTGGTTGATGAATAAAAGCCTTATTCTCATCAGATAATGTAATTGGCTTGTATCAGAGCCTTAAAGGGATAGTTTGGAATTTTGGACATCATGTCTCAATTACGACTTACCCATGATGTAGTTGACTGATGGAAACCAATTTTCAGCTAATTCCATGCTGTCCTTTTTTTTGGACATACACACGTTGCTAATGCTAGCGCAACTCTATGGTAACTGGTAGCATCCACTACCAAACACACTTAAACACTCCACAGTGCACCCAAAGCAAATAAAATACGACGACAGTCTATCAGGTTTATTTTTGAGTGTTTATATCATCATTTTTTAAGTCAAACTATCGTTGAATCCTTTACTTTGTGCTGACCTATATTCTCTGTGGAAGTACGGCGGTGGAGCGATACTTTACGTTACCTACGAATGTAGTGCCGGCACTGGTCGACTACAACAACAAAGAGCAGCAACAACTTGCAATGGCCACGTTTGCTCCGCCGCCGTACTTCCACAGAGAATATAGGTGAGCACAATCAATCAACTACATCAAGGCTAAGTCGTAATGGAGAAATTATGTCCAAAATTCCGAACTATCCCTTTAAAGTGGAAAATGTAGCATGAAAGAATTACACTGTTTCCTTCCTGGATGCAACATTGGGGATTGTTTTGGTGAAATATTCACCATATATATTCTACTGTATCTCTCTAACGGAATGATTACACCTATACATACAGTGCCCTCCACAATTATTGGCACCCGTTGTAAAGATGAGTAAAAAGGGTTATAAAAAAATTAAAAATTCACCTTTTGGTGAATTAGCTTAATCTCACACTGAAAAAATTAGAAAAATCCAACCTTTAATTGAAGTAAATTTATTCTGAGAAAATAAATCCCTCATCAAGAAATAATTATTTTTAACAAAACCACGTGTGCCACAACTATTGGAACCCCTAGAAATTCTTATGAACAAAATGTAAGTGAAGCATTTTTTCTATTTATATTTAACTTTTTTAAGTTGATCAGAGTGTTTAGGAACTTTCAAGCAGTAATCTATGACTTCCTGTTTCACTGAGGTATAAATATGAGGTGACACAGAGGCCATATTCCCTTATTCATACATCAACATTGAACACACAAATCAAATGAGGGAAAAGTGTGTTGAGCTTCATAAGTCAGGGAATGGCTATAAAAAAAAATAGCCACTCACCTGAAAATGCCCTTATCTACCGTTAGGGCAATACTTAAAAAGTCAAAAGCAACTGGAACTGTTACAAACTTGCCTGGCAGAGGACCCAAGTTTATTTTGCCCCCACGCACAGTGAGGAGGCAAAAAAATCCCTAAGGATCACTGTTGGAGAATTACAGAGGAAAGTAGCTTGGGGTCATCAAGTCTCCAAAACTACCATTAGACGTCACCTCCATGCCAACAAATTATTTGAAAGGCATGCCAGAAAAAAAGCCTTTCCTGTCATTTCACCACAAACGTAAGCACCTGGATTTGCTAAACGCTACTGGAACTTTGACTGAAACCATGTTCTATGGTCAGATGAAACGAAAATTTAGCTTTTCGGCAACCAACACTCAAGGTGGGTTTGGCGTAACAAGAACTATGGCTATACCGAAAATAACCTGATCCCCACTGTTAAGTATGGTGGAGGTTCCGTGATGTTGTGGGGCTGTTTTTCCTCCAAAGGCCCTGGGAACCTTGGTAGGGTACATGGCATCATGAACTCCATGAAATACCAGGAAATACCAGGAAATTTAAAATCTGAATCTGGCTACCTCTGCCAGGAAACTAAAACTGGGTCGTCGTTGGATCTTCCAGCAGGACAATGATCCAAAACATACATCCAAATCAACACAAAAATGGTTAACTGAACACAAAATCAAGCTTCTGCCATGGCCATCTCAGTCCCCTGACCTAAACCCCATTGAAAACCTGTGGGCTCAGTTGAAGATGAGAGTGCACAAGAGAGGACCAAGGACTCTGGATGATCTGGAGAGATTCTGTAAAGAGGAATGGTCTCAGATTCCTTGCTCTGTATCCTCCAACCGTAATAGATGCTGTTTTATTGGCAAAGGGTGGTTGTATAAAGTATTAAATGCAGGGGTGCCAATAACTGTGGCACACGTGGTTTTGTTAAAAATAATTATTTCTTGATGGGGGATTTTTTTTTCTCAGAATAAATTAACTTCAATTAAAGGTTGGATTTTTCTCATTTTTTCAGTGTGAGATTAAGCTAATTGACCAAAAGGTTAATTTTTTATAACCCTCTTTACTCATCTTTACCAGGGGTGCCAACAATTGTGGAGGGCACTGTATATAGGTGTAATCATATATAGGAAATATTTGGAAAACACAGAAAAGATATTCTGGCAATAAGAAAACACTGAAATGGCATTTTTCCAACAACAATTGCTTTCAGATTTTTTTCTGTGAAGGAAATGGATTTGTGGTGTATATTCTGGGACATAGCCAAGAAAAAGATTAATAATATAAACGAGGGGAAAAAAGACTGACAAGCTCGAAGGAGTTGCAGAATTGTCCTGGGATAAGGGCTGTGCTTATTCTTACGTGTCTGTGTGTTTACCTGTCCTTTTGCACACTCCCTGGTCGCCCCGTAAATAATTGCTTCTTTTTCCTGTCTGCAGATATTCAGGGATTAACAACAAGGTTTCCCCTCTAAATGGACCCACAGGCACATGTCAGTCTGTGAATGATGCTATTCATTTCCAGGGATCCACTGCACACGCCTTTTGGAAATGGCTTACCACTGACGTGGCGAAATGTGCATTATCAGAGAATGGCTTTTTACATGCGATAGCAGGGATAACTCACAGGATGCGCAGGGAGGCCAGCCCCTGGAAGGTGTCTGCATGGATTTCCTGGATATGATTGTGCTGCAGGGATCTGCAGAAAGAGCAGTCAAACAAAAAAAATTTGAATTACTTTGGGAAAGCACGGCAACAATGCACTCGGAAGCTAGGGCCTACTGTTGAGAAAGGCCTCAGGAAGCGATATTAGAATTTCCTTCATCCACTGTAAACAGACCCTGCCCCAAAGTATGACTCACCATTTCAGCTACCGTCCTTCACAAAAGGGGATTAAATTGAACTGACTGACGCCCTCAATAATCCACTCACTTGCTTATGATTGGATGGGACCACGGCTAATCAGTTTGCATATTTTAACATCGCTTGTAATAGCAACTGCACATATAATGGCCTATACAGTTGTGTTAAAAAAAATAGCAGTACAACATCAGTAACCTAATGAACCACTGTTATTAGTAGTAGTGATATTTCTGCATGGCAAATAATTTACTTGTAGATGTAGTAGTGTAATAGAAAAACAACAGACCCAACTGTCATGACATGCACGCTGCTTGTTCTGAGTAATTGACTCATTCATTGAAAGGGGCGTGTTCAAAATAATAGCAGTGTGGAGTTTAATTAGAGAATTAATTCATTCTGTGAAAAGACAGGTGTCATTAATTGTCCTTTATTAAGGAAGAAGAGAAGAAAATGCTTCACACATTGTTATAAAATATATTTCCTTCTGAATTGCTAAGTAAAATGGGCCGTTCCAAACATTGTTCGGAGGAACAACGTAATTTGATTAAAAAGTTGATTGGAGAGGGGAAAACGTATAAAGAAGTGCAGCAAATTATAGGATGATCTCAAATGCTTTAAAATGGCAACAAAAACACGAAACACGCGGAAGAAAATGAGCAACTACTGTTAAAACGGATCGAAGAATAGTCAGAATGGCAAAGATTCAGCCAATCATCACCTCCAGAAAGATCAAAGATGATCTAAAATTACCTGTAAGTGCTGTTACAGTCAGAAGATCAAAGCTAAGCTATCAGCAAGAAGCCCCCGTAAAGCGCCAATGTTGAAAAAACGGCATGTGCAGAATCGGTTAAAATTTGCTAAGGAACACATCGATTGGCCCAAAGAGAAATGGCGTAACATTCTGTGGACTGATGAGAGTAAAATTGTTCTTTTCGGGTCTAGTGGTCGTCGACAGTACGTCAGACGACCCCCGGGTACTGAATTCAAGCCACAGTACACTGAAGACAGTGAAGCATGGTGGCGCAAAAATCATGGTATGGGGATGTTTTTCATACTACGGTGTTGGGCCTATTTATCGTATACCAGGGATCATGGATCAGTTTGAATACATCAAAATACTTGGAGATTATATTGCCGTATGCCGAAGAGGAAATGCCCCTGTTGAATGTGTTTCAACAAGACAACGACCCCAAACACACGAGTAAGCGAGCAACATCTTGGTTCCAGACAAAAAGGATTGAGGTAATGGAGTGGCCAGCTCAATCCCCCGACCTCAACCCCATTGAAAACTTGGGGTGGGGTGACATTAAAAATGCAGTTTCTGAAGCAAAACCCAAAAATTCACAGGAACTGTGGAATGTAGTTCGTTCATCCTGGGCTGAAATACCTGTTTCTAGGTGCCAGAAGTTGGTTGACTCGATGCAACGCAGATGCGCAGCAGTTATCAAAAACAATGGTTATGCAACTAAATATTAGTTCAGTAATTTAAAGTGAAGTTAAATCTTGAAATATTTCTTCAGTTTATACAGTAAGGGCTCTATTTTCAAACCGGCGCAAACCAGCGCAAGGGGACGGTATAGTCAAACGCAAGCTTGTTGACAGCATCAACGTCTTAAAACTGGCGCTATGGCGTTTCTCAGCAATACCGCTAGGATCAACAAATTCTCAACATAACATCCTTTCGCTTGCGCTGCAGTGGGATGGGTGACGCTGTCTGGGGCGTGTTCTAAAATACTTTCGGCTCAGTGACAATTTGAACCAACGAAAACCCATTGCGTTATGATCAGCTGGAACCACCTCTTAGCGGGAACGCAATAGACTCTGGCAATTTGGCAACTTATTCGTCATGTAGTTCTATGTAGTGTCTATAGGTGATGCCAACATTACACTTCCATTTAATGAACAAATAGCCTATAATTATTATTAATTAATTAATTTTAATTTAAACTACTAGAATAAAACAGGACAGCTTACAAGAAACTTGCGATCATGTAGGCCAATAGCCTATAATATATAAATTACACATTGACACAGTTGAATCATAAGCCTACCATTTGAATCATAATTATGCCTACATCACCTAATGTAGGCTAATTAATGCATTCGCCACCTCCTCCCGTGCCTTCCGAACTTCTGGGAGACGAGGTGGTGTGGATTGTGATCCATAAATTACTACAGTCCTAGCCTGTACTTCTGTTGCAAGTATGTCTGATTCCTGTGCGGAAAATTGCTCTTGTCGTTGACGGTCCAGTGCGTTTGGGTTGCTCATTATGAAATTGCATGGAGCAATTGCGTTCCAACTGGCTTTTTTTTAAAGCATGAGAACAACAATTTGATTGGCTACCATAGAGACACACCTTGGACATTTAAACCCAGCCTTTTAGCAATACCGCCATAAGGTGCGCCAAGATTGCCGTCATGAAATTACCTAATTTCTCGCCGACACGCCCTCAGAGCGATACCGCCAAGCGATTACTCTTGCGTTCACCACTGCGTTTGGTTTATTAAAATAGAGCCCTAAGTGTTTGAGTTTGAAGAGAAAAATGTCGACACTGCTATTTTTTTGAACAGATTAATATTCCTTTTCTTTGCTTCCTGTAAAAGAATAACGCAGACTGGATAAAATTTGTTAATGCTTTGATTTGGAATTGAATGTGTAAAGTTTCCACTACATTTGAAATATGGAACTAAAAGCTATTAAAAAATATTTGCACTTTATTCACTTTTTTTAACGCACTGCTATTTATTTGAACACAACTGTATATAAATTAAGGTATAATAAAGTTTTTTAAATATTTTTTTTAGATTATTATACATTTTCACCACAAAACCCACTCATAAAATCCACTGCCATTTCATGGATGGCTTAATGGGCTCTCACCAGCATTCAGAATAGATCTGCATCACAAAGAGGCACATCTAACCTGAACCTTTTATCCATCACAATAATGGTTAAGTTTTACTAAAGCTATGAAGACCCATTGACTGATATATTATGGTTGGTGTCTGCCACAGCAAAAATACCAGCAACTAGTACTACTACTACTACTACTACTGCTACTTCAACAAGCTGGGGCCCTGCCGCATGCACTCTACCATCCCAGTCATGCTTAGAAACAGAATGATGAAACCTCATGTAATGAAAGACCAAACATTTTCAAACCTGTTAACAAATAAATCCTTTTCCTATCGCTTTGTAAACTTCTCTAATCTGGTCTCAATATCCTGTCTACAACAGCCAGCCTTGAAGCCTGTTAAGGAAAAGATAATAATAAAACTAGCCCTATTAAATGTTAGATCCTTAGCGAACAAGTCATTCTTAATTAACAATTTTATTACTTCTCACCAACTTGATTTTATGTTTTTAAATGAGACTTGGTTAGATAAACATGGAGGTGCACAAATTCTCATTGAAACAGCACCTCCCAACTTCAGTTTTTTGGATGTTGGTAGAGCTGAGAGGAGAGGGGGGTGGAGTAGCTGCCTTATTCAAGAATGTATTTCAATGTAAGCAAATATCATATGGTGATTTCTCATCTTTTGAATATCTTGCTGCCATATTGAAAGGATCTCCCCGAATTATATTGTCAACATTATATAGGCCACCTAAATTTTGACTTTGCCAAACTGCTATCCATCATTTCCACGGAATTTGACTGTCTTATTATTGCTGGTGATTTTAATATTCATTTGGATAATTCCAACGATAGCACCACTAAAGAACTCTCTACCCTATTGACTACTTTTGAACTGTCTCAACATGTGAATGAGCCAACTCATAATCGTGGCCATACTTTAGATTTAGTTATTGCAAAGGGTTTGAATATTTCAAATGTCACTAACTGATGTTGCTTTATCCGACCACTGCTGTGTTTTCTTTGATCTCTCTATAACCCCTGATATTCATATTAGATCTGAAACTGTCAAAAAACGGTTTATCAATGAAAATACTACTGAAATGTTTATGGAGGCCTTTGCTCTTACCCTAACCCCCACTTCAACTGCTGTAAATGATCTACTGGATCATTTTAATTAAAAAATTTGCAAAATTATTGATTCTATTGTACCTGTTAGGACTAAAAAATCTAAAGGACTAAAAAAATCTCAGTCTTAGTGTTATTAGATCTTAGTGCTGCATTTGACACTGTAGATCATAAAATTCAGCTCGACAGACTAGAAAATTGGGTTGGACTTTCAGGTACCGCCCTAAATTGGTTTAAGACCTATCTAGCGGACAGAAAGTATTTTGTCTCCATTGGCAATTTTACTTCTGAGCGGATTACAATGACTTGTGGTGTTCCCTAAGGATCAATCCTTGGGCCGCTATTATTCAATCTGTACATGCTCCTACTACAACAAATCTTACAAAAAAATAATATCGCTTACCACAGCTACGCAGACGACACCCAAATTTACATAGCTCTCTCACCAAATTATTATGGTCCAATCGACTCACTGTCAATGCATTAAACATATTAACATCTGGATGCGTCAAAATTTTCTGCAGTTAAACAAGAATAAAACTGAGAACATTGTTTTTGGAACGTACGATAAAAGACTGAGTCACTGCTCACCTTGATTCCCTGTCTCTTTAGACTAAACCCCAGGTTAGAATTTAATTTCAATACCCATATCAATTTAATAACAAAATCAGCTTACTATCACCTAAAAAACATAGCAAGAATCAGGGACTTTATGCCTAAACAGGACCTAGAAAAGCTTATTCATGCCTTTATCTCCAGCAAATTGGATTATTATAATGGATTATTTACAGGCCTTTCAAAAAAAGCGATTCTCCAACTGCAACTTATTCAAAATGCTGCTGCTAGAGCGTTAACAAAAACAAGGAAATTTGATCATATCACACCAATTCTTAGGTCTCTGCACTGGCTCCCAATCAAGCAGATAATTAACTTCAAAGCATTGCTGCTTGTGTACAAGTCACTAAATGGGCTAGGGCCTTCATATGTCTCTGATCTGCTTTTGCCATACGAACCCCCCAGAGCCCTAAGGTCATCTGATGCTGGCTTATTAACCATTCCAAGAGTTAAAACAAAACATGGAGAGGCAGCTTTCTGTTACTATGCTACTCACAGCTGGAACAAACTCCCAGAAGATATTAGAAATGCCCAAACTCTAACCACTTTTAAAACTAAGCTAAAAACATTCATGTTCTGCACCGCATATACTTAGATAAATACTGTTATCTGATGTTCAGTTGTTGCTTGTTATCTGTTGAGCACTTGAAAAGTCCTCTATAAAGTGGGACAAAAGACCACTATACGGGTGGCAGGAAGTCCTTTTGGCGTAGCCAAGGTGAAGTCCTCTATTCAGGAGAGGCAAAAGTCCTGCAGCGGTTGCTGGCAGGCAAAAGTAAGGCCTCTGTAAAGAGGGGCAGTTGCCTTTTTGGAGAAAGAGAGCCAAAAAGAAGCCTCGAAAGAGAAGGCCTCAAGAAAGAGGGGCAGTATACCTCGAAGGAGGGACAAAAGTCCTGCAGTGGAGCTGGCAGGCATAATATGCCATGGGGGTCCTCAAGAAATTGTGCTGGTGATGGGGTGGTGATCCAATGTGAGATTTTTTCATGGCGCCCATAGCTACTGCTCCTATTACCGCCACTTTTAATCGCTTATGCCTACAGGATACATAACAACTATAAACTTAGACCTGTTTTTACAAACCCACCATGCTGATTGGTAGGCTAATAATAATATTTTTTCACATCTTTCTTTGTGCACCAAGCGAACCTGCTTTAATCAGTGACTTGTTGAAGTCAATACACTGATTTTGTTTTTTTAAACTCAGTATTCAACAGTTTGCCCCATTCAGTTACCAATTTCAATCATTTTACTGACGTTAAACAGTCACATGATAGATAGGGGGAGGGTATAGACATATCAACCTTTAATCTGCCGTTAGTCCTCCAAGATACAGATGCAAATTAGTTTGGGGGCAGACAAGCATTCATATGCAATGTTTCTGGGATAGCTACATGGCAAGAAGTAATTACCTGTTGATGAGGGCTATCAAAATGTATGAGCACTCCTTGAAGTATCGTTGCTATATTTCAATAGGGAGAGCAGTTATCAATGTTTTGAAGTTACATGATAATGGGGGAGTCATGCCAAAATAATTAGGGAAGTAGAAGAATGAAAAAAGATCAGGGTTTAAAAGCAAAATCAGAGGTTAAACCTTATGTATGTATTTTTTTCATATTTTTATTAATTCATGGTTTAAACACTATAAAACAAACTAATTCAAAATCATAGCAAGCACTGGGTTATGGACTACACATAACAATTTCATACAGCAGTTCCTGGTTTGAGGGTGTATTTTACGATGAGAAAGGGCAGAATTCACAACAAAATCTTTAAAGCCAGTTTTCTAAAAACTGTGTTTTGCAAAATCACAATATTCAAACAGTCATATCTCCAGAAATATTTACTCAATCTCATCAAGTGATGACTCATTTCGTAGCTCTGATTCTGTACTTTAACGAGAGAGGAAAAACACAATAAGGAAAACTTTGAAACATGTATCTGAAGCAGGGATCTGGTCACATATGTTGTGACGAAGCTACATAAGTCACTAGGATACTATTTTCTATCTTGCTGGTTGAAGCCCCACCAGTTCACAAGATTAATTTTCGACAAGAAAAATTATGCAGAGGACAGAGGTCAGTAAGCCGACATGGTCCGGTACCGCATTCCACTTCACTCTAGTCTATATTGTCAATCTCACTGCAAATGCACTATAACTACATCATGGCCTAGCGGTTAACGTCGCAGACTTAGATGCCTAGAGACTCCAGAAATGTACGTTATGCTCGCCAAACTTCACAATGTGATGATATGAAAACCGTGGACAGATTTTCTCACCGTTACCGTTTCACAAAAACATGGAGTAGCCGTGTAGACACATTTTACATAGGCTACAACTAGCTGGCTAGTCTATTGGCTGTCCGCCATTTCATTCAGCTCTGTTCAATTAAAATGAATAATGAAACTATTTAACTGTCGCTCGCCTGCCAGCACTGCCATATGCGGGATCACTTTAGCTGGACGGCTACCATAACTCATAGGCTACAGTAATATAGTTATATAATAACAATTACATTTAGCAACACAAGCACGTACATTTGAAGTCGGAAGTTTACAAGCACTTAGGTTGAAGTCATTAAAACTCTTTTTTAACCACTCCACAAATTTCATGTTAGCAAACTATAGTGTTGGCAAGTCAGTTAGGACATCTACTTTGTGCATGACACAAGTAATTTTTCCAACAATTGTTTACAGACAGATTATTTCACTTTTAATTCACTATATCACAATTCCAGTGGGTCAGAAGTTTACATACACTAAGTTGACTGTGCCTTTAAATTCTTAATATTTGGTTGCATATCCTTTGCATACCATGACTTCCTGATGTCTGTGACCCAACAACATCAAAAGACTCGATATCTTATTTTCTGGTACTTTACAAGCGATACTATAACGTCTCTGCATTTGAATGGATCTCTATGGGAATTGGGGGATGGGACTAGATTTAGCTGTAAATTACACTGGAACAGTATGGAACACATGGTTGGCTAAATGGCTCTAAGTCATCAAGGGTCTGATGTATCAAACAAGCCTTAAATGATCACTCTGCTGCCAGAAATACAGTAGATATGGATGGATAACTTGAAGGGTTTCTTCTCTTGACTTATTTTTCCATAGAGTTCAATAGGAAAATATGTCAGGAGAAACAACCCTTAAAGTGATCCATCCATATCTACTGCATATCTGGCAGCAGAGTGATGGTTTGAGGCTTGTTTGATATCTCAGACCCTGAGTTTTCTGTTGGTTTTCTGTTATATGTAGCCTAGTGCTTTGTAGGGTATGTCTACTGTACCGGCTATACAACCCATTAAAATACGTACCGTAATGCATTTAAAATACTGAAAACACTTTCATTTATTTGTAGTTCATGGTACAGGACAGAATCCACGCCTATGTCTTTCTTTTTGCTAGAATACATGTATGTCTGTTGGCTCGTGCGGTTCTGGAAAATACTAAATAGAAACGGTATAATAAAAATAAAACAGTAGACCTACTGCCATCAACATCACTGTTTTGGGCTTCTACTTTATTTCTGTTTTTAATGTGCATGAATATTAGCTTAAAGCCAACAAATATGTTAAATGACAAAGCTGTGAAAACTTCATTGCTTTTCATAGTCGGGGTCAGTTGTGCCGAGGGCATAAGCTTTTTTTTAAGCTTGCGCTTAAAAATCTGACAGTGAAGCTCATACTCTACTGATAGTACACAAAATACAGTTTAAAACAAGATAAATTACGATTAATTCACAGCTAAACACAGGATGGTAGCTGAAAAATAGTGATCATATAAAATGAATAAATTGGGACATTTTCCAAGAGAAGGAGATATTCGTGGTGTAGTCTGTCATCCATGTCTTTACCCAGTAGATGGCAGTAAAAGACTTAAAAACTGAATGACAACAATTCAGCTTTTTCTTTCTTTGGTGAAAACAATGAGGAACAACCCACCCCCAAGGCACAGCCGACTCTGGTCTCCCTTAGCTATGCAAACTTGCTTTTGTAACAACATAGCCTAGGCTACACACATGATCAACCAGAGCCTCCTGCCAAGATACATGACGGCCAATTTCACCATTCATGACCATTTACGTAAGTGTTTATAACTTCTCCTAATTGTCATCTAATATTGATATTCACATTATATCATTATGTGTTTAGGAAAAGTCAGTTAGGAGACGTGGAATAATGTATAATCACTAGCTGTATTGGATGAATCATGCATCTGTTAGGCTACCCATAATATTAGGTGGCAACAGGTGGTGGTGTTTATCATATTTTGTTAGAGATTAAATACATAGTTCACATACAAACTGATATTTTGCAGTGCAATCGTGGCCTATCGGTAATAGGAGAGATGTCATTCTCGTCAGGAGAGGGCGTCATGTTTACACGAATGTCTGATTAGTAGGAGATTGTTTCTTTCTATCCAGACGACAGAACTGTTCTTATACAGACTTGGCAGAATTTCTAAAAGTAAGGGATGTTGAAGATTCGCCATGGCGCCGGCGCAAAGATTTTGCTCAAATGAGACATTTGCTGCTCCTGCAGCCAAACTATGAGTGTAAACCACAAACTCTGTGTTTTGTCTTTATTGGTACACAATTTGCGACAACTCCGCCAAATACGGAGTTTCTAAGTGTCACTATTTTCCTGTAGCAAGTCCATTTAACAAGCAACCCCCACCTAGTCTATGCCTACCCATGCATGACATAGTGGACAATAGCATCTATGTGTGAGTTCATAAATATATTTATTCATCATATAAAATCAGTATTCTATCATAGCAACAAGATAAACCCAACAATAGTCTGATCGTTAGGGTTGTCACGATATCCAATAATATTGGATATGGTCATATTTGAAAATATCGCAGAGATGACTGTCTGTAGCCACGATATTTAAAAAATATATATATTTTAAAAGATTTTATTATTGCTATTCTAAGGACAAAACATGCATACATACTTTTAAATAATAATATTGGTCGGAAAGAATACCTGAGTTTATATTTCAAAATTTGTATAACTCTAAATATTTGCATTACTGCATGTGCCGTAGCCTAGGCTACCCGACAAATCTGAGTGTTGGGTCCTTTCCTGCTCCGTTTTCTATTTTAGTTCTGATGCCTCGCAACAAATTCTGTATGCTTTGTTTTTTTAAATATTTGGTTCGGTTGTTATTATATGCTCTGTATTTATTATTTTGTTACCATTAGCTTATTCATATACTGGTACTAATTAATTATCTGATGTGCAATGTTAACAGCAGAGTGAGGATAGTTATTACATCGATTTTCCAATTTCCAGTGGAAGGTTAGTGTAAGTTAGGATTGTCGGGTAAGTGAGGACTAGGTAAAATGTGTATTTTCTGAATCCAGCGGTTCCAACAGTCAATGCCCTTGTTAAAACGTTCAGCACTCTGAATACTGAACACAAGCGATATTGCGTGCTAGAACCCCTCACTTAACCTACATTCAAAATAAGTTTTACGTTATTTAATTTAATTATTATTATTAAAAATGACAATCATCAATTAAATCGCCGAATTCTTTGATAGGTAAGTCGAACAGTAACCTGGTGGATCAACCAACAGGCCAAAACAAAGTCTAAATCAGGTCTTGAGATTAAGTAATTTTATTAAATGAAAACATTCAATTAGAATAATGACTGGGAATCATACATTTACGAAGGAATGTAGGCTGACTACTTATAATTCACAAAAGTGAAGGCATTAAACCAGACATTAATTAGGAAATACCAGTAGAGAGAGAGATAAGCCAAAAATTGCCAAATTATTTACCCTCCAGCTGAACAGGAACAAAAGGAAATGCACGAGGAACCAAAAAGAATGACTTCTTCACCAACAAACTCCAAAACTGACTAAATTCTTTTTCTGCGGTGCAACTATAAAATACCTTGACAGGGAGGGGATCCAAGCCCTGATTGGGTTAAGGTGTGGGGGAGGGGGGGAAGAGGGGTAATTTATGACAAAGACTGGCTTATCTTTGATGTTGGGGGGGTGAGAGAGAGAGAGACAGAGAGCGACAGAGATAGAGAGAAGAGGGGGAATATTAGATATCCTACATCCCTCTCTTGTAAGAATAGGTGCATGCACCCGCTAAAAACCTATTCTTACATCACCAAATAGGAATCACATTACACATTTGAACATTGAAGATGCAGTTACCTGCTAACAACAAAAACAACTGTCCAAATGGTTCACCAACCATTTTTAAAACATTTAGTCCATGCTCAGTGTAATAGTCCCTTTGTGATCTGCTGGCCAGCAGATATATGGACACACTGACGTATGTCCCACGATGATCCAGTGTGGTGCAGAGAGATATCTCTATTAGACACTCTTTTTGTGTCGCTGCTGTTATGACACCCTGGTTCAGTCTCTTCCTTCTCCAGTGTCCGGGTATCTAGACTGGCAAGGGACAAGACGTTCCCTGGACTTTGGGTGACAGGCAGTGCTTTTTCCCATTAATGTTGCAATTGCGTGAGTGAAATGCAACCTACTCCACAGTGTCTCTACCAGTTCTGCACGGCGTGTGGGGGGCTCTGTCTCCTGTGACAGGAAGCTGGACGATCCACAGGTGGCAAAGTGCAGTCAGGACCTCTCTTCTGACGGGCGGGGAAGCGCCTCTTTTCCTGTCGGAATCCATTTTGGCTCCTTTAGCCTGGATCCAATTGGGTGGACTGCTGACGGCAGTTGCTTAGGCTAGCTTCCCGCGGCAGGGTGTGGGACCGGTTGCACTTGTTTGCACTTTTGTCTGTGGGTGTCCTTTAGGGAATGGCAGGAGAAGACTGTGGGAGTTGAGGGCTTAGGCATTATCACTCACAGCAACATGTGAAGAGCGGAACAATTAATGATAGCACTGCATGTTATGACCACTGTCAGTCCATGCAGGGGAACCTTACGGACAGGGTTTACCGTCCACGGGAGTGCCAGTCTAAATAATCACATGAATAGGGCAGACTTGTCCATAAGTGTCCAGGAACAGTATTTGGAGGGGCACCTACACTCTATAAAAGGGACTTAAACACAACATGAGCATGGTATTAGGTTAAAAGGTGGTGGTAGGGATGTGGGGGGGGGGGGGGCAGAGACAGAGACAGAGAGAGGCAGAGAGAGAGAGAGCAAAAGACATTAGGCAACATCCCGTCATTCCCTCTCTTGGAACGATAGGTGCATGCAGCTGCTAAGGGCCTATCGTTCCATCATCATAACAACCACACATTCGGACATTGTATATATCATGTACAATGATAGCCGCATGAAAACAACTGTCCTAATGGTTCACTAACCATCTTTAAAACAATTAGTCCATGTCCAGTTTAATAGTCCCATTGTGATGATCCGGTGCGGTGCAGACATTTTTTTTTTTTTTTTTGTGTCACTGCTGTCATGGCACCTTGGTTCAGTCTCTTCCTTCTCCAGTGTCAGGGTATCTGGACTGGCAAGGGAAGAGGTTCCCTGGACCTCCTTGGGTAACATGCAGTGCTCTTTCCCATTAATGTTGTAACTGCGTGAGTGAAAGGCAGCCTAATCCACAGTGTCTCTACCAATTCTGCACAGCGTGCGGGGGGCTCTGTCTCCTGTGACAGGCAGCTGGACGATCCACAGGTCGCAAAATGCGGTCAGGACCTCTCTTCTGACGGGCGGGGAAGCACCTTTCCCTGTCGGAATCCGTTTTGGCTCCTTGAGCTCGGGTCCAGTTGGGTGGACTGCTGACGGCAGTCACTTAGGCTAGCTTCCCGCGGCAGGGTATGGGTCCGGTTGCACTTGTACCTCTGGGGGTCCTTCAGGGAGTGGCAGGAGAAGACTGTGGGACTTGAGGGCTTAGACCTTATCACTCACAGCAACATATGAAGAGGGGAACACTGCATGTTATAAGCACTTAGTCCATTCAGGGGAACCTTACGGACAGGATTTACCATCCACAAGATTGCCAGTCCAAATAATCACCTGAATAGGGCAGACTTGTCCATAAGTGTCCAGGAACAGCATTGGAGGGGGCACCTACACTTTAGTGTAAATAGAAAAAGGGCTAGTGCAATAGATGTAACAGCCATGGTGTAAATCTATTATCCTATCTCGTGACTGATCGTCATCATTAGTTAAGAGAAAGCGAGAGAAGATGGCTGATCTTGTTTCAAAGAAAAACGCGACGTCGCCAATCTGGGAATTTTTCGGCTACAAACCCAATGATAACGGAGAACCGGCAAATGTCGATGAGGTAACATGCCGTAAATGCATTAAAAAGTCGTCACAACTAAGGATGGGAATACAACAAACATTTCCCATAAAACATTTTCGCTAACTACACAGACATTATGAGTGCATTATAACATAATGCCTATGAGAGCCTACAGGAGATGGCAATAATTTGTCATATGCAGACATAGAATGGAATAACTTGTATTTTCCCGTTTGGGAACATCAGTTGTAGCCCCAGCAACAACAAAAAGACAGAGACAGTGGGGCAGACCCACAGCACACAAACAAACATATCAAATATAATTTCATTAATCAAGTGAATTAAAGTGGAATGCAGCCATGCTGCCATGATTAAAAATAGCCCTCGCTGTGCCGAGATGTCCAGTGGCATTAAGCAGTCCAACCCACAAACTGCGCCTCCGTGATTTTCCTCCATACACGCAGTGTTGCAGTCTCTGTACTGTCGAAACTGAGCACCGAACTGCGCCAACCTTCCCAGTCGTCGCCTCACTCCTCCCCCGTATTATCTTGCGAATGCGTCTCCATGGTGACGACCACAAACAAAATTATCCCAGCGGGACAATTCGCTAATATCATCAAAACAATAAATTGACAGCCGCTCATCATCATCATGTTTGTCATCACATTCATTTTGGAGCGATCTATGAAGTTCAATGAAGCTACTCAGTAACGAGAAAAAAAACTTGTGAGAAGAGTGGCAGTACGAGATGTTGCAATTGGCATTAATTTATATACGGATCCAAAACGAATAACCATTTGATTCTCGTTTTTTTATTTCTGTTTTTAAAATGAATATAGCATAACCATTCGTTTCTTGTTTTTTAATTTCGGTTTCTTAAACGGGAAATGATTGGCCAAAAAGCACACTGATCAAGAAACAACGCTAAGGCTACTGCAATTAGAACTCAATGCTGCCACACGTGATAATGACTTCTGTTCACGTTGTCATTAATCCACTATAATTATATAAGAACAATAATATTGAATATCACAATATTTCTTAAAGGCATATCGACGATATGAAAATAGGATATTGTGACAACCCTGATCGTATGCCAAAAAAGCTGTGAAAAGCCCTGCTCACTCAAATGCAAAATAAACATGAAAATGCGTCATTATACCAAGTCATTCTACCATCAATATCTGCTACTAACTTTGAAATAAATATACAATCCAACTATTGGTTTTATTATTACACAATGTGGAACGTCTGCGCACAGAACCCCATTATGCCTACCTGCAGCTCTAAAGTATTTCACGTCATTCCGGTTTTATTCACAACTGTTTCATCCGATAGAGGACAGTACATAATTTTCAACAGTGTTTGCAATTTGTTCTGGGATGCTTTGAACTATAAAGTACAGCCCAGCGTAACAGCATTTTTAATCTAGTCAATGTATTATGGCCCAAACAGCTACAGAAAACGCATTAGCTGACGGGAGTTTTTCGTCCTCGATATGAAAAGTATTGCTTGTAATATGCAGTTCTTCTCCCTGGCAAGATATGTACATTAGTTTTTCCACTCGATCACCGTCTTTGTCCAGTCGGCTATGTTAGCTATGGTTATTTGCGCATTTTGAGTGCATTTCACACACTGTAGTGTAAGCATTCATTGCTCCGTCATGATTTATGTTTGATGTACCGACGTTCATTGAAGATAGAACATTTGGAAGCATTTTCCTGTTGGTGGAATATTATTTCATTGTAATGTTCTCATACATAATACAGGCTTTAGGCTTTATCTTTCTGGGCTATTACTTGTCACGTAAGGCATGGAAATTACTCATTCCAATTTACTGTGTGCTGATATGTGCTCGATGAATGTAAAATTTTCCTTGGAGTCATTATGAATGGGAACATTTAAAAAAACTAAAGAAAAATGCGAAAGAATACATACTAGTACAGGAAAAAGTGATGTTTTATTGAGATACAAGAGTGAATGATTAGGCTACATATTTAGGTGTGTGTAACAGGGTGATATCAATGTTTTCATCTTAAACCACCAGAAGGGGCAAATGTATATGCTTTATAATGGACAAAACAAAAAATAAAAAAATGTATTCATGACATGTTTTGGATAGGATTTTGGACCCATAGATATCTACCACCCTATACTGAGGAAAAGGTGGTAATTCCCACTTGAAAATGATGCAAAAGTGAGTTTTATGATCCAAAACTGTATATTTGTAGTTAAATATATAATTATTGTATGATTCAAAGCTGTGCACAATTTAGTCATATGAATAGATTTGGAGACACTTGTGGACACAGAGATTATGATCCAGCAAATGTATAGATTTACCCGTTTCACATATGTAGCTCTGTATTTCATTGCAAACTAAAGAAAAACATTTTTTCCAAGGTTTCTTTGCATTTGTGGCACTTTATGACTTAAATTATGAAAATGAACAAATAGAAAGTTTGTATTGTAAATGGTACAACTGTTTTGTTTCCTTTAAGCCATTTGCCAAGTTTCTGTGATGCTCACACCTGGAGCTATAAAGCCTCAAACAGAGCACCCCCTAAATATGTGAGAATTTACCAAATTTACCATCTGCGCAAAGGGGTTAAGTGTCGCTGGCTAGCCAGCACTGCCATATGCGGTATCAATGATAATCTTTCATGTTAGCTGGACGGCTAGCATAAGTCAAACATTAATAGGCAATAGCTATACCTGTAATAACGATTACATTTAGCCTACTATGTCTACTTTGTAAACAACCCTTTAAAATATGTACCATCATGCATTTACAAATACTGCAAACACATGAATTTATTTGTAGTTCATGGCAAAGGACAGACTCCACGCATATGTCTTTCTTTCAGTTAGAATGCATGTGTGTCTGCATGTATTCTGTATGCATGTCTCTCTTTATCTCGATTGACTGTCTCTGTCATTATATTCATTTGCATTATCAGTTAGCAAACGCACTACAAAAATAAATAATATCTCAACAAAAAACATTTGGAATTAATGACAAAAAAAATTAATAACTTAGGCCTACAGACAGTGCTTTGTAGGCTATGGCAACATGGCATTTTTATTTTGTTTTTACGTTGAAAACGTTTTTTGTTGAGATATATATTACTTTTGAGAATGGGCTGTCTTCACATGATGGAGTAAAAAATGGGATACGCTGTCATATATCTAAATTTACAGCATAATTACATGTCCTTCTTTGTGTAAACACTGCTCGTGGAACAGAAGCCAGTGGGGTTTGTGAGGAACAAGGCGGGACTGACAGAACATCGCTCAGCTCCCTGGCCCAGCTTTTGTGGGTTGGACCAGTGCAACGCATTTTTAATGAGCAGCGGTTTGGCAAGCCGCCTGGCATCGAATCGCCCTCATGCCATCCCACAGCCGCGTTCTTCAAACGTGTGTCGTGGAAAAACAAACCAAACGTCCAAAGAAAACAACGTAATGGTCCGTTCACGCCAGACACGAGACAAAGACTGAAGAAAGCATGGCAACGTCTTTCAACGGCATTTCTAAAAAGTAGTAAAAGGAAAAGTGGCACCAGCTGTCACACATGCAGGCCCTTTAGAATTTATGAAATATTGAGGAATAAAAATCATGTGCTGGCATGGTCGGAATTTGATTTCCAAAGACTGGAGGGAATCACGTCATTGAAGCCCACTGTTACAGCTGGATAAGCCACGTGACAGCCCGTACTTCACATTCTGTCTTGCACATAAATATGGTTCCGGAGAACATTTGTGAAATGCCTGCAACTTCAAAAACACTGTGGCTCTAGGGAAATCAACCAATTCCCAAATCAACCAATCAGCTCCCACTACAGGCCTCTCCACTCTCTTGTCTGAAACTTGAATCTCATCTTGCTGGTCTCCCTGCATGTGCCACCAGCCTCCACAGCTAATAATAATAATAATAATAATAATCTGTATTTGTATAGCACATTTCCTACATGGAATGTAGCTCAGTACCTTATGGCACTAAAAGCAAAACAATTTCAAGGAAATATACTATAAAAAAATGTTTTAAGTGTGAAATTTGGTCAAAAGCCACAAAAGACAGAAAATTCAAATGAGCACCACCAACCTTACTTCAGCTCTCTACACTATCAGAGATTTCAAATCAAGCTTGTTCACAGGACAGGCACATAAATAAAAAATGGGCTTCTGTGAATTTCAAACATTTTACTAAAGGAAAATGTCCAATGCAATACATTTAGAATTTTAATTTAAACATCATTTCATTGTCAGTTGGTTGACCAACTTCATGTTTTGACATTGATGTGAGAAAACCGTACCATAAAAAGATAGTTATCTCTTCATCAACAGAATTCCTAACAACTGACAAGTAGCATGGCCTTCATTGTTTAACTGGGAAATATTTTTTGAGCTGTGTCGCATTGAAGATATTTGGGTGTTTTCCTTCATGAAACATTTGTAATTTTGAAGAGTGACAGTCCTGGAATAGAATGACGTGGGAGGTCTTCTACATCCCCACTGTAAACACTGTAAAGTTTAGGAGTCTCTGTCAGCTTCAGAAATATGACAGCTGGTTGAACAAACTGGTTTTTCTTTGATATGGATTATAATATTCTGCAAGCTTTTTCTCCTATTTTGTTAAATATTTCAATATTTTGACAATTCATTGTTCTGTCTGTGCCGTTAGCCTGTTGTGCCACTGCGAAATGCATTCATCAGCTGCTAAAGTTTATTGTAGGATTTGTGTAGTCTGCCTTTCTGACTTTAAAACAAGAGGAGTGCCATTGCAAGCCTTGAGAGATTCATTTGCGGTGCGTACATACACTGTATCTGCTATGTCTCAATCAATTGTGATTGACGGACGGAAAAAATACATACGATTTCTGGTGATCCACTTTCAGGTAAGCTGGGAGCTTAGGAGGGCGATAGACAACCAGGACAAGCACAGGCTGTTGTGACTTAACCCCTTGGCGCAGATGCCAAGTGATAATGACACTGGTGTCATCATTTTGCTCAACTGAGATATTCATTGCTCCTACAGCCAAACTATTAGTGGAAATCTAATAGTGGAAATTTGGGGGGGGTGTATCCATAGCATCTCTGATGGCGGGGTCTTGGACAGGCGAGGAGTGCTGAGGGGTGGGGACTGGGCCCAGCAGCACTGGTCAAGATGGTGGCGTCAAAAGTGTCCTGTAGTTTTTGATTATTCCTTTGAAAGTGTGCAGCGGTTTGAGAGAGTCTTCATTTGAGCATGGGGATTGATAGGTTTTTCCTGAAGTTCGCCAATCTGCACTTCTTACATACAAAAATCTCAGCGTAATCCTCAATTACTGTGACGATTAAAAACATTTCACAGAGCTCGCATCTTAAAATCTCATTTGGTTTGGCCGGAGAGTCCGGTGGTGCGCTTGGCGGCATAGCAAGAAAATAAATAAAGCACTGTCTGCAAGTCATTAATTCCAACTTGCAAAACCTTTAAAAGTATTGATAACAAAACATGGCCAAGTTACAACTAACAATATTTCCCATCGTAGCTCACACTAAATAAACAAGCTCTATTCCAAAGCAATGCCATCCAATCTTTCCGAAATTATTTAATAACTTGGCCCTGTGTTTTTTCATCTTACCATCTCAAGAGAATGTGGTCAATGAAACTTTATGTGCCACATCAAACCGTGAAATGACAATCATTTCAATCTGTGATACAAATGTGTTAGACATGAAAAGGAAAAAATGACTAGACTATAGACCATGTTTCAACAATTGTCTGCATCTAGTACTTTGGGTCTATGAAAAGCACAGCAGACTAGATGCAGTTATCCAATGGGGAGAATTATTCTTTGAGGGCATAGATTATTTTTGATGATGAATTTGGGGGGGGGGGGGGGGAGAAGAACCCAAGTTGGGGCCTTTATTGTGTGGATGTGTGGCATTGTACATTAATTCTGTGTGGTTACCTGAGGTCAGAACATACAGAAGTTAATGTTTTAAGGGTTGAGAGTCTGTGGTCATTATGGGTATTTCTGTAGGAAACCCTGAAAAGTGGCAAACTCTCAGTGCTGTATAGGTATGAGGCATGCCCCGCCAAGCTGTAACTTGTAATAAAGTTAATTGTTTAATAGTGATAATGACGCTGGCGTTATCATTTTGCTCAACTGAGACACTCTTTGCTCCTGCAGCCAAACTATTAGTGGAAATCACAAACTCTGTGTTTTTTCCCACAGATTTTTCCCCTTTTTTCCCAATTTGGTAGTCAATTGGACTCTGCAATTCAATTCCTCCCGTGTAGCAACCACTAGAGAATCGCCGCTACAACCACTTTGTCCGGTAGCAGAAAATAGGGCGCCACATCCTCTTAACCATGATTCCAGCTCGCCCAGGGCTGTCTTATGTGCGAGGATTCCCTCCGAGTCCCTCCCCCCACCCCGGGAGCAGCCGCCTATTGCCATTCCCTCAAGACACTGGCTATACTCGGATCTGGCAGGACCGGGGATCGAACCCCCGATCCTCGGGGCGCAACCACACGTACAGAAAGTCTGTGCCTTTGTCCGCTGCAGCACTGCGGAGCCACAAACCTTGTGTTTTAACTTTATTGGTAGACGATTCGTGACAACTCTGCTGAATACAGTTTCTAAGTGTCACTATTTTCCCGTAGCAAGTCATTTAACAAGCAACCCCCCACCCAGTCTATATCTACCCATAAGTGACATAATGGACAATAGTATCTATGAGTTCATAAATATATTTATTCTTATAAAATAAAAAATATTTTATATATAAAATTAGAATTCCGTCATAGCAACAAGATAAACCCAACAATAGCCTGATCATATGCCAAAAAAGCTGTGAAAAGCCCTGCTCACTCAAATGCAAAATAAACGTGAAATTATTGTCTCATTGTACCACGTATTGTACTATGAATATATCTGCTACTAAATATGAAACAAATATACAATCCTACCATTGCTTTTACAGATAGAAATGTTCCTTTCAAAATTCAGTGGTCATTTATTGTCTGGTCCAATCCGTTTGAGAAATATACAATACTTTATAGCGCTATTACACTATCTGAAATGTCGACTCGTAATAGCCCCCATGCCCTGTCTAATTCATTACAGTTCATTCTGGTTTAATTGTCGGCTCTTTTGTCCAATAGACTACATTCTAACCTTAGCAGCGGTATATGCAATGTCTTATTGGGTGCTTTGAAAAATTAATTACAGCCCAGCGTAATGGCAGTTTTCGTTTTCATGGTCTAGTATTACGCAAGCTCTATAGAAAACGCATTAGGGAGGGGAGTATGCCCTGTAAACAGAGTCATTATGAATGGAAACACAAAAAAAAATTTAAGAAATACGGAAAAATGCAATCCCGGGGCAAAAGTATACATACTGTACAGTACAGGGAAAAGTGATGAGGTACAAGTGTGAATGATTAGGCTACATATTTAGGTGTATGTAACACTGTGATATCAATGTTTTTATCTTAAACCATCAGACGGGGAAAATATATATGCTTTATAATGGACAAAACAAATTTTATTCATTTTATGACATGTTTTGGATAGGGCTTTGGACCCATAGATATCTATCCCCCTATACTGATGAAAATATAGTAATTCCCACTTGTAAATGATGCAAAAGTGAGTTTTATGAGCCAAATCTTTTGATTTATAGTTAAATATAAATATATATATATATTTTTTTTTAAATTATTATTATTATTTCTTTTTTTAATTTAGAGCAGTGCACAATTTAGCCATTTGGATAGATTTGGAGACACTAATGGACAACAGGGTATATTGCCTATATTTTGCATCATAGATCTTTAGTAGTTCTGCATATCATCCTCAGATCTTGCACACTTGTGGACATGGAGATCAAGGAAATGTACAGATTTACCTGTTTCACTTATGTAGCTCTCAGTATTTTGTTGCAAACTAAAGAAAATTATTATTATTATTTTATTTATTTTTTTGCATTTTTCCAAAGTTTCTTTGCATTTGTGGCACTTGATTTTGACTTAAATTATGAATATAAACAAATCTAAGTTTGTATTGTAAATGGTACAACTACTTTGTTTCATTTAAGCCATTTACCAAGTTTCTGTAATGTTCGCACATGGAGTTATAAAAGCTTAAACAGAGCACCCCCTAAATAGATGAGAATTGACCAAATTTTCCATCTGCGCCAAGGGGTTAAGAAAGCAGCCTACTGAGTACCTTTGCATAGTCATATCGGTGCTAGAAAAGGTCTATTTTCATTCCAGCTCAAAAATTCACTATATTGGCTGCCATATCGGTAATCGGTGAATTTCCTCCCTCTAAAATTGGTATCGGCATCGGCATCAAAAATCGGTGGGGCTCTATTGCAAATGCAAACATTTCACTTAAAATGCATTTTTAAGCATATGATTCCTGATTTAAGTTCAGACGTGCAGTTAAGTTTGCATATCACTTAAATGTTATGTTGCAGAACATGTCCTACATAAGGGTTCTGCCAAAGAAACAAATAGAGCAACATGAAATCGGTCTCAAACTTACATTTCCTCCAGCTTGAAACAGCCCTGAAAGACTGGAACCTCCTTTATTTCATTGTAGGAAAGATCTCTGAGGGCAAAAAAAAAAAAAACATTTTACAAAGTCAGCATTCTACATTTTTCAGTAAATATTCACCAGAATTAGTGTATTACACCAAACCAAACCAAACCAAACTGTAAATCAATGCCGTTTTGTCAAGTTTTTCCCCTTATAGTTTAGTTGGAATTGTAAACAATTGTAAACAGTACAAAAAAAACTGGCAAATAACATTTCCTTTCTCAAACTGATATCAAAACATTATACTGACCCTCTCCTGTGAATTGGAAGGGAATGCATACAGTTGTGTTCAAATAAATAGCAGTGCATTAAAAAAAGTGAATAAAGTTTTTTAATAGCTTTTAGTTCCATATTTCAAACGTAGTGGAAACATTACACATTCAATTCCAAATCAAAGCATTAACAAATTTTATCAAGTCTGCGTTATTCTTTTACAGGAAGCAAAGAAAAGGAATATTAATCTGTTCAAAAAAATAGCAGTGTCGACATTTTCCTCTTCAAACTCAAACACTTACTGTATAAACTGAAGAAATTTTTCACTTTAAATTACTGAACTAATATTTAGTTGCATAACCATTGTTTTTGATAACTGCTGCGCATCTGCGTTGCATTGAGTCAACCAACTTCTGGCACCTAGAAACAGGTATTTCAGCCCAGGATGAACAAACTACATTCCACAGTTCCTGCAAATTTTTTGGTTTTGCTTCAGAAACTGCATTTTTAATGTCACCCCACAAGTTTTCAATGGGGTTGAGGTCAGGGGATTGAGCTGGCCACTCCATTACCTCAATCCTTTTTGTCTGGAACCAAGATGTTGCTCGCTTACTCGTGTGTTTGGGGTCATTGTCTTGTTGAAACACCCATTTCAGGGGCATTTCCTCTTCGGCATACGGCAACATAATCTCTTCAAGTATTTTGATGTATTCAAACTGATCCATGATCCCTGGTATACGATAAATAGGCCCAACACCGTAGTATGAAAAACATCCCCATACCATGATTTTTGCGCCAACATGCTTCACTGTCTTCACAGTGTACTGTGGCTTGAATTCAGTACCCGGGGGTCGTCTGACGTACTGTCGACGATCACTAGACCCAAAAAGAACAATTTTACTCTCATCAGTCCACAAATGTTACGCCATTTCTCTTTGGGCCAATCGATGTGTTTCCTTAGCAAATTCTAACCGATTCTGCACATGTCGTTTTTTCAACAATGGTGCTTTACGGGGGCTTCTTGCTGATAGCTTAGCTTCGATCAAACATCTTTTGACTGTAACAGCACTTACAGGTAATTTTAGATCATCTTTGATCTTTCTGGAGGTGATGATTGGCTGAATCTTTGCCATTCTGACTATTCTTCGATCTGTTTTTAACAGTAGTTGCTCGTAGCATTTGAGATCATTTTAGCTGAGCATCCTATAATTTGCTACACTTCTTTATACGTTTTCCCCTCTCCAATCAACTTTTTAATCAAATTACGTTGTTCCTCCGAACAATGTTTGGAACGGCCCATTTTACTTAGCAATTCAGAAGGAAATATATTTTTAACAATGTGTGAGACATTTGCTTCCCTTCTTCCTTAATAAAGGACAATTAATGACACGTTTTTTCACAGAATGAATGAATTCTCTAATTAAACTCCACACTGCTATTATTTTGAACACGCCCCTTTCAATGAATGAGTCAATTACTCAGAACAAGCAGCGTGCATGTCATGACAGTTGGGTCTGTTGTTTTTCTATTACACTACTACATCTACAAGTGAATTATTTGCCATGCAGAAATATCACTACTACTAATAACAGTGGTTCATCAGGTTACTGATGTTGTACTGCTATTTTTTTTAACACAACTGTACTTGACTCCCTGCAACAAGACTTTTATAGTGCAGGTTTGGGTAGCTATTCAGGCCCAATTTTTACAGGCATGTTACTATTTAGTAAATTTTCAATCTAAAAAGGATCAAATGTACTGCCATTTAAACTGGCACCAGTCTCCAATTCCCTGTGTGTAGTGAGGTACTTTATCTGGTCTATTCAACCAAATTTAGTTTTTTGGTTTCTTCTTGCCAACAGAATTGGAACACTATAACAGTGTTTCCATGGCTAAGGTCAAGGAAAATACTATTCTCCAACATCTTATTGGAGGAACAAACCCAACCAACCAAATATGAACTATTCTGGGTATTCTAAAGAATGAATGACTCATGGAATGTAATAGACTTATAGTCTACTCAAAACATACAGACATGAACAAGCAACAAGTAACAGAGCTTATATGGCAAAATGCGGTAACATAAACAGAAAATTAAAGACTGCAACAGTGAGCAGGCTGCCAACCCCATTGAGGGACCAATTTGTTTTTCAGACCACAAGACTGTTAGTGCCCAAATCAACTGCCATATACTTTAGACATATATTTAATTGTACCAAAACTCAGCTGGAGAACGCATTCGGCAACTATACGACTTGGAGCACAGATGCCTGGCTATTGCTGCGTTCCATTTGACCTGTCGAAAATTCAACTGGAACGCCCCCTGAAGTCGGATTTCCGACTCGGAAAGTCAGGGTACTTTCATCAACCCCGACCTCAAAATCAAGATGGCTGCTCCGCGCATCAACATAAGTGAAAGCTGTCATAAGTGAAAGCTGTAGTAATATATTGTTTATTAGCACTTCTGTCTAATAACATCTGTGGACATGTTGCTACGGTGTTTGTATGCGCAAAATACAGCGTAGTGCGTTGTTATCAACTGGTATTGCTAACAATGGCTAACCTGGCTAGAACTGGTAGGCTATTGCTAACAATGAGATCAGCTAGGTTTTCCGACTTGTTGTACTGGAACGCGGTCAACTCGGGTGTGATGTCATTCCCAGCTCCGACTTCCGAGGTAAATATAGTAAATCTTTCGGACATGTTAAACAACACAATTTGTGGAAATGGGATAACGTGGGATAAACCTGTTGTAGACCTGCAGCAAGCTCCAATTCACCTTGAATTAAAGGGGACATGAAGCATTCGGTAAAGTGGCTCTGGTTCGTTAGCTTTTTAGAGAAGAAGTTGAAATTTGCTTTTTTTCCACTAGGGTGCAGCCATCTTGGACCAACTGCGCTTGTGACGTCACTAGGTTAGTTGGTCTCTGCTGCTCAATGTATTCCTATGGGAAAATAGCTGACTTTCAGTGAGCTCAACGATGTATCGTGAGGAAAAAATAAAACAAAAAACACAGAGACGGTCTTTTTCTATTGTCCCGAGATGCTCAAATAAGTATTACCGAACAAAACATAATTTAAAACTTAATTTCCACAAACTGCTTCTGACCACTATTCAATTCAATTCAATTTTATTTGTATAGCGCTTTTTACAGAGAACTGTCACAAAGACGCTGCACAGGGAAACAGAAGGAAAATTGAGCAAAAAAACCAGGCCTTAGCCCCCCAACCAGCAAAATGAGGTAAAAAACTCCCCGGTAGGGGAGAAAAAAACACTGAACAGTGGCGAGAAAAAAACTCCCCAGTGGGAAGAATCCTGGCTAGAGAGGGGGTGCCCATCCTTCGCTGGCCGGCCCGGTTTAGACTAAAGGTGGACTGAATGGTAATAGTCAATTCAATAATAAGTTCAATCATCAGTTCAAAGGGGGCGGGGTGATGCATCTGGGACTCCCGGTTGCGTGAAGTCGGGAGGATAAACCAAAGGAGGGACGGGTCCGAAGCAGTCTGCAGACTCAGGGTGAGGGGCATAACTGGAGCAGTCTGCAAACTCAGGGTGAGAGGGGGACGGGCCGGAGTAATGCCACTATGTAATGCTGTGGCCAGCCGGCAACAGCTGTGCCGCTGCGATTTTTGTTTTAACATCGTTGAGCTCACTGAAAGTCAGCTATTTTCCCGTAGGAATACATTGAGCAGCAGAGACCAACCAACCTAGTGATGTCACGACCGCAGTTGGTCCAAGGTGGCTGCGCCCTAATGGGAAAAAAAAAAGCGAATTTCAACTTCTTTTTCCAGCAAATACGGGTCGGTTTGAGATTTGAACGCATGGTCATATCTAATTTAAGGTTAAAAAGCTAACGAACCACAGCCACTTTACTGAGTGCGTCATGTCCCCTTTAAAGCAGAGACAGCTAATGATTTTTCAGTTTGTTGCAAACAAATGTAATACTGATGTGGTGTCATGCAAGTACAAAACAATAAGGACTTTTAAAGCAAAGTCAGCAGTACAGCAGTTGGCTTGAGTTTGTTTCACATTTTCTAGCTAGTGACTATACAAGCAGGCAGTGTGTAGAGGGTGGTATTATCATGATTGAATTATTGTTATGACTATTATAAGTATATGAAGTTATGTACTTAGCTTCAAAGCTGCAGTCTGAGTATTGGTTTAATTTTATTGTTGCTATCCTGACAGTTAAAGGTTTTGGCATGATTCACAGGCAGACTAATGACTTGGAAATGGATTTTCTCAGAGTAGGATGGGAGAATGTTTGGAGTTTAACAGGGTGGAACATACAGGGTTCGCAGAAACTTTAGATCCTCACAAAGTCCAGCTGGGATGACACTGATCTTCGTCCCAGTCAGTTGTTCTGAAACATACAAAAAAAAAAGAAAAGCATACATAATACATAAAAAGCATAAGTGTGTGTATATGTACACGCGCACGCACGCACACACACACACACGCACACGTACACACACACACACACACGCGCATGATTTACAAGCCCAGTTCCATAACTTTTGTACAACACCACCTTTAACACTTGGACCACCTTCAGTGTGTGTGTGTATTTCTTTCTGGGACATTAAACAGGATATAAATAATGATGCCCAAATTATGTACAATTAGTTTCATGAATCTATATGGAATGAAGGTCTGAATATACACATATTTCCTTGAATGTATAGACTGAAAGTTTTAATATATAAATTGTATCTTGAATATATAGATTTATGGTTTTTAATATGTTGTTAATGTAATTTCTTCAGTATATAGAGTGAGTGGCACAGGCAGATTTTTGGGCATGTGTTTATATACAGTTTAGTCTCAAAAAGGAGCAACTTCTGACAACTACTATAAATTAGAAGACAACTGTAAAGACAGAGCAATGCAGAAAATAGATTATCATTGCGTAGCGCACAATCTAGCCATAGTGAATGAAATCCATGACTCAAAGTTTTGTGATTATTGGGTTGGCACTTGGTGTATATAAATGGGGTGTGACATGATGGGTTACATTAATGTTTTTTCCCCCCCATTGTAGGTTGTTTACTCACAGACTCTCCAGGTTGACTGTCCCAGTGAGACTGGGAAAATCCTGCATCAAGCTTGGCTCCACGGAGCATCCTATAACAAATATGTGGTAAGAATGTAAGTAAGAATGCTTTCCGTCAGTGATCAAGACATGAACTTAAAGAATGGACCCAAAACTTGTGTCTCCCTTTGGGCGAATCACTGTTATGGTAAACAATAATTTTATAATTTGTACAAACATTAGTCCCTGAAGTAATCTCTGAACCCCACACTGTCAGGCAGTACAGCCAATTGGGGACAGGTATCACGTATCAGTTTGTGTAGAGATACTGAGAATTGTCTCTCAACTGATTAAGTGTATCAATTTATTAGCCATGTAATCATAGTTGAATATGGGTATGAATAATTTACACAGATGCTCTGGACAAATCCGGAAGAATACATAGTTGAAGTTGGAAGTTTACATACACTTAGGGTGAAGTCATTTAAAACTCAGTTTTAACCACTCCACAGATTTCATGTTAGCAAACTATAGTGTTGGCAAGTCAGTTAGGACATCTACTTTGTGCATGACACAAGCAATTCTTCCAACAATTGTTTACAGACAGATTATTTCACTTTTAATTCACTATATCACAATTCCAGTGGGTCAGACGTTTTACATACACTAAGTTGACGGTGCCTTTAAAAAAGCTTGGGAAAGTCCAGAAAATGATGTCATGGCTTTAGAAACTTCTGATAGGCTAATTGACATTATTTCAGTCAATTGGAGGTGTACCTGTGGATGTATTTTAATGCATACCTTCAAACTCAGTGCCTCTTTGCGTGACATCAATGGGAAAATCAAAAGAAATAAGCCAAGACCTCAGAAAGAAAATTGTGGACCTCCACAAGTCTGGTTCATCCTTGGGAGCAATTTCCAAATGCCTGAAGGTACCATGTTCGTCTGTACAAACAATAGTACGCAAGTATAAACACCATGGGACCACACAGCCGTCATACCACTCAGGAAGGAGACGCGTTCTGTCTCCTAGAGATGAACGTGCTTTGGTGCGAAAAGTGCAAATCAATCCCAGAACAACAGCAAAGGACCTTGTGAAGATGCTGGAAGGAACAGGGACAAAAGTATCTATATCCACAGTAAAAACGAGTCCTATATCGACATAACCTGAAAGGCTGCTCAGCAAGGAAGAAGCCACTACTCCAAAACCGCCATAAAAAAGCCAGACTACAGTTTGCAACTGCACATGGAGACAAAGATCTTACTTTTTGGAGAAATGTCCTCTGGTCTGATGAAACAAAAATGTAACTATTTAGCCATAATGACCATCGTTATGTTTGGAGGAAAAAGGTTGAGGCTTGCAAGCCGAAGAACACCATCCCAACCGTGAAGCATGGGGGGTGGCGCAGCATCATGTTGTGGGGGTGCTTTGCTGCAGGAGGGACTGGTGAACTTCATAAAATAGATAGCATCATGAGGTAAGGACAATTATGTGGATATATTGAGGCAACATCTCAAGACATCAGCCAGGAAGTTAAAGCTTGGTCACAAATGGCTCTTCCAAATGGACAATGACCCAAAGCATACTTCCAAAGTTGTGGCAAAATGACTTAAGGACAACAAAGTCAAGGTATTGGAGTGGCCATCACAAAGGTCCTGACCTCAATCCAATCGAAAAAAAGTGTGTGAAAAAGTGTGTGCGAGCAAGGATGCCTACAAACCTGACTCAGTTACACCAGTTCTGTCAGGAGGAATGGGCCAAAATTCCAGCAACTTATTGTGAGAAGCTTGTGGAAGGCAACCCGAAACATTTGACCCAAGTTAAACAATTTAAAGGCAATTCTACCTAATACTAACAGAGTCTATGTAAACTTCTGACCCACTGGGAATGTGATGAAATAAATAAAAGCTGAAATAAATCATTCCTCTCTACTATTATTCTGACATTTCACATTCTTAAAATAAAGTTCTGATCCTAACTGACCTAAGACAGAGAATGTTTACTAGGATTAAATGTCAGGAATTGTGGAAAAACTGAGTTTAAATGGATTTGGCTAAGGTGTATGTAAACTTTCAACTTCAACTGTATATAATTTCACTGAAAAATAAATAAGTTAAGAAAATGTATACAGTTTAAATACAAAAGTATTAGTGGTGGAACAAACTCCCCATTCCCCTACGTTCTACTCCAACACTGCCTGCGCTCCGTTGTGGCCTGAAGACACACCTCTTCAGACTCAACCTTGACTGATGGGGTTAGAGTTTGCTAAAAAGTACTTTAAAAGACTGTAATTCTGGAATAATGTTTTATGGACAGATGACCACTTTCTCGACTGGCCAAGACAATCACCTGTCCTGAATCCAATTGAACATGCGTTTCACTTGCTGAAGACAAGACTGAAGCAAACCGCCCATTTTCAGCACCCTACGTGAAAAATTCTGAATAGATTTTTTAAACATTACTACAATAAAAACATTGAGGGGCCTCCCTAATTTAAACATAATAGCTGTGGTTAGAAAGCTGCAGTTTGGGTATTTACCATTTTGATTACTTACTATTTACTTACTGCTGATTATTGCTAATTATACCATGGTTTGGATAAATACTCGATTCTGATTGGTCAATGACTGGTGGTTATTCTGTATAACCTTCAGTCATCCGGGTCACAGGTTTGATCACCGTTCTAAATTAATGCACTGCCTGCCTGGCCAGCTAGTACTACACAACCTGGGAATGGCAAACATGACCGGTCAATTCAGAGTCCAAGATATTCTAGAAAATAAGTGGAATAAATGAAGTGAACTAATAAAGTAAACAAATGTAGCCTACCTACTTTATATTCCTCAGTGACTTACGTTACTGTAGCCTATGGCAGACGGCTACTTCGCCTCGTAGGCCTATGCTGCAAATAGTAGGCTAACTTAGGCTACGATAAACTTTTGTCATTGTTTTTAAGATAATGCAAATGCAATACGTGGCTAGATAACTATATAGCTAGCCATAGTCACATTATCACGGAGTTAGCAAAGCGCATGGTGTTTATGTGCAATGTGTAGCCTAATCTTTTTTACTGCGAGCCATAGATCCGTCTCTAAGGTAGAAGTTAATGTTGCTGTAGCAACAGCATACATCTAATTTATAAAAATCGGTAAACAACATTAATCTACAGATTAAAAAAGTTTGTATTCGGTAAATATCTTAGTTACAACTACTTTAATCTCGAAGTTCAATCTAGCATTTCTGTGGTTAGAAGTGCAGTATTTATTCAGTTTGGAAATACAAATTTATCATAGTAGGAATTTGCATGTAAATTAACGTCGGCAACACGCTGACTGCTTGTGAATGCAAGCTACTTCACAAAGCATGTTAATCTGTAGACGATAGGCTATATGTAGAATACTTTATCCAGCGAAATTCTTCGATAAGTTACATCTAACAAACTCCGTAGTATTTTTTTAATGGTCCCATGCATAGGACATCATGCTGCGAATCTGCTACACACTGCGTGACCAAACCATTTTTAAAAAGCAAGACAGAAAGAGGGAGGTAACGTTGAATCTGATTGAGTTATGGTTTCATACAATTTTCTTAAATAACATAATGACAAAAAATAACCAAAATTGTATGTTATAACCGAGAAGGAACTATTTTTTTTCCGATAGAATCAATTGTTTTCAGAACTAACGACGAGAGGGTTTGCAGAGCAACGCACTTAGAACTAGTAAAGAGAACTAGAATTAGCAACGAGATGTTTTCTGTTCAATTAGAACTACCAACCAGCTGTTTTGAAACCTTTTAGAAAATCTTAGTTATGTGAGTAGAATGCAGGAGCAGGAGCAAAAAACTGTATTTCTGTTCTGAACTAATCAAAATGAACAATAAAGTAAAAACACCAACAAAATAAGGCATTGTCAAGCTATTTTAATATCATACATAATATCTACTACCTGCAGTACCAAAATTCTATAAAGAGCAACCCTCATATATTATTGCTTAGAAAGGCGTATTAGTCCACGCATTTCTAAGCAATAATATATGAGAACCTGATTGCAATTGGTGCTACAGGGATATGTAAACATTTAATACCACAGATGATAATGCCTTTTACGACTATTAAAAGTAATTCCTACAATTTGGTGCCTTTTGCATCACCATGATACAATGCTATGTATTTTTAGAAAAATACAAACCAAATTTTAAATCATAACAGATAAGACGATAAAAAACAAAAATAAATGTATTTATGAAAATATCAGTATAGCAGAAAAAAATGTAATGCGAAATATAAAGTTGCTTTTCATTTATTAAATGTAACAGTGACTAACTGGCCATAATTTATTTCTGAACAAAACAGACTAACGCCAAGTCATCAGGGAGTGAAAACTCCATTACAGTTCCGCACAAGAAAAAAAGAGAAATAACGCTAGCTGCAACAGATGTACCATAGAAAAAAATTGCTTTACACAGAACTGCTGTATCAATTGTAAAAAGGGCCAAGTTACATGAAATAATTTAGGAAACATTGGGTAGCATTGCTTTGGAACAGAGATTGTTTCATTTGTGTGAACTAAAATAGCCAGTATTGTTTGTTGTAAACTGGCCTCATTTTGATATACTTTTAATGGCAGGCCTAGACTTTGTTAGTTTTATTATAGACAGTGCTTTGTATACGCGAGTAATTTTAGTACATTGAAAAAAAATTTTGTTGAGATATATCACCATACATTGCACATATGCCAGTGGTAATGTAAAGAGAACGAATAGACCAACAGTCCATTCGAAAAAAAATGGGACAATTTTATTGAAATTCTTGAATTCATTCATAATCCTGAAAAATAAGATGTACAGTAAATTATACGGTGTTGTGAAAGTTTTTTTTTTGTTTATATTATCTATGGTGGAAACGTGGACAGTATCTATTTTTAAATGTGAATGTTATAATGTATATGAATTAAAAACCCTTCATAATTGTCATCAGTTTGTCCGGAAACATAGTGGACATTTGTCATACTACATGAGAAAATTGAGCCATATGTATTGGCTAAAAATGGCCTTGCCCAAAGGCACTGACTGAATAATATGAATGGCCATTAAATGATTAACTATTGTCCTCTGACACTGCTTATCTGTGAAAACACAATACAATCTTGACTCTGTGTGTGTGTGTGTGTGTGTGTGTGTGTGTGTGTGTGTGTGTGTGTGTGTGTGTGTGTGTGTGTGTGTGTGTGTGTGTGTGTGTGTGTGTGTATGAGTACTGGGGGATAAAACATTTAAAACAATTTTAAAATGATTAATATTAACTCATTCAGTGCCACAGGCGACAAGTCGACAAAAATACAAATGTATTTTTTGACTAACGTCGACCACAGCCGTCTTTGCACTGCTATACCGGTAAAGAATTCCGGAGTTGAGTCATAAAAAAATTCAACAATGACCAATTTACACAGATGTTCTTTTACCGCATTTTACTCAGATTTGCTCTTTTTAAAAATCATTATTATTATGTTTTTTATTTTTTATTATTATTATTTTTTTTTTACATGGTTCTAGATGGCAATATTTGAAGTTATATTTAGCCTATCTTTTAAAGTTAATCTAGAATAACAGATGACGTAAACCAACATTTGGGCGTGGGAATAACGCGATCATTTGACATTTCTCCTAAAATAACAATTAAAAGATACAGTTGAAACTCTTGGTTTAAAATTTAAAAAAAGAAGTGGACCTGCATACCAAACAATCTAATTCTGGATAGAATTTTCAAGAAAAGGAGACACTTGATTGATAATAAAGATATCAAGAAAGATAATAAAGACACAAAGGGTTTGTTCCTGACAAAAACATTATAATTCTGAATAAAAAGTAATTAATGTGATGTGTAGGCTTTACGTTTGTTGTTATGCAATGCAAATGTGTTACAACTAAAAGTAAACTAAATTAAAAAGCTTTTCACTGTCATAATGGCAATGACAAACAGCATTAGGGTAATTAAGTCAATGATAATGAAGACAATGATGATGATAATTAAGATGAAGTGGTGGCAGTAGATAATGCCTGAAGACAGGTATTCCAAGTAAATGCTGGGCTCTATCTTGGCGATCTTGGCGCTGGGTCTAAGCGCATGGCGTAAAGTCCATTTAGGGTGTGTCCAAATCCACTTTTGCTATTTTAACGGCGTGTTTTTTGAGCAGAATAGGGTTCAATTGGCTACTAAATTGGGAGAAAAAAAATCTGAAAGAAATTAAGAAATAAAAAGAATTTAATTGTGTCACGTGCTGCAAATTTGTTTTCGTTTCTAATTAGACGCTTAGTTCTCTTTAAAATCGTTTTGTTCAGTTATGGAATAACAGGTGAAATCAGCTGGGTTTTAATAAGCTGAGAGTATGGAAACCTGGTCACTGTAATTTAAAAAATATGAAGGACGAAGAATACTAAGGTTCAAATTCAGTTAACATGGTGACATTTATCTCCGTTGTTTAACCGTCATGCTTGTGCGCGCCCCTGTGTGTAACAGACAGGAGGTTGTACGTGCGTTGTGCACACACCTATGTAGACGCACTTATATGCGCCGTTAAAATAACATGTAAACAACTGCGACATGACTTTAGACCAAAACATCACTTGTCCCTGTACTCTACAGTATGTATACTTTTGTCCTGGGATTGTATTTTTCTAATGTTTATTTTCCTATTCATAATGACTCCAAGGAAATCTTTACCTTAATCTACCACATATCAGCGCACAGTAAATTGGAATGAGCATTTGTCATGCCCAAGTATACGCCATAGCCTATATTATTTATGATAACATGAACATAAAATAGTATTCCACCATCTGCAAAATGCTGCCAAATGTTCTATCTTCAATGAACATCGGTAGCCTACATCAAAAATACATTTAACGATTGTACTACAGTATGTGAAATGCACTCAAAATGCGAAAATAACAATAGGGCTATCAAACATATTGGAAAGACAGTGCTCGAGTGGAAACACAAACGTACATATGAAGCGAGTGAGACCAACGGTATTTTAGACGCAAAAATACTTACATATCGGAAAAGGGAAACTCCCCTCCGTAATGCGTATTCTGTAGAGCTTGCGTAATACTAGACCGTTAAAACGAAAACTGCCGTTATGCTGGGCTGTAGAAAATTGTTCAAAGCACCGAAAAAGCCGACAATTAAACCAGAATGAACTGTAATGAATGAGACAGGCTTACAGGGCATGGGGGTATTACGCGTCGACGTTTCAGATAGTGTAATAGCGGTATAAAGTGTTGTATATTTCTCAAACCGATTGTACCAGACAATAAATGACCACTGAAATTTGAAAGGAACATCTCTATGTGTAAAACCGATGGTAGGATTGTATATTTATTTCATATTTAGTTAGCATATATTGCTAGTAGAATACATGGTAGAATGAGACAGTACTTTCACAGTTTATTTTGCATTTGAGTGAGCAGGGCTTTTCACAGCTTTTCTGGCATACGATCAGGCTATTGTTGGGTTTATCTCGTTGCTATGACGTTATTCTAATTTTATATAATGAATAAATACATTTATGAACTCAAACATAGACGCTATTGTCCACTATGTCACGCATGTGTAGGTATAGACTAGGTGGGGGGTTGCTTGTTAAATGGACTTGCTATGGGGAAATAGTGACACTTAGAAACTCCATATTCAGCAGAAATCGTCACGAACCGCCTACCAATAAAGTTAAAACACAGAGTTTGTGATTTCCACTAATAGTTTGACTGCAGTAGCAACGAATGTCTCAGTTGAGCAAAAAGGTCCCGCCGGCGGGACCTTCTACGCAAAGGAGTCAAGACCAACACGCCCAGTTCACTTGTAATGGGCGCAAGAATACATGGTATTTAAACGACGTGAACGCAAGGCGTTATAATGAACCATGCGCCGGGTGTAAGATAGCAAAGACACTTGCGTTTGGGTTAGCGCCGCTTAGCGCCGGGTGTAAGATAGGGCCCGCTATATTAAAAACTCCTGACATCAAAATATAATAACTGCACTTTTATTGTGCAACTATATTTGGATGCAAATTAGCTTATTTGCAACATAAAAATACATCACATGACATCAGTGCAATCTTATCTGATGAGGACACTCACAGAGAATGCAAATCGGACAGGTTCTGGAAAGCTGAGCTTCCAATAAAGGAGATGGGGTTGTCGTACAAGTGGCTGCAAAGTGAAAGAAGAAAGAACATTTTGAGAAAAAGAAAAACATTTTTCATCATTTAAATAATTTTTCATGAGAAACTTTCATGAGACTACATTTTCTAGATCAGGGGTTCTCAATCTTGGCCCTGGGGTCGCTTTGTGTATGCTGGATTATATTCTCTTGAATTGTAAAGAGCTGTTCATTTTTCTTCGACACTTTAATGTCTATTGAGGGATGATTTACCCTCAAAAGGCCACATTATTTCTGAAACAGCTATGAATGCTATGAAATTATAAATGTCCCAGGTTTTTTAATTAGATCAACTACCTTTATTGTCTATAATGTGATATATTGCTAATTATTCCCTCAGAAAGAGGATACATTTTGAATTGATTAAACTGACAGGTGAAATCAGTGGGGTCTTAACTGCTGAAAGTGTGAACACCTGGTCACTGAAACAGAATTGAAACAAAACAATTTGTGGGGGGAGAAAAGCCAAAAGAAATGGCAAAAAACCAAACCTGTACCAAATTTTAAAAAAATTAAAAAAAGCATGTTTTTGATCAATGAATTGGTTAGCCTGTACCAAAAGCCAGCATGAACATAATATCTAGAAAACACCCTTCTTGGAAAAATTAATTCTCCATCAGTCTGGAACAGCTGATTTAACCATATTAATCAAGGTAAAAACACATCCACACCACACATTAACATATAATTCTCACATTTTTTCTTCAAGGAGAGTGGATGGGAAGGCCCATCTTTCTGAATTAATTGGGCAGGGACAAAAGGGGATTATTTAGTTATCTGGGTGGCAGTGTAGTATAATGGTTAGGGGGAAATGGGCTTGTAACTTTCAGTTTCGATTCCCAAGTAGAGCACTGCCATTGTACCCTTGAGCAATCTTTACTTGACTTGCTTCAGTATATATCCAGCGGTATAAATGGATACTACGTAAAAAATGCTAAAGTTCATGAAGAGCGTCTGCTAAATGCCAATAATGTAATGTAATCTGCACTTACATGGTACGTAAAAAAGGGTTGCTGTGGAAGGCTCGCTCTGGGATGACCGCAATGTTGTTGCTGTGAAATCCGCTAAAATCAAGGGAGAGAAGGGGAAGTAAACGTTATTAATCAGCAGAACCACTGGAATTTAATTCCTTACCTGAACTGAACTGAAACTGACACCAACCCCGGGGGGGTACAGCTCTACGTCCCAATATGAGAACACCCGCGCCAACGTAGCTGTGATGGGAAGCCCAAGGGAACGGTTTCAGAGCTGCGAGCTGAACCACATCATTTGTCTAAATGTTGAGAGGCTAACGCTGACTTATATACAGTCCCCTTGCTTTTGATTCTTTCTCTGGCTCAGGGCTTAGCAAAGCTTGAGCTGGGGTAGACGTGGAACAGATCGCCGACGTGTTTTTTTTTTTCTTTCTGCCATGTCTCTTTTTCATCTCTCCAAAGCCGGGGGGATCACCGTGTCATTGTAAATGAAAACCGCCCTCATGTTTCTTCCTCCCGCTAAAAGCTTTTCCAAGCTGCAGGTCTAATAGAGACAGAGGCAAAGAATAACAAAAAATAGGGATTGTAATCTTTGGGCCCCATCTGGACAATTGATCAATCTCTCAACCCCCGTGCTGAATTTCACAGCTCATCAGTGGAAGACAAAAGAGGGTAGATTCCTCTGAGAACACACCCATTCAATTTAACAACTTCAGCCTTACTGGAAAATGTATACAATGTGCTAATGCCAAAAACAACATTTATCTGCATTTATTTCTGTCACTGGTGCTGAATAGCACTAAACATCAGGGGTCCCAAAACCTTTTCTCTACTTAAAGCCCGCTAAAATGACAAAGCTTTGGCTCAGAGACCCCTCCTGAATCCAACACCCACTACAAAATGCAATGCAGTGCCTACTTGTAGTTACACAACAAAAAGAGCACATGGAGGTAATTGACCACACTATCACCAGGGATGTGTAATCACTCTTTGTAGCCAGTTTTGCTTTATCTGGAAGATAATGTGTATATGTAATTCACCACATGAAAATATAAATGAAATATTCCTGAAAGGTTTTGCTGCGAACCAGTTGAAACTTCTTTAAGGACTCCGGTCTGGAAAACCCTGTGCTACCATAACCACTGCAGACCAGGCAATTGTACATTTCTGTATACGTTTCTGATCTAGATATTGACTGCAGGTCCATGCTCACATGCGTTCTCTGTGCATCTGAGTGGGTGTGTGACTGGTACTGGGAGCCAGCAGTCATGTATGTTTCAACGGGAGTATGCGCACGTTCACAGTGGAACATCCCAATCAATGTATGTCTGCATATGCTCGAGAGTATATGTGTGTGTCTGTGTGTATGTGCGTCTGAGCATGCATGAGTACATAACGGACTGCTGTGCATGTGTGTGTGCGCGTGTTTGTGTCAGCCCGCTGCTCTGAACTCACAGTTCTTTCAGTTTGGGAAGTGCCTGGATGGCCTCAGGGAACATCATCAGGTTGTTGAAGTTCAATTCCCTGGCAAAAAAAAACAAAAAACAGAAGTGGTATGGAAAATATTCACTCATTATTTCTCCTTTGTGCTGAAAACTGTGTGAACACAGCCAGAGATAAAGAAGGAGCTGTACAGACAATGAGGTGGGCCTGACACCACATGGAACAATCTCAGTGGGTCAATGTAAAGGCTTTCACTGGAAAAAGTTATGATTTGCATTTCTGAATTTCTGTAAATATACATTTAGTAAATGTGAACTTAAAATACCTTTATTAATCAACTAACCACTCAAAGATATTGATCATGTTACAGCTGCATTTGGATCAATAGATATGGCCTGTCACATTGATTTTCTGATATTTAAAAACAAACTTGTAATTGGTGTAAATGGTTTGATTATCGATTGCACCAAATTTAGAAACATCATAGCTGTACCACAATATGTTGCTAAGTCACTAACCTGCGAGGAATCTATGTACAATAGCAGGTGACATGAAATCAAATATACGGTACAGTTTACAACTTTCAAAAGTTGTTCTAATAGCTACTACTGTACAGGCACAAATCTACTGAAATAAGTTCACAAATGGTGATAAAGGAGTGAGCTTCTTGAACTGCAACTGTTAACGGGAATTCCTAACTTAATTTTAAACCCGATTTAATTTTAGCCCATCTACTTTCATTCGGAAAAAACTGTGCCATTGTGATCCCATGGTGCAATTCCCAAGAATGAGCCAATAGTTGCTACAGCACCAAGGTCGGCACAATTGGCAAGGATGGGTGTTTAAAACAGACGCTGTACCTTTCTACCTTTATAATAGCTTCAGCAGAGTTGCACATTGCACTGCAATGCACTCTGCAAATCATCCTTTGGCAGGCCTCAGTGTTGACTCTTTCCTGTTTTTTTAGTCTGCTGGAAAAGTGAAGCTGCAGTCACTCTGATTTACTGATATTGCTTTTGTCTGGATGCATTAATCCCAACTGCCTGCTAGTCAACAGCATCCAATTTTCCACTGTATTAATGAAAGCTTTTTTCATTTCATGTTATGAGGTAACAATGCAAAAATGCATCCTTCATATCATAACGATAGCTAAATTATAACATTCTCACTCAAAGTCAATGTTTCTTTCTTATTTTTGCTGAACTACCTTTCAGATGTAATAAGCATTTTTTAAAAGAATTCACTCATTGCTCAAAACACAATTCCTCAATACATAAAGTGAATTTAATGTACTGATTTCAAAGTGATTGTAGGCATTTCTATTCACATAAATGGTCACATGACTGATCTATAGATACTAAGATTTATGAGATACTGACTAGAAGCCCATCAATAGGCCTACTTTACAAAACCAGGGGATTTAAGGACAATACTTGAAAACAGTTTTTGTACAGTAATACATGAGTGTCATTTGCAAAACAAATGCAGTTTGCCAAACAAAAAACAGAACCTAGGGCCGTAAAATGATTTGGGTTCCTCCAGGCTAAAGACGTCAAGGCATTCTAATCCTTAACAGTACAGAAGGAAATGAACAATGAAAGAGGAAACTAGATAGCAATCTTGGACTATACATTATTTATCTTGGCAGCAATTACAAGAGGAAGTTGCTGCACCAATGTCCTGCTCAAGTGGAGAGAAATTATGTTCATCTGCGGCCGCCATCTTTGGAACAAAACAAGCGAAATCAGGCAGCCATGACCTGGGAGCAATGGTAAAGCCTGTACATTCCTAAATGTGGTCATACTTCACAAACTAGGCTAATGCTTTCTTATATGTTCTATGCTCATGCGATTGTGACTATTTCAAATTGTACAGAACTCAGATGAAGTCAAACTGTCAGCTGCTAAGTAAATGGTGAGCCTAAAGAACAAGGCATCCACAACTAAATGACATTAATCTTGCAGCCACTTAGCTTTCACAAAAATCTTCACAACAGAGAGAAACATTATCATCGTTTTTTTTTCTTGGATGTGATCGTCAAAGATCTTCGAGGGTAAGTATGGACCCTGATTGTTAATTTGAAGCCTACACCGAAAAAGAATTTCCAGAGGGGCCTTTCTCATCTAACAGCAAAATATCCTGTTATGCCATCTAAATCGAAAACTATCCCATCTAACATATGCATAATAAGTGATGATAATAAATGCAATTGGCGGTACCCTTTTGGCTCCAACTCTATATTGTATAAGAATGGCAGCGCTAAAAAACACATAAAACTGGTGCCTCTCTGGCTTGTCGTACAATAGCCTATACGGGTTATGACCAACCTACTAGAACCCGTTCCATTTTCCTTCCGCTCAATACTGGATGCCATCAAGATACAACACCTGCTTTACTCCAGATCTATGCAAAGCACCTCAAATAAAGATCACCACAGAGGCCCTGTTCTAATCTGGATCATGCAAGGAAAGACTGAGCTCATCTGCTATGGACGTAGCCTTGCTAATCATAACCTTAAAGTACCATGAGTCTGACCAGATTATTGCAGTGATAGGAGATAAGTCCACTCTGACCTCTGGGGGCATGCTTTGCGAATAACAAAATAGCCAGTCAGCCTACCTCATGTGATGAATCATGAATTCAGTCATTGGTAAAAACTTGGCAGAGCTAGTCAATTTGTAAGAAACTAACATAAAAATCTCAAACTTCCCTTTCTAGCCACTCGAGAGAGAGCGTTTGCCATCAAGACTATTATGGAAGACAGGGTGAGAGAAAACCTGCTGTCTGCTAAACCCAAATGCCTCTCTTTAAAGGCACTTTTATGGAGGCCTGGGGCCATTTTCTTCCTCTTATTTCATTTCATAAGAATGGAATACACGCAACGGTAACCAGCTAACTAACAAATACATAATGCACTGTGTGTAGCACAGAATTAAATAAGGTAGCCCACCAATGTAGGCCATTATCTGACATAATAGTTAGCTGGTTTTAGTGGCCAAACATACAACATAAAGCTTAGTGAGATAAAATGCAACAAGGTACTTTCACGGCTGACAATAGCTCGTGTTGACAGGCTGATGAAAAGGTACTGGCTGATGAGTTCATTCATTTAACTAGCTTGTCAGTGAATTTTAACAAAAAATGTTTACTTTTTGTAGCACTAGTGACATAAATATCATAATGCATTAATTGTCATGAAATAGGTTTAAGAAACTTAACTAGTCTCTAGCAACAGTTTTTCATACACCTAGTTAACTAATTTGCTCAGGGAGGACAGCAGGAAGGAGACTTGCTTGGCTGACAAGATAATGGACATGTGTTGTACTTCTGAATTCCATTCATGCTAACAAATACTTTTAACATCCACTTTTCAAGTTGGACTTTTCTCCGCGACTATGAAAGATTGCCTGTTTGGAACTTTCTAAATGTATTTTATTGAACTGCAAGATTGTAAAAAGACAAAAGTTGTTATGATAAACAGCCAAGCGCAGACAAAATGTAGGCCGTTTTAAATCAGAAGCTGCCTGTCATGCCTCGCCAGGTCTAACCATGTATAATTTGTCCACTGAAGAACGTTTTGACTTGTAAAAAATGTATGTAATGTGTGTTTTTAACTGCTGCACTACAATATAATATATTACAGTATAATTCAAATGCATTCCTTTCAGGTCTCAGGCTATTATAATGTGTAAACCTCTGGTCAGTGTTAAAGCGGTTATAACTTTGAATTATTACAAATTAAAAGTAAAAAGGTTTCTTTTTACAAATACATGCTAATCACTAGGGATGGGAATCGTTAGATTTTATTGATACCGATGCCATTATCGATTCCGCTTATCGATCCCATTCTTTATCGATTCCTTAAATATTATTTGCTCCCAGGCTATTAAAAGACCAACTATTACTATTGGGTGGTCATCTAAAATGGATTCAATTACACAATATATAAAGTATAAAGCATTCGTTTTTCATTCATATTTCTTAGTCATATCATGGAAAATATATATCTGCTATAGGCCTGCACAAGTGGCAGAGCATCCAATAAAAGTCTGAATTGTATAATTCTGTAAATTGAAATGGCATTATAAATGTCATTTGGCTTGATCAATACGAGTGCTTAAAAATATCAGACATCAAAGAAAATAAGAGACACCGGAAAATAATGAAAAAGGACGCGAGAAGAGAGGATAAATTATCAGTTTAACGTTATGTCAAAAAAAGATGGCTAAAATATTGTTGTTTAACCGCTGCTCTGTGATTGGGATATTTAGTAGTTTCATACGAAGATCGCAAACTTTACTTATGAGTTAGTTACGCTCCGAGGCGTGTTTCATAAAGCTGCACCGTAATGTTTGCGTTGGTTTCTGTATTATCAGAACAGTTTCAACTGTCACCATTCTCCCCTATCTCATTTAGCCTATACATTTACATGGAAGAAAGATGAGATCTTTAACGTTACCTGAGGCAAGCTGGCTTCTATTATTAGCTGAAGATGACGAAGATTGAAGATTATCATTTAGCTAATTTAGGTTAGTTATTCGCTTTCCAAATCTAGGCTACTCATCTGTGCGTCGCCAAGCAGGCAATCGTTGTCAGATTTGTCTACCGCCAATCAACACACTGTAGTTTTACACTTGTAGTTGGTTATTGACTCCAGTGGTAAGTCCACACACTCCACAAATCTGTTATAGTTCTGAATAGTTGATCATTTCCGAAGACGGATCACAAAATGGAGCTTACGCGAACACATTTTCTATTGATTTGTAAATGATAGTAGCAGCAGTATTAGCTTTTTAAAAATTATGCTTACATTTTATATTTTTAGACGGGGCGCCAAACTCTGCCTGCCATCATTCGCTGATTGAATGAAAAACGACGGCGCACATGACGTGACGTTGTTTTGTTATGCGTAGCTGTCGGGAATACATGCTGGAATCGATAAGAGAATCAATAAGAGAATCGATAAGCTTGAAGGCGTACGATTCCGAGGAATCTGACAACTTGGAACCGGTTCCTAATGGGAACCGGTTCCTAATGGGAACCGGTTCTCGATCCCCACCCCTACTAATCACATTATATAAAGTTCTATGTAGTAATTGGGATGTCAGGTATGTCATGCCCCATACCCCATACAGCACAGAGAGTTTGTCACTTTTCAGGGTTTCATACAGAAATAACCACAATGACCACAAACTCTCAGCCCTTAAAACATTAACTTCTGTATGTTCTTACCTCATGTAACCACACAGAATTCAGATACTTCACACATCCACACAATAAAGCCACAAACTTATTTTGCCATTTCTTCTTCTTCTTCCTATTCTTTTTTTTTTCCTGCCAAATTTGTCATCAGCAATTATCCATACCCTCAAAGAATAATCTAAAAAAACAACAAAAAAAACAAACAACTCATCCACCAATGACAAGGCCTCATGATACTCCACCAGGTACCAAAGGGTAAAAACAACGTGCACAATGCACATGTTATGGTTTTTACATACAAGAATGTTCTTTTCACATTAAAGAATATAGTTTTCTTGCAAAGGCTAAGAAATTTAACAGTATTAACTGTTCACTATTTCACTTGTACTTAAAAAGAGATGAGTCACCCGAGACGGTCTGGTAGCCTAGCCTACTTGCTACCAACAAAAGGTTTACCGCAGGTAACGTTTACGCAGTATGGGAACAAATATCCCATTTGTCTGGCAGAGAAAATAAAGTTTTAACGCAAAATATGAACTGGTTAAAGGTATACTATGTAGTTTCATTGTAAACAACTCATTCTTTGTATACATTCAAATTTTCTCCCCAAAAATCATTGTATGTGTCCTTGTGGTCTAATAAACATGTTGTATTTCCTACCTCATAAGTCGTTCGCAAAGTGTTTTTTTGTTAATGTTTTTAATGCTACACTGTTGACATCCCGCCGCCATTTTTAAAGCCAGAGACAGCTAAAATTGTGTAAACGTCATGAATGGGCGGTTCCTGCTCATTTGATTGACATGGCCAGGCCATGTGGGCAGGCTTCCAGGTAAACTCTTATTTTAGCTTAGGCTACTTACCTTTACGTACGCATCGTAAACAATTTAGACATTCAGGGCCGAAACATACCTTACATTACATTTACATTACAGGCATTTAGCAGACGCTCTTATCCAGGGCGACTTACACAACTTTTTATCATTTTTTACATATTATCCATTTTTACAGCTGGATATATACTGAAGAGATTTAGGTTAAGTACCTTGCTCAAGGGCACAACGGTAGTGTCCTACCTGGGAATCGAACCTGCAACCTTTCGGTTACAAGGCCAGTTCCTTAACCATTATACTACACTGCCGCACCGATACCTCACGCAAATACACGACCGTGGACGCTTCAAGCTACGCAAACAGTTTTTCTTTTGTCATGACATTTGTGAAAGACAAGTCAGAGCGTTGCAGCGAGGGACGCTATAGCAGGCAACAACAGTAAACAACCTTCTTGTTTGATCCGTGCTTTCCTCGGGTTTGTCTTTCACAAATGTCATGGCAAAAGAAAAACTGTTCGCATAGCTCGAAGCGTCCACGTTTGCGTATTTGCGTGAGATATGTTTCGGCCCTTACTCATTAGCAAGATGTTTTCAGCCGAGGAGGTAACAATATCATTATAAAAATAGCGACTATACACCTAGCTAAGGCTATCTATTGTCGTGATGTTTGTTCATTGTTGACAATAGTCTATTTATCACATTGTTTGACCAAACCTTGATCATGTAAATGGTGACTACATTACATGCTGAAAGCATATAAGTTAGTAATCTTAGCTATTGCTCTGTAAATTTGACCACTGTTCATTTTCATGAAATAATTCAAAATCATAATTTTGTAATTCTGCTCGGTTCATTCTGTAGCCATCAACATCCAGTGGTCGCAGCCCCAGAGTAAGGGTGAGGGGGGCAGTTATGTTTGCGGTGGGCGAGGCAGGGCCAGGGGAAGAGGACAGCTTGATCAGAGTGACCGTGATAGAGCCGACAGACTCCGGGAGGAGAGAGTCCACGGTCAGAGAAAATATGTGTGAAACGTCACTACAATGCTCGTGCGTCGTCGTGCGTGTCTGAGAAGATACGCAATTTTCGGGGATTTTTGTAATTAAACCTCAAAATGAATGCAACTCCTTAGTTAGTAGCTAGGAAAACACGGAGGGCATATGTCCAGGATGTGAATAGCTACAAGGCGGCATTTGTTGGGGGAGTAGGCTACAATTCTCTAGTTAGAGAAATGAGGTTCAAGGATGTGGAGTAGGCTATTTGATCTCTACATCACAACGGCACCGAGCAGATCAGATAGGCTGCCGTCAACAGAGGCTGTCAGACCACATTCTCTTGAGATGGTAAGATGAAAAAACACAGTGCCAAGTTTCATTAAATAATTTAGGACATATTGGGTAGCATTGCTTTGGAACAGAGCTTAATTAAATAAATAGTTTAAAGGAGCTATATGTAACATTGACACCGAGCGTTTAAAATGGGTACTGCAGTCCAAATTCACAATATTGGAGAGAGTCGAGACACTGAACGAACACGAGCGCAAGATGAGCCGAGCGCAATATTATATTTTGACATGAGCTTATTCTATTTTGACAATGACAAGCGACGACGAGTCCTACACTGTAAGTTGATCAGCTAATGTATACGTTTGCAATTTGTTTATTATTTATTGTTAGCAAATTATAAACCAGCTCATGTGGATTTTTTATAACTCTGTCAATGTTCGCTAGATGCATGGCTGGCTATGTTTACGGTCACACAGATATAAGCTAACGTTAGTGGTATGTTTAGCGAGTAAATATATACATATATATATTTAAATCCTTAGCTAGCTAGCTAAATGGAAACGATGTTGAACTTAGCTTAGGCATTCGTACATCGGCTGTCGGAGTGCCGGAGTACATCTGGTTGTTCGTAATGGGCAGTGGACTCGGAGTCAACTCGGAGAATAGTGAATCACACAGGCCAAAACAAATACAGACGTTCCGACCCGGAATGGAAATTTCAAAGGAGAACCAACGTGGTATCACGCGTACTCGTCACATAGCGACGCTTCTGCCCAAGCGCCGCTATGTGACGCCAAAGGTAGCCTTTTGCGTCGTATATTGATGTAGCCTTTTGCGTCGTATATTGACGGTTGTGGCCACATAATTTCTTTGGTTGTGGCACTTCAATATTATGCTTTTTTATGCTTTTTTTTTTCTCTTCATCAGGTAGAGCGTTACGTGAACTCCTGTGGTCTGGCTCGCCCACTATCTTAACAGTTTGGGCATGAGCCCGAGTTACATGAACTCCTGTGAGGTTATGTTTAGGGGTTGGGGGTGGGGTACGGGAATCACGAATTCAGAAAAATCTACGCGCACACAGCGAAGACTGAGCGTGCATGCGCGCAGTCGGTTATCATGAGCAAAGCCTTCGCCATAGTAGGATTCATAAATTTGTGACCGAGTGCGTCAACTAATGATGCAAAAGGCCTCCTTCTGCGTCTAAAGGATGACGCCGTAGGCTGCTGCCCAAGCGTCACTTGATGACGCCTTGGGAATGAGACCAGGCTGTAGCATTGTTGTCGGAGAAGCCAGTATTTCGACAGAGATCATGTTTCCTTAATCTCTGATGACATATCATGGTCATTTTGAATGACATGTGGGCGGCAGTGTAGTGTAATGGGTAGGGAACTGGGCTTGTAACCCAAAGGTTGCAGGTTCAATTCCCAGGTGGGACACTGCCGTTGTACCCTTGAGCAAGGTACATAACCTGCATTGCTTCAGTATATATCCAGCTGTGTAAATGGATAAATGTAATAAGATGTAATAAGAAGTTGTGTAAGTCCCTCTGGATGTAATGTAATGTAATTTTATGATTTAGTACAGTAAATTTGTTACATATAGCTCCTTTAAATTAGTGTGAGCTACGATAGGCAATACTGTTTGTTGTAACTTGGCCTCATTTTGATATCAATACTTTTAAAGGCAGGCCTAGTTTTTTCAAGTTTTAATTAATGACTTACACAGTGCGTTGTAGGCTATGCATGAGTAACTTGGCAGTTTTGTATGTTGAAAACATTTTTTTGTTGAGATATATCTTGGCAAGCTTGGCATGTGGAGATTAAAATATGTAGCAGATTTGTGGTGTGTAAGGGTAAAGTAACTAATAAGTAATCCTGGCAGATCAGCAAGTCATTACATGCATTACAGACAATAAAAGTTAATTTATTCATATCTGATTCTTGCATAAGCCTATCTTGTATATACTTGCAGCACTCCTCTGAATAAAACACATTAGTTTCCTTGTTATCCTAAAAAAAGCAATTAACTATGGATCCTTAAACTTCAATTATATGGCTCAATTTTAGAAAAAGGGAAACAATCAAAACATGAACACTAAAAATAAATTGTTTTAAATATTTAACTTCAGGTCAATGAAGACCACTTCAGTATCTGCAATTAGCACAGTACATGCATATGAAAATACCTGGATACTAATCTGTCAGTGCAGTGAGATGGGTTACATATTAGCCTAACTGAAACAAACACTCTACAGGGTTTGCATGATTGTTGATTTGTCCAAATGTCATCACAGAGCCTGCCTTTTCAAAGAACTATAATTTCACTTCTATGAATCGCGTTAGTGTGCACAAAAAGAAGACAATCACATATTTGACACCTGCAACTACACTTTTGAAACACTGCATTATAATGACGTACTTACAGTGTTTCTAGGTTGTCAAGGCCTGCAAAGCAATTCTGTCCAATCTCCTTTATTTTATTGTTGTGTAGATGCCTGAAAGAATAATGACCACATTTCACACATTCAGCCTGTGTTAAATAGACATGGATAGCACAGAAGTATCATCACACCTGTATTTAAACTTGGAAAACCCATTGATATGTATGATCACATAAATAAGAATTAAACTAAGTTGTTACTCACAGCACCACTAGGCTAGAGAGGTTGGCAAAGGCATTATCAGGAATGTAGGCGATGCGGTTAAGGGCCAGCGTCAGCGCTTGCAGGTTGCCAAGGTGACTCAGAGGCCCCACGGGCACCTCCGTCAGGCTGTTGTCGTCCAGCCACAGGTGGCGTAGCTGATGCAGGCCCTCAAAGCTGTCCTCCGGCACCACCGTGATGTGGTTCGCATCAAGCCGCCTGCAGAGAGACCACATGCTCATCAGTTTCCGGCGATTGTGGCGATCAACTGTCTTACATGAATAAATGGTGAACTTTTGCAAAGTCTCGAAAGCCCAAATGTTATGTGGATGTCATTCTACCCTTGATGTTGTTTCTGTTGTCACAGGTTTCTTTATGGAGCCTAATATGGCCTAATGCCTAGGTAAAAAATGAAATCCATGCTTGTAGATCCAGTTGTGAAGAGATGGACCTTTTCAACGATACACCTCAATGAAACCCACTACACACACAACCATGGTCTAATTGCCACAGCCACAAACCACCAGAAATACCCAGTCAACAACACACAAGCAAGGAAATACTAAATAATAAGTTAGCCTGATCTTGGATTCAGTGCTATAAAATACCCACATATGTTTAATTGTCTATGTTATGTCTTTATTTGTGCAGTTGTAAAAACAAATTCCAACCACAAATCCCACAAAGTTTTAAGTGGATTCTCATTGCTGGGAGACAGTCTAAGAAAATGAGTCCTTCATTATCATCTGTCAGAGCAGGACTCCTGGATGGTGAACTCAGCCATGGAAAATTCCTCCCCAGGGTCTGGAATGAATCCTGACCCTGCCAACACTGACTGTGGCTGTAAGGTGGCAATGATAGGAATAACTTCTCCATAAAAACTATAATAACGCTGGACTCAGTTGAGTGCGTGTAGACGGAGCAGCTTTTGAATAACAGACTGTGGAAGGGAAGGGGGCAGGGGGAGTACACCTGTCGGGTCGGTGCTAAGACATCACTCAACACTGTAAGCATTTATCTGGTGCTTGCAAACCACAGGTTTTCATGATCTCATTAGAGAGGCCTCCTGAGATCACATCCCTCAGTCCATGGGCAGGAGTGGCAAACAAGCCTAGACACTGCCTGGGTGCTCTTCCGCAGTGAAACGCATCACATGAACTCAGGGCAGAGCCCCTCTTGCCCCAGGCCATGGGCATCGGCTTTTCCGTGCAGACAAGAATCTGCCTCAATGGCTTTCTGTTGTCTGACCACAATGAAGATCCCGGCCAGATAACTGAAGCAAAAATATTTCCTGTTTGTGAATGACAAACCTCCTCTTCCCCCTTCTGCATAATGACCCCTCAAGTAGGGATGACCTGATATTTATCCCCCCCGACATGGGCTCCAGACCTCTGCTAAAGCAAAATAACATTCAAATGACAAAGAAACTTGGATGTAAGGTAGCCCGGAAGTGTATGAAACACAGTAAGTTTACAGAAATACAAACTGCAAAACAAAAACAACATAAACACCACCACTGGTGCTTAGGCCAAAATAATTAAAATAATATGCGGTGGTACAACGGTAAGAGCGCCGACTTTCAGTCGGTGCAGTTGTGCTCCGAGGATCAGGGTTCGCACCCCGGTCCTGCCAGATCCGAGCATGGCCGGCGCCCTGTGGGAGCAGCAATTAGCGGCTGCTTCCGGGTGGGGCGAGGGGCTCGGAGAGAATCGCTGCACGCATAGCGGCCCTGGGCGAGCTGGATTCATGGTCAGGAGCTCGAGGAGTCGCGCCCTGTAGAGGACGTGGCGACCTCCTTCCTACTACCGGCTGACAGGGTTGTGTAGCGGTGGTTGTGTAGCGGTGGTTCTCTAGCGGTTGCTACACGGGGGGGGGGGGGGGGGGGGAATTTAATTAGAATAGGGGTTCAATTGGCTACTAAATTGGGAGAAAATGGGGGAAAAATCAGAAACAAAAAAATAAAATAAAATAAAGATGTATTCCAGGGCTCGACATTACAATTGGCCCGCTGGCCCGGGCGTACTTTTAGAACACTCCAGGCCAGCTGATCATTCGTTCCACTTGCCCGCCAGGGCAAGTTAAAGGGATAGTTCAGAATTTTGGACATAATGTCTCAATTACGACTTACCCATGATGTAGTTGATTGATGGAAACCATTTTCAGCTAATTCCATGCTGTCCTTCTTTTGGACATACACACGTTGCTAATGCTAGCGCAACTCTATGGTAACCGGTAGCATCCACTACCAAACTCACTTAAACACTCCACAGTGCACCCAAAGCAAATAAAATACGACAGTCTATCAGGGTTATTTTGAGTGTTTATACCATCATTTTTGAAGTCAAACTATCGTTGAATCCTTTACTTTGTGCTGACCTATATTCTCTGTGGAAGTACGGCGGCGGAGCGACCGTGGCCATTGCAACTTGTTGGTCTTCTTTGTTCTTGTAGTTGACCAGTGTCGGGCACTACATTCGTAGGTAACGTAAAGTATCGCTCCGCCGTTTATTTGCTTTGGGTGCACTGTGAGTGTTTAAGTGCGTTTGGTAGTGGATGCTACCGGTTACCATAGAGTTGTGCTAGCATTAGCAACGTGTGTATGTCCAAAAGCAGGACAGCATGGCATTAGCTGAAAATGGTTTCCATCAATCAACTACATCATGGGTAAGTCGTAATTGAGACATTATGTCCAAAATTCCGAACTATCCCTTTAAAATATTTCTGTTAAAAAATCTGTACAGTAAAAAACTGTATAACACATACTGCTACAACTTCAAAGTTTCATATGTCTCATAGTTGAAAGGCAGCCGCAGCAGACCGAGCTCCGCGCGCATGCAGTCACTGCTGTCAAGCACTCTCACCGCAGGCTGCGCTTCGCACGTATGAGTTGAGGGAGAGTGACAAAATATATCTCAGGAAGAGAGAGCGAAAGTTTCAGCTAGGGCTGTGCTGGCGATCAGTTAACAGAGTAGGCTTAACCGAGGTAACATGCCCCTATGAAGGCAAAAAACAATTAACCGTCCGTTAAAAAATGTCATTCATTTATTTATTTTGCGCATATCATATAGCACGACACTAGTATAGCTATCCCAAGCGATACACAATAACTTGTTCTGTTGTGCTTGGAGAGTGCATGGGGGGAGGGGACATTGTTGTGTGCCGGTGTGGCAGGCAGATACACTGCCCGGCCAAAAAAAAAGTCGCCATTGCACCCGTCATGCATAGTGCCCACTGTACAAGCCTCTGGAGGCAGTGTTATGATCTGGGGTTGCTTCAGTTGGTCAGGTCTAGGCTCAGCAACATTATGCAGCAATTAAATGAAGTCAGCGAAGTACCTGAATGTACTGAATGACCAGGTTATCCCATCAATGGGCATATGCCAGGATGACAATGCCAAGATTGATCGGGCTCAAATTGTGAAAGAGTGGTTCAGGGAGCATGAGGAATCATTTTCACACATGAATTAGCCACCAGATTCCTGACCTTAACCCCACTGAACGTCTTTGGGATTTGCTGGAGAACACTTCACGGAGTGGTTCGACTCTCCCGTCGTCAATACAAGATCTCAGCCAAAAACTTATGCTATTCTGGATGGAAATAAATGTTGTGACATTGCATAAGGTTGTCGAAACAATGCCACAACAATGCACGCCGTAATCAAAGCTAAAGGCGGTCCAACGAAATATTAGAGTGTGCAACTTTTTTTTTGGCCGGGCAGTGTTCAAGGCTGGGTATTTGTCACAGAAGTCGCGCGTGTGACGGATCTGTGATTTTTGCCATTTGGCAGTTCCGTGACTTTCCTCGTTTTTTTTGCCATTTCTGCGATTACCCCCGTTTTAGTGCTTTCCGTGATTTTTCGACAGATTTGGGCTGTCATCCTTAATGTAGCCTACAGTGTGATTTGTATACGTCTGAGCATTTTAAGTATATTGCCAAATGCTGGGAGAAACAAAGTGCAAATGTGTAGGCCTATACCAATTGTGGAATTTGCTGGGATAAAAATTCCAGTCCTTGTCAGTTGTTGTAACAAAATAAACTTTAAAGAAATAAAAACAGTCACGGTAACCCTGTAGCCTATTATTAATTTAGTAATGCAATTTGAGAATCCTCTGTTTCTAACAACGTTCTGTTTAAAAGCATGCACTTTCTTTCCGTGATAGGCAGAAACGAGAAAACGCACCAGCCTATAAATGCATTGTACTCGCATGATTAAGCAATTGAATAATCTATTAATTAATTGAATAAATTAGTGTTTTATTATAAAACACTCCGTCTGCCCCTATTTTCAGTTCTCTCCATGACTAGTCAATATTTTCCGTGACAAAAACCCAACCATAATCATGTTTTATGAATCGCCTGTATAGCAATGTTGCATATGATTGTTGTTTACACCAACTGTAATGGCAAATTATGTTTAGCATATGCCTTTTACAGATTTGCACTGAAGCTGAAGCTTATACTTTTATACTTGTAATAGCCCATTTTATTTGGCTTCTTAAATGCCTGTATGGCTTGGTTTTGGACGCTCAGAGCAGTTTACTCAAGGCTGCTGTTATAATGACTGTTTACTTCTGTCATTTTATTAAAGGGTAATTCCACCCAAAAATTATGTTTTGTTTGTAGAAAAGTAGCTCTCTTCCTGATTAAAATGAGCTCTCAGCCAACTTTCTACCTGTTGTGAGAGCAGAGATAAAGCCCCAAACTACTGCGCATGTACCAGGTACATGGTTTACGATAAACTACATCGGCCAAGGTACTTGCAGTTCAGACAATAGGTTGTACGCTGATACAGTATGGAACACATGATTGGCTCAATGGCTGTAAGCCATCAAGGGTCTAAGGTATCAAACGAGCCCCAAACCATCACTCTGCGGCCAGATATGGAGTAGATGTGAATGGATCACTTTAAGGGTTGTTTCTCCTGACTTTTTTCCCCATAGAGTTCTATAGGAAAATGAGTCAGGAGAAATAACCCGTGCAGTGATCCATCCACATCTACTCCATACCTGGCAACAGAGTGATGGGTTGGGGCTCGTTTGATAGCTCAGACCCTTGATGACTTACAGCCATTTAGCCAGCCATGTGTTCCATACTGTACCAGTGTAATTTACTGCTAAATCTAGTCTCACCCCCCAATTCCCATAGAGATCCATTCAAATGCAGAGAGGTTATAGTATCACTTGTAACAGTACCTGAAAATGAGATATCAAGAGTCTTTTGATGTTGATGGGTCACAGACTTCAGGAAGTAACAGCATGCAAAGGATATGCGACCAAATATTAAATATGATACTTTAAAAATATGTTAAAGCAAAGGGTATGAATACTTCTGTAAATAAGAGATTTCAGTTTTAGATTTTTAATACATTTGCAAAAAATTCTAAAAACATGTTTTCACTTTGTAATTATGGGTTAGAGTGTAGATTGATGGGCAAAAATGGCAATTTTATCCATTTAAAATTAAATCTACAATGCAATAAAGTGTCCAAAAAGTGAAGGGGTATGAATACTTTCAGGAGCCACTGTATACGCGGCTCCCTGATCCCCAGTGTAGGCTAATCAGCATCTTAACTTTAGCTCCAGTATCCCTGGCTGTCCCTGTAATTTAGAGCCATGTTGCAGCCAAATAGAATCGAGTTCAGAAATTGTAAGAGGTTTACCTATTCTGGCACTTGTCCTTTACACAAATCGCAAGTGGCTAAGGCTGGCTATGTGCCGTTCTCTTACAATCAGTGTCTGGCATGGTGGGGGAGCCCTAGTTTTGATTTCCCCCAATTCTATGCCTGTTGTATTAAATTGCTATTGCATCCAATTGGTTCATTTTCTTCATTGGGGGGTCAATTCTTGACAGTAATGTTCCTGGGCCAGTGGTTACAATGGTGGGGTCAGTGACTTTGAAAAGGCAAACTGACCTTAATATCAACCCCTGTATTCATTCAGTAATGAGCACAAATTAATTTTACTGTAGCCATTTAAAGCTGGAGTTGGCAACTTTAAAAAAAATCTATCGTGGAATGGTCATGCTTAGATGGTAGCAATTATAGAAAGAGATGCTGTACAATAAATGCGGCACCATACAGCACATTATGTTTATACCCTAAAATTCTGCATTCTAAAACCAGGAATTTGGCCCAGATTCTTGTTTTCAAAACAAAGTGGCTCATGACGTGAACCAATCAAAGAGATAGACCGGTTCACGTTGTGACCCAATCAACAATGAGATTTCGTACAGCTAGTGTAGACTGACTTTCACCCGCTCCTGTCTGCATCGGCGAACGGGAATAAGCATAAGTTTATCTGGGGTCTTTATAAGATTGGCTGGCTATATAATTCAGCTAGCCATCACTGTAAATTGCAGTGTTTGAGTAAAACTCGCTCACTGAAAGATTAGCTCCAAACATGCCATGCATGCAAGGAGGACAAAGAATATTTCTGAGCTAGAGGTGTTCTGCCAGGAAGAATGAGGAAAAATTCCAAAAGCAAGAATTGAAAGACTCTTAGCTGGCTACATGGCTACAGGGAGCGTTTGCAAGCTGTTATAGTTGCCCGAGGAGGAGTTACAAAGTAATAACTGGCAGGGTTCCCAAACTTTTGCACATGGCCGTTTTCCATTTTTTATTATTTTGAAACTGTAAAAATATAAATAAGAAGTAATCTTGCTTAAAAATTTGAAGAAATGTGTCATGATTAACTTTGTACCATTTAGAGGTCGATGGCTCGTTTCACAAAAGCGATTTGCGAGGATTTCCACTCGCAGATCACACTTTCTTGTCAAAACACGTTTATACTTCTAAAAACTATAGGCCACTCGCACATACAATTCTTTCCTCGCAAAGACGAGGAGGCACGCTCCAGAAAGAATATTCTTTGTGACCGCTTCCACCATTTAGATAACTACGGAGATTAGTTGCTAGAAAGATATCCCTTACAAAAAAGTAGTAGCCTACATAAAGGTTTAAGTACATACTGTTTATTTCAAGGTAGACTATAGTTTACGTAGACAACTTTATAAAAGTAAATAGGCCTGTATTTAAAGTATTTCCAGTATTTATATATTTCCTGGAACTAAACGTTAAGTATAGGCTACTACGATTTATGAACTACTTCTAAACTTGTAGGCTACTATCCTAAATTGATACACTTGAAGGATTTGAAACCATGATCTGAATTTACTTCGGCAAAGTAAAATGAAAGTGCACTTTAAGTAGCCGATACTGTCTGGAATTTAGTTCAGAAAAAGTGTAAAGACATAGGCCTTCTTTTATAAACTTCTTTTTTGTAAGGGAAGGAATATTATGCTTATGCGACCTTCTTGATCTGACCCTACCTGTCTCGCTTCAAATAGTGACAGCTCTGCGCTTCCTGACACCCGGCAGCTTTCTGTGGGTTGTCCGGACATCGGACAATGTCATGGAATAAGCAACGAAAAGTCCAATTCGTCCGTAAAGTGACGACAGCACTACGCATTGTAAATTGCCTACTTATTTAATTCAGCCGCAACACAGATGTCAAGTGAAAGGAGACATTTACGCACCGTGTGGTCTCCCAAAACTCCTTGGTGCAATTGATGGGTCGCAAATTCCCACCAGGGCATCGACAGAGAACGAACCCACTTTTGTGTGTAGAAAAGTAGCCTCACACTCGTTGTATGTGATGCCCTGGGACTAAATGGGAGCACACATGACAGCTACATTTGGAGCAACTGTGTGAGCAATTTGTATCACCACTTTCTGACATTGGCTTCTAGGTGACAATGGGTAGGTAGGCCTACTGGGGAAACCTAATAGTTAAAATGAAATAAATATTTCAAATTACATTTTTATATTAGCCTACAATGCGTATTTCCAATTTAATCTAAACACAAGGTCAATTTTTCAACCCACCCCAATCTTGCTATGTAGCCTTAATGGTCAGCATTCAGCAGATGATGCAGTTTATTCACAGCCTAATTAGGTTATCAAATTACATTTTTTCCTGAAGGGCAAATGTGAATTGTGTTTTGGCATAGTTTTAATATGATATTTTTAATATTATAACGTTGGATTATGGTCAGACACGATAAACTGTAACAATTTCGGTTATTAAAAGTGTTTTGAATATTTTCCAGACAGTAGAGTAGCCTGTATTCCATCGCGACACCTTTGCGTTTTGGGATAATTGACAGTTCGATACAAAAGACGAGGTATATGCAAACGGGATATAATATCAAATGTCCACCAGTTTCCTAGATAAAATAAACCCCTGCATAATAATCAACAACAAACTCATACTCATGTTATCTCTCCCTCATGTTACGTCATGCATAAATTGCTCATTCGTTTACCTGCACAGCCTGCTGTACTGCATACAGAACAATTTACTCATGTGGAACAATAACTACTAAATAAACACTTCAGACGTCATTTCATTAAAAAAAAACTCGGAACAACATGTGTAATTTTGCTGGCTAGCTTGCCATTGTTACAATATAGTAATGTTAGCTATATTCATTTAATTCAGAGGGATTCGTTTTATACATAACAGTGAATTCGCACTGGTATACCGGCAAAAAACTCTTACCTTACTCCACTCAGCGTCACTGAGACAAGATCGCAAAAACATCTTCCGGCTAGGACCTGCTGCACGGAGAAACGTCTGAATAACCTAGACATAACTAACCAAAAACTGTATGAAAGAGACTGTAAAGTAAAAAGATAAACAGCCGCCGTTACCTAATGAATTATACTTTGCAAAACGGAATGTAGCTAGCTGCTACAAGCTAAAAACACTCTGGGCCATCTTGGTACGAACATTACGCATGGACGCCTCCTCCTCTTACGCAAAGTTCTATCTACATGACTTCCGAAGGCATTGTGTTGAATGAGGGCTTGTCTGAAAGATAAGAGTCTTCGCTATTGGCTGGAATATTTGACAGACAGTTTAAAACCCCAATGGAAAGCAAATAATACTCGCAGTGGAGGCGGGTCGATGCAAGTTTTTCCCACTTCAGATAGGCCTATTGTGCTATCAGTCAAAGAAATACACCCAATTGACAACGGGTTTGCATAAAACTCTGCAATAAGGTACAAATCCCCTTTGGCTAAAATATAGTAAGCCACGGGATTGGTACTCCAGAAACTGGCTGAGTTTCACAACGCCAAACAGAACACAGCCAAACTACTCGTGATGAAGTGCGGTTTAAAATTTGAAAAAAATCATGTACAGCCTTATGAAAGCTTTATTTTATTTATTTTTAGACTTCTTGAAGTCTAAAATTTTCACAATTTTTCAAAACAAAGTTTTGTGAAGTACAATTAAGCAGAACAGTTTACCAGCACATTGTTTATGGTGTGACATCAAGCTGCAATACACGTTTGCGAATTAGGTCGTTTCCAACGTAATTTACGAAGTTTTAACTCGACGTTTTGGGCTTAAAAACCACTTTCCCAGAAGGAATGGATATATCTTAAGGATATTTAATCAAAATATTGAGTTGAGCAGTTTATTATATATTATTAAATTAATGAAATGTATAATTTAATAATTTCCGTAACGCCCGCGTTACCGCTAGGGGGCGTTTGGCAGCAAGATGTTAAAGGCAATGTCTCTGACACATTGAAAATTTATGTTTTTTAGTAGAAAGCTGGCAACCCAGGGGGCAGGTACAAGAAAGGTCATTAGAATATCATGCCCTGTGCCACCCACATTTTGAGAAATGCATGTGCGTAGTGCAGGTTAGAATACAGCATATCTCATCCCGTGTTAAATCCGTGCAGGAGAGGCACTTAAGTGCATGACTTAAGTTGGCCATCTCTGAATCCTGCCCTTAGATATTAACTGTAAAAGGCATTTTGACCAGGAGTGCCCAAATTGTTGCATCGCACTGTACATAATTGATATATTACAAGCAGTAATACTTACATATCGAGGAGGAAATCTCTGCCTCACCAAGCGAATATACACTGGCGCGAATATTATAATTCATCACGCAAAGTTTTAGCGACGCAACTAAACATACTCAGTCGTATTTTTTTGTTCCAAGCATTAAATAAGACATGTTAAACACAAGCTTATAATGTCCTCTATTGGATATAACAATCACCAGAATGAAGTGGAATGCATGAAAAAGACTTGAACAGCAGGCAGGGTTTTACGCGTAGATGTTTCAGATAATGCACTAGTGTTGTAGGGGGATGTGTATTTCTCAAACGGATTGTTACATTAGAGGCATTTAGCAGACGCTCTTATCCAGAGCGACTTACACAACTTTTTAGCATATTACCCATTTATACAGCTGGATATATACTGAAGCGATTCAGGTTAAGTACCTTGCTCAAGGGTACAACGGCAGTGTCCTACCTGGGAATCGAACCGGAAACCTTTAGGTTACAAGGCCAGTTCCTTAACCATTATACTACACTGCCGCACCAAGACAATAAATGACCACTGAATCTTGAAAGGGACTATCTCTATGGTAGGATTTTATATTTATTATGTCAACACATTGCCCCTAGAATACTGGTCTGCTTTGGGTGACTCTGTGTGGATATGCACAGTTGCACAACAAGTCTGTGGATGCTAGAAGACCTGAAATAAGATATCAAGGGCTCTATCTTGGCGATCTTGGCGCTTGGTCTAAGCGCTTGGTGTAAGCGTATGGCGTAAAGTCCATTTACGGCGTGTCCAAGTCCACGTTTTCTATTTTAATGCCGTGTTTTTTGGGCGCTAAGCACGATACAACGTGCAAATGGGCTGAACCTAGTCTCTTCATTAATTATAGGTGTGTCTTGGGTGTGACATGCAATAAACCAATTAAAATGTCATATCCCATTCCCTTTAAAGGCCTGCTTTTCCACCTTGGCGGATTGCTTGATGGCGAAACAGACATGCTCGTGCGTGTAATATTGATTAATAACATAAATAGCGTTATTTTGCCTTAATGATGACACTAAATACAATAAAGCTGTCAGGTTGGCAACCCATATGTTCACGCATATTTTCCCTTGTTTTATAATGTCCGGTTTATGGAAATGTGACCAACCTGGTTTACTCGTAGCGTAATGCTTTAAAACAATCACTTTCCCAGGAAGACCGTGCAACATGCGACTTACAGCAGGGGAAACAGAACATGCAGTGCACATGCAGAGAATGGCATTAAAATTAATTGTGAATTAATTGTGTAACGTGCTGCAAATTTGTTTACGTTTCTAATTAGACGCTTAGCTCTCTTTTTTCAATCGTTTTGTTCAGTTATGGAATAACAGGTGAAATCAGCTGGGTTTTAATAAGCTGAGAGTATGGAAACCTGGTCACTGTAATTTAAAAAATATTAAGGACGAAGAATACTAAGGTTCAAATTCAGTTAACATGGTGACATTTATCTCCGTTGTTTTATCGTAGGCTATGGACAAAACCTTATGCACGCTGTAGCTTAGGCTATTTGAAAAACAATAAATGCAATATTCACTGGACAAGGTTTTGAACCAAGGTTTTCGAGGTTTATTGGCAAATATAGGCTAAGTCATAGATTGATCCAGGATAATTGTGAATAGTCTATAGCCTACAGACAGGTGTAACAGACAGGAGGGTGTTCGCGCGTTGTGCACACGCCTATGTAGGCTCAAGATAGCAATACCCCAAAAATAATCCTGGCCACTCCTCATTTTAAGACCAACACGCCCAGTTCACTTGTAATGGGCGCAAGAATACATGATATTTAAACGACGTGAACGCAAGGCGTTATAATGAACCATGCGCCGGGTGTAAGATAGCAAAGACACTTGCGTTTGGGTTAGCGCTGGGTGTAAGATAGGGCCCCAAGAGTCTTTTTATATCCTTTTATACCCAGTCATGATAGCATCACCTATTTACCTGTGGAATGTTCCAAACAGGTGTTTTTTTAACTTCCCAGTCTTTTTTTTTTTTGCCCGTCCCAACTTTTTTGGAATGTGTTGCAGGCATCAAATTCAGAATTAGCATATATTTACAAAAATCAATAAAGTTGATAAGGTAAACAATTAAATATCATTTCTTTGTACTGTTTTCAATTAAACATATGTAAAAGAGAATTTACAAATGACTGCTTTCTGCTTTTACGTGCATTTTACTTTTTTTTTTTGTGTGCATTTTAATTATGTGCATTTTTTTATGTGCATTTTAAATTTTACATTTGTCCCAATGTTTTTGGGGTTTGTAACTTATACTATTTATTCATCATTAAGTCCCATAACAAATCATGGAAATAGCATATTGTTCATTCTGTGAGAATGGCCCATATAAGAAAGTGTAGTCTATGTCTATGTCCTGATGGAGGCCTTCTAGTAAGGCCTAAACATTGGCATTTTTTTTTGCAGTCAGTGCTATTGTAACTTGGATTATTAGTAACACAAGATTTGTTCAACCTGGTGTGCTGCCATCTCCTCTTTGAGAAACCAAATTATTGTGTTGAATTTCACAATGACAGGGCACTCAGTAGCAATCATATATTTTGGGGCTAAGAAGCACACCTGCCAACCATCTCTCTAATCGCTTAGTATTATCAAGCTTCCAATCAACTTAACAGACCAAGATGTTAAAATATGTTGGCAAAATCTTTTTTTCTTAGGATATCCTCATTGAAATTTACAGGTAATAATTAGGATTATAAGATAAAATGGAGGTTATTGGGTGGAGCATCCAGTTAAAGTATTAGTCTTGAGAGCAGTGATGTACCCCTTAGCCTGGGATTGAATCCAGACCGTGTCAGTGGCAACCATGGCTGGCAGTCTTTCAGGGGGGGAAACAATCATCCATGGCATTGCCAGGAGGGAGCAGGGCTGGTGTCAATTACATTTAAATTCTGTCAAAACCCATGGCTGTACTACGGTCTAAAAGAAAAGTCCTCTGTCCCGAGCTTCCAATGACATAGCATGGGTGAATTGTTAGCAAGATCATTTAAGAGTTAATATCAGTACGGATATGGTTGTAGCTGAACCCAAAGCCTCCAAGTGGTTCATTTTCAGAAACAATGGCTTTTATGTTCATTAGGGGTCCCTTATGGAACTTTAATGTTTATTATTTTTCCCTTTAAGTGACTGTAACTCCTAGATTTGCAAGCTGGTAGTGCTTGGTGCAAATCGCAAGCCATATTAATATGGCATAATCCGCTGTGCAATAAGCCAAAGAAGTGTTTAACTTCGAAAGGTCAGCCCCGTTTGGCCTTCAGTATTTAAATGGGATACTTAAGTTTCTCTTTCATCTTAAATGGGGAATAAAACTTCTAATGGGCCCAAAACTTCGGCTGCTTTGGACTTTCTGAACTTAGAACTATTTGAAAGATCACAAGATCACATGATGTTTGGTACGTACCATCTTTGTACTACGTACGAACAAGAAAATAAAACTCCTTGTGTCAAAAAACATGAGTGCTGTAATCTAGTTCCTTTTCAGCATGAGCAAATAAATATGCAAATGACCCAATCTCCTTCACCATTGTCTTAGACCTTCTTAACCTTCATGTGCCCAAATACTGTGTTATGAAATAGATGCATACCATATTTGAACAAGTATGGGTAAAATATTATTGCACAGCAAGAGACACAGTGTTGCAGATTATAGTTTCACACTTGGCTTTCGTGTATCTCCAGCACCTGTGGTCTACACAGTCTAGTGTGCAAACTTTTAATTCTGAAAATATTATTGCTGCCACAAGTGATAAAATAAACTAGATTTGCACACACGAGTCAGGTGTAGTTTCAGCCAGCAGACTGTGGCCGCCTAACAACCTGCGGGGGTCGCTGGTGAGCAATGAGACAGGTCATCCTAACCCATCCCTGACTCGATACCAGACCCGGGGTCTCCCCACACTAACGTTGCCATGATGCCAAAATTTGGGTTGCTATACTGATACCAAGATTCCAAAATCATATATTTTTAAAGGAAACATCAGCCTATGTCACTCCTGCTCATTGCACCCACTGGCATTTTTCAAATCTGAATAACTTATCTCTGAGCAAAGAGCGAACAAGCCAACTGGAAACAGTGGCCAGAACATTGATATTTTTCTGTCCTCGTTTGGTATTGCAGTGGTTTTAGGCTTCCAGTTTCTAAATGAAAACTTTTTCTACCAAAAGAAAAGTAAGTTCTAGGTTGCGTTGTTTAAGAGATTGAAATTCTGACAACAGCTGACACCTCACAGTACATTTACCCGTCCCTCCAGGATTTCACATTTCAATTTACATTTTTGTTATATTTGTTTTTTGTATGGTTACTCAGTAGCTCCACAATATTTCCTGTTATGTTATACAGTAGGCTAGCTACGGTTTCATTCTCACTGAACTTATATTAGGCTACATAACATATGATTTTTTTATTGAATTACATGTATATTTTTGAAATCGCTATTTTTACTTGCAACTTTCACTAATTACCGCAACTTCATTGCAGCAAACACACACAAAACATCGCACCTTAAGAAAAGCTGCCGCAAAATCAAGCATTTTAGGCCGCAACAATCACAAAAAAACTCTGCGAGATCCTGGTGGGATTGATTTACGTTACATTTGGAGGAGGCTCCTCCAAGGAGGCAAAGGAGGCACTGCCTCCTCAAAATAAAAAATATTTGAAAAAACTCCTTATGAGAATTAAGCATAATCAATCAAATCAATACAAAATGCAGCAGCATGAGAGACAAGAAACAAAGACAAGAATGAACATATCAAACATGTCCTAACGTCATTACACTGGCTACCTGTTAGCTCCAGAATTGATTTTAAAATAATTTTATTGGTTTACAAATCTCTTAATGGCCTAGCACCACAGTACATACGTGATATACTCTTGGATTATGAACCTATTAGATCCCTTAGATCATCTGGCACGGGTCTTTTAATTATTCCAAGAACCAAAACTGTAAGGCAAGCAGCTGTCAGTTTCTACGCACCCTCTCTTTGGAATAACCTGCCAGTTGACCTTAGAAATACTGAATCAGTACAGAGTTTTAAGATAAAACTGACTTTTCAGTGTAGATTTTGAGTAAGAAAATCTTTAATGGTTTTACTTTGATTTTATGGTGCTTATGTTACTTTTATTTTCTTTGTTGTATGGTTTCTGTGTAACTGCTTGTGTAATGCACAATGCGCTCTATAAATAAAATTTGAATACATGATTGGTAAAATGGATATAAGTCATCAAGGGTCTGAGGTATCAAACAAGTCTCAACCCATCACTCTGCTGCCAGATATGCAGTAGATATGGGTGGATCACTTTAACCGCTTGGCGCAGATGGCAAATTTCACCTATTTAGGGGGTGCTCTGTTTAAGGCTTTATAACTCCAGGTGTGAGCATCACATAAACTTGGTAAATGGCTTAAATGAAACAAGACAGGTGTACCATTTACAATACAAACTTAGATTTGTTTATTTTCATAATTTAAGTCAAAATAAAGTACCACAAATGCAAAGAAACTTTGGTATTTTTTTATTTTGCTGAGATCTACATAAGTGAAATCGGTAATATATATACATTTCCTGTATCATAAACTCCATGTCCACAAGTTTTGCAAAATCTGAAGATGATATGCAGAACTACTAAAGTCTATGATGCAAAATATAGCAGTGTACCATTAGTGTCTCCAAATCTATCCAAATGGCTAAATTGTGCACTGCTCTAAATAAAAAAAGATTATGATATATTTAACTACAAATCAACAGTTTTGGCTCATAAAAATCACTTTTGCATAATTTTGAAGTGGGAAATTGGAATGAGCATCTGACATGCCCTAAGAGACAAGTATATACGGCATAGCCTATATTATGTACGATAACATGAACATAAAATAGTATTCCACCATCTGCAAAATGTTGCCAAATGTTCTATCTTCAATGAACATCGGTAGCCTACATCAAAAACACATTTAACGATTGCACAACAGTATGTGAAATGCACTCAAAATGCGAAAATAACAATAGGTCGAAACATATTGGAAAGACAGCGCTCGAGTGGAAACACGAACGTACATATGTAGCCAGCGAGACCAATGGAATTTTAGACGCAAAAATACTTACATATCAGAAAAAGGAAACTCCCCTACCTAAAGCGTATTCTATAGAGCTTGCGTAATACTAGACCGTTAAAACGAAAACTGCCGTTACGCTGGGCTATAGTAAATTGTAAAAAGCACCGAAAAAGACATGGCATATACCGTTGCTAAGGTTATAATGTACTCTATTGGATAAAAAAGCCGACAATTAAACCAGAAAGAACTGTAATGAATGAGACAGGCTTACAGGGCATGGGGGTATTACGCGTCAACGTTTCAGATAGTGTAATAACAGTATAAAGTGTTGTATATTTCTCAAACCGAGTGTAGCAGACAATAAATGACCAGTCAATGTGTAAAACCGATGGTAGGATTGTATATTTATTTCATATTTAGTAGCATATATTGCTAGTAGAATACATGGTAGAATGAGACAGTACTTTCACAGTTTATTTTGAATTTGAGTGAGGAGGGCTTTTCATAGCTTTTCTGGCATACGATCAGGCTATTGTTGGGTTTATCTCGTTGCTATGGCGTTATTCTAATTTTATATGATGAAAAAATATATTTATGAACTCAAACATAGACGCTATTGTCCACTATGTCACGCATGGGTAGGTATAGACTAGGTGGGGGGTTGCTTGTTAAATGGACTTGCTACGGGGAAATAGTGACACTTAGAAACTCGGTATTCAGCAGAAATCGTCACGAACCGTCTGCCAATAAAGTTAAAACAGAGTTTGTGATTTCCACTAATAGTTTGACTGCAGTAGCAACGAATGTCTCAGTTGAGCAAAAACGCAAAGGAGTTAAGGGTTGTTTCTCCTGACAAATTTTCCTATTGAACTCTATGGAAAAATAAGTCAGGAGAAGAAACCCTTCAAGTTATCCATCCATATCTATGGTATTTCTGGCAGCAGAGTGATTATTTAAGGCTTGTTTGATACCTCAGACTCTTGATGACTGACAGCCATTTTACCAATCATGTATTCCATACTGTTCCAGCATAATTTACAGCTAAATCTAGTCCCACCCCCCAATTCCCTTAGAGATCCATTCAAATTCAATGAGATTATAGTATCGCTTAAGAGTACCTTAAAATAGGATATCAAGAGTCTTTTGATGTTGTTGGGTCACAGACATCAGGAGGTCATGGCATGCAAAGGATATGCGACCAAATATAAAAAGTTTAAAGGCACAGTCAACTTAGAGTATGTAAACTTCTGACCCACTGGAATTGTGATAGTGAATTAAAAGTGAAATAATCTGTCTGTAAACAATTGTTGGAAAAATTACTTGTCATCCTCACTCACTTGCCAACACTATAGTTTGCGAACATGAAATCTGTGGAGTGGTTAAAAATTAGTTTTAATGACTTCAACCTAAGTTTATGTAAACTTCCAACTTCAACTGTCAGCCAACCGTCATGACATGCACGCTGCTTGTTCTGAGTAATTGACTCATTCATTGAAAGGGGCATGTTCAAAATAATAGCAGTGTGGAGTTTAATTAGAGAATTCATCCATTCTGTGAAAAAACAGGTGTCATTAATTGTCCTTTATTAAGGAAGAAGGGAAGCAAATGTTTCACACATTGTTATAAAATATATTTCCTTCTGAATTGCTAAGTAAAATGGGCAGTTCCAAACATCGTTCGGAGGAACAACGTAATTTGATTAAAAAGTTGATTGGAGAGGGGAAAACGTATAAAGAAGTGCAGCAAATTATAGGATGCTCAGCTAAAATGATCTCAAATGCTTTAAAATGGCAACAAAAACCCGAAACACGTGGAAGAAAACGAGCAACTACTGTTAAAACAGATTAAAGAATAGTCAGAATGGCAAAGATTCAGCCAATCATCACCTCCAGAAAGTTACCTGTAAGTGCTGTTAGTCAGAAGACGTTTGATCGAAGCTAAGCTATCAGAAAGAAGCCTCCGTAAAGCACCATTGCTGAAAAAACGGCATGCGCAGAATTGGTTAAAATTTGCCAAGGAACACATCGATTGGCCCAAAGAGAAATGGCGTAACATTCTGTGGACTGATGAGAGTAAAATTGTTCTTTTTGGGTCTAGTGGTCGTTGACAGTACGTCAGACGATCCCCGGGTACTGAATTCAAGCCACAGTACACTGTGAAGACAGTGAAGCATGGTGGCGCAAAAATCATGGTATGGGGATGTTTTTCATACTACGGTGTTGGGCCTATTTATAGCAGACAATAAATGACCAGTCAATGTGTAAAACCGATGGTAGGATTGTATATTTATTTCATATTTAGTAGCATATATTGCTAGTAGAATTTATCATATACCAGGGATCATGGATCAGTTTGAATACATCAAAATACTTGAAGAGATTATGTTGCCGTATGCCGAAGAGGAAATGCCCCTGAAATGGGTGTTTCAACAAGACAACGACCCCAAACACACGAGTAAGCGAGCAACATCTTGGTTACAGACAAAAAGGATTGAGGTAATGGAGTGGCCAGCTCAATCCCCCGACCTCAACCCCATTGAAAACTTGTGGGGTGACATTAAAAATGCAGTTTCTGAAGCAAAACCCAAAAATTCACAGGAACTGTGGAATGTAGTTTGTTCATCCTGGGCTGAAATACCTGTTTCTAGGTGCCAGAAGTTGGTTGACTCGATGCAACGCAGATGCGCAGCAGTTATCAAAAACAATGGTTATGCAACTAAATATTAGTTCAGTAATTTAAAGTGAAGTTAAATCTTGAAAAAAGGAAAATGTCGACACTGCTATTTTTTTGAACAGATTAATATTCCTTTTCTTTGCTTCCTGTAAAAGAATAACGCAGACTTGATAAAATTTGTTAATGCTTTGATTTGGAATTGAATGTGTAATGTTTCCACTACATTTGAAATATGGAACTAAAAGCTATTAAAAAATATTTGCACTTTATTCACTTTTTTAACGCACTGCTATTTATTTGAACACAACTGTAGGTGAAATTTACTTGAATTGTAAATAAGATGTTAGACATTCTTAAGTTGTACTCCTTCCTCTTCTTCTGACCAAGATTGTTTAAAATGGGTTTAACAGTAAAGGAGCCACATTGATAATTAGGATATAAGATATGGAAGCATATCGCAGGCAAAATTTGAATGAAAATTCAACATGTAAAATGGCAATGTAATATTACATTTACATTTAAATTTCCCACTCAGGTGTGCAAATTTTGTCTCAAAATTCAAATTCAATAATTTAATTTGAATTTGCCATTTCATACACTAGCATTGACATTTCATTTAAACATATTTGCACACCTCATGATTAGCTTTATTCAAATAATGCAAATTGGAAATTTAAGATGTATTAGGAAATTTAACAGCAAATGTAATATTGCCATTTTACGAATTGCATTTTCATTCAAATTTTGCCTGTGATATGCTTCCATAATAAGATGGACCTAATAATTGTTGAGGTGAACCAATTTCATGAGGCTCAAAATCCTGATGCAACTATAACGCTGAAGCTACTTGAAATACAGGAGTGAGTAATGGAACAAGCATTTGAAGGGATCAGGGCATGGTGCCCAGCACTTAGACAGAACCAGTTTTCACATCAGTCTTCGAGAGAAAATAAATATACTGTTCCTAATCCAAACAACAGACCTTAACTTGCATGCAGATCTCAACATTCTCTTCTTGATTAACAACATGTGGACTGACCAGTTTAAAAATAGATTTAATCCGATACTCAATCCCAGAAATCTTAATTGTTCATAAGAGAACATAATGACCCCTGCTGTCAGTCTTCATAACACAGCCACTCCAAAGAAAGGAACTGATTCGCTCAGTCTTTTCTTTGATTATACTCCATAAAGGTCTTATCTATTGTTGTAGTCACTCATATGAACTGCACTGGAACTGATTTCCTAATATTGTGTCATCAAGAGATAAGGAACTGGAACCCATGATAAATCATCATAGTTAGGCAGCGCTGTTAGGCACAAAGGGAAGTGGCATGAACCAATCAAGATTGCAGCAGACCAATCTCACAGACTCACACACTGTAGGAATTAAGTCACCGTCACGAAATAAAGGTTGTTTCTGAACGCCAGTGCTTATATTTAGCCACCAGGAAATGTTTGTTTGTGTGGTCTGTACATGCATATAAATCTACAAATGATTCCACACATATGCTAGGATGACAAATCTCTCAATTATCTTCCCAATTTAATCAATTGTGTAAACTAGATAAATGAAGGTCCAAGTTTTTGGGGGGAAATTTATAGCGCCCCCCTCTTTTTTGCAGATGCACACACCAACCTTTTTTCCACTTCAGAACTGAAAATAATATTTCTCAACTCAAAGAAACAATAATTACACATTTATAATAGTCATTTCTGAATACTGTCTTAGTTACAGAAACAAGAGGAAGAGTGACTCTGGAAACAAGGTTGACACCGACTCCAAGACACTCAAATGTCGCCTTCTATCTGGTTCATTAAACTTCTCGGCTCTGCCCACGTTTTTGCTCATACATGTCTAATCTTCCCGAACCCCACTGATGGGTGCAGAGCTGTCACTCACCTTGCTCTGGTCTGTTTTTTCCTGTCATATAAAAAGTTAAGGACTAAGGGAATTTTTCCAAATAGACTTAGACATACATTCAAGTACACATCTCAGCTCTGTCAAAAGGCAGATTAAAATCTTTTGTAACCTTCGAGGAGAGAACATTGCCGTGATTATTTACCAGTGCTTATTTTAACTGTCACCTGAGAAATGCTGTATATTACAGGCTGAGGAAAATGAAATGGCAATATATTTTGAATAGAGCACCACTATTCTCAAGCGTGTTTTTCAGCTTAATGGTTGTTTGTTTATTCATTGCATCTCCGTTCAACCTGTGGGTCAAACAGGGTTGCGTACAATTAGTGCAAATTCTTTGCGGAAATTCTCTCTCTCTCTCTCTATCTTGTTCTCTCTCAAAATTCTTTATATACTCAGTGCCAGGAGGCAAAAGGTGTGTTGACTGACAGCTTACTCTCAGAGACTTGTTAGAAAACCAGCTTTGCTCTGCCAAAATATATTACTTAAGCTACAAAGCTTAACCCCTTGGGGACAGAAAGAGAGACATGCCTAAGAAAAAGAAGACAAAGACAGAGGAACACACAGTCTCATTTAGGAAATATCTGGAACAGCAATAATGATAAGAGTGCTGGCTCTCAAAACCAGTGTGCCATCTTGTCCTCTTGAAACTTTGAGAGGACATCCTCTCCTGTGCCGAGAAGAGTTCAAGAGTTCAGCTACGCACAATGAATACACCCAGAAACCCTCATGGGCTCCACTGGCAAATGAAGACAATGAGTACAAATATCAGCATATGGGTGTGTTTCACTAGTGTAATATAGCACAGCACCCATTTTGTTATAAAACACTGATGTTGTAATTTTATTATTATTAGTAACTTATCATTTTTGTTATTTTTAATAGGCCAGATTATGCCTGTATTTCACTTAATCACCTTTTGTTCAATATCATACCAGCATTGAAAACAGGCTTCAGTGGGAAATCAGTTTAGGTTTGTTTGAATCTATTTAGAGCCAAAGTTGTAGAATTTACATAAATATTATGAAGCAGCTGAAGTAAAATTAAGTATGAATACGAAATTCTATTTATTTAGTTCTATTTCTTTTAGGCCTTTTTGAGTTTGTTTTCTTAGCTATTCTAAGAACATTGAAGACATTTACATAAATGGAAAACGTGTCGAAGGCTTATATTTCTCTATGTTAAAGTCACAACCTCATAGAAACAAGGTCTGTCAATTTTTTTAATTTAATTTGTTTCGTTGTCTGCTCACAGCAATGCTAAAATCAAAAGTGATCTGAGGTGTGTTCATTCCATGTGAAAAGGAAGCCCAACTGATATTTCAAAATGCCCACCCTGTCAATACATTCTTGAACTGCCCGATTACAGTAATTCCACAGATGCTTTTGTCTAGAGTGGAGTGGAGACCATCAGTGTCAGGAATACAAGAATACCCATTAATAGTAAGTGTAACATTAACCTAACAAGCAACAATTTGTATTGTAACAAGAAGGTACGTTTATAGAGGTAACCAATCTTACACAGCTTTATCCATAACATTATCCAAACGGAAATTCAGGGAAAGAAAGAGAGAAAAGAAAGAATGTGTAAGGGCAGTCAAGGAAGCCATGATGCAATCTGAAGATGTGAGTCTTCAGTCTGCGTTGAAAGATGGGCAGGGGATCTGCTGTTCTGACTACAGTGGGAAGTTCCAGCACAGACAGGAAATATACGCAGGGGGTAGGTGCAGACGCCCAACGTTAACAAAATGGAGGTCTGGTAGGTGTGTAGGGCCTGATGATCTTTTGAAGACAAGCACATAAAATATAAAGAACTGGTGAAGTCAGCTGACAGCATGTCTGTGGTCACAGATGAGTCACCAGACGGCAGAAACAGGCCCTAAATTTGACAATCTTATGGTAGTTCTTAAAAGGGTTTTAAAAAACCCAAGCAGAAACTTGCGCTTCTAAGGATAACACAGCAGTGTTCAGACCTACCAACAAAACTCCCATCCTGAGCTATGCAAAACAAGGTGAGGCAGTTGGTATTCTGCTGTGTCGCACCATTCCCAGTACCTCAATTTCTATTCCAAATTTGTGGACCTGGAGATGGATGTCTCACTAAATGCAGCTATGCTGGTACAGCTCAGGGAGTTGTTGTGGACAGCTCAAGGGTTTAGGGGCACAGCTCACATTAATCGCTGGAACGTATAGAAACTGTGTCGTTGAAAGTCAGTCAGAAAATTTGCAAAAGAAAACTGACAACATATTACAGCCCCAATATACTCCAAGAAAACCTTGTTTTTTTTTCAACCAGCACCCAAATTCCTTGAGGCTGGTAAAGTTTTTGACCCAAGAAATGGTGGGGTTATCTGTAAAAATCTACAGATGTATAGCTATAGATTATTTTTTGTTTTTTACATGCTCATATTAGTCATGGACTAATAAAAGTGTTTCTTTCACTTCCTGCTTGCTCTCGGGTTGTATCAGCATACTACTGTTGTAGTATTTGCTGTCATTTTTAAATAATTGTTTGCATCTTTTGTTTTTATCTGACATTTCTTCAGGTAAGTTAATGATTTTAATTAGAACAAACTGAAATGCTTTTGTATGTCCATTTTCCTACAATTCAACCATAAATGTTATTATTACTCAAATCACTTATTCTCTTTTCATCTTTCAGATATTTCACTCCACAATTGCTGCTGCTTTGTTGTCTCAATTCAATGTTAATGGCCCAATGCTTAGCATAATACGATAAGCAACATGAGTTACAGCGGTTTGCAGAAATTCTTCTCAATATGGTGCACATTGCTCTGGGGAACCAAAAAGAAATCTTCACCTGGAAAAACAATACTAATCGCATTTGCTTTTTTTCACCTTATTTTTAGTGGACTGGTTTGTTTCTGTGTTGTTATTGGACTAAGCAAGGCAGAAGCAAGGAGCAGGTAAAACAAGTTAATGGAAAGCAATTGACTGGTTTGTCTGAGATTTGCATCACAGCAGCACTGAATGTTTCTCACGCCATGTGCTCATTTCCCTTGTTCATTAGTGCAACATATCTTAACAGGCAGCTCTCACATTTCCCCCCCCTGACCCCCCCTTCCAATAAGAACTCTTCCAACCTTAGTTGTGCCAAGCCCATGTGCTGCTTTCAATAAAGGCATTCTATCACTTTCTATCTGGTGCTCATGTATACTAACACGGACAGACTGCTAATTTATTACAACTGCACCTACATGTTTCCCATAGGAATTCCTGCAAGCAGCAAGAACCATGGTACGTAACCATCTCCAACAGAAACAGCTTCAATGAGTCTGTTCATTGGTGCATGCGATGGATGGAAAGGCACAGAGGAGTAGTCAATAAGGTTACCGCCTGACTTACAGAGACTGGAGGGAGAGAAGGCTTTTCAGAGCCAGGCTGGGCACAGTCTTCAGCTGGTTATTCTGCAACATCCTGAAAAAAACATACATCCCTGGTCATAAATCATATCCACATGTCAGAACAAAATTCTCCAGCACAAGCACGTTGGGAGAACGTCAGAAGAACAGAAGGTGGATATAACACTCTCTCCATGACGTACGCTATACTTCTATGGGCAGAAGTGTGAATGGTTTTAACTGTTCCTCTGCTCTCTGCCAGTATGAGGGCAAGTGTGTGGCCTCTTGTCTGTTAATCTCTTTATGGTAACACTATTACCTGGACGACAGTATCGCATCATTGTGTTCAGACATAATCGGGCCCGCCTATCTCCCTTCCTCTACCTTATCAGCTCGTTCAGGCGTCAGTATAGTGTTCATGGAGCAGTTTTTGTTTTCCTTTCTGATCAAAAGTAATCGTGATATGGGTATGTACAATGAGAGCAGGGAGTTATGGGTATTGCACTAACAAGAGCTTTGAGTTGACATGGACGCAGAAAAGTGGTTCTATGCAACATTAAATCTGGGTCATTCGACAGGAATGTTACAGCTAAAAAGTAGCAGGACAGTAAAAAAATAAAATAAAAAATGAGCTGTACCCGAAAAAAATGTTCTACATATTCTATTTTGTACATTGCTCATTGTAAACATACACTAGTCCACAAAGACTACATGCAAACTGCAAACACTGGTTATGTAATAAACAGAAAACAAAGTGTCTTGTTAATCGTTTACTCTTATACCACTTTATTACAAACCCGTTAGCCTCTTTTTTCCCCACTTCTGGCCTGTTTATAAACCAAGGAATTTCCTGGGTTGTCCCCGTTTACATTACACCACCCATGTGTAATATGCATGTCACCTCAGCGTTGGGTTATTTCTGTTTGCACATCCCTAAACACGGGCGGGTGTTTGTTTACATCAGGAGTTGTATCAGCAGATGTAGCAGCTTGTTCTGTTCAACTTTATGGCGCTGCAGAACTGTATCTGCTCCATTAGCTAGTTAGCTTCTGAGCCTTATTCCATGGCAAACGTTTCCAGAACATTCATCAGTTGCATACTGAGATCAAATGAATCATGCTGCATGTAAATAAGAAATTCGGTGTTGCCCACCACTGGATGGTAATAGTGTTCCTTGGTGCAATTACCTGGGATGACCCACAAATGCTAACCCAGGAGAAACCCAGGAGAAACCCAGGTTGCCAGGTCTGTGCAAAATAAGGGGTCATAGATAGGTATCGCGCAGATGTGAAATTTGGTCAATTCTCACCTATTTAGGGGTGTTCTATTTAAGATTTTATAACTCAAGTTGTGAGCATCATATAAACTTGGAAAATGGCTTACACGGAGCAAGACAGTTGTACCATTAACAATACTGACTTAGATCAGTTTATTTTCATGATTTAGGTCAAAATAAAGTGCCACAAATGGAAAGAAATATTGGCAAAAATGCAATGAAAGTTTGCAATGAAATACTGAGAGGTACAAATGTAAAATGGTTAGAAATATACATTCCCTGCATCATACACTCCATGTCCACCAGTGTGCAAAATCAGAGGGTGATATACAGAACTACTAAGATATATGATGTAAATGTAACGTGCACAGCTGTAAAGCATAAAACATTTTTTGTCCATTATAAAGCGATACCTAAAGTTGTAGCCCAATAATTCACTCTTGTACTTGAATAAAACATCACTTTTTCAGTACTCTACAGTATGTAGTCTTTTGCTATATGCCCTGGGATTACATTTCACTGTAGTTCTTTTTTAATGTTGCCATTCATAATCACTCCAAGGAAGATTTCACATTCATCTAGCACATATCAGCACACAGTAAATTGGAATTAGTATTTTCCATGCTCTAAGTGACAAGTACAGCTCAGGGAAATACAAATACATCATAGTCTATATTATGCACAATAAGATTACAATAAAATGACATGAAATAATATTCTACCATCAGGAAAAGGCTGGCAAATGTTCTAGCTTCACGGCAAATTGGTGCATGTAAAACATGACTGAGCCACCTATGAACACTTACACTACAGTATGTGAAATGCACTCAAAATGCTAAAATAACAATATCAAATATTGACAGTGGTGGAGTCTTGTGCCATATGTTTGATTTTGTTATTTTTGCATTTTGAGCACATTTCACATACTGTAGTATAAAAACTAATGTACAAATTTGAAATACTACACGCAGTAATACTTGCATATCGAGGAAGAAAATCTCCGTCATGTTCATCGGCATATTCTCAGATCGAAAACAACAATTACTAATGAAATACATTCTTCCATTTTCTGTAGCTGTTTGCGTAAAACTAAACTAATAAAACAAAAAATTATGTTAGGCACAGCTGTAATTTAAAGTTCAAAGCATCCAATAAGACATTGCAAACACCACTGAGGAGGTTATAATGCCCTCTATTGGATAAAAGAGTTGCCAATCAAACCAGAATGAACTGGAATACATAACAGCTGGACAAACAGCCCGTGACGTTTTACACGTAGACCTTTCAGATAGTGTACTAGGGGTGTGTATTTCTCAAACGGATTGTCCAAGCCAATAAATGACCACTGAATGTTGAAAGGGACATCTCTACGCGTAAAACCAATGGTAGGATTGTATATTTATTTCATATTTAGTAGCAGATATTGATAGTAGAATGACGTGGTATAATTACAGAAGAATTTCACTTGTTTATTTTTCTGATGAGTGAGAAGGGCTTTTCATAGTTGTTTTGAAATATGTTCCGGCTATTGTTGGCTTTATCTTGATGCTATGATGGAATATAAATTTTTGGTGGTGAAATATTTTTATGAACTCAGATAGACGCTATTGTCCACTGTGTGAAGCATGGGTAGGTTGCTTGTTAAATGGACTAGCTACGCAACAATAGTGGCACGTACAAACTCCATGTTCACTACAGCTATCACAAATCGTATACTAATAAAGCTAGAACATGGAGTTTGTTTTTTACACTTATAGTTTGGTTGCAGAAGCAATGAATGTCTCAGTTGAGCAATCTCATGGCGCCAAAGTCATAGCCACTAGGGGGTCTACGCCAAGGGGTTATTTTAAATACCATGATTATCACAAAACCGGTCTATCACGACACTCCTAATGTGTATATTTACAGAGAGAGAAGCATGATTTGAATAAAATAGTTATTTTAATTACACAATTCCTGTGGTTGATCATGGATTATCTATATATCAGCTGATATATCAGTTGTCTGTTTCCAAAGTATTGCTTTTTATATGCGCTTTATTTTACCAGAAAAACCCCATTGAGTTAAAAATCTCTTTTACAAGGGGGACCTGATATAAAAAAACAAAGTTACAAGTCAACAATCAAAATGATAATAACATGCAAGGATTATACGGTTATGGAAACAGGAAAAATAATAGCAGGGATTACATAAGGTTACATTCACGTAGCACAGACTCCTTTCCACAGTCACTTACAAAGCAGACAACATCAGTGTTACTCTCAGGAATACAAAATTGCAATATTACCAGAAGGCCCAGTTATAATCAATGTGTGTAGGTACTTTAAGAAATCAAGAATTTGCATAAACGAAATAGTAAATAAGAATCAAAAGAAGATAGCTAAAGAAGGTTAGTCTGCATCGGAAGATGGGCAGTGTTTCACTGTGAGAAGCTCATTCCACCACCAGGGAGCCAGAACAAACATGACTTGGGAGACATGACTGGGAAGCAATTTGTGTTTCTGCTGCAATTCATGCAGTTAGTGATTCTGTTCCTGAGTGAACCAGCTGGAAAAATCATCATTTCTGTCCCCATTGTCCCCTCATGATGCATGTTCCCTGATAATGAACGAACGGCTGAAGATCGTCCCAAACTGGGAGCCGGAATGGCCACTATCTTGTGTGGTTTCGCTAATTTGGTGTCAGACTATGAAGCTGACTGAAATCCCTGGGATCACCAGAATGGATGGTCCTTTGTATGGGTTCGCTGCCGCATCTGCAGACAATTTAACTGCATGAAGTTCTTAACACACTAGGAGGAGTGGCATCAGCCTGTATGAGTTTGCTGATGGACCTTCAGACAAGTTAACCCCTTGGCACAGATGGCAAATTTCACCTATTTAGGGGGTGCTCTGTTTAAGGCTTTATAACTCCAGGTGTGAGCATCACATAAACTTGATAAATGGCTTAAATGAAACAAGACAGGTGTACCATTTACAATACAAACTTAAGATTAGTTTATTTTCATAATTTAAGTCAAAATAAAGTGCCACAAATGCAAAGAAACTTTGGGAAAATATATATATTTTTCTTTAGTTTGCAACAAAATACTGAGAGCTACATACACTACTCACAAAAAGTTAGGGATATTTGGCTTTCGGGTGAAATTTATGGAAAATGTAAGTTCACGCTACAGTGATATTATACGTATCATGAAAGTAGGGCATTTAAGTAGAAGCATGCAATGGTGATTTCCTCATCTCAAACAATTTATTGAAACAAAAGCCAACAACAGTGGTGGGTATACCACAACAAAAATGTCAATGTCTCAATAACTTGTCATGTGCCCTTGAGCATCAATTACAGCTTGACAACGACGTCTCATGCTGTTCACAAGTCGACTTATTGTCTGCTGAGGCATGGCATCCCACTCTTCTTGAAGGGAGGCCCTCAGGTCATTGAGGTTCTGGGGTACAGAGTTACGAGCCTCTACACGGTGAATCAGCTGATCCCATAGGTTTTCTATGGGATTCAGGTCTGGAGAAAGTGCAGGCCACTCCATTTGAGGTACCCCAGTCTCCAGCAGCCTTTCCCTAATGATGCGACCTCGATGAGCTGGAGCATTGTCGTCCATGAAGATGAAATTAGGCCTGTGTTGTTCATGCAGGGGCACAATGACTGGATTAATGATGTTATTCAGGTAGTATGGGCTTGTCACTGTACCATTCACAAAGTGTAGGGCAGTTCTGTATTGACTAGACACACCTGCCCACACTGTAACACCGCCACCACCAAAGGGTCGTCTGGTGACAACAGTGGCTGATGCATAGCGCTCTCCTTGACGTCTCCAACATCGTTGGCGGCCATCATTTCTGCTCAACGTGAATCGAATTTCATCAGAGAACAGCACTGAGGCCCACTGGTCCCTCGTCCAGCGTAAATGCTCCCTGGCCCATGCAAGACGATGACGCCTGTGCCTGGTGGTGTGGTGGTACCCTTGCAGGTCGTCTAGCACGCAGACCACGCTGATGTAAACGGTTTCGAATGGTCTGACGTGACACTTGGGTGCCTCTCACCTCCCTTAAATGTGCCTGGAGTTGAGTGGCATTCATCATCCGGTTCCGCAGGGCACTGTTCACAATGAAGCGGTCATCAGTGTGGGATGTGGCCAAAGGACGTCCACTTCTATGCCTTTCTGTGACTCTTCCAGTCTCTCTGTATCTCTGTTGCAACCTGCTGATGACACTCTGTGACACTCTAAGCTCAGTGGCCACTTCCCTCTGAGAACATCCTGTTTGAAGCCTCGCAATGGCGAGGTACTGTTGATCAATTGTTAGGTGTCGTCTTGGTCTCATGATGTCAAAATGTGAACAGCATGATGAAGAGGACTGTTTAAATACCAATTCTAATTGAACCAGGAAATTTATTGGTCGATTCATGGATCAAACACCTGTTGTGAATTTTGCCGTTCAGCTCCTTGTTAGAGAACAGCAAGTTGTGCAAAAAGTACTGAAACATTGAATAGTTGGACATGTGCATTCAAAAGTTTAGAGAAGGTCAAATTAATTTCACCTGTAAAGGTTATAGTGCATTTTAGGTTCATCCTGAAATTTCACCCGAAAGCCGAATATCCCTAACTTTTTGTGAGTAGTGTAAGTCAAATCGGTAATATATATACATTTCCTGGATCATAAACTGCATGTCCACAAGTTTTGCTAAATCTGAGGATGATATGCAGAACTACTAAAGGTCTATGATGCAAAATATAGCAGTGTACCCTGTTGTCCATTAGTGTCTCAAAATCTATCCAAATGGCAAAAAAAAAAAATTACTGACGATCAACTTCTGGATTTCACCCTTACCCGACTTCCTGTTTCCTGTTTGAACTTGAACTGAAGGTATGTTTGCTTCGCTTGTTCATCTCAACAAACTATCTTAAATACTGAACTATTTTTGTTTTTTCAACGACGATTTTCCACTACTTTTTTCTACGTTTTCCCACTTTTTGTGACTACCGCTCCGAAGTTGATCACATCCAGACCCAGAAAATCCAGACCCAAGGATAAATACGGTAAGCGCACATTATGGCTTCCACTGCAAGTGTTTCTTGCGCTGTGTGTTTCATGTTTAGCCTTAGTTCTGTTGCCAATTTTACCAGTAATGGTATATGTGCAAAGTGTGACCTTAATTCAGAATTGGCATGGAAAATAGCTGAGCTAGAGGCCCGCATCCGGACGTTATATCAGATCCAGGAGAGTGAGAGGTTGTTAGATTCCCTTTTACCTGAGCCGGATGCCAGTTTAGACGCTAGTATTTCTCCCCCGTCAGAGTCCTCACTGCGGGACGATTTTGTCACAGTGCAAAAGAAACATAGCTGTCGGCTTAGAGCCGCTGAGCACCACCCTACTTGCATTTCAAACCGATATTCCCCACTCAGTAACACACCTACTGAGAAAGCCCTGATCATAGGGGATAGTATTCTGAGAAACGTGAGATTAGCAACACCAGCGACCATAGTGCAGTGTATGCCTGGTGCCAGAGCTACCGATGTTGAGGATAGTTTGAGAGTGCTGGCTAAAAGTAAACGTAAATACTCTAGAATTGTTATTCACGTCGGCACCAATGATGTCCGATTGAGGCAATCGGAGGTCACCAAAAATAACTTTGTTTCGGTGTGTGCAGTGGCTAAAAAGATTTGTCGGGAAGTAATATGCTCTGGTCCGTTCCCAGTTCGTAGGAGTGACGAGGTCTACAGTAGACTTACGTCGCTAAATCGCTGGCTGTCTGAGTGGTGCTCATCTAGAGGCATAGGGTTCATCAATAATTGGCCTAATTTCTGGATTGGCCTACTGAAGAGAGACAGACTCCACCCGAGCTGGAGAGGTGCTCTTGTCCTAGCAAATAACTTAGATGCTAGTCTTAGTAAGGCCAGATCCTGACACCTTATCAGGGCGCCGGCCAGGCAGCAGGCCTCTGATCCTACATCGGAGCCTGTGCGTTTACCAACGCGTTCCCCAATGCCCGTGACTCAAACACATGGCCCAATGCCGTTGTCTGCAAGGTGCGTTTCAGAGCTAGTAATTGTCAATCGTACTCATCCCAGCACCCCATTATCTAACATATCTGAGCTAGAAACTAGTATTTATTAAATTGAGACTGTCTGCCCCACGCATCTATGCTAAACGTAAAGCAAACCGCGATATTAACACAGACAATCTTATTACTCTAAAATTAAACCATGCTGCTGCTAGCAGCTGTTGTGAATCACTCCTAAAAATTGGATGACTGAATGTTAGATCTCTTGCTCCTAAAGCAATTCTTGTAAACGAATTGATCACAGATCATAATCTCAAAGTACTGTGACTGAAACTTGGCTAAGACCTGGTGAATATGTCGCACTTAATGAAGCGTCTCCCTTAGGTTTTTTAAGTACTCAGGTATCGCGCCAGTCCGGAAGAGGGGGTGGTGTTGCAGCGATCTATCAGTCCACCTTAAGCTTAACCCCTAAGTGTGGAAATACGTTCTCATCTTTTGAAGTTCTCTCTATGAATTGTGTACAGCATCACCTAGCTAAAACAAGGAGTAGCATGCAGTCCTTTTTCCTAGTGTCTGTTTACAGACCACCTGGGCCCTATTCGGATTTTCTAATAGAATTCGCTGAGTTTTTGTCTTGCCTTGCTATTTCGGCAGACAAGGTTGTGATTGTTGGTGATTTTAACATACATGTGGATAAACAGGGTGATCCCCTAGGAACAGCCTTTGCTTCTATTATTGACTCTGTTGGTTTTAAACAAAATGTCTGTGGGCCCACTCATTACTATTATCCTATGGTATCAATGTTATGAAACTTACTATTGCACCCCATAACCCTGTATTATCTGATCATTTCCTTATTACTTTTGAACTTGAGGCAACTACCACTTTTATATCAGAGCCAAGACATTATTACAGCCGGTTGTTAAACTCTGACGTCATTCCAAATTTTATAGATATGCTTCCAGAATCATTCCTTTCAAGCAAAGAAAATACCACTGAAGTATCGCTGGATGAATTGACTAACCAGTTAAGTTTAACTCTCAGAAGCACCCTTGATATGGTTGCCCCTCTAAAAAGAAACCGTACTCCCTGGTACAATGACACTACCCGTGCCCTGAAGCAGTCCACAAGAAAACTGGAGCGAAAATGGCGGTCAGCTAAAGTAGTATTTCGTCTTTAATGGAAAGATAGCCTCCTCCAGTACAAGCAAGCTCTTGCATATGCTAGATCTGCCTTTTTCTCTAAATTAATTGAACAAAACAAATGCAACCCAAAATTTTTGTTTAGCACTGTGGACAATTTGACTAAAAAAACATCATCAGAATTTTCATCTTACCCCTGCATTTACAGCAGTAATGATTTCATGAAGTCCACTTTTGCTATTTTAACGGCGTGTTTTTTGGGCGCTAAGCACGGCGCAAGGTGCAAATGGGCTGAACTTAGTCGCTTCATTAATTATAGGTGTGTCTTGGGCGTAACATGCAATAAACCAATCAAAATGTCATATCCCATTTCCTTTAAAAGCCTGCTTTTCCACCTTGGCGGATTGCTTGATGGCGAAACAGACATGCTCGTGCGTGTTTAGTGTGATCATGGAATAGGCTAAATGGAGTATGATCAATATTATTCGGACTAACCATTAGCCTATTAATTCCCGACAGGGCTGTTATTTTACAAAATATATGCGGTTAAATTTTGTTAAAAGGACCTGCAATGAAAGTGTCAAACATCAATTCCATGAGGCTGTTCTCATGGAGTTCTCGAAGTTCAAGCTTGATCCGAAGTTCATTAGGCTACCTGCATAGTAATATTGATTAATAACATAAATACCGTTATTTTGCCTTAATGATGACACTAAATACAATAAAGCTGTCAGGTTGGCAACCCATATGTTCACGCATATTTCCCCTTGTTTAATAATGTCCTGTTTATGGAAATGTGACCAACCTGTTTTACTCGTAGCGTAATGCTTTAAAACAATCCACTTTCCCAGGAAGACTTTGAAACGTGCGACTTACAGCAGGGGAAACAGAGAACATGCAGCGCACATGCAGAGAATGGCATTAAAATGAATTGTGAATTAATTGTGTAACGTGCTGCAAATTTGTTTTCGTTTATAATTAGACGCTTAGTTCTCTTTAAAATCATTTTGTTCAGTTATGGAATAACAGGTGAAATCAGCTGGGTTTTAATAAGCTGAGGGTATGGAAACCTGGTCACTGTAATTTAAAAAATATGAAGGACGAAGAATAGCTAAGGTTACAATTTAGTTAACGTGGTGACATTTATCTCAGTTTTTTAACCATAGGCCATCGAAAAAACCTTATGCACAGCGAATCCGCTGTAGCCTAGGCTATTTGAAAAACAATAAATGCAATATTCACTGGACAAGGTTTTGAACTTTTTTCCGTCACAAACCATTCTATTTACTTACAGGCTGTATTCCTAGATAAATAGAGCTGTATTGTAATGACATCTGAAGCGCATTTTCAGAACTCAAATGTCCGTCTATTGCCGTGCGCGAGTTTTTCCATTGAATGACAATACACGCATTAGGTGTAAATGACAATTCGCGCATTAGGCTTGATATAGGTGTTATCAGCTCCTTTTTAATGGATAGCCATTGTCCCTGGATCACCTGGATGTTGATGGAGTGGGCAGAAAGCAATTCAATGTGGCATTCCCCTTTGCTGAGGGAAAGGTAGGCTATGGACCCTTTTATTATTATGCATTTTTTGATATAGCCTACACAATAATAATATTTCACATTGTAATCTTGATATTTCAGTCATGCTTGTGCGCGCCCCTGTGTGTGACAGACAGGAGGGTACATGCGTTGTGCACACGCCTATGTAGACGCACTTATATGCGCCGTTAAAATAACATAAAACAACTGCGACATGAGTTTAGACCAGGTTTGTGATGGTTCTAGCGCAAGCGCTTTCTGCTGGTTCAAGATAGCAATACGCCAAAAATAATCCTAGCCACTCCTCATCTTAAGACCAACCCGCCCAGTTCACTTGCAACGGGCGCAAGAATACATGGTAGGTAAAGGACGTAAGTGCTAGGCGTTATAATGAACCCAGCGCCGGGTGTAAGATAGCAAAGACACTTGCGTTTGGGTTAGCGCCATTTTGCGCCGGGTGTAAGATCTCCAATTTGCGCCGGGCCCCAGATCTCCAAATTGCCTCCTCCTCTAGGCATCACTCCTCCCATAATCAATGAACAGCCCAGATCTTGGTCAGGCAGATGCATCAACAGTGGCACTAAACTGTTTTACGCCAATTGACATGGAGGAGCTGCCTAAAGTGGTTATGTCCTTAAAAAACGACTACCTATCTACTCGACCCAATCCCTACAAAATTGGTTAAAGAACTTTTCCCCGTACTAGGCCAGCATATGTTAAAAATCATTAACACATCCTTAGTCGCAGGATATGTACCAGAGTCTCTAAAAATGGTGGTTATTAAGCCATTACTGAAGAAACCAAACCTCGAACCTGACAAACTGGAAAAATATAGACCCATTTAAAATCTTCCATTTCTATCAAAAATATTACAGAAAGCTGTTGCGAAGCAACTTGGTGCATACCTTAGCTCAAACTACATCCATGAAATATTCCAGTCAGGATTTTGAAACGGCACTTGTTAAAGTTATTAACGATTTACTATTATCAGCCGACCAAAACTCTGTGTCTGTTCTTGTACTCCTTGACCTAAGTGCAGCTTTTGATACAATAGATCATGAGATTCTACTGAACAGACTCCAGGGCTGTGTTGGACTAAATGGTCAAGCACTTGCATGGTTCAGATCATACTTATACAATAGGAAGCAGTTTGTTGAATTAAATGAAGAAGTATCCAGTTACTCAGTAACGAAATATGGTATTCCACAAGGATCAGTGCTAGGTCCAGTACTCTTTTCATTATATAAGCTACCCCTTGGTGATATCATTCGGGCACATGTGGTATATTTTCACTGCTATGCAGACGATACGCAGATATACATTTCCATGAAACCCGGCGAGGCACTACCACTTTCTCGATTAGAGGCTTGTATTGCAGATAATAAAGCTTGGATGCTTTCCAATTTCCTGCTCCTAAATTCAGAGAAGACCGAAATGCTGGTGTTAGGTCCAAAAAAACAAAGGGAGAAATTGTGTACATCTACTTAAAATTTTGATGGTTGTTTAGTTGTTCCAAACTCAGCTGTGAAAGACCTAGGTGTTACTATAGACCCAGATCTAACCTTTAGCGCATACATAAAAAAACATATCTAGAGTAGCTTTCTTTCAGTTAAGGAACATAGCTAAAATAAGGCACTTCCTATCAGAAGGGGACGCAGAGAAATTGATCCATGCTTTTGTTACGTCTAGGATAGATTACTGTAATGCCCTGCTATCTGGCTGTATTGCATTAAAAGAGTTTGTGATTTCCATTAATAGTTTGGCTGCAGTAGCAACAAATGTCTCAGTTGAGCAAAAAGGTCCTGCCGGCATCACCTTCTACGCAAAGGAGTTAAGTAAGAAGTAAGTACCCAAAGGTAGTCTCACATTGGGAGCAGGGGTACAGGTGCTCTCCTGTATGAGTTCACTGGTTTATCATTAGAATACCTGAACTCTTCCCACACTGGGAGTACTGGGATGGATATTCCATTGGATGGATTTAACTGGTGGTTCAACTGACACATGAAATACAGACAGACAGACAGACAGTGCAGTCCGTAAGCATTGGGATAGTGACGAAGGATATGCAACCAAATATTAAATATGACTTCACTCAAGTTTGTTAATTTGTCCAATTACTTTTGGTCCCCTAAAATAGGGGGACTATGTATATAATGGCTACAAATGCTACACGGTTCACCCAATATGGATGTAAAAACCTTTAACCACATAGGGCCCTATCTTACATCCGGCACTAAGCGGAGCTAACCCAAACGCTATCTTACACCCGGCACAGGGTTCATTACAGCATTTCGCGCTAACGTCATTTAAATACCAAGTGATATTGCGCCCATAGCAAGTTAACTGGGAGGGCTGGTCTTAAGATCAAGTGTGGCCAGGATAACTTTTGGCGTATTGCTATCTTGAGCCAGAAGAAAGCGCTTGCGCTAAAACCACCACAAACCTGGTCTAAAGTCATGTTGCAGTTGTTTACATGTTATTTTAACGGCGCATATAAGCACGTCTACATAGGCGTGTGCGCATGTATACCCTCCTGTCTGTTACACACAGGGGCACGCACAAGCATGAGTAAAAATATCAAAATTACAATGTGAAATATTATTATTGTGTAGGCAATATAAAAAAATGCATAATAATAAAAGGGTCCATAGGTCAAAGACCACATACCTGTCCCTCAGCTAAGGGGAATGTCGCATTAAATTACTTTCAGCCCACTCCATCAACATCCAGGCGATGTGCAATGGTACATGTAAGGTTACATGTATAGACTATTTTCAATTATCCTGGATCAAGCTATGACTTACCCTACATTTGCCAATAATTCCTGTAATCTTCTGGGGGGACAATCGTCTGTTATGGGACAATGGCTATCCATTAAACACTTTGCTGATAACATCTATATCAAGCCTAATGCACAAATTGCCATTTATACCAAATGCGTGAATTGTCATTCAATGTAAAACTCGCGCACGGCAATAGATGGACATTCAAGTTCTGAAAATGCGCTTCAGATGTCATTACAATACAGCTCTCTTCATCTAAGCCTACAGCCTGTAAGTAAATAGAATGGTTTTGACTGAAAAAACCTTGTCCAGTGAATATTGCATGTATTGTTTTTCAAATTGCCTAGGCTACAGTGCCCGGGATTCGCTGTGCATAAGGTTTTTTCGATAGCCTACGGTTAAAAAACAGAGATTAATTTATTTCACCATGGTAACTGAATTTTAACCTTATTTCTCGTCCTTCATATTTTTTAAATTACAGTGACCAGGTTTCCATACTCTCAGCTTAAAACCCCACTGATTTCACCTGTTATTCCATAACTGAACAGAACGATTTTAAAGAGAACTAAGAGTCTAATTAGAAACAAAAACAAATTTGCAGCACAATACAGAATTAATTCACAATTAATTTTAATGCTATTCACTGCATGTGTGCTTCAACTTCATGCAGGAGCAGGTCTGTTTCACCTGCTGTAAATCACACTTTTCACTGTCTTCCTGGGAAAGTGGACTTGGTTTAAAGCATTACGCTACCAGTAAAACAGGTTGGTTACATTTCCATAAGTAGGACATTGTAAAACAAGGAACAATATGCATAATGAATTTTGGATTCAAGAAAATTTGTTAAACAGGCCAATTTGGCGTTGTCTAAGGTGAGACTGAAGCCATATTCTGATAGCTTATAAAGCTGTTGCAGGTGCTTTTAACAAAATGTTACCGAATATAGCCTATTTTCAAAAATAACAGCACTGTCGGGAATTACCGGGAACCCGTGCCGGTGTTAGACACTAATGTTAAAGAGTAAGTACACCCTAGATCCATTTTTTTTTTCGCTGTAAAGGTGTTTGTATGCCTACCTTATAATGAAACTTATTCATGCATTCTGTTATTTAAACAATTCTGAAATAATATTGTATATCATAAGAAACTGGTAGAAAAGCGTCTTTGTGCTGCCCCTAACGGTTGAAATTTCCTTTCTGCTCCCCACACTGCCCCCGCCCCAATCGTGATGTCAGAGTACCTCTTTGGAGGTACCTCCACGTCATATGGATAATTGTTGTCGCACACAACGGAAACAGCCGGCACCTGATAGGTTAGACCCACTACGTTACTTTCGTTTCGGCTCCACGTTTTTAAACCAGAACAACGTGGTGTCCTGCTCATAAACTCTCTTATTCCACCTAAATAGTCCATTATTTAAAATAATATTTGAGGTGAGAAATAGGTCATGCAGTTGCTGAATCTTGATTCATATTTGATGCCTAGTTTGACAGTTTGATCGGAGTTATACAAAATCATTTGTACAATGTACGTTCATTTATGCAAATGACGATGGACACAGCTCCTCCGTCCCCACCCCTCTCCCTTGCTCACCCCACGAAGTATTTTTCAAAATTGCGTAGTAGGCGAAGACAGACTGAGACAGTGGGTGTACTTACTCTTTAAAGATTATTATTGTGTATATCAAAACACTTCATAATGGTTAGTCCAAATAATATTGATCCTACTATTGATCCATATAGGTGAAAAAGCAGGCTTTTAAAGGGAATGGGATATGACATTTTGATTGGTTTATTGAATCCTACGCCCAAGACACATCTATAATTAATGAATGACACATCTATAATTAATGAAGACTAAGACTAAGTTCAGCCCATTTGCATGTTGTGCCTAGCACCCAGAAACTCGCCATCTAACTAGCAAAAGTGGACTTGGACACACCCAAAATGCACTTTACGCCATGCGTTTAGACCAAGTGCTAAGATCGCCAAGATAGAGCCCATAGTCACTGTACCATTTCAAATCCAATGTGCTGGAGCACAGAGCCAAAACAACAAAAATTGTGTCACTGTCCAAATATTTACAGACTGCACTGTACATATATACCTACATACATACAGTGCCTATAAAAAGTATTCATACCCCTTGTACTTTTTCATGTTTTATTGTTTTACAACACTGAATCACAGTGGATTTAATTGGACTTTTTAGACACTGATCATCAGAAAAATACTCTTGTCAAACAGAAAACAAATCTTGACAAAGTGATCTAAATTCATTATGAATATAAAACACAAAATAATTGATTGCATAAGTATTCACCCCCCCTATGAAACACCTAAATCATCACTGGTGCAGCCAATTGGATAGAGTCACTAGTAATTAGTAAAATGAAGATCTCCTGTGTGCAGTCAAGGTGTTTCAAGTGATTGTAGTATAAATACACCTGTATCTGGAAGGTCCAACAGCTGGCGAGTCAGTTTCCTGGAAAAAACTACACCATGAAGACAAAGGAACATTCCAAAAAACTCTGTGACAAGGTTTTTGAAAAGTACCCATCAGGGGATGGATAGAAGAAAATTTCCAAGGCACTGAATATCCCTCAGAGTGCAGTTAATCATTAAAACATGGAAAGAATATAGCACAGCTGTAAATCTGCCTAGAGCAGGCAGTCCTCAAAAACTGAGTGTCCGTGCAAGGAGGGCACTATTGAGGACCTATGACAATTCTCAATCAGTTACAAGCCTCCGTTGCTGAGTTGGGAGAGACTGTGCTGGGTACTTCACCCGTCGCAGCTTTATGGGAGAGTGGCAAAGAAAAAGCCACTGTTGAAAAAAACCCACGTGACATCCGGGCTACAGTTTGTCAGACAAAGTGGAAGAAGGTTCTATGGTCTGATGGGACCAAAAGTTGGAAATAGCTGTTATTGAAAATAGTTCACTCACTGTCCCCATGCAACTTGACAGAGCTTGAGCAGTTTTGCAAAGAATAATAGGGAAAACTGGCAGTGTCTAGATGTGTAAAGCTGATAGAGACCTATCCACACAAACTCAAGGCTGTGGTTGTTGCCAAAGGAGCCTCTACTAAATACTGACTTGAAGAGGTGAATACTTATGCAATCAATTATTTTGTGTTTAAAAATCAATTGCAATTAATTTATATCAATTTGTAGAGACCGGTTTTCACTTTGACACTAAAGTGTTTTTCTGTTGCTCAGAGTCAAAAAAAAGCCTAATTAAATCCACTGTGATTCAATGTTGTAAAACAATAAAATATGAAAAGGTACAGTACCAGTAGGGCTGGGCGATATATCGCAACGATAATTATCGATTGCAATAACGGGCCGTTGCCAGCATGTGGGGTATTGCCTTTTTTTTGTCTTTTTTTCTTTAATTATACCTGATGCGGTAGTAATCTAGACTTCAAAACTTATGTGAAAATCTTCCGGGGAAAAAAAACGTCATCACTGTCTACTGCGTGTTGATAAGACGGACAATCACAGAAAGGCGTTGCACCTTTCATGCGATTGAAAAAACACATCACATGATCACGTGAAAGCTGTATGACCTTGCTGCTGGTTGGCTGTATCAACACTCAATAGATATCAGCGGTGATGTTTTTTCCCCGGAAGTATTTCACGCGGCCTCTGAAGTTTGGATGTTTACTGCCGTATATTGGGTATACTTAAAGAAAAAAAGACGAAAAGAAAGGCGCCCCACACGGTGGCAACGTCCGTTATTGCATTCGATAATTATCGATGTTGTATATCGCCCAGCCCTAAGTACCAGTCAAAAGTTTGGACACACCTACTCATAGGTTTTTTTCCGTTATTTTTACTGTTTTCCACATTTTGGAATAGTAAAGACATCAAAACTATGAGATAACACAAATTAAATTATGCAAAGACCAAAAAAGTGTTAAACAAATAAAAAAAGTAATATAATTTAGATTCTTCAAAGTAGCCACCCTTTGCCTTGATAACGGCCTTGCACATTCTTGCCATTCTCTCAAACAACTTCTGTGGTAAACAGGTATTCCACAGGTAAACAGGTGATGCCATCATGACTCTATATAAAAGGATATCAAAAGACTCCTGATATCTTATTTCCAGGTACTTTTAGAAGCGATACTATAACCTCTGCATTTGAATGGATCTTTATGGGAATTGGGGGGTGGGACTAGATTAAGCTGTACATTACACAGGAATAGCATGTAACCCATGGTTGGCTAAATGGCTGTAAGTCATCAAGGGTCTGAGGTATCAAACGAGCCTCAAACCATCACTCTAGATATGGATGGATCACTTTAAGGGTTGTTTCTCCTGACAAATTTTCCTATTGAACTGAAAAATAAGTCAGGATCCATCCATATCTACTGTATTTCTGGCAGCAGAGTGATGGTTTAAGGCTTGTTTGATACGTCAGACCCTTGATGACTTAGAGCCATTTAGCCAATCATGTTACATTTTACATTTACATTTTAGACATTTGGCAGACGCTCTTATCCAGAGCGACGTACATTAGTGCATTTTCCAACCTGAAACAAGTGCGTTAAAACAACCCTAAAGGTAAATACGAATTCAAACACCAGGCGCAGTCGGTATGATTTTTTTATTTTTTTATTTTTTTATTTATTTTTTACGCTGGAACAGTGTTCCACACTGTTCCAGCGTAATTTAAAGCTAAATCTAGTCCCACCCCCCAATTCCCATAGAGATCCATTCAAATGCAGAGGTTATAGTATCGCTTCTAAGAGTACCTGGAAAGAAGATATCAGGAGTCTTTTGATATCCTTTTATATAGTGTCATGATGGCATCACCTGTTTACCTGTGGAATACCTGTTCACCATAGAAGTCGTTTGAGAGAATGGCAAGAATGTGCAAGGCCGTTATCAAGGCAAAGGGTGGCTACTTTGAAGAATCTAAAATATAAGACTTTTTTTTATTTGTTTAACACTTTTTTGGTCTTTGCATAATTTAATTTGTGTTATCTCATAGTTTTGATGTTTTTACTATTCCAAAATGTGGAAAACAGTAAAAATAACCTTCCATGAGTAGGCGTGTCCAAACTTTTGACTGGTACTGTACATGGGGGGGTGAATACTTTTTATAGGCACTGTACATACATAAATACATACAGTTGAAGTCGGAAGTTTACATATACTTAGGTTGATGTCATTAAAACATTTTTAACCACTCCACAGATTTCATGTTAGCAAACTATAGTGTTGGCAAGTCAGTTAGGACAACTACTTTGTGCATGACACAAGTAATTTTCCAACAATTGTTTACAGACAGATTATTTTACTTTTAATTCACTATATCACAATTGCAGTGGGTCAGAAGTTTACATACACTAAGTTGCCTTGACTGTGCCTTCAAATTTTTAATGTTTGGTCGCATATCCTTCGCATGCCATGACTTCCTGATGTCCGTGACCCAACAACATCAAACTCTATGGAAAAATAAGTCAGGAGAAGAAACCCTTCAAGTTATCCCTTTAAGAGCTTTTTCTCCTGACTTTTTCCCCCATAAAGTTCTATAGAAAAATAAGTCAGGAGAAGAAACCGTAAATCCATATCTACTCCATATCTGGCCATAGAGTGATGGTTTGGGGCTTGTTTGATACCTGAGACCCTTGATAACTTACAGCCATTTCGCCAGTCATGTGTTCCATACTGTACCAGTGTAATTTACAGCTGAATCTAGTCTCACCCCCCAATTCCCATAGAGATCCATTCAAATGCAGAGAGGTTATAGTATCGCTTGTAACAGTACCTGAAAATAAGATATTGAGTCTTTTGATGTTGATGGGTCACAGACTTCAGGAAGTAACAGCATGCAAAGGATATGCGACCAAATATTAAATATGATACTTTAAAAATACATTAAAGCAAAGGGTTTGAATACTTATGCACATGAGAAATGTCAATGATTTTTAATACATTTGCAAAAATTTCTAAAAACATGTTTTCACTTTTGTCATTATGGGTTATTGAGTGTAGATTGATGGGCAAAAATGGCAATTTTTTTTTTTTATCCATTTAAAATTAAATCTACAACACAATAAAGTGTGCAAAAAGTTAAAGGGGTTGAATAGTTTTGAGTGCAACTGTACATACATACATACATACGGTAGGCTGTAGGCTAATGAGGGGAATGGGAATCTTTCCTCTGCAAGAACATCCTTGACAAGAAGCAGAGTCGAGACAAAACAAAAGCTATATAATTTTAAAAAATGTTAAATGGCAAAATTATTATGTTTGAGTAGTAAGCAAGTTTATAAAGCAGTTTATGACGTACACATTACCTTGTGGAATGAATGGCACTGACTTCACCACAAGAGCTTTTTTTGTCAAAAATCTAATATATCCATCGAGTGCCCAACCTGTTTTGTTTTTGAATAATTGATCATGCACTACTGTTAATCTCCTTGTGAAAGTCCCTGGCTGTTCCCTCTTACATAATCAATCTTATTCAGACTGCTAGCTGCCTACCTGCTCCCTTAGTTCTACACTTGCATGTTTATAAGCAAAGAATACCATTTGTGCAAGCATGAGGGAGGGAGGATTACACCGCAACTGAAGTGGGTGTCAGATCTTTTCCAAAAAGACTGCTTAACACTTGAGAGCATTTTATAAAACCAAAGAAAAAGAAGGGGAAAAATGCAGAATTGAGAATTCTCAGAATTCTCACATTTTGAAACAAATCTGGCTACAATAGCCACAATGGCACCACAATAAACAGAAATGTTACATCTTGCATTACATTACATACAATCCCATATTTTCTCACATATGCTGCAGTCCTCTGCATTTTGCTAATTAAAAAACACAATTCCATAAATTATAAGAATGAATGAATAAACAGAATCTTATAATTCATTATGCTCAAGTTAGCCTTGGCCTCAAAAAAAAAAATTTTGCTGGAAATATATTCAGTATCCATAAACAAACTGTAATAGGGTCTGTTTAATTTCTACAGCTGCTCTGTAGGGCAGTATCTCGAAGCAAATTTTTTTTTACATTATATCAGCTTGTCAAATATTTTGACAGGTTATCAAAAACACCCTGACACTAAAGTATTCAAGGACTTTTAAGTTGGCCAGCCCCGGGAATTGCAATTCTGCCACACTGGTCCTACAAAAGATAAGGCGAGAACTTCTAAACAGCCTTTGTCTCCAACTCCGACACAATTCAGAAAGCAACAGAGGGTATATACGTCTCCAGTACTCAGTTTTATTTTTAAATATCTGACTGCTATACAGTTCTGTAGCTATGTTAATCTACTTTATTCCAAACAACATGTAGGCCCACTGGGCACAGATTGCTTCAAACCTCACAGAGAGCCTAATTCAATTTAAGGTTAGTTGCACCAGCTAATGCCCCTATCATGTGATGTGAAAATAGTATTATAGAGAGTTTCATGCAGATAACGCTGACTACATACAGATGCACTATGCTGGATTAATCCGAGTAGGCTAGTTATTACACAAATGAATCCATGGCCATACCATGGGGCTGTGTGTGTGGTCCATGGCAATGGTGGTGGCAATCAGGCTACTAGCAGCTAGCAACTGTGGCCCGAGGTGCCAGTATGAGACTAGCATGCAAATTATGTTGGTTACTTTAGCTGGATATTATGTTTGTTGTGGCGTGATGCAATGCAATGTACTGACTGAATTATATCTAGCTTGCTAGCTGGATACCTAAGCCATCGATCGGACTGGCCAATAAATAGCCACATTATTAGCTAGCACAGCGGTTTGGTTTAGCTATTTAGTCGTAATGTTGTTGGTGTAAGTTTGTAGATGACTAGCCGCGCTGGTGGACTTTACTCTATTACTCTATTATACTGATGCAATGAGGGTGTTTCATAAAGAGTGGTAGAGAACAGTTTTTAATCTAGCAAATATGTATTCTGCCGAGCTTTTGTCACTAAGATAGCACAGTTTGTGCTGTTCTGTCAGTGTGGAGCTGAACTGTTTTATGACAGTGGGGAAAGAACTGCTCGTGTGAAGATTCGTGGCGGGTGGCTTTATAATTTTCAATTAACATATTTGGTGGCTAGTTTTCATCTCCCCCAAGTCAATGGGGCCGTGTAACCAGATATCAGGGCTGACTTAAAAAACTATACAACAACACACATACATGTTTGATATTTTTTACGTATCCCCACCAAATGAAAACAGCAGGACTAATATTTCTCAATTTTGGTTTGTGATGAGATATTGGTGTGATGAGTCACCCTGTCAAATCTTTTGAAAATCTGTACTGTAACGGCAGAGAACGAGACGGTCGAAAATCGTGTTTTAACATATACAGAACACTCTTTTTAGACATATTTGGACACATGGATATTTGATCCTTATTCCAATGCTTTTTACTGTTAAATGGTGTCTAATTTAACAAAGGACACAAATAAATTATGCCTTTAAATGGTTTATTTATGAGAAATCAACAGAAGTGCAATTATTCTATAAGGAAAAAGTAAGTACACCCCTGGCTGGTGTTGCCCCCTTTAGCAGCAATAACCTCTTCTAGGCATTTCTTGTAATTGACTATAAGTCTCTTACATCAACTGGGAGGAATTTTCATGTAATGGCCTCACATTCTCCTCAAGAATGGTCTGGTATAAAGTTGAAGTCATGGTTGAATCTATTGTGGTAAGTTTACCAGGCCCTGAGACAGCAAAGCAGCCCCAAACCATAACGTCCCCTCCACCATGTTTCACCGTCGGAATGAGGTGCTTCTGCTCAAAGGCAGTGTTGCATCTTCGCCAAACATGACGTTTTGCATTGCGCCCAAACAAACAAACTTTGACTCATCTGTCCAGAGGACATTTTCCCAGTAGTTCTGAACTTTATCCAGATGTTGTTTGGCAAAGTTCAGTTGTGCTTTAATATTCTTTTTGGAGAGCAGGGGCTTCTTCCTTCCTACCCTTCCATATAGGCCAAGTTTGTGAAATCTATTTCTGATTGTTGACTCATGCACTTTCACGTTAACTGTGGCACGTGAAGTCTGTAGGTCCTTAGATGTTACCCTTGGGTTCTTGGAGACTTCTCATGAGAATCAATAATCTTTTTTCTCAGGGCTCCAGCTAGCTCTTCTGACCTCAGCATGATATGTTAGCACACACCTCGATGGTTAGGTCCAAACCAGACCAATTGTCTGTTTTTATGTAAGCACAGAACTTCCAAATTATTATCTAATAATTGGACAATTATTTACACCTGTTTTGTGCACCAGACATCAATTTTAATCAATATACTTGATAGTAAAGGTAGGGGTGTACTTACTTTTTCCTCATGAGGAATTAGAATTTATCTTCATTTCAATTGCCTAAGTGATTCCAAAGTTTACTTTTTTTAGCATCATTTGTTGAATTTGTTGAATCAATATGGTTGAAATGAAAATAAAAAACATTTGTCCAGATATGTCAGAAAAACTGACTACAGTTTGAGGGTGTACTTACTTTTTCACATGACTAAGTCCCGACCAAAACAAACATAGCCAACCAGGCTCTCCCTAATACATTAATGCTGGTCCAGCTCTGTTTCAGAGTATGTACTTGAGTATTGTACGAAGTTGCACACAATGTGGAATGGTGCAAGGGTCGTCCATAAAGGAAAGGAAACAGAGGGGGGGGGGGGGGGGGGGGGGGGGATCTTGGAATCTTGTAAAAGTAATAATAATCAACTGTATCCTATAATTCATTTATTTTTGTTAATCATAAGTCACCCTTTAAAGTTACACAATTATATAAAGACACAAAAAAGCAAACATATTTCACCAGTTCTGTTAAATAAAACCAACAGGTCATGATGACATATTGTAACCTCCACAATTATGGGCACCCTTGATTAAGATGAACAAAAAAGACTATGAGAAATAAATCCCACTAATAAGCTATACTATAACTGAGTCAATGGGATCAATGAAAATTACACATTGATTACCCAAAAAATGATGCGTCACACTTACTGGTACCCCTGTTTTAAGTATTTGGCTGTAGACACATTACCATGATGCACCAGTAAGTTCTCAAGTTAATTTGGTTTCATTTTCATTTTCTGGGAAAAAGCAAGGCTCAGAAGTGGTCTGTGATGATATCCGAAGCTGAATGTGTACTTACAAAACTTTGAGCTGGTGGAGGCCAGAGAGAGCTTCGGGGTGGATGTAAGTCAGGTCATTTCCAGCCAGCCGTCTATGTGGAGGGAAAGACAATGGGGGCATTCCATCAGAAGTCAATCACTTTCTGACCTTTTACATTTACAATTAATTAATCTTTTTCATACATACTAAACTATATGAAAGAGTGTTAGAATGTGATTTGATTAACCAGAATGACCAACCATTCAAGAGACATGGGACCTCAAAGTTGACCCATATTGGACCACCCACCCTACCTAATGACACATATATTATTCAAAAATAAACATAACATCATGGTTCTCTTATTATCAGAAAGATTACAATACACAATTTATCCAAAATGTCAATACTTTTGGTCCAAAATAAATAAATAGGCAAATTACGTGATTTTTTTATATGTTATAGGGAAGACACTTCTTTGCAACTCCTGAAGTTTTTCTGTTGTGCCTGCTATGGGTTGAACAACAGCAGACTTCTGAGTATATGATGGGTAGCTCAGCCTAACATATGAATCCTTAATGTTGCCTATGATTTTCCTTTTCACCTCAAAATGACAAACATGTTTTACAAACATTTTTTCTGATTTGTGCTTCCTTATTATGTCATTAAAATGTTCAGTTTCTCAGTCACTCAAACAAATTGCACCGTACAGTATCATGTTGTAGCAAACTGCAGTATTTGTGTAAGTTAATTTATCATACCATACAGAAGAATTCTAATGTAGGCCTACGTCAAAATCGACAGTATGCAATACAATGCAACATTCGCAATTCAGCTATCAGTCCAGTCTTTATCTCATTCAATGCCAGAGTGTTCCAGAAACCTAGTCTCTTCAGTGGCAAGGCAATATGGCTGCCAACATTCTTTTTAGATTGACCCAGTCCATGTTCAAACCTCTAATAAAGCATATTATTTTTCGATTGAACAGAATTACTTTAATCACTGGTGATGTGAAATACTGAAAATGGTTTTCCATCAAAATCAGCTCTTGCTTTAGAGATTTTAAGTTGGACACAGCTGGACAGTTTGACAATATCTGTTTTGACACACCACAAGTGATTTGTATTATTTGAGTAGATGGATACAAACAATAAACTGAACAAATACATATGTTACCTGCTCCATCATCTGAGTCACTTTGACCCAGAAACACATTTTGGGCTCTATCTTACACTCGGCGCTAAGCGGCCAAATGCTCCTCCTGTCTGTTATACACAGGGGCACGCACGAAACATGCGTAAAAATATCACAGTGTGAAGATTAGTGTGAAATATTATTTTGTATATCAAAATGCATAATAATAAAAGGGGCCATCATTCAATGACCACATATCTGTCACTCAGTGAAGGAGAATGACGCCTTATATTGCGTTTTAACAAACTTCTACCTCCTGCCAGCTGAGCTGGAGACAAATTCCTGATTTCCCTATATGTACTCCTATGTACATTCAAGTCCCCATCACACCGGTCAGCAAAGAACGGGTAAAACAGGAGTTCACAGCGAACTTTGGATTTCCTGGGGATTTGCCCCATTAGAGAACGCCCTTAGATATGTGAAACGTTAAGTAGCCCACTCCATCAACATCCAGGCAACTTACAATGCTACGTGTAAGGTTATACATGTTTTCATAAATTATCCTGGATCAAGCTATGACTCTATATTGGCCAATAGTTCCTGTAATCTTCAAGGGGGGTACTCTTCTGTTAGGGGACAATGGCTATCCATTAAAAACTTTGCTGATAATCTCATTCCTGATGCGCAAATTGTCATTCAATGGAAAACGCACTGCAATAGATGGATTTGTAGTGCTGAAAATGTGCTTCAGATGTCTGGATCATAGACAGGTGGAACATTACAATATAGCTCTCTTCATCTAGAGCCTGTAAGTAAATGGAATGGTATTGACTGAAAAAAGTTCAAAACTTTGTCCAGTGAATATTGCATTTATTGTTTTTCAGATAGCCTAGGCTATCCTGGGGTTTTGTTGTTCATAAGGTTTTTGATATGGTTCAAAAAACAGAGATTAATTTAAATTTCACCCCAATTCCAAAAAGGTTGGGACAGTATGTAAAATGCACATAAAAGCAGAAAGTAGTGATTTGTAAATTCTCTTTTACATATATAAAATTTAAAACAGTACAAAGAAAAAATATGTAATGTTTTACCTAATCAACTTTATTGATTTTTGTAAATATACGCTAATTCCGAATTCCACTTTCCAAAAAAGTTGGGACACAGGCAACCTAAGACTGATAGGTCTGTGGAACAGTAACTTGGTGGATCAACCAACAAGTCAAAACAATGTCTAAATCAGGTATTTAGAAAAAATTATTTTATTACAGAAAAATTCATGAATTTGAATAATAAATTAATGAACGTAGACTCGCTGCATATAATTTACAAAAAGGAAGACGTTAAAACAGATGTTAAATTGAAATCACGAGAAAAGAGAGAGATAAGCCCAAACTTGCCAGAATATCCCAATTTCAGCCCAGCAGGAATAAAAGAATACCCATATATAAAAACTCAGCGGTCACAAGTTTACACAACCACGGAAAGACTTCTGTCTGTAGGCTCCAGGAATTGTTGCAGCGCACACACCACTCACAGGACTTCCCTGTTCCACAGCCCCCAAATTAGTTAGTCAAAAAAAAAAAAAACAATAAAAGAAAACCCAAGTAAGAAAAAGCCAAGTTTCTCCTTTAGCCCCATCATAATTACCTTTCTCCCCAAGCATTGAGGACCTTAGCCTGATTGGGTGATGTGATCTAAGGTTTGGAAGGAGGGGGTAGGGAGGTCAGACTCCTTTATGACCAGGACAGGCTTATCTAATAGCTGACAAATTTCCTTATTAATTCATTTGCAATTATGCTGCGCAAAACAGGGCCAAGCACCATGGTATTATTATTACAAGATTCAGGGTTTTAGCCTCTTCTTAACAAATTGAAACATAGTATAGTGGGCCCCAGAATGATTAAGTTGAGCCAGTAGGCAAAATATTTCAGGCCAAATATTACATCCATGTATCAAGAATATAGTAACAATTTAATCTCGGCTTGAATCTAGACCTGCCTTTAAAAATTTAAATTCCAAACTGGCATGTCTAACAATCATTACCTATATTGAGGAATTCCAAATGATGATTTCAAATGAATGTTGTAACAGATTGGCATTCAAACTTAAAATGGAAAATGAAACAATGTGGCCATGTGGTATTCTCTGAACACACTAGGTTTTGACCTCATGAATAGTTTTGTGTCCTGGTCTTTCTCCTCAACAAGGGAAAAGGCACCCTGGCCACTTCTAGATAAGCAGTGCTTCAGCGTGATTTTATTGCCTGGGGAGTGGAGGGGGGAGAGAGAAAGGCAGGTCCTAGGTCAGGTCAAGCGGAGCAGGTCTCTTGATAACTAAGTACTATTGAATGGACTATGAGCAAGTTTTCCATATCACATTAGACTTTCTCTATTGAAGGCCGTAATCTAAAAGCAATATACCCGACATTCCCGACTCTAACAAACTCCTGAGCCCGTAGTATTACAACGTTGGTACCACACCCATCTCTGTATCAGAAGTCTCAATTGGTTGCCAGATTCAGCTAGTCTGACAGTGATGGTCAGCAAATCCGACTGTTAGTATGCCGGTCCCCCACTGTTCTGCAGGCATCAAAATGGCCAAAGAGGAGCAAGACCCATTAGTGAGCTGGGTGCTAGCTTCACTCCACTCGCAGACTGCTGCCAACTCGACCAGATGCAATCCTCCAGCTTATTTACTAATATTGCCCCGCTGACGCCTCGCTGGACGAAAAACGACCAGCGTAGTCCAACTTTAATTGACTAGTTGTCCGACATCAGCATGCTATCTAGGTAACATTAGCTAAGTTATGTAGCTTATGAATTAATTATTCTTGGTTTTAGCTCCGTTGCATGCCGTATACCATCCTTGGTGAAGACACGTCTATGTCTCATACATTACTGCAATATCCAAAGAAATACTTACCCATTATGAATAAATATGTACATTGTGGGCTATAACCTATGTTGCCTAAGATAGATGAATAGCTAGACATATCTAATAAAGAAGGTATTTACATATAGCTAGCAGAGACGAGATGCATGCAAACCCATTAGCCAACGTTAGCTATATCATAACGTCCCAGCGAACATTTTTGTGTAGAAAAGTCGGTGAAAAGACAGTGAAATGCCGTCTCGCGTCTAGGTGAAAAACCGGCTAAATTTGGTTGAAAAGTGAACCTTTTTTTTAACCGGCTAGGATGTAGCCAGGCTATATCCAGGTAAAACCTGGGCTAAATTGAAACGTTTATTTCAAAACATGTGATAACGCCTCTCATTCTGAGATTTCCACCCCTCTAGACGTCTAGATTCCGCCTTTTGCTCACTGGGGTTACATGAATCTTGAAACACCACCACATAGAGTAACCTAAATCTATGGAGATAATGCATTGCTACATATTGCAAAATTTGTTTATGAATTCATTACCACAAAAAGATTCGGCACTTGATATGATTGAGCCTGATTCCATCTCTGACTCCACTCTTCACACTCAGATGAAGTAACATTATGTACACAAAATGCAGATGAAACTAGTTAATCTGGCAACCAGTTTACGGGCGTGTGCATTGAACAGCAGCATTTCCGGCTGTGTTGTTATGAAATGCAATCTCCAATCTCCATATGAGAGGGGGAAAATGCTGTATGTATAGCCTTTAAAGGGTAACAAAACACTAAACCAACTTATTTTAGATGATAACTGATACATTTTTCTAAGCATTACTGATTGACCCTGGTCCAATTTATAGTTAGCTTGATAGTCCCTTGTTTTTTGATAGTTCGTTTTTCAGTCTAGCTTAGCAAGTAGCTAGCTAGTTTATTTTATTTTTTTATAAATATATAGCTAGTATAAAGCATATGAAAACTGCGTATCTGACAATATTTTTAAAAAATATTGTTGAATTAATGTTTTAAAACAATTTTAAAGGGAACTAAGAGTCTAATTTAGGAAAATAAAAATTTTCAACAATTAGAAATGAAAACAAATTCGCAGCACATTACACAATTAATTCAGAGAATTTAATGCCATATATTCTCTGCATGTGCGCTTTAACGTCGTGCACTTTAACGTCATGCACGAGAAGGTCTGTTTCGCCAGCTGTAAATCGTTCTTCTCACGGTCTTACTATCCGCCATCATATTAGCAATCTGCCAAAGTGCATCAGAGTGTCATCGCCCATTCCCCCGCCACCTGGGTTTGCACCTTGGCAGATTGTTAATATGATGGTGGATAGACCATCTGATGGATCAATATTATGATGAATATTATTTGGAATAACCATTATGACCATTATGTGTATATTGATATACACAATCTTTCACATTAGGCTTTAACACCGGCATGGGTTCCAGTAATTCCAACCAAACTATTTCCCAGAAATATAATAACAGGAAAACAGGAACATTTTGTCCATTAGCTTACACCAGTGCTGTCATTTTACAAAATATATGCGGATTAATAACACCTGCAACAGCTGAGCATAAGCTACCAGAACATGGCTTCCCTCTGTTCCCCCATGTTCGTAGGCATATTCTCCGGCAAATTCTCAAAGCACTTCATAATGCACTTCACTAATTGTTTGGCCAAGAGTGATGATTCATGTATTTATTTATGAAATAAAATAATTTTAGATGAGGTCACTTCAAAGTATGAAATGCCCCCCAAAATATGATTAATTTAACTCCTCTTAAAAGGCACATTGACGGGCTATTAAATTATCCTCCTCCCACTCCAGGGCTTATGATGTCAAATACATTGATGACACGCAGTCAGGGCATATAAAAAACCAAGGCAATCATAAAAAATGCAACAATATCTAAATTCTTACCAAACTATAAAAAACATAAGACCATACCTTGAATATTTTGTAAGCACACAGCAGCACGTTTGATGCCAAAAAAAAAACCTTGAGATTAGTATTCCCATAATTCCTTTAGCACACAAAAAATGTAATTTATCAAGAAAAAGATACAGTGAGAATGTACTTTGTGAATGTGATCCAGTCTACATTCTTTGTGTTTTTTTTATATGCACACACCTTTGGCAAGCAGATGTGTGTGTGTGTGTGTGTGTGTGTGTGTGTGTATATATATATTCGTGTGTGCTTATGTGAGCGTATGTGTATGTAAGTGGGTGTGTGTGTGTGTGTGTGTACGCATGCGCATGTGCGTGCGTGGGCACCATAGCTGCTTCATTCACACATTTATGCATTTTCTTCATTTATAAATGTGTGAGTGGGTATTGGGCCATATACAGGAGGGAAAACCAAACTATGAGTGGACTCCATGTTCTAGCTTTATTAGTATACGATTTGTGACAACTATACTGAATACGGAGTTTCTAAGTGCCAGTATTATCGTGTAGCTAATCCATTTAACAAGCAACCCCCCATCCTGTCTCACCTGCAAATATACCGCCCCATGGGTCAGAAGATGACATAGTATTGATTCTATAGGAGAATATGCCTACGAACATGACAGAGATATGTAACTATTACTGCTTGTAATATTTAAAATATGTATGTTAGTTTTTCCACTCCACCACTGTCTTGTGTCATATGTTTGATATTGTTATTTTCACATTTTGAGTGCATTTCACATACTGTAGTGTAAGCGACTTGTAGTTAAATATATGACTTTCATGATTTACAGCACTGCACAATTTAGCCATTTTGGATAGATTTGGAGACACTAAGGGACAACAGGGTACACTGCTTACACTTTGAATCATACATCTTTAGTAGTTCTGCATATGACCCTCCGATTTTGCACACTTGTGGACAAGGAGTGTATGGTCTAGGAAATGTATAGGATTACCAGTTTTATTTTTGGCTCTCAGTATGCCATTGCAAACTAAACTGTGTTTAGCAATGCAAGATTACCTTGCATTTGTGGCACTTTAATTTCAACTAAATTATGAAAAAAATCACTGCGCGGCAAGATAGTCTAAAAAAAAGAATAATAATTGCATTGTTTTAATCGCCGAAACCTATTGCCATTAACTGCGCAGCGCTTTACGGTCAGACATGGACTTTTTTGCTTTTACTAGCTCAATGCTACACGGTAAGATGCATTGATACTGAAATGTTTGAGCAGTTGTGAATTTTGTGAATCAGCCCTATTGTGTCTCAACTTTACTTTTTAAGCCTGCGATGACAACTGCCCTTTTGCCCATGTATTTGTCACTGAGGTGGCTGTGGTAATGTCGGTTCAAGTTGTAGCTATTCCTTTATTATAGAAACGACCTGTAAACACACCACACATTGTTGTTTATGGCACTGTCGCCATTAGATTCTATGAATACATAATCGCTTTCCCACTTGTTCTGGAAAACGTGGTATTCGTAATCCACCTTCCTTTTACTGATTTTGCCACCAAACAAATTTAGCTAGCTGGCGTTGATACAGTGCCGATTTTCTATTTGCGGCTGTAGAAGCCTCTCAATGAAGATCTCCACCTGCTGTGCTGGCATGGTGCATATTTGCAATGTCAACTGTGTGGCTCACACTGATGAATTCATTTATTTTCCATTTGGATGGGGCAGCGCTGGCCAGATAAACCATCGGGTCGGGCCATGTGCAGCCCTCGGGCTGCCAGTTGCCCATCCCTGATTTAAGCCATTTTCCAAGTTTCTGTGATGCTCACACCTACAGTTAAGCCTGAAAAAGAACACCCCATAAATAGGTGAGAATTGACCAAATTCCACCTCTGTGTAGGGTTTAATTAGGAAGCTAAAGGCATGACAGCCACTCTGTGCAGATTCCATTATGGTTTCCATTATGGAAAGCTACAGCCGCCACACTGGACACCGAGCCATGCTTTGGGATGCCAATCCAGGCAAGAGAATGGCTTTTTCCTGTCATTCTCCCAAAAGTACATTTCACCACATCACACTCCTCTGGCTTTGGAGATGATAAATTATCTACAGTAGGTAGGTAGGGCTTTATTTTTTAAACCAGTTTCAGTTTGGGTTCACTATATTGGGTTCACCTCATAGACAGTGCAAGGCCTCTGAACTGCAGGGCCTTCTCAGTCTTATTCAGTCTCACTATGCCTCCCCATGAATGTAATTTATGGCACACAAAGTGTAGTATAAAAGCGTAATAAACAAAGCTATAGGCCCAAAAGCATGAATGTCATATCTACAAAATCATTCATTAAAAATCAGCACTATATTATTGGGACCACTTAGTTTGTAACAGGACAATGTTGACCGATTAGGAAAGAGAGACCTGTAACCTGCACATAAAGCAAAATTACCAAAACATCCACTCAAGTTTCAGTCTCATTTCAAGGCCCTCCCTCCCCCTTCCAACAAAGTCGGGACATGTCTCCCAAGGCTGAGTAGAGAGGAATGTGCCCAGCCTTGTTCTGAAATCCCCCCCCCCCCCCCCACCTCCACCTCCAAGAAAACATAGCCCTTCATCTTGTACTTGAGAAAACACCACTCCTTACAAGCTCTCACCCCACAAAGGATCCTGGATTACTATTCTTTTCTGTGTAACTGTCAGTGTTGCTGGAAGACCGCACAGTGTTTTTCAGCAAACAGGACGGGAGGCAGGAGGGATGCAGGCTTGCGTGACTATGAGGAAGGGAATGTTCCGTCTACCTCAGCTCCCATTTATTCAGCTAACTAGGAGTGATTCAGGATGCATGTAGGTCCCCGTGGGCCACCATGCCCTCATCTGCTTTTCTTCAGCTGATGTTCCGGCAGGACGAGCGAGCCATCATTACAAAATCCTGCCTGTGGCTACGAAGATCTGCTGTAGTGCTCATATCACTGACCAAGTAACTCACAGTGATGGGAGCCCAACACCATATGGTGGCAGGCAAATTGTTAAGGCATTACAGTCTCGTTTAGCGAATAACCAAATTTTTGGTTATTTTTTTATTTTGGGTTTTTATTTGGTTTTGACATTGTTAGCATAAAGAGACAACAATGCAGTTTCTGAAGTTGTCTGGTCTACACTACTGGTTGATACAACTACTTATTTCCTGCCTTGATTGATAATCAATAACATACAATTATAGACAATAAAGAAGAGCTTAGCTGCATGTAGCCTATACCATTTAGCAACTCACTGACAGGGGAGGATAAACTCATGCATATTAACATTAAATGATTTTGATAGGTATGCCAAAATAGAGTTATGCTGCGTTCACTTCATATGGAAGAGATGGTAACTAATAGCTTCCAACTTGGAAATACCATTCACATAAGCTTTCAACTTGTAAATACTACTTGTGAACTCTGAGTTTTACTTTGTACTCCAATTTATCCCACTTGACATCCAATGCGGAAATGGCCTACAACAGCCTACGAAGGATAGTGGTGAATTCTACAGTCAAACGTAAGAAGCATATTTTCAACAAATAATCAGAAAAAAATAAATACAAAACCTACTCGGATAACGGATTACCTGAAGAGCCTCGGCATCTCAAAAGTCCGTAGGCTAGCTACAGTCAAATCAAATGTTCAGCAAAGCTTGGTAAAATGAGCCAAAATGGTGTAGTAAACAAAAGTTTTCAATGAAAAAAAAAAATATATTTCTGTGATCATGGCGTTAATCTGGTTCATCCGAGGTCAACGTGTGAACGCTTCCAAGCTGTTGTTATGAGCACACAAGGCATTCAAACTACAATTCCCATATGATGTGAATGCAACATTAGTGACTGGCATGTTCCTCTCTGTTGATGCCATTATGACAAAAAGTAACTTCAATGTGACCTTTAACCTCATATGCAGCTAGCTGGTCCCCGTTAGCCTCAGGTCATCATCTTGGTTTTTGACTGGCCCACCAGTTGGAGAGACTTGGCCAACTGCAGGGCTTGACATTAACGCTTGTCCGATTGTCCAGGACAAGTAAAAAAAAGGGGTCGGACAAGCATAATAACAGCTTAACCTGCCCGAACAGACAAGTTAAAAAAATACATAAATAAATAAATAAATAAAAAACTAAGTCGAATAGTAACCCAATCCGAATGCCATCTCGCAGTGTCGCACTGAAAACTCTCAATCTCTGTATTATGTCAATATCACAGGGTGCAATGATTGGTAGAAAGGTTTGCGGCGCGAGTCATTTTAGTTCCAAATTGTGAAGCTCGTTGACTGACTGGAAATCGACACAAGCAGAGACGATGAGTGATCATGAAATATTTGGCATATTTTTTGGTAAATGCTTCTTTATTTGAAGCATATGGCTGTTAAGCTCCAAAGTTTACGAACAATGCAAGTAATAATATAAGGTACACCTCCAATAGAGGCCTGTCACATAGAACCAGCACTGTAGTTACGAATGGTTACAGGGACGTGCCGCCATGTTGGAGGACCAACGCTAACAGAGACGCTACTCTCCATGAAACGAGTCAATCTTGAAACATTATCTAACGTTAGCTAACGCTACTATGATTGCTGTCCTACAATGCCGAACTTCTGCACTGAGTATTGATGTGCGAATAAAGCTGGGAAAAGGGTAAAAATGTCCTTTTACATGATAATCTGAGTACCCACCATAGTAAGCCGCCAGGCAGGGTGAACGAACTAAATTTTACGACCGAAAGAAGAGACTGGTGGTTGAAAGCACTGAGGAGTGAGCTGAATTTAGACAGCAACCAGTAGCTACAGCATAGGCTCGGATCATTAATAAATTATGTTTTATGAACAAATTATAAAGTTATCCAGTTAATATACCGGTATACATAACTAGCTGGCCTAATGTACGTTTATGTGCATTATCTTAATGTTAGAAAGTTACAAGTAAATTAATCGCTAGGTTTAGCGCACGTTAATAGCTAGATCATTTGTGTGAACCACTGCTACGCCTGCGAAACATTAATATTAACCTAATGCGATACGTTAAGCATATTGTGAACATCAAAACAGTGTTAATTTGAACTATTATTACATTGCTAGGGGTGCTACGCTGTACGATTTCTCAAAAATAGATTGGATACCGACTGTAAACATCACCTGTGCTGGCCAGGCAGGATGCGAGCGATATGAGAGAATCCAGAAGAGGGTGAAAAGAAAATGTAACGTAACAATATTAAGCACCAAATAAAAATGTATTTGAAGTAATAATGAAAGTAACGGTAAATGTACTTTGTGTGGAACTGATTCACCTTTTACCCATCAAACTAAAATATGTTTTATTGCTGAAATAGGCTACTGTAGCCTACCGTTAATACTTTAACATGTATCACTTTGCTCCGATAAGAACCGCACAAGCACTTTACTTACCAAGGTGGTATACTACGAAGCAGGATTACTGAGTTCGTACTAGCTGGATGACTGAATAAAACCCAGAACAGCTCATATTACTTCAGTCCATGGTCCAGATTTGGGAGGGTTCCAGGTTTTACTCTAATTAATCCTGCTTCGTAGTACACCCCCCAAGACTCCTTATAATATTTGTTTATGTTGGTATTATTGTTTCGTGATGTGCACTGTATATTTTGTGCACTTTTTTTATATTGCTGAGCTACCTGTAAGCATTGCTGATGATGGCAATAAAGGAAAATATAGCAACCTCCGGATTAAATGTGATAGCCTATAAATTTGGTTTGCATAACGAACGCCGGCATTTGGTCCTCGAACATGGCGGTTGGCGTAAACAAGTGGGCGTGTCTGACCAAATTGTGACGTAGGTGACAGGCCTCTATTGACTAAAATAATGTCACTTAGCCTATCAGAAGTTTCTAAAGCCATGACATCATTTTCTGGAATTTTCCAAGCTGTTTAAAGGCACAGTCAACTTAGTGTATGTAAACTTCTGACCCACTGGAATTGTGATATAGTGAATTAAAAGTGAAATAATCTGTCTGTAAACAATTGTTGGAAAAATTACTTGTGTCATGCACAAATTATATGTCCCAACTGACTTGCCAACACTATAGTTTGCTAACATGAAATCTGTGGAGTGGTTAAAAAAAGTTTTAATGACTTCAACCTAAGTGTATGTAAACTTCTGACTTAACTTTACGTGCAGTGTAATTGTTGTTATTAAGGTAATAAATTACAATAATTGTTCAAATCTCTGGTGGTTTTATAAATTTTTTAATAGGCCTATATTTTCAGTTTCGGACAAGTAATTTTAGCCAACGGACAAGTAAAAAATCCGAAGGACAATTGGCCAAAAAAAGTTTGTCAACCCCTGCAACTACCATTCCACTTTCAACAATTTCCCCCAACAGAGCCATCTAATGGAGTGTCCCGATTGCACCCAACCACAATAAACTCCCAAGTAAAACTGAACTTCGTCACTACCATCGCAGAGGGATGCTGTATCTGCAACCACCATGCCTGAGGAAATTTCAAAGGAAACACAGGCAGTCCAACTACCATCCTGACTATGTCCCTTCATATCTACATCTATATAGGCAAAAAGATACCAAAATGTGACATGTCCTTGTGTGCCACTCATAATGCATCACTGAGAAACAAACTACAGAAAAACACTGAAACAGAAAACCGGCCTTTCCAATGACCTTTCACTGAGTTATTGCCAGGGCAGTATGATGGAGATGAGTGCGCACACAGGCTCAAGGGTTCATAGACTGCCTAAGGAGTTTCCTCCTGAGCAATGCCCCTGAACAGCAGAATTTTCATTATTTCCCCAAATAATGGAGTCTAGGGCTGGGTGATGTCTATTAAAAATAATATCACGATACTGTCATATGAAACATATGATATACGATACTGTCGCACCGCCCCCCTTGTCCCGCCCCCCGGAAACTACATCTTTACTATCCGACACCCTGGGGAATCAGCGGTGCTGAAAAGTAGAAAATTCCAGATAGTAGAAAGCGCACCAAAGTTATAACATTTTGTGAATTGTCTTCACAAATCTACAAGAAAATAAAAGTTGAACAACGTACATGCGGTGTCAGGCTAGTGGCGTATTTATAAGCTCCCGATCAGTGCAGAATGTTTAAACTTGCGCCGGGCGTATTTTTTTTATTTTTTTATTGCATATTATTATGCCCTCACTCCCACCTTCTGTATTCATTGCAATGATACAGCCTGCTGCAGTGCAAGTATGGAAGTGTTTCTGCAGTGCAAAAAAAACTTTGAAAATGAACCTTATTATTAGGTTTGGAGCAAAATTAGCCTACATTTTGGACTGCAATATAAAACAATGACCGGCGGTTCTCAGGGTGAGCAACAATTATTATTAATTATTACTAATAATATTATTAATAAAGTAATTTTTATTACTGATCAGCATGGTGGATATAGTTTGTAAGAAACCTAATTTATCCTTCAATATGTAATAGCTTTTCTCGTTGTCATGGCCATTATTTCTTCTGTTGAGATGAAGCATTGTGTTTTAAGATAAGCCAAGAATGTAGGGGAGAACCGGCACAATTGTAATAAATGCATTTTCTCACACGTGATATGGAAATGCATTTATATAAGCGCGGTGTTGTCATCGAACTGACTTACAATAATTGGCTGAAAAAGGTTCCTTTACATAGACAAAATAAGTGTATTTAAAACATGACGAAACCATAATTCACGCGTGCCTACCATTTTTGGCAATAAACGAATAAAAAAATTTGTTTCCTAATTAGTTGCTGGATTCAACATCAATGCAGGGTATGCTCTTTTGAACCAACCATGTTTTGTCCTGGAAAATATTACAGATATTAACGATTTATAGAGTTATTTTGCGTTATTACAATTGTACCGCCCTTTTGTTACAATTGTGAAGCATATACTTCACAATTGTAACATCGGACTATGCTTAGCCTACATTAAAATGTGCACGACCCATTTGTGATCACCTCAAACTTAATGTGACTTATTGTCGCAGACAAGTGTATGCTCTTTATAGTGAAATTTCACAGCTTTTTATTGCACTACCTTTGAGTAATTTAGTAAGAAGTGAAAATTGCTACAATTGTGCTGGTTCTCAAATTCACGCCACATTTTTACAAATAGCCTGTTTTTCATTTTTTTTTTTTTTTATTGGTCCACCCATGTTATGATATACTATTTTATAGCTTATGAGGCTATGCCAGAAATACCTAATATTCATCCTGTCTCTGCAATAGCGTAGTCATACAACAAAGTCTATGATGTATTTTTTATTATCAGAAGGCTATTGGTATTACAAATGGTCTCCCATTTTTACATTATTTCTGAAGCCAGTGTTGGAGGCTTTATCGGTGGCACTGGCAAATCGTATGCATGCAACGGTCATTTATCTAATTAGTCAGATAAGAGATTAGTCAAACAGAAAATACCTTTCAAAAAACTTAAGGAATAGAAGATGTTGCAAAAGTCCCAAGAACACCTAAATAACGAAGGATGAGTGAATAAGAAAGTGACAAATGGTCTAGTCTCTTTTTGACAAAAGGCTCTGACGTTGCAAGATGTGTCCATTTTTACTTTGCCTAATGAACAGGTTATTGCAAAGGAATGCATTTTTTTGGTTCTTACTTGTGCATTCTGCTATGTGGGACTATGTTCTTTCGTGGTGCAGCGCCACAGGTGGGAGCAAATTTACCGAAGTAGACATCGTCTGTAAATCACGATATCCAGATCCCATTGCGATGACTGTCAATCATCGTCGTTGATATTCGATTCTATCGTCATATTGCCCAGCCCTAATGGGGCGATTGGTCAGTGTTCAATTTGGAAGTGATCTTTCCCTGGCCACCATAGTACAGTTCCACTCCGGGCTCTGGGAATGTATGGCTGAATCGGATTTGGGAGTTTTGAAAGCTTGTTGATCTGTTGATTATTAAATCTGCACTGTAAAGTAAGGTTAATTGACTTGTATGTTGGGTACTGTATGCTTTTACAATACGAACTTTGTATTTGTTTATTTTCATAATTTAAGTCAAAATAAAGTGCCACAAATGCAAAGAAACTTTTGAAAAATGCAAAAAAAAATTAAATACTGAGAGCTACATATGTGAAGCACGTAAATCTATGCAATTTCCTGGATCATAAACTCTGTGTCCACAAGTGTGCGAAATCTAAGGATGATATGCTGAAGTACTAAAGATCTACAATCAGTATAGGGGGGTAGATATCTACGGGTCCAAAACCCTATCCAATACATGTCATAAAATGAATGAAATTAGTTTTGTCCATTATAAAGCATATATACATTTGCCCCTTCTGATGGTTTATGTTGAAAACATTGATATCACACTGTTACACACACCTAAATATGTAGCCTAATCATTCACTCTTGTACCTCATCACTTTTTCCTGTACTCTACAGTATATATACTTTTGCCCTGGGTTCGCATTTTTCTGTAGTTTTTTTTATTTTAGATTTGTTTTAAACGTTCCCATTCATAATGACTCTAAGGAAACTTTTACATTCATCTAGCAGATATCAGCGCACAGTAAATTGTAATGAGTATTTTCCATGCCTGAAGTGACAAGTATAGCCCAGGAAGATACGAAGCCTTATTATGTACGACAACATTACAATAAAATTATGTTCCACCAACAGGAAAATGCTGCCAAATGTACTAGCTTCAATGATCGTCGGTACATCAAACATAAAACATGACTGAGCAATGAATACTTACACTACAGTGTCAAAATGTAAAATAGCCATATCTAAGATACTACTGGACAAAACAGTGAAAAAACAGTGGAAAAACTAACGTACATATGTAGCCAGCGAGAAGAACTGCATACAAGCAGTACTTTTTTTCATATCGAGGATGAAAAACTCCCGTCAGAGAATGCGTTTTCTGTAGCCGTTTGCGTCACAGTACATTAACTAGATTAAAAATTCTGTTACCCAGGTCTGTAATTTATTCTTCAAAGTATCCCAGAAAAAATTGCAAAAACTGTTGAAAAGGATATACTATCCTCTATTGGATAAAACAGATAAAGATTTTTGTGCTGCCATGGATGCTACTTCTGTGCAGAGGAACTCGTGGATGCGAAATCGGAGCCAGGAATGGAGGGACCGTGACGTGGGCGGTTTCAGTGAAACATAGCAAGGCATGAAATTAACCTCGCCCACTCCCCTGGGCTAGTGATTCTGAGGACGGGTGAGTTAAGAAAAGAGAGCGCTCAGCCATTTGGCGAGCGAGACCAGTCAATTTAACATTTATAGAATGGATAGTTCTGGGATGCAGATTGGTCAATACAGCGTTACAGCCATGTTAAATAAACAATATAAAAAGGCTATCACATATCTGTTCACCTTACTTACTTGTAACGTTACCTATAGCCTAATATCACTGCACACCATTTGATTAAACTACTGACACATTATTGGACTGATGACCATTAACATTCGGTAAGTAGCTAGGCTACATGAGAAAACTGATAAATACCGTGCAACAAACCAGGACAATGGTTTGGACATTAGTGGGCAGCCCGCCCACTAATGTCTATGGTAGGGGAAACACTGGACTGTCAAGGAAGTGTTTTTCCTCGCCCTTCCTCTCTGCTCCCCTGCATTCCTGTCACAAAAAGGCTTCATCCAGTAGGTGACTAGGCTCTATTCTGGTAAACAGATTTTCTCTCTACCTCCAGCTGAAGAGCGTAAATAGTACAAACAAATGCAATGTGCCAGCACTTTGCAAAATCCGCCTCATCACAAAACACAAAATGGATCCGAGCACAAATGGATTTCAACAACTGTAAAAAAAACTTAAGTTTGTGTCCCACATCTTTTCTCTTTTCCAAAATTGCTTTGACTGCATTTATCCCAGCAAACATCAGCACAGCTGTTTCTACTCACAATACCTGCTTCTGAGTACAGGGCAAAACATACATTTTTAAGGTCATGGCCTGAACTCAGTCGCGTGCTCTCTCTCTCTGGAGTATATGGAAAAGGAAGTTAGAGTTTGTAAGTCCAAGTACTATGTAATTGGTCAATGGCTTCGTAGGTCTGAATCATCACCTCCTTTTACTACCAGTGCCTCACCTACATGAGATCATGATTCATCAGAAAAAGTAACCGACCATTTATGTGTTGCATTTTAAAACACCCCAGGAAGTTGGTGGACTCATCTCACATCTGACTGTCAAATAAGCCTGACAAGTGACGCTTGTCATGTCCATACTATGCAGAACTGAAGCAGGAATTTTATCAAAATTCTCTGACAGAATAAATTTATCACATTTCTTTAATTTTAAACTAATACACTAAGAATAGTTGAACAGCATAAAGTGTTTAATACACCTTTTTGTAATCATTCCATAAAAGTGTAAAGTTCTGGGGAAATTTCCCTTTTTGAGGAATTTTGGAAATTTTAAATTAACCCCTTTGCGTGGAAGGTGACGCCGGCGGAACCTTTTTGCTCAACTGAGACATTTGTTGCTACTGCAGCCAAACTATTATTGGAAATCACAAACTCTGTGTTTTAAATTTATTGGTAGACGGTTCGTGATGATTTCTGCCGAATACGGAGATTCTAAGTGTCACTATTTCCCTGTAGCAAGTCCATTTAACAAGCAACCCCCCACCTAGTCTATACCTACCCATGCGTGACATAGTGGACAATAGCGTCTATGTTTGATTTCATAAATATATTTATGAATCATATAAAATTAGAATAACATCCTAGCAACGAGATAAACCCAACAATAGCCTGATCGTATGCCAGAAAAGCTGTGAAAAGCCCTGCTCACTCAAATGCAAAATAAACTGTGAAAGTACTGTCTCATTCTACCATGTATTCTACTAGCAATATATGCTACTAAATATGAAATAAATATACAATCCTACCATTGGTTTTACACATCGAGATGTTCCTTTCAAAATTCAGTGGTCATTTATTGTCTGGTACAATCGGTTTGAGAAATATACAACCCTTTATACCGCTATTACACTATCTGAAACATTGACGCGTAATGCCCCCATGCCCTGTAAGCCTGTCTCATTCATTACAGTTCATTCTGGTTTAATTGTCGGCTTTTTTATCCAATAGAGTACATTATAACCTTCGCAACGGTATATGCCATGTCTTTTTGGGTGCTTTGAGCAATTTACTACAGCCCAGCGTAACGGCAGTTTTCGTTTTAACGGTCTAGCATTACGCAAGCTCTATAGAATACGCATTATGGAGGGGAGTTTCCCTTTTCCGATATGTACGTATTTTTGCGTCTAAAATGCCGTTGGTCTCGCTGGCTACATAGGTACGTTTGTGTTTCCACTCGAGCACTGTCTTTCCAATATGTTTGATAGCTCTCTTGTTATTTTCACATTTTGAGTGCATTTCACATACTGTTGTGCAATCGTTAAATGTATTTTTGATGTAGGCTACCGATGTTCATTGAAGATAGAACATTTGGCAGCATTTTGCAGATGGTGGAATACTATTTTATGTTCATGTTATCATACATAATATAGGCTATGGCGTATATACTTTTACATTACATTACATTACAGGCATTTAGCAGACGCTCTTATACAGAGCGACTTACACAACTTTTTTTTTTTTTTTTTACATATCCATTTATACAGCTGGATATATACTGAAGCGATTCAGGTTAAGTACCTTGCTCAAGGGTACAACGGCAGTATACTACCTGAGAATTGAACCGGCAACCTTTAGGTTACAAGGCCAGTTCCTTAACCATTATACTACACTGCCGCCCCACATATACTTGTCTCTTAGGGCATGACAAATGTTCATTCCAATTTACTGTGCGCTGATATGTGGTAGATTAAGGTAAAAATTTCCTTGGAGTCATTATGAATAGGAAAATTAAAAAAACTACAGAAAAATACAATCTCAGGACAAAAGTATACATACTGTAGAGTACAGGGACAAGTGATGTTTTATTGAGGTACAAGAGTGAATGATTAGGCAACATATTTAGGTGTATGTAACACTGTGATATCAATGTTTTTTTATCTTAAGCCATCAGAAAGAGTAAATATACAGTATATGCGTTATAATAGACAAAACTAATTTTATTCATTTTATGACTTTTATGTTTTGCATAGGGGTTTTGGACCCATAGATATCTATCCCCCTATACTGATGAAAATATGTAATTCCCACTTGAGAATTATGCAAAAGTGAGTTTTATGAGCCGAAACTGTTGATTTATAGTTAAATATATCTTTTTATATATATTTCTTTTAAGTTACAGCAGTGCACAATTTAGCCATTTGGATAGATTTGGAGACACTAATGGACAACAGGGTATACTGCTATATTTTGCATCATAGACCTTTAGTAGTTCTGCATATCATCCTCAGATTTTGCAAAACTTGTGGACATGGAGTTTATGATCCAAGAAATGTATATGTATTACCGATTTCACTTATGTAGCTCTCAGCAAACTAAAAAAAAAAATCCCCCCACCCCCCCCCCCCCCCCAAATTTGTGGAACTTTATTTTGACTTAAATTATGAAAATAAACAAATCTAAGTTTGTATTGTAAATGGTACACCTGTCTTGTGATGTGATGCTCACACCTGGAGTTATAAAGCCTTAAACAGAGCACCCCCTAAATAGGTGAAATGTGCCATCTGCGCCAAGGGGTTAATACTGTTAACAATATTTTTCATAAATCGTAAGCATGTCCTTGGTTTAAGCATGTATGGGGCCTATTTGAGGGGGGTCACTGCAAATACTTTGCACACACTATTAAGGAAAAAAACCTAAGAAAAGTTAAACAAACATGTTGTCGGTTTACCACAATGTGAACACATATATTTGTATGTTTTTTTCAAATGCAGTTTGTTTAACAGAAAGCATATTAAATAAGGAAACATCAATGCAAAAATATAACTAACATAGAAGCATAGAAGCAAAAATCCACGGTACCTACTGAAGTGAAAGCTCTTGTAATTCGCAACTCCATAGTCCAAGATGTGAGAGTTTTTTAAACCAGAAACTGCTGTCAGATGCAATCCTGGTGCAAGCACGAACACCATTGAGGCAAATTTGAAAGTGCTGGCTAAACATATACTCCCCAACAACGTTTGATTGGGGCAATCGGAGGTCACAAAGAATTATTTTGAGTCTGTGTGCATGTTGGAAAAAACAGTCAGTAGCGTCTCGGTCAGTAGCGTGCACTGGTCCGTACCCTATTTGGGGAAGTGACGAAACCTACAGCAGGTTGTCGCCACTAAATCGCTGGTTATCTGAGTGGTGTGCATCAAATAATGTGGGTCTTATAGATAATTGTCAATCTTTCTGGGGAAGGCTTGGTCTTTTAAGAAGAAACGGTGTTCACCTATCCTGGGTGATTTTAACCTTTACTTTGAAAATGCAGATGATCCTTTTCCATCTGCATTCTTGACTATATTAGAATCAATTGGCCTTACCCAAAATGTCGTCTGCCACACACATTATTGCAGTCATACCTTAGACCTGTTCTTCAGTTTTGGTATTGATATTGGCAATGTTGAAATTCACCCACATAATCCTGTTTTGTCTGACCATTTCCTTATTACACTGCATGTACAATTAGCCCACCCTGTAGCATCTGAAACGACGATGTACACAGGTCGCACTATCACTACTGTCCACCAAAGTATGTTTCTGAAAATTTTTGAGGTGAGAAATGGGCCATGCAGTTGCTGAATCTTTATTCATATTTGATCTGCAACATCTAGTTTGACAGTTTGATCCGAAATACAAAATTATTTGTACATTGTACGCCCACACCCCGCCCCCACTCCTCACTCACCCCACAAAGTATTTTTCTAAATTGTGTAGTAGTCGGAGACAGGTTGAGACAGTGGGTGCACTTACTCTTTAAAATGTGAAATGGAGTGACTTTACGACATGAATAAATTCCAGGATTCCAAATTCAACAGCATTAGCCTATAGCCTAATAAATACATCGTACCATGTAAACTCTATCTGAACAAAAACGTCTCCGACGTAAAAAAAAGCCAAGTTACTCAAGCATAGCCTACATAGCGCTGTCTATAAGTCCTTAATTCCAACTTGCAAAAACTAGGCCTGCCTTTAAAAATATTGATATCAAAATGTGGCCAAGATACAACTAACAATATTGCCTATCGTAGCTCACACTAAATAAACTAGCTCTATTCCAAAGCAATGCTATCCAAACTTTCTTAAATTATTTAATTCAACTTGGTCCTGTGTTTCTTCATCTTAGCACATGAAGAGATTGTGCCTCATGGAACAACATATGATTTCAATTAATGTTTTTAACAGTTGATGAATAATTACACTCCAGAAAGGATATGGTTATATAACTGCTGCTACAGATTTCTTTACTATTCACAAGCAGACATTTATATCAAGAAACATCATGTACAATAGAGAAAGGGGAGATGAATAAATAAATGCAGATAAAAATAAGTAATATTTTTAAAATAGAGTACATATAGCATTTTTACAAACGTATGCAGACATGTTTGTGGGTCAGATGATGGAAAATAAGTAATAGTACTAATTTTCTTAACATAATAATAATTATATTTGCGAACAGAATTTTGTGAACACAAGGATATCTATGCTCTGTAGGACCACACAGGTTTTGACAGAAATCCAAATATTCCAAATAAATAAATCAATACATAATAATAATAATAATAATAATAATAATAATAATAATAATAACAATAATACATTTTATTCATTCTGTGCTTTTCATAGACCCAAAGCAGTGGATGCAGACAATTATTCAAACATGCCCTATAGTGTAGTATTTTTTCTGTTTAATTTCGAAGTGCAACACATCTGAATCTGAGTATTTCCACTATAAATTATTCTCATTTTGCAGTTTGTTGTGGAACATACAGTTTCATTGAGATGGTATAGACAGTTTCATTGAGATACATTCTCTTGAGATGGTAAGATGAAGAAACACAGGGCCAAGTTGCATTAAATAATTTAGGAAAGTTTGGATAGCATTGCTTTGGAATAGAGCTAGTTTATTTAGTGTGAGCCACAATAGGCAATATTGTTAGTTGTAACTTGGCCACATTTTGATATCAATACTTTTAAAGGCAGGCCTAGTTTTTGCAAGTTGGTATTAAGGACTTATGGACAGCGCTATGTAGGCTATGCGTGAGTAACTTCGCTTTTTTTACGTCGGAGACGTTTTTGTTCAGATATCACTAATTTTTGGTAGCTAACTAATGATGAACAATGCATGAAGATAATGACATCGAGAGAGACATGCATACAGAATAGTACATGCATTCCAAATAAATGCATGCAGACATTCGCATAACCATAACGCCCTGATAACCATAACAAATGATGACATTTATCCTATTAGCGATAGCCCACAATTACATTAAAATAGTTTGTAGATGAGCTGTATTTAATGTCTAATGGAATACAATGAACATCACCACCTGAACTATGGATCATGAAGAAGCATGTAAAGTAATTAACCAAGTCTATATGGAGACATGCATAATAGCACAATAGGCTAGACGCAAACACATTGTAGCTGAAAGAAATAAATACTACATACTACTACTAAGAAAGGAGCCTACCAGAGATTATTCTTCTGATTATTATTATTATTAAAAGTGTTTGCAGTAAGATAGTACATTGTCAGCAGAGTAGCGTAGACTAGAGCAATGTTCGGAGGCTATAGTAATTTTTTTAAAGTGACTAACCATGAATCAGATAGGTTTAGGGAATAGGACGTTTATAAAGCCGATCTCTCAAGGCATTGCAGCTTATAGTAGGCTATCGTCAATTCTTAATGTATTATCGTAAATTCTTAATTTTCCTAGTAGTTAATTTTATGGTGAAATTGTGTTATGTGTGAAAAGGATAAACTGAACAGAGCTGAAGTGAAGAAATGAATGAAGACATAATAAAGAAATGTTGGCCGAGGCGAGCGTTGAACGTTCGGCTTCCACAGTGAGTCAGACAAGACCGCGGCGCAATGGACAGCACGCTCCACACAGACAAATATTTTTGTCGGCATTTGTGTGAGAGTAAAACATGTAGCCAATGGCATTTTTACATTAATGCAAGAACGCAATGTTAACCAGATAATATTCTGCGTTGAAACTTTTTTCTTTGCTTGACAAATGGCCATGGGATGCCTGTTCCCATAATGTTAGCTAGCCTATTGCATTACTGTCGTGGTGTCTAGTGACTGAATTGTATAACAGGCTACAAGTGAACAGTTAATATTGTAAATGTGTCTTTGCCTTTGCAATAAAAAAACATTCTTGCATGAGAAAACCAGAACATGTGCACACTGTTTGAGTCCAAAATGAAATTACACTTTAATATCAAGCGGGCGAGGTACGAACCCACGTCTCTCGCAATACTAAGGCTTGACGCTAACCAGAAGACCAAAGGGGTATAATCACGTGATATATGCCATTTGTCAGTGTCGGTCTGACTTTCACCATTTCACTGTAGTACAAGTGAAATAGGCTACAAGTGAAACATTGAACAGTTAATATTGGAAATGTCTTTTGCCTTTTTTTCCCGGTAGTTAAATTAAAAGTGTTTGCAGCTACATTATCTGCAGAGTAGCGTAGACTAGGCTAGAGCCACATTTGGAGGCTATTGGGTTTTTTTTTTAAAGTGACTAATCATGAATCAGATATGTTTGGCGAATTGGCGATTTATAAATCTGATCTCTTAAAGTATTGCAGCTTATAGGAGGCTATTATCAATTCTTAATGGAGGCTATTATCGTAAACTCTTAATTTTCCTAGTAGTTAATTTTATGGTGACATTGTGTTATGTGTGATAAGGATAAAGTGAACAGAGCTGAAGTGAAGAAATTAATGAATAAAGAAATGTTGGCCGAGGTAAGGGTACGTTGAGGTTCGGGTTCCACAGTCAGTCATGACCGCAAGAGCAGAGCGTAACACCCTCCCCAAACCAGACAAGAGCTAGCATCCGGTTTGGGGAGGGTGTGATATAGGACTAGTACAAGTGAAATACAAGTGAAACATTGAACAGTTAATATTGTAAACCTCTTTTGCCTTTGCAATAAAAATATGTTAATGTGTTAATGTGAAAATAATAACAGTCTAAGAAATGAAAAGTACTTAACAGTTGCACATTGTTTTTGTGGAAAATAAGCATGTGCCCTGCTGGGCTCGAACCCACAATCCACGGTGTGAGAGACTGCAGTTCTAACCACTAAGCCACAGTAGCTTCTTGGAAAGTATGAAGCCATTAGCTATATTAACATTAAAAAACATTAGTATGAAGCGTTTTTATTGGACGATAAGCTTGATGAGCAGGTATACGGACCATACCCTCAAATAATAATTCTCCCCATTGGATAACATCGCGATGGAGGCAGGCAGTTTGACAGGAAAATGGGAAGAAGAAGAAGAAGAAGCGGAAGAGGAAGGAGAAAAACAGCAAAATAACCCAAGTTTGGGGCTTTATTGTGTGGATGTGTGAAGTTGTATCTGAATGCTGTGTGGTTACATGAGGTCAGAACATACAGAAGTTAATGTTTTTAAGGGCTGAGAGTCTATGGTCATTGTGGTTACTTCTGTACTAAACCCTGAAAAGTGCCAAACTCTCGGTGCTGTATAGGTATGGGGCATGCCCCACCAAGCCGTAACTTGGCGGATGGCATACCTGCCATCCCAATTTTTGCATGTGTATATTGAAAATATGCCAGATTTACAACTAAAAACACATTGTCCAGAAAAATATATGACAAAACAGCCAATTACTTACAATTCCTCCAAATATGGGAAATTTTTGAAGACATTTGCAGGGAGTTCTGTAATGTTGTTCATGCTGATGTCCCTAAAAAGAAAAAAAAACACAGATGTACATGAATCCTCTTCAGCCAGTTAAACTAAACATTAAACCGATCCCTGCAGGTACTAAAGTACATTTTGAAAATTCACAGGGCAACAAAAGATACACTGAACTAACAAAGAGTGCTGAATCTATAACAACACATACAAAAATATTTGTCATTTCCGTGTACATGTCATGTCACGCTACAGGGCCTTTGTTTTTATTTGGGAGGGGGGGGGGGGGGGGGGCTGCCGGTGCCTGGTGACATAAGTATGCATGTGGGTCATGAGCCTGAGGCCACCCTCAAAGGCCCCGAGAGACCAACAGCCGAGAGAGATGACAGCTTTTTGGATTTTCAACATGCTAAAGAAAGGGCCAGACATGTGTCTGCACGCCAAGTATGCAGGCAAGGCCCAAGGAGCTTCTCTATTGACAAGTGACTTGTGCATGAAACCAGGTCGAGGCTAACGGCAGGCAAAATGCAGATGCTGGCACAAAGGCAGATTTTCTAACAGGAGGTCCTCAGAGGAGGAGGGTGTAATGTTTTAATATTTAGATCCGTCCTGACAGTGTTTAGAAACTTGACTTGTATAGACCACCAAACCACTGAACTCATACACATACTTCCCAAAACATGTTTCTCATTTTAAGACCAAGCAGTCGCACGTAAGTGTTTTGACAGCTATAGAAGAATCGTTGGTGCATTCAAATAACCAATCCCTGTGCCACTGCAAATGCATAATATCAATTATTATTCATTAATGATCAATTGGCTGGATATGCCTTTCTCAAGCTTCTTTTTTTTGCATGGTTCATGTCTCAGTTTTATATTACCTGTCAACATTTATTTTATCTGTGCTTCTGATAAGATGCACCACCTGTAATCCCCATGAAAATAGGGTTCAGTGGTTTGCGATATACCACAACAATAATTATTGAAATTATTGTAGTGCCTTTCTTTTCGTATTTTTTCTTTAATTATACCTGATGCGGTAGTAAACATCCAAACTTCAGAGGCCGCGTTAAATGCTTCCGGGAAAAATACATAATTGATATCTATTTGGTGTTGATAAGACAGTCAATCAATCAGCAGCAAGGTCGTACAGCTTTCTTGTGATCATGTGATGTGTTTTTGTCAGTCACCTGGAAGTTGCAAGGCGTTGCTACCCAACAGTGGTGATGATTTATTCCCCCAGAAACATTGCAGGGAGCCTCTGAAGTTTGGATGTTTACTACCGCATCAGGCGAAAAGAAAGGCAATACACCACATGGTGGAGATGATCGCTAAGTATTCGATAATTATGGTTGAGATATATCGCCCAGCACTACAAATTATTACCACTGTAGTTCTGCAGTTTGCACACGTGAATGAGTAGCGTTTGACACAAACTGATATGTTGCAGTCTGTATTCAACAAGAACCAATCATTGTCAATGGTGGTTCAAGACATGACCATATGGCTAGTGGCTCCACTACTAACCTTCAACATATTATTCTGGAATTATTTTCCATAATGTATTAGTGCTTTCAAACATTTTTTGACTGAAATCTTCACTTGAACATTTGCTGGTTTCAAAGAAAAACCCATTTGCAACAGATGGTGAAAGGGAGTGAGCTAAAACAGAGCAAACATCCTGTATTGGTTAATGAAGCAAAACCATTTTAAATAGCCCATCTTAGATTTCGCTGCCAAGTGCTTCCAACTGTAACAAGTGCGCATATGGGCTGCACTTCATGGGAGGATCACATTACTCTCTCACATACAGTTGCAGGCCCAGGCCATCTGTCTGCTATCTTTATTTATGATCCCCCTCAGTTATCTCGCTATCAAATTACCCTGCAGGCTGTTTCATTGGGGCATCAAACCCCTTTACCTGCTGCTGCCTCTGGCTCCCTACTTAGACAACGCTCTCGGGGGTCCATCAGATACGTTCTGCATTGCTAGCTAACATGACTGGTGCTCTCTCCGTGCTGCCCTTGACAGTGAGGTCTGTTAACGCAATCACTGCGCAAAGTGCAGGTTTTCACATCAGATCCTTGTGGGGGTCTGATGACCAGTGTAACCTGCCATAGGGCAAGTGGCCGAGTACTGAATCAGTTGCACTGACGGCAGAGGTCTCCCAGAACGGTCTCAGAGAACATGTATAAAACACATTTTGCAGGTATTAATGAATAAAATTTTCTGGTATATTTGCTGCGGGCACTTGTAGAGGGTGCTACTGCTTAATCTGGCCCAGGGGAAATGCATGCATACCACAGACACGCTTTTCTGATGGTCAGGAAAGCTGCTTGCTATCTTCAGTCTGTGTGCTTTTAGCTCTGCCGGCTGTCATGGGCTGTTTGCTGGAAGGTTGCAATGGATTCGACAAAGCAATTGTTGATTACAAAAACACTGAGCAACCATCACTGGTTTATTGTGTTAGCCAATGATACAGTAGCAAGCAGTGGAATTAACATGATACAAGAAATCAAAATATTGCTATCTGCTAACGAGTTTGAAGAGGTGGGTCTTCAGTCTGCATTGGAAGATGGGCAGGGTTTCGGCTGTCCCAAATGCAGTGGGAAACACATTCCATCACATAATTAGGTTTTCTGCAATTAAAGCTATGCAAAACCTTATTTGTTTTGTTAATAATAATAATAATAATATTACCACCACCAAGCGAAATTCAAGTATGGTAGTACAGAGGCTATGAGCCTCAGCTAACATTGGTCTGGTCATATTAAGAGATTCTTGAGGTGGACAAAAAAAAGAAGGGTTGTTTTTAGTCTTATTTTTCCATAGTTCAATAGGAAAAAGAGTCATGAGAAACAACCCTTAAAGTGATCCATCCATATCTACTGCATATCTGGCAGCAGACTGATGGTTTGAGGCTTGTTTGATACCTCAGACCCTTGATGACCTACAGCCATTTTAGCCAACCATGGGTTCCATACTATTCCCGTGTAATTTACAGCTTAATCTAGTCCCACCCCCCAATTCCCATAAAGATCCATTCAAATGCAGAGAGGTTATACACTGCCTGGCCAAAATAAAAGTCGCACACTCTAATATTCTAAGTCGCACACTCTAATTCCCAGACCTCCTGGGAAAACTAAGTTGCTGCTGGAAGTGGTGTTGGTGGACCAGTAGGGGGCAATCTTCCCTCTGGTCAAATAAATCCCAATGCCCCAGTGCAGTGATGGGGACACTGCGCTGTAGGAGATGCCGTCTTTCGGATGAGACGTTAAACCGAGGTCCTGACTCACTGCGGTCATTAAAGATCCCATGACACTTATCGCAAAGAGTAGGGGTTTCCCCAGTGTCCTGGCTAAATTCCCAACCTGGCTCTTTCAATCTGCCACCTAATCATCCCCCAGTTTAATTGGCTAATAATCATTCTCTCCCTCTCCACCTCAGCTGATGTGTGGTGAGCATTCTGGCGCAAAATGGCTGCCGCTGCATCACCCAGGTGGGTGCTACACATTGGTGGTGGTAGAGGTGAGTTTCCCCCTCGTCACTGTAAGCGCTTTGAGTGTCGTGAAAGGCGCTATATAAAATGCAAGGTATTATTATTATTATACCCAGCCATGATAGCATCACCTGTTTACCTGTGAAATGTTCCAAACAGGTGTTTTTTGAACTTCCCAGTCTTTTTTTATTTTTTTTGCCCCGTCCCAACTTTTTTTAAACGTGTTGCAAGCATCAAATTTGGAATTAGCGTATATTTACAAAAATCAATAAAGTTGATAAGGTAAAACATTAAATATCTTTTCTTTGTACTGTTTTCAATTAAATATATGTAAAAGAGAATTTAGAAATCACTGCCTTCTGCTTTTATGTGCATTTTACATTTCTAGGGGAAACACTGATATTCTTCATATCGGTCAATTATATCAGTCTTTTTTCATCAGGAGAAAAACGCACTACTCGAGTACAGTCCATGCTGCACCGCTATAGGCTCCTTGTTGGAACTTCTATTGGCAGCAAACCTCCAAACTTCAGAGGCAACGTGAAATTCTTCAGAGAGAAATAAATCACCACTATCTGATATCTATAGCAATAGGCAATGTTGCAAAAGTCCAAAAACACCTAAATAACGAAGCAAGAGTGAGCAAGAAAGTGAAAACAATTTTTTTTCCAAAAAGCATTTCACGTTGCCTCTGTTTGGATGTTCACTTCCGTATGAGGCATATAATTAGAGAAAAAAAAAAGACTGAAAGAAAAGCAATACACCACATGATGTTATTGTTATTGCCCTCAACAAAATATTTGAACAAGTATATCACCCAGCTCTAACTGAGACAGCGCTGTGGCAGCCCAATCAGGTATAATTACCCTGTTAGCCCCCACTTCAGTTTGGCACAGATTTAATAGGAAATAATGCTGCGAATAAATGTAATGGGGGAAAGCTAACTTTTGAAAATGATGTGCATAATTGATAGCTAAAGGAAATGAAATGAAAACAACCTTTTTTGGGCAGGAGAACACAAAAACTCTTTGTTCACTTGGGCCCTTTAACAAGAGTGCACAGCAGAGGGGCCAAGCGTTCCCTCCCCAGGAATGAGAAGAGAAAAGAAAGCAGTGTAAAAAACACCTTTCTCATGCATTTCTCAGAACCAAGAAAGAAAAACCTTGAAAAAACCCTGGAAGACGTGGACCTGCACTGCCTTTAGCAATAACCGTTACCCATGCTTCCAGACAACGAAACCTCCGGTCTGCACGTTTAATCATGAAACGAGAGTGAGCAGGGGGGGGGGGGGGGGGTGAGCTGGTTTGAGAGGGAGAGAAGAACGAGAAAGTTCACATTCTCCCACCCAGCAGCTGTCCTGCTTGAGAAGGAGAGCCAGTAACTGGGTTCTTTCACCTCTGTTAACCACGAACAAAAGTGTCATTCAGTTTCAAACGGACAGAATATGCCAAAGGATGGTCAACTAACTGAACCAATTGAGTGGAATAACAATAGTGCTGCAGCTCTTCCCCCTAATTTTTCTTTCTGCGTTTGTGCTTGTGTAAGCCATGAAAAGAGTTTAATTAAGATGGCCGGCACTCCCCCTGAGCTTTCATTAAGTCACCATTGCTCAGCCCTTTTTTCTTGTGTCATTTATTTTCTTGCAAAAAACAAAACTGCAATAGGAACAAGTGCAGAATGTATAAACGAAGTTAGTTAGTCAGGGGTTGCTTCCAAATCCATACGCGCTCGTCGTTGATGGAAACTTTCTTCCCTATCACCCGATGAGGTGGCTGTGCCCCATTTTGGCTGCCAAAGTTCTTTAAATTCACATGAATACACTTGACATGCCAGGCCTGCATCCCTCCCTTAATTTTGAGGCAGATTCATGAATCACGACTTCCTCTGCTAACGAGGCTAATTTTTGTTGACAGAATATACAGCTTATTTCTCAATTGTAAGTTACTCAAATTATGCAAGCCACGTAAGCTATATTTAACTGATTTAAATATACCAAAACATTGTCTAGATAATAACAGGTTTCCACAGGTGGGCGGAAAAGGACTCAGGCTTGCCTTTAAATGTGCACACCAGTTAATATGTCCTTGAGTCACTCATTACCTCAATAGCCTATTTGACCTCAGCTCCTAATTTTCAGCTGAATCTCCACTAACCTCTGACATAAGTGCTCACCCATCAATATAGGCGTATCCTGCATTTCCATTTTATTATTCATTACATTATAATACATTAATAAAGTACACAAGCTTATCCAGAGTGGCTGACAATGTACTGTAAGAATATAAGTGCATAAAATCTGCTTATCCTGAGCAAATTACAATGTCAGAGACCATAAGTAGTGAGCTAGTGGCAGACATGGCGAACAAATTTTACAGATCAGTGAGCAATAACATGTGCAATACCACTAACTTGGGCCAACATAGAACCATAATACAAATGATAGATTCATGAAGCTAGCACCCATGTAAAACTATAAATCATTCTATAGCAATCTTAAAGCAATTGCATAAAAAGAGTGCTAGGGTGTGGGAGGTCTGAAGAGGTAGGCCTTAAGTCTGTGTCAGAAGATGGCCTGCGATTCTGCTGTCCTGACCTCCGTGCGTGCGAAGGACAGCAGAACACCATCCCCCCAGTCAAAAACTGGGGGGTTAGAACAGACAGGCATTGTGACTAGGACAAATCACCATACAGGGAGGAGATAACCAGTTGCTTCAAAACTGCGGAGTGGAGAGATCTGGCCGTTCACTGCCCTGCAGGCTAGTTCCAAGGTATTGATGTGAGCTGTAACAGGTATCCAGTGAAAGTGAGGTAAGGAGGGATGTCACATAAGAATTCCTGGGCAGATTGTAGACAAGTTGTGTGCAAATTGTTAGCCAAATTGATTTAGTGGCACAGGCACAGGTAGGAAGAACAGCAAGGAGGGAATTAAAGTAGTCCGAAAACACATGCATGATTTAACCAAGATTGAGCGTGGATAATATAGAATTGTATTTGACATTTACATTACATTACATTACATTATAGGCATTTAGCAGACGCTCTTATCCAGAGCGACTTACACAGCTTCTTATTACATTTATCCATTCATACAGCTGGATATATACTGAAGCAATTCAGGTTAAGTACCTTGCTCAAGGGTACAACGGCAGTGTCCGGCTGGGAATCGAACCTGCAACCTTTCGGTTACAAGTCCTGTTCCTTAACCATTATACTACACTGCCGCCCTATGTACATGATTTCAAATTCTCATTCAAAGCAACGGAATTAAGTTCAAGATTGTTTCTTAGATAAGACAGTCAGCTCAATTAGAAGTGAAAGAAAATATATTGCGCATTAAAATAAAATAATCCAAAAGTGATTTTTACAATGCCAACAAATCTGTCTCCATTGAGGGAAAACTATTACTAGATGTGATTCTGACTCTCATAAATTAACCTAGATGCAGTAATGTTAAGATTTCTAAAGTTTCAACAGGAGCACAAAATTAATCAGGAAGCATAATCTAGTTGTACATCTTATCACAGTCAGAAGGTTAAGCTGAAGATAACTGCTGAAAATGCTGTTGATGGCTCGCAAGCTAGTTACCCCAGGGTAGACTTGGAAAAACTGCGAAGATATTTAAAGATGTGACCACTTTTAAATAATGACATCTTGAATATTATAAACCAGTGAAATTATGAAATGCAAATGTTGGGTTTTTTCACATGGGGTGTGTTCCAGGAATAAAATGAAGGCAGAGAAGAAAATTATTCTTGAGGCAGAAGCCCAGAACACACATTTCCCCACATGTCCATGTATTTTCAGAGACATTATTAATACATTATTTTTCATATAGTGGTAACCAGAATACACAGTTAGAAGCACTCCCCAATTTTCTAGCAAATAAAAAAAAAAACTAAAACCAAATGCAAAAGTAAAGTTGTTATATTTCTTTATGAGCATGCGGCTGTAATGTTTTGGATTAAGCATAACACCACTAGAAGCTCTGCTCCCATTAGAATGATTACTCACCCAATAATTAATTCAGAATTACAGAAAATGTAGAATGCCCCTGAAAGGCTGTTTATTTTTTTTTCAAGCGAGTAGGTGGGGTCAGCAGTCACACCCATGTTAGCAGATTACAAAAAGAGGTGAGCCTGAAGTTGTGCCAGGCAAAGCTCATCATAAGACAAGACAGGGGATATGAAAGATATGAAAGAAAAAGAAAGTTATGAAGTCTCAGTAGAAGCCCAGGCATTTCTGCCAATTCAAAGGCTATCCCAGATACTTAAACAGAGCAGGAGCATGTGTATCTCCTATTTCTTCCCCAGCTTCCTAGCCCCTGCTCAAAGCTTTTTTTGCCCTCACCTTGTCACCTGTCATGGCTTTTTCCTTTTCCTGGCTTTTCTATTTTGGCTGTGACCAGGAGAAATGGGCCTGACAGGATGGAAGCGCAGCAGGAACGAAAAACCGAACAAACCCATCATTCTGGGGAGTGATTTCAAATTCCTCTGGGGGGAGGGTCCTTGTGCTCTCCCGTTCATTTTGCTGGCTCTATGAAGCAGTGTGATCCTGGCCTTCTTCCTCTCTCTATATACGTTTAATTGCTTAGAAAGACATGAGGAGAGACATTCCATTTTGAAATGATATTTCTATCAATAAAAAGTCAAGGGGCTCCATCTTACACTCGGTGCTAAGCAGTGGTGTTTGCTAGTTTTAGACCGACGCAGTTGTCATTTTCCCACCCAGCACCCACGGTGTTTAAATAGCAAGTGAACTTGCGCACATCTGGGTGGGTTGATCTTAAGATGAGGTGTGGTCAGGCACATTGTTTTTTCTATTTTGCTTAAGCTTATAGGTATTTTGATGCAGCTGAAAGCGTTTGCGATAAAACCAACACAAACCTGGTCTTAAGTCATGTCGCAGTTGTTATTTTAATGGCACATATTAAGATAATGATATGCATAGCGTAGACCTACATAGACGTGAATACATTGTGTGTACACCCTCTTGTCTGTTGCACACACAGGGCATGCACAAACATGCATAAAAACATCAAGATTACAATGTGAAATATGATTACTGTGCATATCAAAAAATGCATAATAATAAAAGGGTCCATTGGTCAAGAACCACATACCTGTCCCTCAGCGAATGGAAATGCCGCCTTAAATTGTGTTTATCCCACCAGGTTTTAACAAACTTATATCATCTCCTGGCAGCTGAGCTGGAGACAAATTCCTGCTGTCCCTATTTGCACTCCCCATTGCTGTGAAATTAATGGCTGCACTACATTTTTTTGTGGGTAGTTTGGGTAGAGTGGGTAGTTCCAGAATCTCCTAAATTAAATTGGAGGCATATCCCAATCTGCCATAAATTCAGCCATACATTCAGTTACCTCAAGCTTAGTACGACATGCCAATGAATACATTCAAGTCCCCATAACACTGGTCTGCCCGAGCAGTGAACACTCTTATATGTGAAACGTAAGAGAGCCCACTCCATCAACATCAAGGTGATTTGTGATGCTACACATATTCACAAATTATCCAGGATCAAGCCATGACTCCTTTATACTGGCCAACTCATTCCTGCAATCTTCCAGAGAGATCCCATTTGGAGGAATGTTCATGTCCTTTATAATAACTATTAGTATGATAAAAACTGATTTGAATGGTGGTGCACAAGTGTCCTGTGTGTGAATGCACAAGTGTGTGTGCCTATAGATGTATGTTTGTTTATGTGCACGTGCATTTGTGTGTGTGTGTGTGTGTGTGTGTGTGTGTGTGTGTGTGTGTGTGTGTGTGTGTGTGTGTGTGTGTGTGTGTGTGTGTGTGTGTGTGTGTGTGTGTGTGTGTGTGTGTGTGTGTGTGTGAGAGAGAGAGAGAGAGAGAGAGAGAGAGAGAGAGAGAGAGAGAGAGAGAGAGAGAGAGAGAGAGAGAGAGAGAGAGAGAGTGTGACTGTGTCCGTGTGTGTGCTGGCGTGGGTTTGCCCTACCCCTTTCCCACTGGAAAAAGGCAGGGGAACACTACCTGGCCTTGACGACTTAAGCAAAGTAATAAATCACCAGGAGGCCCGGAAAGAGGCAAGCAGCTCATACTTCACAGACCCCCCTGCCCTCCTCACACAGTGCTTAGCTGCCTCCGCCTCCAGCAGTCTCAGCCTGAAAGGTAATTAACACCTCTTTTAGACCTTACTGGGAGGCCCCTCCCACTCCTTGCATCTGAATCGCCTATGTCCGCCCGTGTAGTCATAACAAACTGAGGGGGAAGAGAGCTGCCCTCATACACAGTGTGCGTTGATACCAAAGTCAAATATCTCACGAAATGGCTTATTCTGGGAGCGTGCTGTGCTCAAATCAGATTAGCCTTCAGCTATAACAAACTACAAAGGTTCAGTGTTTGAAGACCAAATCGGCAGAAACTTTTGAGTATGATATCATGGGGATTACTATTCAATGATTGTATTCAATGATTAATAAATATAGGACGTGCATATTTGCAAATGCAGAAGATTGAACTATCTACTTTAAAGTTACAGATGTTTAGATCTTATTACTTGTAAACGTGAAATAGCTGACTGGCCCACGGGCATGGGAATATGTACAATATGCCTGCGATTCCTCCGTTTTGGGGCTCTGGTGGTCCTACCTTTCTACAAAATCAACGTTTGGATTTCAGTTCCCTAAACACCGGTGCCATACAGAAATCCGACCCCATGAAAAACTTACCAGAGGGTCACTTAAAAAACCCAGGGTCATTCTTCCGATATACAAACGTGACCCCCACCCCAATGGAAAAATTACCCGTGTGTTATAATCCATAGCAGAAAAACTTAAGCATGTACTGGGATCGGGGTCAATTTTCCATACCAAAGAAAAATGACCATGTATTGTAATGGTAAATTTTCCATAGCATAAAAACCATTTTAGGTTATGGAATTGTCTCACATTTTATTAGTGGGGTCACTTTCTATAAGGGGGGAGGGGTCACGTTTCTATAATAGAAAAACGACTCAGGGGTCACGTTTTCATGGGGGTCACTTTTCTGTCCGGCACCAGAATTGACCCTTCGCTAAACCCCTCCTCCAAGCGGCGATAGTCCAATCATAGACTAGCAACCGTTACTAGGCAGTGGGCCTCCATCAAGCTTTCCTAGTTGTAGGTTAGCTTGTCATCATGATCAAACGGTGAGATTAGGGAACCTGCAAAACTGACACTCTTTATCCAAAGAGTTTGGAGGACGATGTAATTTCTTTCCCATTTCCAAAACCAAAATCAAACAAGGAAAAGTGTAGGCTGTGGATAAAATTATGTGAGTGACCACATTCAGAATTTAACCCCTCAGAGATTACAAAACACATCTAACATTATGTTTGCTCCAAGGTAAAAAGATACAGTTAGTCAACATCAACGTTACCCTTATTTTGGTGTTAATAGCTACCATAACTGAAAAAAGAAACTAGCTACACAATGGTAGCCAACTGACTTAAAAAATATCTAAATCTAAATCTATTTCAACTGTTTTCAATGGTCTAACAATGCAACGTTAATCACATCATTTAGCTTTGGCTATCTGTAACTGACGCCAGCTGTTATAGCTACTGTTTCGCTCTATGTAAAAAGGGACATAATAAATTAAACGTTAAAAGAAGAAAAGAAAATCACTGTTATTCCCACAATTTGTTAGCTGGAAGCCAAGCCAACGTTACCCAAACACTTGTTGCTGCTGTCTGTGCAACTACTGCTGCTGATAGTGGAGCTGCAGTTACATGCCGACCACCTCCAACTAAAATGTCGGTAAGCTGAAAACATGAATAATGTAATAATGTAATGGCCACTAAATAGACAAAGTATTGGAACATAACAGATTTGTGAAATAATATCAAACTCTAGCTTGAGCCATTTAATTTGAAACAGTAAATCTCACCTCAAATGTAAATTGACAATAATTTGTATTTAATACAAAGGAATGTCCACTTCCGTAGCGTGAAATCAATACTGTACTGTTGGAACTAGGCATTTTAAAGGCAAAGCGAGCGCATCTAACGTTAGCTGGCTGGTTACCACTTAGCTAATTACTGTGCTGAAACTGAGCTTATTTGGATGTTTAGTTAGCTTATTAAATCATATAAAAGACCACATGTTAGTGTTTGCAGATCTATTTTTAAAACGTTAGCTAATGTTAAATAACATTAATGTTACCGGACATAAATAGTCCCTCTGCTGATGACGTCTGTTACATTACATTACACTGTGGTAGCTAGCAAAAAATAAATAAAAATAAAAAAATAAAAAACTGTGGTAGCTAGCTAGCAAATGAGACAGCACGCTGTGATGGAAATAATGCTGCCTAGAATCATAAAATCTACTTTGTATCATTTCAGCTAGCATTTAAACTACACTGCAAATATGAAATTGAAGATCAATTTTTCCAAAGGTTAGTTACCATTTTCCCAAAAGGGCAGTAGCCTACTTTCATGGTTGAGAATGCCATGTTTGCTTTGACGGACACAGAAAGCTTGACGGACATAGCAACAATTACTAAGGGGGGGCGGGGCATAGCGAAGGGTCAATTAGCCTACAAGATGCTGTTGTTTTTGCATGATGGGAACTGCAGCTCAATACAGAAATGCCCACATATTTCAAAGGCTGAAAACATAAGGTTTAACCAATATGAAACCAACCAACCTAGACCAACTAACAAAGAAAGGGAAGGGTGAAAATTTGAATGCCATGTGATAAAATGGTAACTTATTTATGCACCTTTTTAGTGCTTCTAACCCAATGTTTCAATGAGAAGAAATGCAATAATGAAATGCTCTCTTGTTCTCATGTTCCTTTCTCTGTATAGACAGTTCAGAACAGTGTAGTGTGGCTCTCCAGAACAAGTAAGCAGAAAAATAAAGCTTACTAAAAAACAGTGAGTCACCTCAGACAGAAGATAACTTTATATGCTCAGTCATTTATGTTTTTTCCAGGAGATGAAAAGTAGGAATGTACAAGCCTTACTCGTCAGGCTCATAATCTTATAGTATCATGAGGCCGACCAGGTTGATTCCAAGAATGTGCTTTGCTGATAAATGAAGAGGAGTTGTTTTCTTCTGATGAATCATGGTCTTGTTTAGGTGGGATTCTAATTGGAGATGCAGATTCATGCCAACTCAGCCACTGACCTACCTATATGATATGTTGGCTAAAACTTGACAGAACCAATTAGATTGCAGGAAATCAAACACTTAAACTGTTACTTTCCAGACACTTCAGAAAGAATGCCTGGGGTCTAGACTTGGTCACTGACAAGGAACTACATGGACTAAAATAATGTGCAAGTACTGTACATCTTGCTGCACAAGGTGTCAACAATACTCATGAGTGTTATGTATTAGTCTTACAATATTTAATTGTTGACCCAAAAGAAATTAAAAAGGCCAGGAACTTACTTAAAAACTAAATTTTTAGTTCCACAATCTTTATGTTGTATTTGCTCTCTGCACAGCACCTCACTAGACCCTATTCTTATTTTGTGTATTTCTAAACCTTCCAGTCCTTACCCTACCTTATATATAACAGTGACACAATAGGTTCCAACTTCTTCTTCATGAGATCAATTCTAACATACCAATCATTGGTAAATATGTGAGGTATGCCTATACTACTGGCTGTGTTTAGGTTTTTTATCTTAAGTATCATGAGTTTAAGTATAGTGAATATTTATCAGACTCAAATGCAGAGGTATGAAATTATTTTTAGAGTATATTCTGCATGAATGGCATTATACAACAACTAGACACTTTACTACTGTAATGGTATATTAGTTCAGATCAAAAACATCTACGACGTAAAAAAAGCCAAGTTACTCAAGCATAGCCTACATAGCGCTGTCCATAAGTTCTTAATTCCAACTTGCAAAAACTAGGCCTGCCTTTAAAAGTCTTGATATCAAAATGTGGCCAAGTTACAACTAACAATATTGCCTATCGTAGCTCACACTAAATAAACTAGCTCTATTCCAAAGCAATGCTATCCAAACTTTCCTAAATTATTTAATGCAACTTGGCCCTGTGTTTCTTCATCTTTGCATGTGAAGAGATTGTGCCTCATGGAACAACATATGATTTCAATTAATGTTTTTAACGGTTGATGAATAATTACACTCCAGAAAGGATATGGTTGTACTTTGTTGGCAAGTTTACTTTAGAAAATGTACAGGTTTTAAAATGTTAACTGCTGCTACAGCATTCTTTACAATTCACAAATAGACATGTATATGAAGAAACCATGTACAATAAAGAAAGGGGTGATGAATGAATAAATGCAGATAAAAATGAGTAATATTTTTACCTAGAAAATAGCGTACATAAAGCATTTTTACAAACGTATCCAGACATGTTTGTGGGTCAGATGGTGGCAAATAAGTAATAGTACCAACTTTCTTAACATAATAGTATTTATGATATTTGCAAACAGAATTTTGTGAACACAAGGATATCTATGCTCTGTAGGACCACACAGGTTTTGATAGAAATCCAAATAAATAAATAAATAAATACATAATAATAATAATAATACATTTTATTCATTCTGTGCTTTTCATAGACCCAAAGCAGTGGATGCAGACAATTGTTCAAACATGCCCTATAGTGTAATAATTTTTCTGTTTCATTTCTAAGTGCAACACATCTGAATCAGAGTATTTCCACTATAAATTATTTTGATTTTGCAGTTTGATGTGGCACATACAGTTTCATTGACCACATTCTCTTGAGATGGTAAGATGAAGAAACACAGGGCCAAGTTGCATTAAATAATTTAGGAAAGTTTGGATAGCATTGCTTTGGAATAGAGCTAGTTTATTTAGTGTGAGCTACGATAGGCAATATTGTTAGTTGTAACTTGGCCACATTTTTGATATCAATACTTTTAAAAGCAGGCCTAGTTTTTGCAAGTTGGAATTAAGGACTTATAGACAGCGCTCTGTAGGCTATGCGTAAGTAAACTTTTTTTTTACGTCGGAGACGTTTTTGTTCAGATATAGTTTGCGTCATGGCAAGTAGGCCTTCATTCAGTGACACAGCAAAGGAATTCCCTAAAGACACGGAGGGGAGGGCATTCCCCAGCTACCTGCTGTACAGTAAATCCGCAAATGGACGGGAAAAAACTGAGAGGGACTGGGTGGTGTACAGCGGGAGCAAAGAGGCTCTATTTTGCCTCCCATGTTTAATTTTCTCCTCTGAATTAGACAGTCATGCAGTGCACTTAACACCAAGTGCGGAATGGAGATAGCTAAAACAAAGTGGAGAAAATTATACGATAGGCTCCCAGAACAAGAAAGATGTAGCGCACATCAGCACTGCTACTGGAAATGGAAGAATTTACAGAGGTCTGTGTTAAAGGGGACAGGGGTAGACAGTCAGCAACAGAAGATGATCAAAACTATAATAGAGAGAAACAAGGCTTTACTGGAGAGGTTACTCAGTGTGACTATTTTTAGCCTCCAGAAATTTGAGTTTCAGAGGAAACTCTGATCGACTATACGAGCCGGATAATGGCATTTTTTTAGGCTTAGTTCAGCTGTTAGCGAAATACGACCCGATTCTTCATGATCATTTGTTAAATGTGACAAAGAGCCAGCAACAGGGAAAGAAACATAGCACATTACCTATCCCATGACATCCAGAATTAATTCATCGAGTTGTGTGGTCAGCATGCAGTGTTTCCCCTAGATTTTTTTTCAGGCCAGGTGGTAGGCCCCTCGAAACTACCAGTGTTGTTGCGCGTACACGGTGTCATCAAACGCGCGTGCGGGGCCGAGGTAGTATCGCGCAGGTCGGGGGGTAGAGTCGTCGCACACATGGGGAGGGTGTTGGTAACAAAGTGGTGCATTTCTCCATTCTGAGCTAAAATAACATTTGCTCACAAAGGCTTATGGTAAATAAATATTATTTATTTATAATATTAATAAACTTAAAACAGAACTTATATACAATAAACCCCCCTTAGCTTCACAAATGATATTCAGAACTATACAACTTAAACCCTAAGACAAATAATTCAATATTATATTATTAATATGAAAATTCAATATTTTGGAAATGTATTATTGGAAGATGTTATTGATATCTTTGTGTTTTAATTCTCAGAGTGCTTGAAACATTGCAATTGCAAACACAACATTTGTTGTGCAAAATATCCTATATATAGGACAAGGAGTTTGTTTATACCGGTTTTTAAGGACTGTTTCTGGATCAGCTATCTTTTCAGCACTGTAGAGCTGCTTTTGAGACTCCTCCATAGTGCTGATCCATAATCAGTCCTTAAAAACAGGTAGAATCAAACTCCTGCCTCTGCAGTATTAGCTTTTACTCTACACTAAAATGTAAGAGTTCTGGTCAGATAGCGAAACGGACGAAAGTGCGCCATTTTGCGTAGAGGCGGAAACTATAATTACACCCTCATAATATCAGCGCTGCCATAGAAAATTTCCAGATGCTATTTTGATCATTCCAGCATTATGCGGTAAGGGAAATATTGCAGCTACATAAAAAAATTTTAAAAAAGATTACATTAAAAAAAATATATATATAATTATTTTTTTTTTTTATTAAAATTATTTATTTTCCCTCTTGTCCAAGCTGGGCGGCACGTGAGTTTGGCCGGGCGGGCCGCCCGTCCAAGATAATGGTAGGGGAAACGCTGGCATGTATTAAATACAATTAAAAAAGAACGAGAAGAGGCAACATACTACTCGATAATTGCTGATGCAACGCCAAATATCTCTCATAAAATGTATGAGCAAAATGTATTGATGTTGAGATATGTCCATAGACCTGACACTACTAGTCAGTGGGAAATAAATGAGCGTTTCATTGATTTTAAAGATTTTTCAAAGAAAACGGGGGAAGAACTTGCTAGAATGCTACTTGATTCATTGAGAGACCATGGGATTGACATTAAAGACTGTAGGGGACAAGGGTACGACAATGGGGCAAATATGGCAGGGAAGTGTCAGGGAGTACAAGCCCGCATTCTGAATGTTAATCCTCTCGCCACATTTTCCCCTTGTGCTGTGCACACTTTAAATTTGGTCGGCGTCCATGCCGTGCAGGCCTGTCCAGAGTTAGACACATTTTTCGGGGCAATTACTCGTCTCTGTGCTCTTTAGTGCGAGTCCCGAATGTTACAGGTGGCAGTATAGTATAATGGTTAAGGAACTGGCCCTGTAACCGAAAGGTTGCAGGTTCGATTCCCAGGTAGGACACTGCCGTTGTACCCTTGAGCAAGGTACTTAACCTGAATTGCTTCAGTATATATCCAGCTGTATAAATGGATAATATGTAAAACATGATTTTAAAAAAAAGTTGTGTAAGTCGCTCTGGATAAGAGCGTCTGCTAAATGCCTATAATGTAATGTAATGTTACAGGGGATTTTAGGATGCTCTTTGCATCGACTTTCTGCTACTCGCTGGAGCAAGAATAGAGGCAGTGCACCCTATTGCGAAACACTTACCGGGTGTGATTCAGGCACTAGAGAACTAAATCAGACAAGAGAATGGGCAGTGACGCTAGATCAGAGGCATGGGGTTTAATGACATATTTCCAGTCATTTACGGCTATTATCCTACTTGGCTTTTGGGTTAAGGTACTGCAGTGTATCGAGGATAGAAATGTGGTCCTTCAATCAATTTCCATTTCCCTCGATGTACAAGCATCTAACATTCAGGCGTTAGTTGAGGAAATGATCTCTTTGCGTAATTCATGGCAGGGTCTAACATCAGAGGCCACAGTTGTAGCCGAGGCTATGGGCATCGAGCCGAAGCTAGACTGCAGGCAGCGAAAGAGAAAGCGTTTTTTCGATGAGGCAGATGTTGAAATATCTGAAGAAAGTCCTGAAGAGATTTTCAGGAACAAGATATTTTATGTTGCACTTGATTCTATTAACTCAACACACGATTCAGTGTAACGAAGCAGATATGCGATGAGTTTTCCATCTTGTGGAACTTCAGGAACATGTCAGAGGAGTGCATTAGTGCATCCTGCAGAAAGCTGTCTGCAAAATACAAAGACGATTTGACAGATTGTCTCGAAAGGCAGATTAATCACATAAAATCGGTATACAATGCTACATTTGAGAAGAACCTAGGGCCTTTGGAGTTACTAAATGCTATTTATGATATGGAGCTCCAGAGCATTTATGGTGACTTGTGCGTCTTACTGCGCATTTTTCTGTGCTTGCCGGTGACTGTCTCGTGTGGTGAACGTGCGTTCAGTAAGATGAAACTTATAAAAAACTATTTGCAATCCACAATGTCTCAAGACGGATTAAATGGTTTGGCACTGCTTTCAATAGAGAGCCAGTTGGCGCAGAATCTGGACTTAATACATGAATTTGCTACCAAAAAGGTGCGGCGGATGACACTGACTTTTTTTTTTCTTGTTTTTTTTTCAATTCAATTAAATTTTATTTGTATTGCGCTTTTCACAGAGGACTGTAACAAAGACGCTTTACAGAATAACAGAAAACGTTTTTGAATGACATTTCAGTTGTCCTAACAATAAAGCGTGGCGTTGAATATTCCAAACGTGCTGTCAAGCATATTTTTTATTTAATTGGGGTGGGGGCAGGGGCCCGTTGAAATAATTTTGTCCCAGGCCCAGGCATAATGCACGCCAGCCCGGAAGTATACTTGCTGAGTGCAGAAGAGCTGCCCATTCAATTCAATGGAGAAAACCAAGCTGATTTGGCAACCAAAGTGTTGAAGTGTTGGGGAAATATTTAACAACATTACATTTCTTTACCTTTAATGTGAAAAGAGTCTTATATCTGAAAAACATAACATTTGCAAATTGTTTTTGTAAAAAATAAATGTAACCTTTGGGACCTTGCGGGGGCTCAAACTCTGTATCTTCGGAAAAGCCGTTAGTCTGACCACAAAGCTAATGTGGCTGCATGACAGCCCTGCCATATAAAGGGTTATATACACGGCAGACATAGCTAATAATGTTTTTCGAATGGTGAAATTGACTGTCATTTATCCTGGCAGTAGGCTATGCTTGACCATGCGTGTACGTTGTTACAAAAAGACATGGCTGACATAGGCGTTTGTGTTGCGTAGTAAATGTAATCGTTATTACAGTTAGCTATATTACTGTTTGTCAGCAGCCATACCACCATGCAATCTGCTCCTGCTGAATTGCTGATGGTAAGAAGGAGTGGACTTAGTTAGTACTTGGATGGAAGATCTCCTGGGAAAACTACGTTGCTGCTGGAAGTGGTGTTTGTGGGCCAGTTGGGGGCAATCTTCCCTCTGGTCAAATAAACCCCAATGCCCCAGTGCAGTGTGGGGACACTGTGCTGTAGGAGATGTCTTTCAGATGAGATATTAAACCGAGGTCCTGACTGTGGTCATTAAAGATCCCTTGACACTTATCGCAAAGAGTAGGGCAGAGGTGGCCAACCCTGGTACTGGAGAGCCACAGGGTCCGCTGGTTTTTGTTGTTACTCAGCAATTAATTGATCAATTAAAGCAGTCGACTACACAGAGCTGAATGAAAAAGCAGGCAAGTAGCCAGGCAGTTGTAGCCTATGAATGTAAAATAATGTGGCTAGCTGGCTCCACCATGTTTTGGTTAAAGAGTAATGTTAACAGTGAGAAATTCATGTAAATGGTACAACTGTCTTGCTTCATTTAAGCCATTTGCACATTTCCAAGTGTCGGTGATGCTCACAACTGGAGTTATAAAGCTTTAAATAGAACAGTACACAGTGCTTTTTTACTTAGTAGCACTAGTACTCCCAAACTCAAAAACACCAGCAAAAATTTTGCAACATCCAACAAAATTTAAGAAGCACCAGCAATTATTTATTGAACAATGGACAGTAGTGTATGTCTGTTTAAAATTACAGTTACAAAACTTGAATGTGAATGTTAGCACATGGGATCCTCTTCCAGGTACAGTTGGGTTGAGTTTGGTTAATGAGTAGTAGCCTTCTGAGTAGCTGCCTCCAGGCCCATATATAATATACCATTTATCAGAAAATTATAAGTTCCGCAAATCAGCCAAGGGTTGTGAAAGTGTTTACATGGGGTCCTCTTTCAGATACAGTTGGACAACGGTCATTATGTGTTTTGGTTAAGTAGCAACATTACTCTGAATAGCATATTCTAAGTCCATGATGAGTTAAAGAATATAGTTTATTATAAAAAATAATTTCAAATGAATAAAAGGTTTCACAAATCAGTTCTCTCCTTCCAGATGATTCAGGTGATGTCATTATATGTTACCATAGAACCTGGTGTGAATTGAATCTTAAAAATCACCCGTGATAAATACACAAATCATGCTATGCCGACCGCAATTCATTTCCAAATATTTTTTCTTGGAGGAGAAAAAAAAGTTAAACAACTGAATTTTAATACCAAATTTTACCTATAGAACGGCAAGCTACTGCAAGTGTTTTGCGAGTTTCACCCACTATCTCCACTCAACATTGTTTGCAGTTCAGTACATTTTGCCCATACATTAACCAAGATAATTATTTTACCCACTCTGTACAGCTTCCCTTTCTTTTCTGGTGGTTGGATCAACTTCACTAGGTTATTTTTTCACAAAAAAATGTTTAAAACCAGCATAAAGTTACAGATAATGGTTGTATTAACGGTTACAGGGAAAATAAACTTGGTAGCTTGTCTGATTGCAATAGGTTTCTCGTTCACATTAGTAAAAAAGTAAATAAATAAAAAATAAACTGCCAGTCACACCATGACAATTGTTTGCGGTCACCCCAGTACTCCCAATTAAAATTCCAGGTCGCAAAGTTTAAATTTAGATTGCATATATGACCAAACAGTCGCAATTTTGAGCCCTGGTACATAAATAGGTGAGGATTGATTAAAATTGGCATCTGCGCAAAGGGGCTAACCCATACGTGAGATAGTGGATAATTGCATCTATGTGTGAGATCATAAATATATTTCTTCATCATATAAAATTTGTATTCCGTCATAGTAGGGGTTGGCGATATAACGGTAGAAATGTTACACCAGTAGAAATCCGGGCCATGATATGGATTTGACCATACCGTTTCCACAGGTAGAGCATTAGGCTACTTGCATATTTGAAAAATGTTCACGTATATAAATGTAAACTATACCACATAAAGCGGCGAAACACATGCGGTCATTAAATGCACCAGGCATATAACATGAATCTCCAATGAAAAATGACCTTCATGGATTATTTGAAGCTTTCAAAGCAATACATTCCCCTGTATACACTACATGGCCAAAAGTATATGGACACCTGCTCATCCAACATCTCAAAATCATGGGCATTAATATGGAGTTGGTCCCCATTTGCTGCTATAACAGCCTCGACTCTCCTGGGAAGGCTCTCCACTAGTAGGAACATTGCTGCATAGATTTGTTTCCATTCAGTCAGAAGGGTATTAGTGAGGTCGGGCACTGATGTGGGGCGATTAGGCCTGGCTTTCCAATTGATCCCAATGGTGTTTGAAGGAGCTGAGGTCAGGGCTCTGTGCAGGCCATTCAACTTCTTCCATACTGATCTTGACAAACCATTTCTGTATGGACCTCTATTTGTGCATGGGGGCATTGTCATTCTGAAACAGGAAAGAGCCTTCCCCAAACTGTTGTCACAAAGTTGGAAATTCAGAATTGTCTAGAATAGAATAGAATAACAACGGACATTCCTGAGCATATGTTGTGAATGCGTCTCAATGGTGACGACAGCAAACAAAATTATCCTGACTAGACAATTCGTCAATATTATCAAAACAAGCAGCAGGAGTGCCCTGAAAAATCTCCAGCCCGCTTCCCCGTAGGCTACCACAACAGACACACAGCGCATGAAAAAAACAAAAGACAAAAGCCCGACACAACAAAACACATTCAACTTAAAGAGGAACATGAGAGACAGCTGGACTACATGTAGCCATTACAGTGCCACGTGACGTCTAGAACGTAATTGTATGTATAGTGTGAAGATTTGCCTTCACTGGAACTAAGGAGCCTCGCCTAAACCATGAAAAACAGCCCCAGACCAAGGGGTGTCCACATACTTTTGGCCATATAGCGTATATTGTCACTGTATTACTGTTCGAAACTGTGCATGGAAAGTCAATGTTAAAACATAGCTTAGATATTACTGTTTCTGTTTTCTGTCCGTTGCTTCCCCAAACACAGGCGAGCACTGAGCAAGGTGAAATGTGCATAAAGATACGTTACCCACTGCAACTTCATCATTGGACAATATTAGCTATAATTAATTTTAATCAACATTCCTAGCTGATAGCTACATTCATACATTAGCCTACATCTTAATTTACACAGTGAACGTACCCTATTTTAAAATGTTCTTAAAACATGCGAGTGTACATTTTGTCAGAATAACATATACAGAATATTAAAGGAACAGCACAGTAGCAAAAACACAGCATTGCAAAACTGGTCTAATTGTTACCATCCTAGACTTGCATTGCTCCTCAAATATTTTAATGAAATTATATTAAAAACAACAACGATACCGTGATATATATCGTTACCATCCAAAAATGGTAATGGTAAAAATGGTTTAAAATTTATATATGAATTTAAGGCTATATCGCCACCCCTACGTCATAGCAATAAGATAAACCCAAAAATAGCCCGATCGTATACCAAAAAAGCTGTGAAAAGCCCTGCTCACTCAAATGCAAAATAAACATGTGAAATTCTTGGGGAATTATACCACGTCACTCTACTATTGATATCTGCTGCTAAATATGAAATAATATCCAATCCTACCATTGGTTTTACGCATAGAGATGTCCCATTCAAAATTCTGTGGTCATTTATTGTCTGGGCCAACCCGTGTGATGAATAAACAACACTTTATAACGCTATTACACTATCTGATACGTCGACGTGCAATACCCCCCACTCTCTGCAAATCTGTCTCATTCATTCCAGTTCATTCTGGTTTCATTGACAATTCTTTTATCCAATAGGCCTATTTCACAAGATGGCGATCTAGACCGGAAGGGGTGAATACTTACTTCCGATGCTAGGGACACCTGTAACTCCCCATTGGAAACCATGGATCTGGTGTTTTTCCCAGCCGCTAATATCACTCCCAAAAGTCACATTGTCGGACGTTACCTGCATTGCTGAGGAGTTTCAGGGTGATGTGAGGCTTGACAAGGTGTTATGTGTTCTTTTTTGAGAAATTTATTAATTATGAAGGTAGGCAGACAGGCAGAGGAAAAACTAGCATGCATAGCCTAGCTAGCTAATGTGGTTACCTGGCTAATTAATCTTGAAATCTCACAGTGCTTCTAATTTTGTGCAAGAAAACATTAAGATTTGTGGCAGGAGATACAAAACGCAACAGAAAATTGATGGTTAACATGATAACTATGATACTTGGGCATATAGCCCATATTTATAAATGGCTTTATATTTTGTATTTGTTTCTGCCTGGTTCATTTAAAGCTATATCATAATCTGACTAATGACGGGACGAGTGTTTACTGAACCACACTAGGTAATTAAAAATTGAGCACTTAAACGTCAGATACCGCTAACTTATCAGCTAGCTAGTTTAAGAGGAACTCTGATTAAACGCTTATTGCTTGCTATATTGCTGTCTCCTAGTTTATATTAGCAACAGAAGCTAAGCTGGTTTTTACTAGTAGCGAGTAAGCTAGCAAACGAAAGCATCTTTATTGCAATCCACCACTCAAACGTTAGACAACGTTAGCTAGTTTATAAGAGCAGCTCTGATAAAAACCTTTTGCTTGTTTGCAAGCTAGCTGGCTAGCAAGCTAGCGGGTATGCCCCATAGACCGTATGTCTACTGGAGACAGCTAACTTCCTAGCTTATCTCTGGGTTATTTTCTTTTGGAGATGGAGCAGCGAGAAACACTGCAAGCTTTGTTTCTTCTGAACGCAGCAATTTTCAATGAAGATAAAAGCAGAACCAGAGATCGTAAGCTCTCTCTGTATGGGCTTGGGCAGAACCAGAGCGAACTAAGCTACCGGAAAAAAGTATGCACCCCTTCCGGTTTGCCTACCCGGAAATGTGAGATAGGCCTATATAGGACATTATAGCCTTAGCAACTGTGTTTGCAATGACTTATTGGATCCTTTGAACAATAAATTACAGCCAGGGCGCAACGGAATTTCTATTTTTATCAGTTGAGTTTTACGCAAGCAACTTCGAGGCGTAATAGTTGTTTCCTGTTATTTTCACAAGTTTTTATTAATTTACTAACTCGTGAGCAAGGCTAGAGAAAATCCTCACCTGCTTACATGGATTTTGGGAGTGGATCAGAACAGAAGATACCATAGTTACCAAGATACCATAATACATTCTTGCATTTCACATACTGTAGTGTAAGCGTTCATAGGTGGTTGAGTCATGTTTTATGTTTGATTTAACCTGAAGCTAGAACATTTGCCAGCATTTACCTGATGGTGGAATATAATTTTATTGGAATCCTATCATACATAATATACACTGTGTGGCATAGTATCTGCCTGGGCAATACTTGTCACTCAGGGAATGGAAAATACTTTTTATTTAATTTTTATTTAAAAATTCTAAATTTACTGTGTTATTCATATCACGGTATAAACTACTGTCCTAAATTATGAAAATGAACTAATCTAAGTGAGCACAGTAAATGCCACTGTCTTGTGTCATGTAAGCCATGTTCCAAGTCTCTGTGATGCTCACACTGGAGTTATAAAGCCTTAAATAAAACACCCCCTAAATACATGAGAATTGACCAAATTTGGTATCTGTGCGAAGGGGTTATGGGCAGTTTATAGTTTGCGATGTATGACTGCGAGATGGATATCGTAACATTGTCACCAACATTCCATTAAACGCTTTCGGTCATAAAATGTAGAAACACATCAACCTTTATCCCTTGTTTGGCGTTCAGTCGACTGTTCCGATTGGTCAGATGTCATCTGACCGATGTCATCATATAATTTGGGATTTTATTCCCACAGGTCAGCGAGTAGATCCTCTCTTTAGCCATTTGTCATTAGTTACCGGAAAACTAGACAAGCTATCCCATGATTGAAAATGTGATGGGCTCAGTTAAAAAATAAAAAAAAGTTTAGTGAAAACTTTCAATCTGTCGCCCGGGTGTGTGGGCCAACACGATCTGCGTTGTTTAAATCAGCACATGCACAGACATTTGGCATAATAGAAGCTACATATGGGGCTATTAATTCTTATTGTTTGAAAATGACATCCGACAGAATCAATCACCCAATTTAGGTCTAGGTCTCACTGACTCTCAATCGAGAGGAAGTGTCTTCTGGAACTTGTGGGAAAACAAGGGTGCAGAACCAGTTATGGCCAGAAAGTCATACAATTCCGTTTCTGGGACAGATTGTTCCCCTTGGCCAAACTAGGCTTGCCTAGTCTTTTTTTTCCTTATGTTTATTTTTGTCTTATTTTTAAGTGACATGCCACTGTAAGCACATCATTGCCTATTGCTTGCAGTGGTATTACATGTGAAACAACAATCCACATTGTAAAGATAAAGAAACCCAAGTGGCTGGTGTAAATTTGCAGTTGGAGAGATTACAGAAAAAAAGTTCATCAGTTATTTGAACTGATGGGTCTCAGTTATCTTTTTGGCAGACCGCTTGTAAATTATGGGAAGCCTTGATTGCCCGCATAATAACATAGTATAATTACACAAACTAATTTTGGACAGTTTAGACTTCCCCGCATCAAGGAGGTACTTCCCGCTCACATACATTTACATGAACTCTGATATATAAACATATGATTTTCTGGTGACTGGTATGGTTTACTGCCGTTTCTTTTCGGATTAAAGTTCTGAATGTTCTTTCAACTGTTATGGTCCATTCCGGCTCAGAGTTCATAATCTTAACCTCATAACCTGGCTTAAACTCTGCAACATTTAGGCTACAAATCCATGCACACACGCCTGTTGGTCACACCTGCGGAATTTCACCCTCCCTGGCACAGCTCCAACTGCCCAACCACACATGCCCATTACCTGGCAACCGGGCAACCGGCCTGCCGCAGACAAAACCAAAATTCCACCTTCTGGGGACTTGCTCTCCACTGGCTCCATCTGCTTTAAACTAAACATCAGCAAGCGTTCTGAGGTTGGCTTCAAACTGACGGCATTCCTTGAAGAGAATTTGCAGGTAGGCCACAGTGTCACTCCCTTTGTTTACTGTACTGTAGGGCACTTTCTGCTGGCCACCATTCTATTGTAGCCTGCCTGGACTGCGGTCACCGCACGTAATGCTCGAGTCTCCTGCCCAGACCAGCATCGCTCAGTCCTCAAACTGCAGGCAAAACTGCACTCTGTGCAGCAGGAAAGTTTTTGGTCTGTCCCTGGATGGAGTTTTTCATGCTGCCCTGGAAAAATGGCAGCCTCCTGCCTGACCTGAACTTTGTCCCTGCCAAAGCTGCAACATTGCAGCAGGTCACATGAATGAACTCAAATATGCAATACCTTAACCTCTTTTCTGAACTGTTGGTGCGCGGCTCAGTTTTAAGGTGTGACTACTGAACTGTAACATAACTTACCTACGATTCACCAGTAACCATCTCCTAAGAGATGCATTTCAGCGTTGTTGAGACACTGGCATTCTTACCAGACCTAGATATCTTCACAGGGCACAAGGATGTGGTGGTACGTTTTTTATTTATTTATTTATTATTATTTTTTTTTTTAAACCAGGCCAAAATCCTATAGCAACCAACATCATTCAAATTCATAATTCGCTACTCTATGCTCCCTGTGCCCCATGGCGTGAACTTTAACTAGTCAATACATTTATTACGAACACAATGACTACTGACCTCAGATACTCATACATATTAAGCATGCCACTTCGAGAGCATTATTATTAATGACCTTAGTTTGATCTGCCTGACTGAAAGCAACATCGTTTTTTTTTGCTAAACAAAATGGCCCCACCTTGTTAAAAATTACCAGATCATTCCATTAATTTTATCTGAAGTTGCATAAATCTGAGAAAGCTACCTCTTCCTGTTACCATTTGAATACCATTGCATTCTGCTCAAATCCTGCTCACCTGGCATCATACACCTTGTCAACAAACAAACTCAATAGCTCTGACCCTTTAGGAGTGGTGCCCTTCAGTTCACACCGCCACTACACATATAACACTTTCTGGAGATTTAAAATATTATTTTAGTTTTAGTGTATGTTTTATGTCAAGTGTAGGTGTATGTCAAGTTACGGCTTGGTGGGGCATGCCCCATGCCTATACAGCACCGATAGTTTGCCACTTTTCAGTGGCTTCCTACAGAAATAACCAAAATGACCACGGACTCTCAGCCCTTAAAAACATTTAATTCTGTACCTTCTGACCTCATGTAACCACACAGAATTAATATGCAACTTCACACATCAATACAATGAAACTTAGGTTATTTTTGCAATTCTTATTTTTCTTGATGATTTCGCCATCAAACATTCTCCATGCCCTCAAATAATAATTCTCCCCATTGGATAACAACATCTGATCTGCCAATACGTTTTGTTTTGATATCAATAAAATCAATCTACATTGTTTGGAATTCAGGGGACAGACAGTTTCAATAGGAAGAACACTTATCAGCAGTTTTGAGAAGCTAGCAGACAACTGTGCTGACAAAATGTCTGTGACCTGGCCTTAGCTCCGAGTAGTCATTTTCAAGAAAATAAATTTTGAAATATTTAGACCTAGTAAATTGCCTTGAATTTTACAAAACTATCCAGACATATGTTTGCCCCAATAATGTAGCCTACTGTATGATTGTGGGTCAGATGAAGCCAGGTAATAAGTAAAATAGTACAAATTATTTTAACACATAAAATAATAACAAATGTTACTTATGACCACAATTTCTCTGTAGGACTACACAGGTTTCTATTCAAATACAAATATTCCAAATAAATAAAACATAATAAATTATATATATATAATAATAATAATACACTATATATAATAATAATAAATAATAATGCATTTAATTCATGCTGTGCTTTTCCAAAAGCACTGGATGCAGAGAAATAACCCTTTGTAGCCGAATATTGGGGAAATTATTGACGGGGAAAACAACCAATTGCAGCGCTCTAATGCATAGCAACTGTTGCTTGCCTCTACTTCCTCCGACAACATAACAAACCATGCGACTCTCTGCATCGTTTGTTGACATAAATGCAGCGTATACTGTCAGCTAACTTTCATCTTTTTTTGTGATGGTTAAATGGTGTGCCTGGGGCACATGCAACAGTGATTCTCTCTACAGCTCAATTGCGTTTTTTACATTCCCTAAACCTAAAAGTCAATTGGCGAAATGTAAACAGTGTATTCGGTCATTTGGACCACACAGGCAGCAGAATAGAATAACGTTTATTTTCCTGAATGTCAACAATATCAGCAGACACGCTTATGTTTGCTCCAAGATAGCCCAAGCCATGTTTCATTAACAAAAGTTGTGATAGGCATATACATTACATGAGTTAACTAGGCAACTAGCTTATTACTTAGTAGTTGCTAAGACCTAGCTAGCTAGCCTACTATAAAGAAAGATATACCATAAGCAGGTACGGATCTAAACTGTCAGGAGGTGGGGCTTCTCTCTCTTCCTCTGAGATCGGTAACACTCCATGGCAAATTACAGACCTTGCTGTATGCATCTAGCAGAGATTTGCCCTAACAACCAAAGCACCATTTAACCAAAACTAGTCAAGCAGACAGAACTAGCTAACTGTTAGTTAGCTAGCTATCTAGCCAAATAATATAAATAAATAAACTAATCAATCTAACCTACTGTAGCCTATACCATAGGCTATAGCAGCTACGGCTACAACAGAAAGTTTTCACAGTGACAGTCTGTGAAGCCTACAGTGAAGTCTTTCCATTAAACTTGATGTTTTACGTTATCAGTTGGTTTACAAAATAGAAACTACTGGAGAATCAGACGTTGAATGGCGTTATGAACGTTAGGGTGAGCTGGTGAGGATGCAGCAAGAAAGGACACTTTTCAGAGCCATATGCTTGTTACACTACAACCAGTAGTTTCTACTTAGTTCCTGTAATGTAATGATCAAAGAAAGAGCCCAGGGTCGCATAACCAAGGATCTGCTGATTAGTCTTGGCCATTTTGTTTTTTAGTTGAGCAATAGGTATAAAAGCTAGAGAAGTTTGAGTTGCAGCTTAGTTTGAATGGTTCCCTATGGGATGGAATGTTCAAAACATAAGGCTTGTCGGAGTAGACAACAGTAATTAAGGGGGCTTAGCAAACGGTCAGTTGTTCAAACATAGCCTATAGTCTAGTAATATTTGTAATAAGTGTAGCACATTTGAATTGATCATTAGTTCCACTATAAATGTTTGGCATTTGACACTTTGATGTGGCACATAAAGTTTGAATGACCATTCTCTTCAGATGGTAAGATGAAAAAACACAGGGCCAAATTACAATAAATAATTTAGGAAAGATTGGGTAGCATTGCTTTGGAATAGAGCTAGTTTAATTAGTGAGCTACGATAGGCAATGTTGTTTGTTGTAACTTGGCCTCATTTTGATATCGATACTTTTAATGGCAGGCCTAGTTTTTGAAAGTTTTAATTAATGACTTACAGACAGTGCTTTGTTGGCTATGCGTGAGTAACTTCGCATTTTTGTATGTTGAAAATGTTTTTTGCTGAAATTCAGAAATACGCTGCATAAATTCAAAATATGCACATATCCGACAACGTTATTTGTAGTAATACAGTACAAATTTCCCCAAAATCATAAAAAAACATATCCCTACTGATGTGTCATTTTGTACACCATCTGGGCAAACAGGGGTCAATGAAACAATGGCCATGTTTGGAGACATTGATATTTAATTATTCCAAGGCTTTACTCGCAGAACTTGCATAATCTGGCATTGATGGGCTTTAGAAGTACCCTAAACATTAATCCTTTCCCTTGCTTTAATGGGGGAAAACAACTATGAAGGTTACCAGAATACATGATAACTGAACAAGGAGCAGTTGAATACCCACCATTAGTGGTTACGTAAATGTTTACCCAACTTGAGCTTTTGACAAGGCTTTCTGACAGATGCTTCTTCTCCCAAAACTGCAAGAATACCCAGTTAGCAAATGATTGGTGCATTTATTTTTAAAAAAATAAAAAAGGATTTGTGTTGCACTATCACCAACCAAACCTCCATAGACTAATTTTAACAAGCACAAGATCTGATGTGATTTAAAATGAGGTCTTCGTTGATATCACTGAGACTGGTAGTTCAAAATTTGCCTTCACGAATGTGTTCCACATAAGCTAGGGAGGGCTTTTTTCCCAGGACCCTGCTCTATACACTACTTTCTGGTATGTATTTTTTTCAGACCACCTTTGACTAAACAGTGAGATGTGAGTGCATGTGAGATACTGAGCTTTGTAAAAAGCAATCTATGATTTATTCAGCTGACTTTAAACTTGTGGACAATGCAAGTTAATGAAAAACTATAGACTATGGTATGTTTAATATATTCCACATTGCATAATTTGCATTTGCAAGTCCTCACAATGCTGATATTTGCGGTGGAAAATAATCAAACCAGCACAGAGTGCAAACGTTTAAAGCAAACTGAAGTTTGGTAGAACTTTGGATTGTGTAGTTACCTGGCCATGATAGGAATAAAATACTGGCAAAATCTGTTCATTAGTTGCTCTGTGCTCCCCAGGGGTGATAATCCAGAATAGGGTATTTGTCGCTCTCCATTCACTTCTATGGGGCAGCTAAAACAGCTAGCATGTATACGACCGTAAAAGGAGTGGATTTGGTCAATACAAACAATAACCAGTCCTCGTACATATTTTTATTTATTTTTATTTTATTAATTCAATGGCCCTTTTCTTGCTTTTTCGTCTTTTATTTGGAATGTAGATCCGGTAGGTATGCTATGTTCTTGTGCCAGAAACAGCGTTAATGCGCCGATGCGTGAGAAACCACTCATTGGTCCAAATTTTCACAGAAGCAAACATTCCTAGTACTAGTATATATCAATGGTCTGACCTGCAGACATTTTGGTAGTCTTTTCTGGTAGTCTTGGATAATCCTGATATGCTGCAAAGGAAACCACACTTCAGCTGGGCCCATTCCCATGAAATCAAGGACAGTCCTTAAGAGCAAAGCTTGCCTTGCAGATTTGTCAGAGATGGGCCACTAGGGTGAGCAGGGCAGAGGAAGCACATTCTGTGAGGGGTCTGTGCTGTGTGAACAGGGACCATCCAGGCAGATGATGGGGGCATTTACAGATAGGAAATGTCTATGGCAAACAAAACAATGGCATGGAAAGGACCCATCTTCAGCGGCAACTTAATGAACTTTGTGAAATGGAAAGAGAATGATTTGGGAGGGGTCAGAAGCATTGTCAAATACAAATACACATACACAAGAAGCCCAGTAAGAGTTTTTTTTTTTTTTAAATCACCATAGAGTAAAACATAGGCTATTTAATGTTCATTTCATTCATTCCTGTTTCTAATGAATGTCACACATCTCATTTAAGCTTTGTTGAGTTCATTAGGTCTAAACATCAATCAACGGTCAATGTTTTATTTCCTTGTGATGTGTTGAGTATTATGGGGATTTTCAATGGCCCCAAGCGAATCAAGACCCCAGTTAAACTTCTCATCAAAAAGATTGCAAAAACAGCATGGTGTCCTCATCGCAGCACTGAAGCATTCTATTTATCTGCTTGGTCCAGAAGGAAAACTGCCCCTACTGGCCCATCAATTGGAATTCCAGAAGGAACCTCTCTATAAGTCTCAATCCAAGTGCAGTAGAACTTTAGCATATGAACCAGAGCTACAGACTGACCAGTTAGCCCAGGGCGGCCCAATCCTGTTCCTGGAGATCTACCGTCCTGTAGGTTTTCACTCAAACCCTAACAAAGCACACCTCATTCAACAGCTAGAGATCTAGTTGAGCTGTTAATTAGTAAAATCAGGTGTGTCAAGTTAGGGTTGAATTGAAAACCTGCAGGACATTAGATCTCGAGGACCAGGATTGGGCAGCCCTGAGTTAGCCTAACCCAACAGGATATGAACCCAGGAGTAGCAAAAGCAATTAGGCTTACTCATTTTTAAAATGCTTATTATACAATAAATATAGGTCTACAAAGATTATTTTTGTGAATGTAACTGATTTAACCATTAGGTTAAATGGAACATATTCACACTTTGCATTGAAAAACTGGGAAAATACATCTCCCTCTATAACTGTATTTTGGGATAACTTAAAAGCAGCCAGTTGGTAGTTTCCGAGGTTGCTGAATAATGAAACAAAAACGCAGCTTGATACATTTACTAATGCTTTAATTAATTTACAGTGCTATAAACAAATTAAGTTGAGCTATACAATGAGAAGCCTCCTGCTTGTTTGTGGATCAATGTTCCCTCATTGATGCCATGTATTTTATGATATGGCTAGTATCATCCTTTGCGTGCTTTGAATTACGTGTCCTACCAAGCTAATTTTCTTCGTCTTATAAAAAGATTTTTTTAAATCTTAAGACTAACAGATACAACATTTGAGCCAGTTCGAAAAATAAGGTTGTAGAGTAATGTAGGCTAAGTAACCATTACAATAAATTATTAGAATTGGCGTAATGCTGGCTTTTTAAATTCACTTTCTAAGTTACAAACATTACAGAGTTCTGAACACCGCCAATCCCAAAGGGATTGCATCGCTGAGGCTCGAAAATTGTTAGAAAGCTATTCTGTACTAGGGCTGGGCGATATGGCTCAACGATAATTATCCAATGCAATAACAACCGCCGCCATCATGTGGGGTATTGCCTTTCTTTTACCCCACATGTTGACAACGGCCGTTACTGTATTCGATAATTATTGATGCAGTATATCGCCCAGCCCTACTCTGTACTATAGTCTGATACATTATTTACAATCAACTTAGTGTTTCCCCTACCATAGATATTAGTGGGCGGGCTGCCCACTAATAAAGAGTAGCCGCCCGGCACCCACTTAATGTTGAGCATACAGAAAAATGTATGCTCAACATTAAGCTGCACTGTAATAAGAGTTCTCACACTACTCATTCAGTAGTGACAAAAAGGCAGGCCTAGAGGTAGGCAAGAAGAAAATAGCAAGCTAGCTAGCTAGATTAAACAGTGCATTAGCCAATGAGGTCATTAGCTACTTAGGAAGCTAGTAGCCAACATTAGCTTGAATAAATCTGATCTTTACAGATGATCAAGTGACAACTTAATCGCAACATTTAAACCATTATAATAAAAAAATATCTTTCGGTTTCACCTGTAATTGGCTGCTGTTGTTTTTCCAGACCGGACTGATTATCGGGAAGTAATTGAATTGCTTTTGTGGGCTCTGGCTAAACAGAAAATCTGTCTCATATTTAAGAGCTTTACTGAACATAATAAAATAATAAAATAAAACTAAACATCCAACCCTGCAGTTGCAGTAGTTACTTCTCCATTACACCAGCCCTATTTTATTTTATTTTTTTTAAACCACTTGTCCTTTTTTAATGAGGGTAGATCACAAAAGGGAGGTGCCAAAAATAAGCACTGTAAAATAATCACTTGTATAGCCAGTTTTAAAATTGCGTATCTACATGTAGGCCTTTGTATAGTTCATGTTATGCTCGACATATGTTAGAAAATAAAAGAATGGCACTTTTTGGGCTCAAGGTTCAAAATGTCCTTCAAATGGTTTGAACCCATGTCCATTAGTTCATAGACAAAAACACAAAGCTGTTAACCACAAACCACACTGCTTTCCTGTTGGTCTATCTTACATGCACTGAACACAATGAGGGACCGTAGAGCAGCTCTCATGTGACTGACCACGACAACACAGCACCACAAACAGAATGCTTGCAGTGAATGCTACAACAGTAGAACTTGTGCAAATACAATATAAAACATTTTTCTAAATGTCTTTGACGTCTTCACTGGTGTCTTGAGGCTTCTTTTGTTTTGGCAGGTTTCAATCATGCTGTGGCTCAGACAAAACAGGCTAAAAGCAGCATTGAAGAAAACTAAACAAATAAAATATCAAACTAATTGGGACTGAACAAGCCAGTGAACTATACCCTTCTGAAAGCTCTAGTCTTTTTGTTTAATTAATCAAACAAAGGTTCTGAAAGGCAAGCATGGGCCTAGCTGCATCATTGACCTAATATCAACAGGAAAATGGCTTGTGTATTAACAGTTATCACAGTTATGAGGAATATCAGTGCACCTAACTGTGGAATGTAGGCCTACACAATGCTTATGGAATCATACTTTAACTCCTTTGCGCAGATGTGAAATTTGGTCAATTCTCTATGTAAGGGATGTTCTATTTAAAGCTTTATAACTCACTTTTGCATCATTTTCAAGTGGGAATTACTATCTTTTCAAAGCATGCAATAAGACAAAACTTATCATAAAATGAATAAAATGCTTTTTGTCCATTATAAAGCTATACATTTGCCCCTTATGATGGTTTAAGATAAAAACATTGATATTACACTGGTACACACACTGTACACTGATACATAAATATGTACCCTAACCATTCACTCTTGTACTTCAATAAAACATCACTTTGTTCTGTACTCTACAGTATTTAATCTTTTGCAGCCTGCCCTGGGATGACATTTCTCTGTAGTTTTTTTTCAAAAATGTTACCATTCATAATCACTCCAAGGAAAATTTTACATTAACTTAGCACATATCAGCACACAGTCACTTGGAATGTATATTTTCCATGCTCCAAGTGACAAGTATAGCCCAGGGAGATACTAATATGCCATAGTCTATATTATGTACAATGCGATTACAATAAAATAATAGGGCTGAGCCAAATTCTTCGGAGCTCCGAAGCTTCGTTCATTGGATTGGGATTCGGATCCTAAATTCAGATTCGAATAGTTCGTTTTTTTTCCTCAAAAAAAATAAATAAACATTTTTTCCCCCTCAAAGAAGAAAATGGATGGTTTACTGGATGTTTGTCAACATATAAGTATTTATTCGATAATGATTCAGCTTTAAATCGCCTGGAAGTTTATCGAACGTACAAGGGATGCGCTGCCTGCTAGCGTGGTTCAGCCTTCCACGTGACTTGTCTCCACATTCGCTCATAGACTGTATAAAAATAGCATTCGCTACGCTGTTGCCCAAAGCCTGAGGTGAAGTTACAAGATGTCAAAGAAAGACTAAAAAATATATATATTTTTAATAGATTATTATTAAAATTGCCAACGAAGCTTCGAAGTGTAAAAAATGACATTCGGCTCAGCCCTATAAAATAATATTCCACCATCAGGAAAATGCTGAAAAATGTTCTTCACAGCAAATCAGTTCTTGTAAAACATGACTGAGCCACCTATGAACGCTTACAATACAATATGTGAAATGCACCCAAAATACGAAAATAACAATATCAAACATACACACAAGACAATGGTCGAGTGAAAAAAAGTCACGCACATATTTGAATTATTACAGCAAGCAGTAATACTTAGATATTGAGGAGGAAAATCTCCCTCATGTTCGTAGGTATATTCTCCGAAGAAACAATACTCTGGAATCTTCTGATCCACTCCCAAAATCCATGTAAGCAAGGTGAGGATTTTCTCTAGCCACGCTGACGAGTTGGCCAAATTAGTAAAATCTTGCAAAAATAGCCGGAAAAGAACAATTACGCATCGACGAGCGAATCTTGAAAGTGACATCTCTGAGTAAAACCAATGGTAGGATTATATAATTTAATATTTAGTAGCAGATATTTATAGTAGAATGACGTGGTATAATTACAGACAAATTTCATTTGTTTATTCTGCAGCTGAGTGAACAGGGTTTTCACAGCTGTATTGGCATACGTTCAGGCTATTGTGAGATTTACCTTGTTGGTGGAAAAATATTTTTATTAACTCACAGATAGATGCAATTGTCCACTGTGTCACACATGGGTCGGTATAGCTGCAGATGAGACTGGGGGGGGGGGGGTTGCTTGTTAAATGGACTAGCTACGCGACAATAGTGGAAACTGTATTCTGTATAGTTGTCACGAATCACATACCGATAAAGCTAGAACATGGAGTCTGTTATTTCCACTCATAGTTTGGTTGCAGGAGCAATGGAGTTCTCAGAGCAATCTCAAGGCGGCACAGCCACTATGGGGTCTGCACGAAGATGTTAAAGAGTGCAAAGTTCTACAAACTGAGAATGCCAGGGATATGCAAAAGCTAACACCAGACTGCAGTTCTAGACAGTATGTTGTAAAACTCCTTTGGTGTTGTAACACTATTAATCTTTAAATACCAGTGACTACGAAGTGGGAAGCTCTTTATATTCAATCAAGAATAATGTTAACCCAACATTAAGGTTTTGCACTTGTGTTTATTACCACGAAACCTACTAAAGCCTCATTGGTGTTCATATTCACTCTCTTACTTCCTTTGCCTTTAACAAATGCCACAAGTCATATTTGAAGCCTTGAATGCCTCCCAAGTATATCATTAACCACAGCATTGTGAAACCTTTCAGTCAGTTTACTGGTACAAACCTATTACCCACAAAATCCTTATGTCAGTTTCTTCCCATTGTAAAGTAATGATTAATGAGGCTAGTACACTGATAATTGGTATGGCATAGCTAAAATGCTTAGCTTACCAGTTGGGCAAGCACAGACACAATGTTGACACTGCACAAGGAACAGGAAAGCAAAACAGCAAGTGGGTTGTCTTTTGTTATCATCTACATAAACAGAGCAAGCTTTTCATGCATACAATGCTTGTGAATATAAAAGTAAGATAGCACCAGTACATTTTAAATGTACAAAAAGTGATCTAATTACAATTATAGGATTTACCCAGATGGCACATCCTTGGTAATATCAAAATGTAACAATTTAATATTTTGCTGCAAATACACAAAGCAGGCTAAAGTGCCAAAAAAGTGGGTGTGCCAAATCACAATGTATTATCAGGTGTTTCTGGACAAAACCGCTGAACTCTACAAATCAAATACCGACTCTTACACCCTGGAAGTTATCAAATCTGATCTCTACTATTGTGTGGAAAGAGAACAGCTACTCTTTTTAAAAAAATTCTGTTGCATTCAGCCATGTCAGATTTATCCAATATGCCGGACACAAGAATTTTCTATCAGCGTGCAGGTGGTATAGGTAGCCTACTGAGATTCGGCTCAAGGAACTCCTTTGGGCTATGGGTGAATTGAATCTAGGCCTACAGTCTGCACATTATACACTCAGCCATTATAATATAGCCTAAACAGTTCATTCATTTTCAATCCTGTCACTTTTCTCTCAGAAGAGTAACATAAAACACCGCGTAATAGGCTAGTTGCGTTTTGTGTAACGTTACTTCCCACTGATTACCCCTGACCTTACCTCACTAGTTTTGTGGCATGAATCCATCCACGATAGAGGGCAAAGCTTTATAGCCTAGTTGCAGTGTATTCTGTTCACATGCAAGCTGGTTCCTGAGATTTTGAGTTTAAGGATAACAATGTAATTAATTTAATAGTAACTTAATAGGCTACTTTCAGACAACGACAGATTTAGATAAGAATATAGCTTTTTTTGCATAATATTCTTACATAAGTCTTTATGTGCGAGATGTAGCCTACGCAACCAGTTGCTAACTAGTTAACCAACATCCAATTGAGGCAAACAATATGTTGCCATTTGGGTTTCATGCTTTTTGGAGTAACGTTAGGCTAAAGTGCAGATGATGCTGTAGAACAGCTTACACATCTAACTTCGGTGGCTACGAAGTGTGTTGGCCTACACACAATAATTTACTAAACATCAGCTACCCAGAATCTAAACAATATAACGTAGCCTATATCCGCAACTTCTTGGCATTTAATGCAGGCTATAACGTTAATATAATCTCAGTCGGAGGACTAATGTTATCTTGTTTTCAGAGCAGTTAGAAGACATCGACACAACGCGTAAGGTATATTATTACATAAGTCACGTTCACCGAAATCAAATGAAATCATTTGTATTCGACTGAAAAACAACCATTCCATTATTCAACACCGAAAAGGCCTTCAATTCTTTTGCGAACCAACAGTTCACAGTCAATGAATGTAGCCTACGTTAGTAGCCTAGCCTAAAAAGTCAACCTAACTGGCGCCCCGTGTAGCAGTAACGTTAGCCTAACTTGGCTGCGCCTTGAACTGCTTCTCGACTGCGGTAGCCTTCCGAGCCATTGTCAAACCCATATAAAATACAACGTAAAAACCTAAAATGTGAGGCCTCTGGTGCAACAACATTTGCAAGTCAACTAAATAGACTAATTACATACTATAAACGGGAGTTACTTACAGATAGTAGGTGAAAGCACTTAGTCCAGTTGGTACGGCGGCGAGTCCTTTACCGGAGCAGTCAGCGACCCCGTCTCCGTCACAGCGACACGAAGTCAAGCACACAACTGGAGTAGATCGCCCTGGTCCACCAGCACTGCCACATATTAAATACCACCCCAACAATACTATCCCAATGATCAACAAGCGCATTTTCCTATTTGGCTTTGGTTAAAACAAAGCGAGCCTCTTCTTTTTTTTCTGTTTAAAAACAAAAACAACCGTAAATTTGGTTTCCTCTTTGAATAAAAAAGTCCATACAATAAAGGCAACTGCACGACCTCTCAGGTTAACTCATTTGTATCAATGTTTCACAGCGAAAATCCCTGAGCTCCTTTAGCTAGCTAGCAACTCATAAATCACATAAAATGAAAATCCATGTCCAATATCCCAGTCTGTGCAAAAAGAAACGCACTCCCTTTTCACTCCTCTCCGGACCTTTAGCCTATGTTGTTATAAACAGAAGGCTAACAAAATTTCAGCTCAGGATATCCCATATGTGTCCGTTTATGTTAAATCGTTGCAGAGTGGAGGGTCCGTAAAACCAAGCGGCACCACGGTAAACAGATCAACACCTTTCGCTTTTTTACGTTTTCGGTGTCCCATTAAAGCTGGAACCAGGCTTCTTGGAGTGGCCTTGAATTCAACAAGCCGTATATAGATTTTGAACTGCGACAAAATAATAAGAGGTACCGTATTTGCGCTCTGTTTTCTTCTTGTAATGTAATTTGTTTCCTGTAAAAACACAGTCAGCTTTCAGCCATTCCTCACATTTTCTCCCCTCGCTCCTTCGGTACCAACCTCACAACCCCGCTAGTTCTCACTCACTCGCTGAAAACACTGCGGGACACGGAGCAACACGACCTGCTGAATATGTAAATTATACCTACATATTAATGAATTGTCGACGTCACTCATTGGCAAACGTGTTGGTACAGTTATGTGTGTGAGGAATCATTATCCAGAGCAGTAGCCTATCTGATACATGGATGGTTCATACCCAGACAGACACCTTGACATCCCAAAGTCAGAGAAGTAGGCTACGGTTCACGGTCCAATACAGGATTCATCCATTTATACACTATAGCCTACTTTTATTCCCGACCTGGACACATCTTTTTTTCTCTCAACCCTAAAACCCCCCTGCAGTTTTCATTGTCCAACATGTTATTTTTTTATTTTTTTTGTAAAGCACCGAGTTGTTGGTTCCTTGATCGATCCAATAAATAATAATAACCAAATATTGTATAGCAGTCTATCTATTAGAAGTGTAATTCTATATATTAAACAGTTTGCTTAACTGTGAAGGTTGATTTTTGACTATAGGTTTACTTGCATTCATCTGTAACGATTTAACAGGTAATATTGTAATCTTATGATTACTGACCGTTTGTTAAAGTTGGAGGACAGCTCTAAGCTTGAGCATATCCAACACATAGTGGTGAGTTCTCTGTATTATATAGTAATAAAATGTGCATTTTGCATGTTTGAGGAAATAACTCAATTTGTGAAATAAAAGAGTCAGTTTTGAATTTCATTATTTGAAATAAAGATACATTAATTGTGAATGTTTGTGAACAGCAGTGAATATGCATGCTCCAAAGACACATATGATCAGAAAGAAAGAAAAGGTCTGAACAGATAGTCAAATTTAATGCAAATACTATTTGCCTAACTTGCTTTAGTCTCTGTTGGCTGAAAAAGGACTTGTACAACTTGTTAAGATAAATTGTTTAAAAGGAAATAGCTGAAGCTGAAATATATTTACATGGCAAATATATAGATCAGTACATAAATAGACAGCAAATGGATTTATCAAAGCAGTGTCAAAGAGACAGAAGAAAGGAAGCCATCCGATATCATTTATTCATTCCACAATGCATTTATCATGTGACATTTATGGATTTAGAGGAACATGCCTTTCAGAGGTTTGTTCTCAAAATTTTCAATATTTGAATAAATGAGGGAAAATGTTCTTTTTCCGTGCCTTATGGAAAGAGTCAGTAAGAACCACTATACCTTTCCATCTCAATGTAATATGAGATGTGCTCAATGAACAGGCCATGATTTTGGTCAGCACTCTGGTGTGATTGGCAAAGCTCATGTTAGTAGAGTGGTAACAGATGAAAAAAAAAAACAGAATAAACTCAAGGATGGTGAAGATATAAGTCAGTTTCAAAATTTAGGGCCCCCTGGTGTGTGATTATATCCGGATTGGGATTATCCACGTAAAAATGCAGGTGTAAATGCACCCAAGACTCATTTGGAACAGACGCAAATCCAATCGTCTGAACCACTTCAGGAGATGGTCTGAGACGCATTTGAGACATATGTTATATAAGTGTAAATGCATCTATCTTTCCAAGATACATATGACAACCAAAACTCCTCCCAAAGTATAACGTCCCGCAACGTAGCCGTCCCTGAAAGCGGAAACACATGTAGCTTCACAATTATAACAAGCTGTATTAAACAATCTATTTGCTATTTTGTAAGCGGCTACCATCTTTGCTCTCCGAGAGGTGGAACAAAACAGGAAGTGGGGTGCAAAATAGCAATCAGATTTCAATCCAGATTACTGGAGACGCATCTGACTACCAAGTAACTGTTAATGTAATGTGGTTAAATCTTATCTGGATACAATATAGATACAAGTTGCATGAAATGACTAGGTTTAAATGGGGTGTAGGTGTCCATCAAATTTCTGATTTTTGTTTGGGATTGACAGTTTATTCAATAGGATGTTTAATGGGTTAATGACTGAGTTTCAGTACAAGAGAGAACCACACCGGAGAGGAATCACTGTTGGAATGTGCAATAATAGTCAGGGTATATACTGTATAGTTGTACATTTCCTCTTCCCTTGTAAACAATGTCATATCAAGGCAATTTAAATAATGCTCTGACATGACTCTTTTACATCTGTTAATCAAATGGAAAACAGTTCAGACCAGTTGAATGGCTTAATAAATAAAATGTCACCATTTATGTCTAGATGAAAACACATGGAATTTTTTCTGATCTCTTATAAAGATTAGCAATAGGCAGGTACTCTAAACTGATGATAATATTGTGTGGAGAGATCATTAGAATGAGAAGCCTGAGAAGCCTACAATTTATTTAATTCAGCAACTAACAATGTCTGAGGTTGTAACAGGTAAGTAAATATTACAAAAAAATTATAATGATGCATGACATAAAAATGCAAACAATAATGATGGAAATGCAATTAATGATTTCACACAATTCATACCAGTGAATCCTCCTTCCTGACTGATTTGGAAAGGCTGTTCCATCATGCGGGATGAGGGCAGAGAAGAGTCGGGGCTGCGAGGAGCGTCTGCTGGGAGCATGAAGAGATAAAGCTATCAAGAGGATGCTGAACACATTGACAAAAAGTGACATCTGAATGAAGTGTGAATTCCTGGCAGGATGAAGACCAGGCAGGCAGCAACATGTTGCACTAGTTGTAGTGGTCTAATGGCAAAGGCCAGTAAACCAGGCGAGGCTTGTACAAGTAGCTGTGTAGCCTTTTGGGTGAGGAAGGGGCAAATTTTCCTGTTGTTGTGAAGGGAGAATGTGCAAGAGAAAATGTCAGGTGATCATCTTGGGTCACACCAAGATTATTAGCTAAGCCAGAGGGAGACACTGTGGAGCCATCGACAGCAGGAATTAATTCCAGTGGGGGTTGAGAAAATACCCAGATAGCAATGATCTGTTGGGCCAACGTCGGGAACCGTTGGGGAAAGTTTGGCATGGTTGCAGTCAAATTAGTTTGTATGGGAACAAGGAAACAATATACTCTAAGAGAGAAAGAACACCATAAATCAGAGCCACACTCAGCCTAAACCCTGGAGCCACCAGGTTGGATGTCCCAACATAGCAGCAGGTCAGTGTGAGGAAGCTAAAGGCCGTATTCATTTTGCAGAGGCCTCACACATCGGTACACAGCAATGTTCAGCGGTAAACCCTTGCATCTGTGAAATTTAAAAATATTTTTGGACAAAGACATTTTAGGTAAAGACATGATTGAACTACAGCTAATTTACAACCAAACACAGCTAGCTACTGTACTGCTACTTAGATACTGTATTTAAAGGATGACATCGGCTTTTTCAACATGGACCTATTTTCACAAACTATTTCCACTATGCTGATCAGTAGTCCTGGGACAGCGCCAGAAAATTTTGGTTGGGGGTGTTAAGGTGGTGCTTTATAGTTGTATGTGGATGCCAGACAAAGGAATTTTCTGCCTACTTTGATTTATTTGTTTTTACTTTAATGAAAATGTAATCTTTGTATAGTTTTTTTTAAGTCAGCCCCGAAATCTGGTTACGTGGCCCCATTGATTACCACGGGGGAGTTGAAAACTAGCTACCAAATATGCTAATTGCAAATTAGCATGTAGGCCTACTCATCACAGGGCACAGATTGCTTCAAACCTCTCAAAGAGCCTAATTCATAGTCTTCAGAGTGGTAAGTGACCTACCGACTTCTGCAAGATCGAAGTCGACCTGGAGTGGGATTGTATGTAGGCTATAATTAATTCCTAAAGGGTGTCAAAATCATATGTATCTGTGTACTTACTTCTGTGTACACAATAGTATGTCTGTGTACAGTGAGGCTAAATGTTTAACATTGGCTGACATTATTTAAATCATACATATATCAAAATGGGTTGTACAATGTTATACTTATACCAGCATAGACGGTGGGTCCTAAATATTTAAATTATTTACAATCTGCTTATAGATTATTTACCAAACAATTGTAGTTTATTTTTACTGGCATGGGCATCGGGTATTTTGAAAACACAGGCGTGACACAAGTTTTATGTGCACATGTCTCCCCCGCTTTCTGTGTAGCAAGCGAGTGTGTCAGCAAAGCCTCTTTACATATAAGAAAATCTTTGATGTCAATGAGTCCCCAGCCCCACCCACTGCTTTTCAGATTGGAACTAGGCAGGCATACGGATGGAGGGAAAAGGGTGCAGCTGAGTCGATCCCTCGCAAACTAGCTCTGAAAATTTCTAAATTCTAAGCCCTGTTCCAAAAGTTGTTTAACATATTAGTGTTCCCCCTATATTCAGCAGCAGGGTATGGCATCTTCAAGAACTTTAGCTTTAAGATGACCGATATCCCGTAAAAGCCAACAGTCGCATCTTTCCAATGAATGAGGGGTGATACATTTTCTAGGAGATAAACAGAGCCAGAGTTAATTCATTTATAGATAAAAAGTCACCAGGTCAATTCCAACCGGAAACAGGTTTCTCACCCCTCCTCTCTTTCTCCCCATCTTTTCTATGGCTCTCTACTATCACTGTCTCAATAAAGCAGAAATATAAAGTTGCCTATAAGAATTCACTCACACTAAGGATGGCTTGAGCATGTATATAAGAATTAAATGGGTAGAAAGAATAGGTTAAGTATATTATATAGCCTAATGCATGCAATAAACATAAGCTTACCAGTATATTAGTATAGTTTTAATATGATTTGATCTGACCATAAGAGGAATAGGGAAAAGCAGGATACAAATTATTTTTGTGCAGAACATCTGTGAGAGCACCTACTCTAAGAGTATGAATTAAGCTCTTTGAGAGTTTTGAAGCAATCTGTGCCCAGTGATAAGTAGGTCTACTTGTTGTTTGGAATACAGTAGACCAACATAGCTACAGACCTGTATAGCAGTCAGATTTTTTTTTAAACTCACTTAAAACTTCGTTTTTTGTCATAAATATACAAATGTATTTCATACATAAATGCGGGCAGTTATTGCTCCAAAGTTTAATAATAATAATAATAACGTTCATTTTCAATACTTTTTTGCACGGTATAGGGCTCTATCTTGGCGATCTTGGCGCTTGGTCTAAGCGCATGGCTTAAAGTCCATTTAGGGCGTATCCAAGTCCACTTTTGCTATTTTAACGTCGTGTTTTTTGGGCGCTAAGCACGGCACAGCGTGCAAATGGGCTGAACCTAGTCTCTTCATTAATTATAGGTGTGTCTTGGGCGTGATATGCAATAAACCAATCAAAATGTCAAATCCCATTCCCTTTAAAAGCCTGCTTTTCCACCTTGGTGGATTGCTTATATGATGGCGAAACAGACATGCTCGTGCATGTTTAGTGCGATCAAGGAACAGGCTATATGGATCAATAGTAGCCTATGATAAATATTATTCGGACAAACCATTATGAGTTCCCGGTAATTCCCGACAGTGCTGTTATTTTACAAAATATATGCGGTTAAATTTCGTTAAAGGCACCTGCAACAGCTGAGAATAAGCTACCAATGGCTTCCATCTCACCTTAGAAAACGCCAAATTAGCCTGCTTGTTTAACGAATTTCGTTTGATTATGCAATGAAGCAATGAACTCATGTTCAAGCTTCATCCGAAGTTCATTACCTGCATTCTAATTTTGATTAATAAAATAAATAACGTTATTTTGCCTTAATGATGACAATAAATACAATAAAGCTGTCAGGTTGGCAACCCATAGGTTCACGCATATTTTCCCTTGTTTTATAATGTCCTGCTTATGGAAATGTGACCAACCTGTTTTACTGGTAGCATAATGCTTTAAAACAATCCACTTTCCCAGGAAGACCGTTAAAAGTGTGATTAACAGCAGGGGAAACAGACCTGCTCTTGTAAAGTGCACATGCAGATATTGGTATTAAAATTAATTGTGAATTAATTGTAACTTGCTGCAAATTTGTTTTCGTTTCTAATTAGACGCTTAGTTCTCTTTAAAATCTTTTGTTACATTATGGAATAACAGGTGAAATCAGGGGGGTTGTAATAAGCTGAGGGTATGGAAACCTTGTCACTGTAATTAAAAAAATATGAAGGACGAAGAATAGCGAAGGTTACAATTCAGTTAATATGGTGACATTTATCTCCGTTTTTGAACCATAGGCTATCGAAAAAACCTTATGCACAGCAAATCCGCTGTAGCCTAGGCTATTTGAAAAACAATAAAAGCAATATTCACTGGACAAGGTTTTGAACTTTTTTCAGTCACAAACCATTCTATTTACTTACAGGCTGTATTCCTAGATAAACAGAGCTGTATTGTAATGACATCGGAAGCACATTTTCAAAACTCAAATGTCCGTCTATAGCAGTGCGCGAGTTTTCCATTGAATGACAATTCACGCATTAGATGTAAATGACAATTAGCACATTAGGCTTGATATAGGTGTTATCAGCTCCTTTTTAATGGATAGCCATTGTCCCGTACCATCACACATCGCCTTGATGTTGATGGAGTGAGCTGAGGGACAGGTATGTGGTCTTTGACCTTTGGACCCTTTTATTATTATGCATTTTTTGATATAGCCTACACAATAATAATATTTCACATTGTAATCTTGATATTTTAGTCATGCTTGTGCGCGCCCCTGTGTGTAACAGACAGGAGGGTGTACGCGCGTTGTGCACACGCCTATGTAGACGCACTTATATGCGCCGTTAAAATAACATGTAAACAACTGCGACATGACTTTAGACCGGGTTTGTGGTGGTTCTAGCGCAAGCGCTTTCTGCTGGCAATACGCCAAAAATAACCCTGGCCACTTAAGACCAACATGCCCAGTTCACTTGCAACGGGCACAAGAATACATGGTAGTTAAACAACGTGAACGAAAGGCGTTATAATGAACCATGCGCCGGGTGTAAGATAGCAAAGACACTTGCATTTGGGTTAGCGCCGCTTACCGCCGCTTAGCACCGGGTGTAAGATAGGGCCCATAGAAACACTTCAGTACTTGCACTGAGGCAGGCGGTATCACTGCATTGAAGTTATCCTTTAAAAAACACAGCCTGTCAACTGGTAAGTTAGTTGGCTAGCTAACGTAAACAAACCAAATGTGAGTGTAGCTGTCGGAGACCAGAAATAAATAAGATGGCTTAAAAGGGGGGTTTCAAACCCAAAATCCACGCCCCTGGCTATGCCAGTGATTGAGGCATCAATCCAAGAGTAACCTTTTACCGGGATGCAGAGAGGTGCCTGAAGTACGCCCACTGTGGATACGCACAAAGTCTTAACCAAATCATGCAAGTATTATGGGGCTTATGTCAAGATAGTGCACCCTAGAATACTGGCGTGCTTTGGTTGATAGCCTACTTTGAGCTGATATATACACAGTTGGCATACTTTGTGTAAGGGGGAGGTGAATGGTTCGGAGGACCAGATGCGACAAAAGGGATTCTTAAAGTGTCCAAATATGAACACCAATAGAGCAGAAAGATATCCGCGAATAGGGAAGAAAACAGAGAATGAAAAACAGCTCCTACTCTCAAAACCGGAGAGCAATACTGAGGAGACTGAAAAAAGGGAGAAATAATAGTGACCCGAAAATAATCGGACGAACAAGGCTCGTAGGCTCGAGAAATAAAAATAAAAGGAAAATACCTCTCACTCTCGATTAGAGAGAACACAAAGAAATAAAGAGAGGTAGAGAGAAACGGAAAAGAAAGCTGTCTCCGAAAGACTAGGAAGGTAACTGGAGCGAGGGACAGAAAATGCAAAAGAGAGCGTGTATCCTATGTGTGTCTAAAGCACAAGAAGGCAAGTCCCTCGTAACTCCAAAGCAAGGCGATGGAGGAAAGAGGTCTTCTTAGAGTGCCTACCTATACCTTACCGGCTTAGTGTCAGAATGAGCGAAAACAACCAAGCACCGGAAGAGGAAGGCGCAGTGTTAATATAGCTGATGAAATCACCTGTACAGGTGTGCCAACTGAACGCTGATTAGCGGGGAAAACCCGGACCAGCCGCCGTCCTGGAGTGAGAGAGAACTTAAAGCGGAGAAGGGGCGGCAACCAATAAAAACCGTGAAACTTTGATAGAAAGGTCTGTGGATGTTTGTGAGTATATTTGGAAAGAGATGTTGCTGTTGATTTTTTCAAATGTACATTTTTGGCACTTATAAACTTTGGACCCGTTGAGGTCCGTTCTATCAGGGTGTTATCACGGTGAGCTGCGGCGGATCTACAAAACTAGTGAGTTCTCAGCAAAACTACCTGGATGGACAGATAGCACTCCGGGTATGTAGGAACATAATATTTCACAATTTTCATAATTATCAAAATCTTACTTTTGGGTGAACTGCCCCTTTAAATTGACAATCTTTTGTAAGGAAATAAGTCATGGGCTGCATTCCGAATAAGTCCTTTTTCCTTTCCTTGCAACTTTTCCTTGACCTCGCCAGAAAATGTCACAGGTGTCAAGGAAAGGGGAGACATTTACAGGGAATAGAGGGTGGATTCCAATCAGTTATTTTAACTCCTTGCATCCTTTCCTTGCGTCCTTTCCTCACTCATTGGGTAAAGGACGTGAGGAAAGGATGCAAGAATCAGATACGAGGAAGGAGGAATCACGGCAACATGCATTAGGCAAATGGAACATCCTTGCTCAATCAAGCGTCAGTGTCATATTATGCTTACGTGCTTAACTATAATGCTTATTAGCTTATTTTTTCATGAATAAACATTGCAATTGTTAGTCATAAAGAATGAGTGTCATTATGAATTAGCGCTTTATAATAAATGGAAAGGAACGGTAAAATGGTGCGAGGCCAGTCATATTGACGTGACTGTTCAACATAGCGAACTACAACTACAAAAATTACTACAAAAGGCGTATCATTGCCGCCTGTATTTCACTTTAACCGTCCATTTTATTTCGGTAAAATTTAGCCTCTTAATAAACTTAGTGTATTGTCTGATTGGCCATTGTTTGTTTAACTTTCTATTATAAGCCAATGCTACCCAACCATACTAGCTATTCGCATTTAGATTTCTGCCATTTCTCAGAAGATTTTGCCTTGTTTTGAATTTGCTAATTCGGTAGTCCCGGAAAACTCCTATGCTTATGTAAACATTTGCGGCATTGCATTATGGGGCGCGAATACTACCTTCCTTCTGAAAAGGATAGTCCAGAGCTTCCTTGGTTAAAGGACGGATAAAAGGAATCGTGAAGCTCCTTTCCTTTGAACGGTCCTTAGCATGGCTGCCTGGGAAATATTTCCGGTTCATGCAATCTAAGGCCACGATCACACAGGACGCGCTTTGTAGCCTTTGAAATGGGCGGAGCACCAAAGAGTGAAAAGGAAAGAAGAGGGCAAGCTTCTGCAAAAGTGAATGGGAGGCGATGTCATCAGAAACGCTCTGTGATGACGTCGTCGAAAACGAAAAATATCAGAGGTCCTCGCTGATTCAGGCGTTAAAGTTAGGACACAGTTGTAGACAACTGACGTCGTCACGGTCTCGCAATGCCACCAGCACTTCATAGAAGCATAGACTTGTAAATGAAAGTGCGGTTATATTGATCCAGCACAGAAACGTTTGCTAAACTTTTTAATTTGATATTCGGGTGGCGTTGGCTACATTATGTAATGATTTCCAAAACTGGAATGGACCCAAACGCAGGACTCAGAGACAAACTCAGGCAAAACTCAGGCTGGAGTATATTTATTAAAAGGGAATGAGAAAACAAACAGAGAGGGAGCTGGTGATGGTCAGGATACGCAAATTAACCTGGGCAGAACTGAGATGAGTTGTCGCAGGGGAAAGGATGCAAACGGACTGGAAACGGAGAAGCAGGCTGGATGGACGAAAACTGAAATCAGAGCTCAAACAGGTTAGAAACAACATAACATGGGCCGAGTATCATGACAAGACAAACGGAACGAACTGGCAACGAAGAAGACAAAGAAGGCGATATAAATAGGGAAGAAGCTGTTACACTCTCCGTTCCCTCTCAGTCCCCATCCCTGTTTGTGCTCCGTGTTTTCCCCTTTTCCTCACGTCTCTTGTCTTGTTTTTATGTTTCCATGTCTGTCTTCCGTGTTGTGCAGGGTAGGCATGGTTTCCCTTCTTGTTTCGCCCATTTCACCCTCGCTATTGCTCTGCCTATCACATTCCTTTCCCCGTTTGCATTCCTCACGCCTTTGTCTCCGCTCAATCACTCTCGCATACATTCTCACGCTGCAATCACTCATTAGCTCATTGACTTCACTACTTCTCTGCTACGCCCACCCAGGATTCAGTCACTGTCCAGCACCTTGCCTGCTCCCCGCTCCTGCTCTGCCCTCCGTTCTCGCCAAACCCAGGATTCAGCCCCCTTCCCTCTCTCCCTATACTTCCGGAGTTTTTGACGAAGTAATAAACGCTCCTAGTGAGCAGTTTTGTATTTCTGTCTCTGAGTCATGCATTTGAGTCCAGTCCCTATCCGGAACCTTAACAGAAGCAGGTGAAGTGGATGATCAGTAATGCGGGCGTGAAGAATGTAGGTGCGTGTAATGAGATAATTGAAGTGCGTGCAGAATGCGAGTGGGAAATGCGAGTGATTGGTTGAGGGATAATAAGGGAAACAATGAGGAAATGAGTAGGGAAATCATGTCCAGCCTGCACAAGATGAAGAGACAAATGAGGTAAACAGAAAAACATGACATGGAACGAGAGGAATGGGGAAAACAAGGAGGACGAAAGGGAGGTGGACAGGAAGGGAACCAGCGGACGTAACACATTAGCCACTTAGCATGCTAGCTAAAGTTTGGTAGTTAAGAACGCCTCGGATTAAGAACCTAGCTAGCAGGTATAATGCCACTACTAGCCAGTAGCTACCCCACTCGCAGTTCCTTGCTAGCGTTTTAGTCTTCATGGCTGTCTCCTGGAACACTGACAAGCTAGAAAGCTAGTTTAGTGACTAGCAATTGAAAGTGTGATTATCATGCAATAGGCCATTTCATACATACTGTGCATTGTTAATTGGAAACGCAAACACAGAAAGGTTTGCTGATTGTCGGTTACTGCATCAAAATGCAGCACAACTTCGTTTTCTAACCTTGTTCACTACAATCTTTGCTTTTCATACATTCAGAGTCATATGAAGGACAACAGAGTTTTTGTGCCAAAAGTTTATTAACGTTAACACACAAGCTGCTAAGTTCGCTGATAGCAACATTAGCTATGACCTGATACAACCAGTATGAATTCAGAACATCTAATTCACCTACGATCGTCTGTAGAACTGCTTAAATATCAGGAATGTTAACTGACATTGCAAAAAATCTATATATTTTCAAATTTTGATGCATAAACTATAAATAGCCTTGCGTTCGTAGCGAAAACAGACCCCCTTCAAATCACAAAAACGTCATCAATGCGCACCCAGATGTTGTTAAAAATCGCTTTTTAAAAAGATTTGCGGAATAACATATCGAGTTAAATACGTAAAAACGTTGCTTAGACCAAATGCATTCCAAATATATTGCTCAAACAAATAAGCCTCTTGTACATTTACTCGTAAAGGCAACTTGAAGCTCAATTCCCATTCCGAGGTCTGCATATTTTTCTAGAATAGATGACGGAAGTACCCCCTGAGCTTGACGTCTCGCTCTTTTGGTCTCTGGGAGCACTAACTGTCTTGATTTTGAAAGCCTACTCTGAAAAAGGCCTTGGAGGCGTCTTTTTTGCTGTTGCTAGGCAAACGAACTCCGCTCCTGTCAATCACTTAGCTGACGTTGTTAACGGTGTTAGCGAACTAAGTTCACCCAAAAGTTTGCTTCGTTATTTGTCTTTAAAAAGCCGTGAATAAGCGGAGTGCCTTAGATCGCTTCAAACTCATTGAAAACAATTCGAAAAAGGCGCCCCCCAACTGTTAAAGCAGATCCGGTGTGATCACAGCCTAAAGGATCCTTCCTTGCTCAAAAAGACTATTGGAATGCAGCCATGGTTTCTATTCCTGCTATTATACTAATAATCCAATTAGTGAAGCAGTACTCCTTATCTGGAATTGTATGACATATATTACAAGATAATGTAGGGGTTTTAAACTAATGGACTGACTGCTACATTGATTGTGTGCATATCTGGCAGCAGAGTGATGGTTTGAGACCCTTGATTACTTACAGCCATTTCGCCAACCATGTATTCCATACTGTTCCAGCGTAAGCTGAAAGTCTGCACTTTGAGCTCATATTCATTGTTTAATTTCTTCTCCAATATGCTGTGGTAGACAGCTAAAATAACAATAACTTTGTGAATGTCCAAATATTTATGGACCTGACTGTAGGTACTTGGTGACATATCATGTTCATAGTAACACCTCTGAAAGGGAATGAAGTGTTATAATAAAGCTAACCATTCCTGCCCAGAGTCCAGGTGTTGTTGATAGTGAACCCAACAGACTCAAAACCCTTAAGAGTAAAACATTCATAGATACTGTCATGGTTTCTAGCAGCCTGTTTCTGCGTTTGGATTTTTTCGGCCTCCGTTTCTGTGTTTGAATCTCGCCGAAAATTATTCCCTACACCTGTTTTGCGTTTCCTGCCGGCTATAAATACCTCAGGACTTCCTCATTTCCGCACTTCGATATTGTCTTTGTTTTGTTGACAACAAAGTTGGTAAGGTATAGGAAATTTGGTCACTGCATTCCTGGTTCGTACGAATAAGAAACGCAGCAAGTCCGGTTAGAGTTAGGATAAAGATTTATTTTTAGTCTTTTTCTTTCCTTTTTTCTTTATCCTTTATACTCCTCGACCAGTTACCTTTTTGTTCAGCTCGTTCTCACCTAGAGCTGTAAGTAACAGGTTCTAGTTTCATTTTCATTTTCTCGCCCGTTTATACAGGGTGTTTATACAGCCTCCGTTTTTGAGGTTGCTTTGTTGTGCCTTGTGCTAGGGAAGTTTTGCTCCCGATCCTGTGTTATCTCCGTCGTCCTGGTGCGGCTACTTCCGCTTTTGTGGTGTATCTTTCTAGATACGCTTTTAGAAATCATTATCGGTCCGTTTGGTTCTCCGAACCTTACACTCCCCACTACAGAATATCAAAGTCAGTATGGAAGAACCAGCGACACCACAGGTTTCTCACAAAACACTGGCCAGTCAGGGCGCTACAGGGGTTACTTCCGAGGAGGCCATTCTCACCCTGCAAATACAACAAGGCCAGTTAATTGAGCAACTGCGTTGTCAGGGAGAATGCCTCCACAAGTTAACGGAGAGTCTGCACAGCAGTTAATCTACCCCCAGTTACACAAGCACCTACACCTCCCGTTCCCTTGCCACATACTCTTAAAGAGCCTAAGCTCCAATTGCCGCCTCGCTACAGTGGGGAACCGGGGAAGTGCCGGCTGTTTTTGACACAGTGCCTGATATATTTTCAGGCACAGCCCTCCCGGTTTTCCACACCAGAATCCCGGGTAGCATTTATTCTGTCGTTATTAAACGACCATGCCCTCGTTTGGGCTAACCCTCTAATTCGGGCCAACGCCACTATTGTACGTGATCCTATTAAACTGATGGAAGAGATGCAATTAGTATTTGATCACGATGTCTCCGGTGAAGAGGCCGCCATTGAGGCTTACTAGTCTGCGTCAGGGTACTAACACGGTGGCGGCATTTCCCACCACGTTGCCGCTTAGGTCTTTATTTCTTAATGCATTGTCCAGACCTATTAAGGATGCTCTGGCCATGCTCGGGCCGCCTGCTACGTTCAGTGCCCTGGTTACTACGGCAATACGTGTTGATAACCGCGTCAGGGAGTTGGAGCAAGAGATAAAGACAGAGGAGTGGAGAGACTGTTCGCTTCCTCATCTCTCCTCCTCCCCGGTTATGTCCCCAGTTCCTCTTCCCAACCCTCCCTCCCTTAATGGGGACGAGCCTATGCAGGTGGACGGTGCTTCTCTGAGCGAGCCGAGGCTGGCTAAGCCGTGTGAGGAGTGGTGCCGTTATTGCAGGCGCAGGGGGCATTTGAAGAATTTCTGCCCTAAATTGGGGGGAAATGGGGGGGGGGTCTTGCTAGGGGAACCGGGTACCCTAGCGAGATATAATGGTACTGCCCCTCGGACGTTGTTGCCAGTTCGACTGTTCTGGAATAAGCGCTCGGCTAATGTCAACGCTTTTATTGATTCCGGAGCAGTCAATTGTCTCATGGATGTCAAATGGACCCGGGAACATAAAGTTCCCATACACCCCCTCATTCGACCTCGTATAGTCACTTCCATCGATGGCCGTCCATAGGGCACAGGGTCCATTAAAGAGACCACGGGTTCCCTGACCATGCGCGCTTTCCACGAGGGTCATCTCGAACTTATTCAGTTCTCTTTAGTCGACTGACGGCTTCTTTCACGTCTTGCGGGCATAGCCATCGCTCGGATCTTAGTCAGGTTAATGACTTCAAGGAGGCTAATTCCCGGCCTGATCAAGGCAGTTCTGCTTATCTCTCCGAGGAGGGGAGGGAGAGCATTGCGGGGATAGGGGCGTCTGATTTCCCCCTGCCAGTTAAGGTATCGGTCTGCTGCCGCAAAGGGGGTTCACGACTCCCACCCTCAGGTCTTTTACGCCCTTCACCCATCCCCAGTCATTCTGGAAGGCGCGTTCATGCAGCACTTCCGCTCGCCACGGCCAAACAAGAGGTTGCGGCCGACAGGTGTCATCGTCCCACGTTCCATGTCTCTCGGTTGAAACCGGTGCTGGTTAGTGCTCTCGCCCCGGCTGACAGGCCACCGCCTCCCTCCCGGCCCTTGGAGGGAGGTCTGGCTTACACTGCTCGGCACATTTTGGCACATTTGAGAAGCAGGGGCAGAGGTGCCCAGTTTTTAGTGAACTGGGAGGAGCGCTGCTGAGTTGCCTCCAAGAACATCTTGGACCCAACACTTATTAGTGTTCTGATATTTTCCATTTCAGTGTTTGAATCTCGCCCGACAATTATTCCCTACACCTGTTTTGTGTTTCCTGCCGGCTATAAATACCTCAGGACTTCCAAATTTCTGCACTTCGATATTGTCTTTGCTATGTTGACAACGAAGTCGGCAAGGTTTAGGAAATTCGGTCACTGCATTTCTGGTACGAATAAGAAACGCAGCAAGTCCGGTTAGAGTTAGGATAAAGATTTACTTTTAGTCTTTTTCTTTCTTTTCTCTCTTTATCCTTTATACTCCTCTACCATAGACTGTATAAAAATATGGACAAAGCCACTGTGACATCACCCATTGCCTTCTACGGCCACAGGACATGCTGCGATCTCCATGAAGTGAGGGTGAGGCCTCAAAATGGACCTCTTGTTCCCTTCTTCGCGAGGGAAGGAAAGGGGGAAGCAACCCACTCCTCCTCTTCTCTTCTCTAGAGGGTGAGCAAGGAGGTGAGTCACGGGTTAAAGGACGGCATTCAGTGGAGCGATCTCTAGACCCATGTCTAGAGTGAGCATCTAGGCGCCGGGTGAGACCTCTCTGGGAGTCACGGGAAACGCTCCCATAGTATTCAGTCTCATCTTCTGAGACTGAGTACTCTCCTTCTTTGAAGCTATCACGGAGGGAGCTTGTGACAGACACTCTAGCTTGGTGACCGGGCCTGGAGGCAGGGAGCTCCTGGGAATTTCCGCGGGAAAGCGACGAGGTCGCTGCAGCCTGGCTTAGCTCACTCTCATCAAGCTTGGAGGTGTGTTCCTCCAAGGCATCAGGGGCTCTCTTGAGGTCATGATGGAGATCCTGTACCTCAGAGTTGAGCCTCTCGTTACTCCTGCTCAGCGCCTTAATTTCTGCGTGCAGAGCTTTTATTTCTAAATCCGCCAGTCGGTGGTGGAGCATAAATGAACACCCAACAGTCTCTTGAACTGTCAGCGTTCCCCGAGAGGGATCTTGCACTAGCTGAACTAGGCGATTCACCTCTGCCTCACACTCCACAGCACTATGCTGCTGGAGTTCATCCCTGTCTTGGTCAGACAGCTGGATGAGCTGGGAAACAAATTCTGAGAGGGTAATTTGTTCCAGAAGCGGAAGGGTTCCCTCTGTGTCTGAGGCCTGGGAAAAACGGACACTCATGTTGGAACCTATTTAGGGAAACAATAAAGCAAAAAAAAAAAGTTTAAGTCACTACTGTCCACTGCCTGTAGGGGTCTTGCCCTTTACTGCGCAGGCCCAACGGGGTGCATGATTGACTGCGGTTGCAAGGCGTGCAGCCAAAAAAAAAACAAAAAAAAAAAACAACCAGATAGTCACTACCGTACACTGCCTGTAGGGGTCTTGCCCTTTACTGCGCAGGCCCAAAGGGGTCCGTGATTGACTGCGGTTGCAAGGCGTGCTGCCAAAAAACAACCAGATAGTCACTACCATACACTGCCTGTAGGGGTCTTGCCCTATACTGCGCAGGTCCAACGGGATGCATGACTGACTGCGGTTTGCTTATGCCAGGAGATACGCGTAGCAACAGTGTAGTTGCTGAGGTATAATGCGGTAATAACACTCACTTCAAACACAGGGGTTGCAGGGCCTGAGAGGGCGCGGTTTCTCAATAATGTTTGGACAGCACTGTCTATAACTATCAAGTATTAACCGCGCCAGAAAGGAAAAGAGAGCGATCCTATCGCTTCTGAGAAGCAGGGTAGAAGTAAATCCTAAATAATATGTGTTAAGAGAAAACGGAGAAAACTCTATAGAAGATTTAACTCCAAAGTTGTTGATTAACAGCTATAAATTAATTTGTTTGACTATTAATAAATCAATACATGTTAGTTATGACTTGTTAATAGCTAACTAATATTATCAGACTGCCAAAGAAACAAATTCGGTTAAAACAAACGCTACCACCACAGTACAATTGTTCGCAAGCACAATTAGTCTATCCTATGGAGCAGGCTAGAAAATGGTTCAAGTGGCGCCACCCGGCGGCGCTTTGTGAATATTCACCAACTTAGCACATGGGCCTGTCCCATGCGCTTTTTTCAAGCATGAATAAAAAGTCAACTTTTTGTACTCACAGAAAAAAACGGTAGTAATGTTGGTTTAACCTCTTCCTACCGAGGGCAAAATAGGCCAATTTTTGCCTGTTTTCACTAGTGACAAACAAAGGTGGTTATCTCAAAAACTATAAATGGTACAAATATGGTTCATGGCTTTTATTAAAGCAGACACCTGCAGTATTACGACTAAGCAGTGAGAACTCATAGAAATCCAGTTTTTGATACTTAACTACAACAATTTATGTACAGAAAATATAAAAAAACTAAAAAACGGGTACCTACATTCAAGTTTAAGAATTTTTACCTGGGGAGCTACAAATGCTATGGAGGAAATGACTCCTCTATCTGATTCATCAATATGCTGCCTACCTCTGGTAACAATCTGGTGTCAATATCTCAAACCATTCAAATTTTACAGGGTTTTTTTCAGGTGAACCTTTTTCGTTATCCAAATGGTGCCAAATGGTGCCAAATGTGCCAAAAATGGCAATGTTCCAGAAAGGTCTCAATATGATTTATTTTTTAGGTTTTTACAATAAAATGAGATAATTTGTCAATATTGGCAATAAAAGTTAATTTTTAGACGTGTTCTTGGTGCTCTTCATATTACACAACTAACTACCCAAGGTTACAAAAAGCTGTCAAACCCCATGTAGCAGCACAGTGAATCTTGTGTATTTCACCAGAGCCCCATTAGCCAGAAATTAGTCCAGGAATGTGCAAACAGGTTTTCAAATGAATAATGGGAATAGTATGAAACTTCCCTACACATTACTGCTTGCCAGTCCTGTCCTTTATTCTGTTGCCACCTCCTATGACAGGAACGTTGGGGTTGGGTTTTAGGAGGCAAAACTTTATACATGACAAACATATATCAACTATATACAAGTGCACTAAGGTGTACTACTAAAAGTGCAGTGGATAAAAAATCAAAAGTCCACCAGTTTCCTAGATAAAAAATAAAAACATCCCTGCTGTAACAAATAAAAAGATCCTTGCCCTCTAATTGCTGAAGTTACCGTATTTACACAAAGAAAGTACAAAATGGCAGGGTCCAAAAAGCTAAAAAAAAATGAACTAAAAACAAAAAAAGGCAAAGGATCAAAACATGGGGGTGGAGGGTGAGGAGAGATTATTTAACCATTCAGACAGAAGCCATTTAGACTACACATTCCCTCAAGAGAGAATCTGCATCATTACAAACCCCACTAACCCTGTCCATGGAATTGTCCACCATGTTGATATACCCATTAGTCCCCCTTATACAACAACAATCAACAATAATAATAATAAACAAGTACTCCCTCATGTTATCATGTTCTCTCCCTCATACCATGCATAAATTGCCATTTTGTTTACCTGCACAGCCTTCTGTACTGCATACAGAACAATTTACTCATGTGGAACAATGACTTTACTAAACACTTCCAGAAGCCATTTCACACCCATAAAAAATCGATTTAGTAGCTCATCTCAGACACAAATAGATAGCTAGCTGCTTGTTACCTGTAATTTTGCTTGCTAGCTTGCCACTGTAAAGGTAATACTATCTATATTAATTTAGCTGAGAGGGACCGATTTTATGCATAAGTATATAAGGTTAGTTAGCTTCACAGAAGAAACACAGGGATTCACGCATTGCAGCTAAATTGCACATTTCCTTCGATGCTTACACCAAACTTCCACAAACCACAAACATCTGTGTTGTTGGCAACGCCACGTAACACGTGCGAGTTTGTCAACACAGACAATACACCCTTCAAGTTTACTTCATAAATTATTTATCATACCGTTGGAATGTGCAATTTGTAATATTAATTGTATGAAAAACAATAAAATACAGTTGACAATGTAATTACGAACCCGCATGGCATTGCGTGAATTCACACTGGTATATCGAAAAATCGGTAATACCACCAGCCCTAACGACGTTACCTGCCATGGCGAAATTCAATGCGTTTATAGCATAACACTGTTAGTATGATAAAACAACTTACATGTCAGCAACATCATCTCGGTCATCAGTGGATTCAGCGTCACTGAGACAGGATGAGTCTCCCTCGGCAAAAACATCTTCTGGCTTATCCAGTTCGTCTAGCACTTGGTTCACGGATAAACGCCTCAAAAATCTCGACATAACTACACAAAAACTGTATCAAAAATACTCTAAAGTAAAAAAATGTAACTGCGGGCCTTACCTAATTAATTGTGCTTTGCTAAACGGAATGTAGCGAGCTACGCTACAAGGTAAAAACACTGCGCCATCTTGGTTTGATAATTACGCGTGATCGCCACTTCCTTATACGCAGGGCAGGATTTCCTTTTTTTACGACGGCATTGTGTTGAATGAGGGCTTGTTTGAAAGATAAGAGTCTTGGCTATTGCCTGGAATATTTGACAGACAGTTTGAAAACCCAATGGAAAGCAAATAATACTCAGAGTGGAGGCGGGTGGAAGACAGTTTTTCCCACTTCAGATAGGCCTATTGTGCTATCAGTCAAAGAAATACACCCAATTGACGACGGTTTTGCATAAATCTCTGCAAGCAAGTTCAAAACAACTCTGGCTAACATATACTAAGTCACGGGATTGGTACTCCAGAAACTGGCTGAGTTTCACAACGCCAAAGTGAACACAGCCGAACGAGTCGTAATCAAGTGCAAAAAAGCACAAGTCGGTTTAAAATTGGAAAAAAATAATGTACAGCCGTATGAAAGTTTTAAAGTATTTTTTCTTGAAGCCTAAAGGTATAATGATTTTTCAAACCAAAGTTTTGTGAAATACAATTAAGCAGAACAGTTTACCAGCACATTGTTTATGGTGTGACATCAAGCTGCAATACATGTTTGAGAATTAGGTCCGAGTTTCCAACGTTATTTACGAAGTTTTATCCCGACGTTTTGGGCTTAAAAACCACTTTCCCAGAAGGAATGGATATATCTTAAGGATATTTAATCAAAATCTTGAGGTGAGCAGTTTATTATATATTATTAAATTAATGAAATGTATAATTTAATAATTTCCGTAACGCCCGTGTTACCGCTAGGGGGCGTTTGGTATTAAGAGGTTAATGAAAATTTGGAAAAATAAATGTATAGATAATTTTCTTAGTAGTTTTTGTTCATATAGTCAGTAGAACCTGGTTTATTTACAAACCAGGCCGTTTCAAACTTGACTATCCTCACACGGGGCACCAAATATGTAGGGTCAAAAGGTATAATTTATATTTATTAATCAGTCTCATGTAAGTATAACACCCTAGAACGAGAAGTAGCGCATTCCGCTAAAGGAATTGTGTTGTGGAGTACCCGGTTATTCTAGTGGAAGTAATGTAGAGTCTAATTACGTTTAAACATTAACAATACTCCACGTTGAATTACGGGAAATTTGTATCTGTTCTGTGAGTGTGACTTTCTATAAATGCTTGAAATATTCACGCCAAACACCAGATGCAAATAATATAGTTTAATACAAAAGGATAACCAGGTAATAGACGGTTATATCCCACGGCGGGGTGATTTGGATATACAGTCGCGGCCACTATTATTGGCACCCCCTGTAAAGATGAGCAAAAAGGGTTATAAAAAATTCACCGTTTGGTGAATTAGCTTAATCTCACACTGAAAAAACAAGAAGAATCCAACCTTTAATTGACATTAATTTATTATTTAATTGACGTTATAAATATCCCGTTATCTAATTACGGTTAGTCTCGAATTTAGGATGTTATCGTGCCCAGATCGAAAGAGGGGGAATCACACTTATTAGCTATATATGTGGCAACACAAAATCATGTAGTGAGGGTATACAGTCATGGAAACTAACAACACATCATGGGCCCTATCTTACACCCGGCGCAAAGCGGCGCTAACCCAAACGCAAGTGTCTTTGCTATCTTACACCCGGCGCTAGGTTCATTATAACGCCTAACGCTTACGTCCTTTAACTAGCATGTATTCTTGCGCCCATTGCAAGTGAACTGGGCGTGTTGGTCTTAAGATGAGGAGTGGCCAGGATTCTTTTTGGCGTATTGCTCTCTTGAGCCAGCAGAAAGCGCTTGCACTAGAACCACCACAAACCTGGTCTAAAGTCATGTCGCAGTTGTTTACATGTTATTTTAAGGGCGCATACAAGTGCGTCTACATAGGCGTGTGCACAACGCGCATAGCCTCCTGTCTGTTACACACAGGGGCATGCACAAGCATGACTAAAATATCAAGATTACAATGTGAAATATTATTATTGTGTAGGCTATATCAAAAAAAGCATAATAATAAAAGGGTCCATAGGTCCACATACCTTCCCCTCGGCGAAGGGAAACGATGCCACATTACATTGCTCTCAGCCCACTCCATCAACATCCAGGCGATGTCCGATGGTACGGGACAATGGCTATCCATTAAAAAGGAGCTGATAACACCTATATCAAGCCTAATGCGCGAATTATCATTTACACCTAATGCGTGAATTGTCATTCAATGGAAAACTCGCGCACTGCAATAGACGGACTTTTGAGTTCTGAAAATGAGCTTCATTACAATACAGCTCTGTTTATCTAGGAATACAGCCTGTAAGTAAATAGAATGGTTTGTGACTGAAAAAAGTTCAAAACCTTGTCCAGTGAATATTGCTTTTATTGTTTTTCAAATAGCCTAGGCTACAGCAGATTCGCTGTGCATACATAAGGTTTTTTCGATAGCCTATGTTTAAAAAACTGAGATAAATGTCATCATGTTAACTGAATTGTAACCTTAGCTATTCTTCGTCCTTCATTTTTTTTAAATTACAGTGACAAGGTTTCCATACCCTCAGCTTATTAAAACCCCGCTGATTTCACCTGTTATTCCATAACTGAACAAAAGATTTTAAAGAGAACTAAGCGGCTAATTAGAAACGAAATGTCCAGTACGTTACAAAAATTAATTTACAATTAATTTTAATGCCATTATCTGCATGTGCGCTTTACAGGAGCAGGTCTGTTTCCTCTGCTGTAAATCGCACTTTTCACGGTCTTCCTGGGAAAGTGGATCGTTTTAAAGCATTACGCTACCAGTAAAATAGGTTGGTCGCATTTCCATAAGCAGGACATTATAAAATAAGGGAAAATATGCTGAACCTATGGGTTGCCAACCTGACAGATGTATTATATTTAGTGTCATCATTAAGGCAAAATAACGTTATTTATGTTATTAATCAAAATTAGAATGCAGGTAGCCTAATGAACTTAGGATGAAGCTTGAACATGAGTTCATTGCATAATCAAATGAAATTAGCAAGCAGGCTAATTTGGCGTTTTCTAAGGTGAGACGGCAGCAATTAGTCGCTTATTCTCAGCTGTTGCAGGTGCTTTTAACGAAATTTAACCGCATATATTTTGTAAACAGCACTGTCAGGAATTACCGGGAACTCATAATGGTTAGCCCGAATAATATTGATCATAGGCTACTATTGATCCATATAGCCTATTCCTTGATCGCACTAAACACGCACGAGCATGTCTGTTTCGCCATCATAAGCAATCCACCAAGGTGGAAAAGCAGGCTTTTAAAGGGAATAACATTTTGATAGGTTTATTGCATGTCACGCCCAAGACACACCTATAATTAATGAAGAGACTAGGTTCAGCCCAGTTGCACCTTGCGCTGTGCTTAGCGCCCAAAAAACACGCCGTTAAAATAGCAAAAGTGGACTTGGACACGCCCTAAATGGACTTAGCGCGATACGCTTAGACCAAGCGCCAAGATCACCAAGATAGGGCCCCATATCTCAAAACAACGAGTAAAAACAGTTATTGCCCAGCATAATCTTATCCGAATAAAATGCAGTCAATATATTACTCAAACACCGTATAGGTATCAGCCAATCTGTGCCCAGATAATACGGCCTTACTTGAGGTCTGATCTCATGAGAGACCAGACACCGCAGTTTGTAGAGTTCGTCCGACCGTCGTCGGGAAGAAAAAAAAGAAGGGGATCCCGGGGTCGACAACTTGGAAACGCAGGTCCTGGGAGATGTCCAAGTGTCTTTTGAGGCGTAGTCCTTTCGGAGGCCTCGCGGGGGAATTCGTGTAGACAAAAAGTGACAAAGAGTTCCGGTCGTCTTTGAAACTTGAATTCCCGAACTGTCCGTATAATAGCAGTCTCCAACAGAATTGTCCGGTTCTATGAGTGCACGTACTTCGGATTCTAAAATTTAAAACTATAACCGTGATCAAGGGTTAAAACATTTAAGACTTAGTTTGCGAAGTAAAATGGTCTCTTTTGATGCATACAGTGAGTTACCACACGCCAGAGAGAACAAACTCAGGGGGGGTCCCGGGTTTTATCCCTCGGGTGAGTGACGTGCATTTCTCGGCCTGAGCGTATTGGATACGGTAACTTTTTATTGCAGTCGGGAGGCGACGTTGAATGCGTCATCCGGGAGTGACTGTAGTTAATTGTGGGGCTTGTAGTCCATTGTCCCAACAGTGCTACACAGAACAAAATTTAAACCCATGCATTTACAGTGCTAGCATTTCTCAGAACGGACTACAGACGGCGCCATCTTTTCACAGGCCATCCATTACGTAGAGCTCTCGGGGTTTTGGGGAATTGTAGTTCTAAACTATTAGTACCAATAACTAAAAAATACTAATCCTATTGAGCTGGGGCTTAAAATCTATGTTCAATATAGCATCAGTTAAAATCCCAATTGATCATCTAATTGAATCATCAAAGTATCAAATGATTAAGCATCAAACGTTTTATTCAGGCCCTTCTGTTAGAGATTGAAGGCTGGCTCTGACATTATTTATGAAAGACTAGTTAGTTAATCATCCTGTTAAATATTTACCCGATATGTCTATTGGTTCCAGAATTAGAAGCATTTGAAGTTTGGCCAGTTTTGCCCTTCTAGGGGGCGCTACTGAGTCCCCTGGGGTGTCAGGGCAAAAATAATTTACATATGTTACTCTCCAGGTCAAGGCCTTTCCAAAAATGTCTTTAGTTTTGTCCTACGACAAAGTTTAATTTTCACCTCTTTGAGGTGTAGTTTCTGAGACCCTTTGAGACTCCAGCCTGGATAAAATCAAGTCTTTTGATTTTTTGCTTATTAGGTGGGAAAAATCCTTCAAGGTATTTATGTTTTTCCTAATCACAGTCATACGTTTGGATTTGCGCTAGTGTAGACCTTATTTTACCTACCAAATACATCTGGATTGTTGTCATATGAGCGTTAGGGTTAGATAACATGCTGTTTTTGAAGTGATTAAGCCCCTCCCCCAAACCTCCTGAATAGTCCTACATGGTCAGGATTATATAATGTTGTAGCGTCAATATCCCGTTTACGGATGAAGTTTCCTACATATATCTCTGAAGATGACACTGTTATGAACTTGTAGGTGGCAGTCTCCACAGGTGATTTGTGGCTTATCCTTACCATGGGTGATGAGTTGATAATCAGATGAACTAGTTCTGATACCCGTTGGAGCACACAATCACTAATTGGCCATTTAGTCGGCCCTATACCCAATTAATGTGTGCGTGCGTGTGTGTGCGCACATTGCGTGCCACCTGCTGGCTGCTGTGCACCAGACATACAGAGAGATACAGAGGATTTCTCTTTTATGTGTTAGGTATAATTTTTTTCCAAAATTATAATATATAATTCGTACACCTAGTAATCCGTGAGCCAGTAGGGTTGGTCGGTACCATCTGAGGGGAATAATGCTCATAGTGATTTTTGGCAAGGTATACATCTCTAGAGTTATAAAATATGTGATATCATTGTTTGGACAGCACCATGCCTGGGTTCTATCAGTATGTGAAAAATCAGACGAGAAAAGAGAACATTTTGGATAAGTGCTTTGTAAACTTAAAGCCTATGATGCCATGTTTTTGATCTGTTATTGTCTGTCAATACCTGTTAATATTTTATTTGCCAACTGCAATAAAAGTCTTTGCACTATTAACTCCATATTAAAACTATGCGAATAACGGCAAATAACTATACAAATCATAGTATTTCGGGCAAAACACAACAGTGTTTGACACATTTAGCCTACCAGTCAATCGCATTGAAAACGAACTGGGTTGAACCTGACACCACGGTTGCCAGATCGGTTTGGCAACCCCCCAACCTCCCCGCGGTGGCGTACTTTCGTCATAAGGGACGTGGTTACTTTTCGTTTTTGAGGAGGTCTGGGGCAAAAATCTGAAACATCTGAGTGAAGTTTATTCATAGTTTTCAGTCACGTGACTGCTGCGGAGCCCTGGCGGGCAAAACAACGTTCCAGAATGCGGACGGACACTGGAAACCCCATAGAGCTACCGCAGAAGCCTGTCAAATTTCCTTCTTTTGCAACACACGTGTGTTTAGATCACTTATCAAAAGACGAAAAACAAAGATACGCAAACAAACTAAGTGTCTTAGGTACGTGTGACCCATATACAGCACCCGCTGCTTTATTTCAATTATTAAAAACCGCAAAGTCGCTGCCGGAGCTGTACTTCGGTGACGTTTACATTTATCTTGTGGAGAATCCATCCCCTTACACTGCCGCGAAGATGAAAGCGTACAAAAGTACAGACAGTTATCTGTACTTTCGATCTGGATGGGTCAATAATGCTGTTGTTTGGGAGGTGAAGGACAATAAATTCTTCATCGTCAAAGCGAAGGTGAGTGCTAATTAGCTAACGTGAGCTACCTAACGTTGCTTGCATGGGTGGTCAGTGTAACGTTAGTCAGCTAACGTTACTGCAGTTAGCTTTTCTAGGGCAGTAATATTTTGGTTAAGGTAACACAACATATTGTGACATACATGTAATATAAACTTTTTTCCATTGTCAGGTAAACCATTCCTACAGCTTAAATGACCCGCCATTGACAGCCTGGGTAGCTGTAGAGAAGGGATTCACAACATCCTCCTCTCTGGGTTTTCCTTGTCAGACGGGATTCTGTACAAACACAATCCAGGCTTGTCTCCTCTTCGGTTAGTGCATCCAATTGAACAACAACTATCCGGCATTTTGGCAAACTTTTGGGAAAAGTTGTCGTTGGCGGGCAGTGGAAGGTGGCTTTTTGCCCGCCAGGTGGGCGTTCCCATAGGGCTGTGACATCACGTGAAAACTATGAATTGTCATATGCTAGATAACGATGCAACATCATTACCAGCAATTACATTCTTTAGACTCAGAGCCAACTCAACTTTACAAGTAATAAAAAGTCCTTGCAGGAGCGAGTGAAGCTCTCCCCGGTGAATTTTCGGACAGGGAATGCATATTCTCTGAAGTCTGAAGGACACTGCACCTGCCTTTTGAGTAGCCTCAGGAGGCGGGGAAGGAAGAGTAGTAGGCTGCTACTACTAGTACTACCGAGTGGGGCTGTCACACCCCTACTTCCAACGTCTCTGCCCCCCTTCTAAAGTCGAAGAAAATCTCCCAATTGAAATGCATAGATTTAAATGTCGTTCAGACCAGCACGAAAACAGTCTGAGAAATGCTACCATTGAAAATGCATGGGTTTAAATTTCGTTCTGTGTAGCACGATAAAAGTCGGACAATCGTGCTCCCGGTGACGATTCAATAGATTAATTGTTGTGACTATGAGCACGAAAAAGCGTGAGACCGGGTTGTCGAACAATATAACGACGAGTAACGTTAGTTAACGCTAACCAAACAGCTTGTTAATAATGTAGTTAGCTAACAACACAGATATTAAACATTTTTCGTAACGTTAACTATTCGCGGCTCATTTATATGAATTTGCAGTAACGTTAGGCTGTGAGGCGATTTTAACAAGTCTCTACGTTAGCTTTCGACATCATTCAGGCAACACGCAATTATTAGCCGGGCAAGGACCGCTGGTTCACGGAAAGCTTGAAAAAGCGGTTGGGATCACCGACTGCAATACCACTGACGGTAAATAAACAACAATCATTATTTAAGTATGTGAATATAATCATAGCATAGACGTATTCAATAATTTATCAATGTATTTATTGTTTTGATTTTCACATAACATCTATTGTTCTCACAAAACCCACTTCACGGTGGCTCTGGTCGTGGTTCTAGATTTGCAGTGGCAGTCATTACTCTCTGCAAAAGGGACAAATTGACCGCCTTCATGTGACAGGTCACGTTGGCCAATCAGAGAAAAAAGTTTGGGCCGTGGAAACGGTGCCGTTTTGAGAAGGCAGTTGCCTTTCTGGTTTGTATATATTCTGTGGTATTGCCAGAGATGTGACGGTTGACCACTGAATTGGCTTGGACCACTGAATTGCCCCAATGAGCAGCTCCCATAGGAATCCATGGAACCGGTAAGAGCAAGCTGCCTCCAGTTCTTATTTATCTCGATGGTTGAACTTCATTCATAAAACCAACAAAAAAAGTCTGCCAGTCTGCAAATAACAGGATTCCTAAATGCTATATGCAAATACCATATGCAAAAGGTCTGTAAAAATCTTATAAAAATCACATATGCCATATACAAAACTTAAATAAAATAAATATGTGGTAGAGAGCTAAAATTAAATAGTTCCCTAATACATGGTACTCCTTATAAAAAAAACATTAAGAGATTGTATAAGAATTGTATAGAAATATATAATAGGCTACTAATCAACATGCTTTTTATAAAACTTTGCGAGTATGATCATATATGATTTTTGCAGACCTTTTGCATATGGGATTACCTTCGTAAGCATTTAGGAATCCTGTTGTTTGCAGGCTGGCAGACTTTTTTGTTGTTGTTGTTAGTTTAAGCCAACACAATCTCTCAAGCATGGTACACAGCAGATATAGAATGTACAAAATACGCACTGTTGTTATTTATAATAATAATAATAATAATAATAATAATAATAATAATGCAATTTTATTTAAAGCTTTTTTTTTTACAGCAAAAGACTATTACACAGTTAAAGTAAAATATATAAAAACAATGGATAAATAAAACAAAAGACTTATTAAAATGAACATGAAAAAAAATTTCAAATCCAGAAGCTTGAGAAGCAATGCAATAATAATGGTATATAATGTAAAGAAGACTTAAAATTCAGTAATTAGACTATCAGTTTCCTTTTCAATTTAGAATTAAACAAATTTTGTAGGCTGACAACAACGATAATCTTCCATGCCAAATAAGCGTTCACGTGCGGCTCTCAAGCCTACAATACTAGGTAGGTAATGTGCGTATGTCAAGTGAAGACCTGACGTGGAGCTACAACCATTTTCACGGTCAAATGGAGTCACGTTGAAATTTTATAAATCACTTTGTCGTGATTTTTTACGTATGCCACACGTAAGATCAAATTTGATCGAAAGTACTTTTTATAAATGAGGCCCCTGGTCTTGGCCCTTCTACCCTTCTGACCATCTTCTGGTGTAGACTCAAGACTCGCCTGTTTAGATTGCATCTTTGCTCCCTGAATTAATTGTTAGCATGCAAGTCTTGCTTTTTGAAATAGCATTTTAGGGGTATGTTAACAGTGATTTATACATCAACACTTGACCATGTTACTGACATTTTGGTTAATGTATTATTTAATTGTACTGTTTTTTTTTTCAGTATACCATTGTTTTTTTATTGGACATTTCTTTTATATAGCACTATTTCTCATTCCCCCTCTACCTAACAGGTTAAGGAGAGGATATCAGCCTGCCTGGCTGACATTTCTATGTGGATGGCTACTCATCACCTGAAGCTCAACCTGTTACGGTTCCAAGTATGAACTGGACCCAAATGCACGACTCGACACACAGGAAGTTCCAATAACTCCAATAATTTATTGCTTTGACAAGAATTCCTCCTGAAGCATAGGGAGATAACACAGAACAGACAGACAACCAGGGATGGATTAGCAGGAGATCAGCGGGAATGGGAGAGGCCAGGGACTGGATGGTGGCAGGAATCCGGGCTGGTTGAGCAGAGGAGGAGCGGGGAGCGGGAGACAGGGCAGAGTGGAGTGGCACGAACAGCTGTAGGTTAGCAGAGCTGGAGCACCAGCTGGATGCACACACAGCAGCAGGTTGGCAGAACAGCAGCACAAGCAGGATGCACACAAGCTGTAGGTGGCAGAACTGGAGCACAGGCAGGAAGCACGCACAGCTGCAGGCTGGTAGACTTGGAGCAGACAAACGTTAGTACAGCGAGGCAGGACAGAATGAACAGCGTGTTTACGCCATTCCTGGCGAGAGCTAATTAAAGCTGGATAGGACTGGAAACAGCGAGTTAACGCTGATAGAAGACGAAGGCTTTTAAAGCAGGCAAGACAGGACTAGATACAATGTATCCACGAGACAAAGACCAGAGTGTTACCACAAAGAGACTTAAATTGGCACAGGACAAAGAACACCGGGTGACTAAATACAAACGTTAACAAGTGTCAATTGAGTGTCGCGTGCGAATGTATGCGTGAGTGATTAACGGAGCAGAGAGTGTGCAGAATGCATGCGGAAAGGAAGAAAGGGATAGGCGGGTAAAGAGTAGTGGAACAGAGTGACACGAAAGGAAAAACCACGCCCATCCTGCAGCACGAGGGAAACAAACAGGAATACAAATAACACGATACGAGAGGGAACAGGTAAAACACGGGACACAAAAGGATGGGAGTGAGAGCATCACAGTACCACCCCCCCCCAATGAACGCCTCCTGGCGTTCACCCTGGATCGAACCTCCGGGGGTGACGTCTGTGAAACTGGCGGATGAAGGAGGGATCGAGAATGAGGCTCTTGTGCAGTCAGGACCGCTCTTCAGGACCGTACCCCTCCCAGTCCACTAGGTACTGGAAACCCCAGCCCCTACGGCAGATGTCCAGGACACGTCTTACCGTGTAGGCCGGGGCGTCGTCAATCATCCGGGGGGGTGGGGGGGCGTCCACAGGAGCACTGAGGGGGCTGGAGGCGACAAGCTTGACCTGACTCACATGGAAGGTGGGATGGATTTTTAGTGAGGCGGGGAGTTGGAGTTTGACAGTGACAGGGTTGATAACACTGAGATGGTGGGGAAGGGACCAATTAATCTGGGCTGGAGCTTTTTGGAAGTGGATTGGAATGGGATGGAGGAGGTGGACAGCCAGACCTGCTGCCCGGGAGAGTACTGCGGGGCTGCGGTCCGATGAAGGTCCGCCAGGCGTCGGGTACGGGAGATGGTGCAACACTCACCGTGCAGCCTCACCACGTGCAACACCAGGAGCTCCGCTGTCTCCGACGCGGACGGGAGATTGGGCAGGGGAACGAAGTGGGCCGCCTTGGAGAACCGGTCCACAATGGTAAGGATGGCAGTGTTGCCATCCGACGGGGGCAGACCGGTGACAAAATCCACCCCAATGTGGCTCCAAGGACGACCCGGGACAGGGAGGGGGCGGAGGAGGCCAGCGGGGGGCTGGTGGGAGGCCTTGCTCCTGGCGCACACCGGGCAGGCGAGGACAAAGGCACGGGTATCCCCCTTCAGGGTAGGCCACCAGAAACTCCTCCTGACAAGGGCGGTCGTCCTGGCGATCCCTGGGTGGCAGGCCAGACGGGAGGCATGAGCCCACTGGAGGACCTGGGAGTGGACGGAATTGGGAACAAACAAAGACGAGTTAGTGTTATTGCGGGGGTTCGGGTGGGTAGCCTGGGTGGCCTTCACCACGCCCTCGATCTCCCAGGAGACAGCAGCCACAATGCAGGAGGCCGGGATAATGGGCTCTGGATCAGCAGATCTGGTATAAGGGGAGAAAACACGGGACAGGGCATCCGGTTTGATATTACGGGAACCAGGGCGGAAGGTGACTGAAAAATTAAACCGGGCAAAGAAAAGGGACCAGCGTGCCTGACGAGAATTGAGTCTCTTGGCAGATCTAATGTACAGGAGGTTGCGGTGGTCAGTCAGGATAATGAATGGTTTACCTGCCCCCTCCAGCCAGTGCCGCCACTCCTCCCATGCAAGCTTTATAGCCAACAACTCCCGGTCCCCGACATCATAATTGTGGTCCGCCGGGGTGAGTCTCCGAGAGAAGTAGGCACACGGGTGCATTTTCCCATCCTGGACTGCACGCTGTGACAGGACCGCCCCTACGCCTGTGTCGGAGGCGTCTACCTCAACAACAAACTGGCAATTGGGGTCCGGATGACAGAGGATAGGGGCCGTGGAGAACCAGGTTTTGAGGAGGTTGAATGCCTGTTGAGCCTCGGAACTCCAACGGAATGGGACAGAAGTGGAGGTTAGTTTGGTAAGTGGAGCCGCGATAACGCTGTAGTTGCGAATAAAGCAGCGATAGAAATTTGCAAAGCCCAGGAACTGTTGTAGGTGCTTACGTGTGGCCGGTTGGGGCCAGTCGGTGACGGCTTGGATCTTCACAGGATCTGCTCGGATCCTCCCCTCCTTCACGATGAAACCCAGGAATGGAATTGATGAGGCGTAAAAACTGCACTTCTCAGCCTTGACAAATAACTTAATTCTCCAGGAGTCTTTGGAGAACCTGACAGACATGGATTACGTGCTCCTGGGGATTCTTAGAAAAGATTAATATGTCGTCAATATACACAAACACTGACCGACCCAGGAGATCCCGCAGCACGTCATTAACCATGGATTGGAATACTGCTGGAGCGTTAGTCAAACCGAACGGGACCACCAGATATTCAAAGTGTCCGAGCGGGGTGTTAAACGCCATCTTCCATTCATCCCCTCTTGGATACAGACGAGGTGGTAGGTGTTGCGAAGATCCAATTTAGTAAACACAGAGGAATCATGTAGGTGTTCAAAAGCAGAATTAAGGCGAGACACTGCAGGTGAATAGGGGAAAAAGATTAGCTACAAGATATCATCATGAAACTTTACCAGTTGATTACTTACATTGTTACAATTATTTTTTGTATTGGAAGTTCTTTTTAAATTTACATTTAAATATGCGAATTAGGCAATGTCTCATTAAATATGCGCTAATTTGCATATATTTAAAAACCAAAAATTGAAAAATTGGATAAAGCCAGGCTTAAAATCTTTATTTCATTTTGACAACATATTAGAGACTAAAAAAATTACAGAACAGATTTTGGATACATGCTTTTTTCATTTTATAAATGAGAAAATGCTATATACAGGTATAAAAAAAGCATTTTTGCCATGTTTTTAAGAACAAAATGTGTAATACATCAGGCAATTGGCAATATATTAACAAATCCTTCTGTAATAATCTTCAGAATATAGTTAAGAATGAACATGGAAAGTTTAGTGTATGTAAGTGATCTAGAAGTTGAGATTTTTGGTTCAGAGTATTGAAAAAAAACTCGTTTTGTTAAAGATATCTATTGTTAAGCTTAATATTTGCTGACTAGAAATCACTTTTATAGCAACAATAACCCATTAAATCGCATCCCCCAATGCCCTTTTACACTACTGAACACATCTAAACTGTATATATACTTACTTGATTAGATATACTTGTTAATAAGTACAACTAAGCACAGGCATAGTCACAGGGCCTTCCAATTACTGCGCAACCCTTTTGTGCCACCTGTTTGTCTTTGTCATAATTGTCAATTAAGATACTTTTTTATCTTCATTTAGTAAAAAACTAAAAAAATCAAAATATATAGGTAAGAGCCAATGAGATTACAGCTAGGGTTACCAGATTTGCAGCTTAGCCAGAATGACCAGACAAACTGTACACACTGTTAAACTACGCTGTGAAATCATGCAATGATTGTGTGATAAAGTACTCTGGTTCTAGTAAGGCAATGGAACCTATAAAACAAAAGACAAGAAGTGGATGAAGGTCTTCTCTTCTTAGAATGGATGAAGATGCACGTTTCATTATAATTATTTTATCTTTTGACTACAGTCCACCCTACAGTCTGCCCTCCCTGCCACTAAAAGGAAAAGTATACTATAACAATAAAACAACCTGGTGGCAACATTAATGAAGTACAATATGCTGAATTCATGAAATTGCACTTTATTATTCTGTGTTATGGGACGTATACAGTACAAATACAGTAAATAGATTGTTTTACACTTTCTAATAGACTTCTCTATCTCTACCCTGTTTACTATACAATACCATTATAGCCTACAGTAAATAAATAGATTGTTTTACACTTTCTAATAGGCCTCTCTATCTCTACATTTTACTATACAGTACAAATATAGCCTACAGTAAATACATATTGTTTTACACTTTCTAATGGGCTTCTCTGTCTCTACCCTGTTTACTATACAATACAAATATAGCCTACAGTAAATAAATAGATTGTTTTACACTTCCTAATAGGCTTCTCTATCTCTACATTTTACTATACAATACAAATATAGCCTACAGTAAATAAATAGATTGTTTTACACTTTCTAATAGGCTTCTCTATCTCTACCCTGTTTACCTGTCACTCTCCTGTCGTGTCTCTGATATGTCTTCAAGTGTAGTGATGGAATACCTAACACTTTACTAATTTTCCTTAGCGCAGCATATCTAAGCCCTAAACGTGAGGATGAAAACACGCTTTTTCTGTATCCATTTTCTTGCGATTTGCATTCGCTACACTCTAGCAACAGACTGCTACAAAACCCTTGGTTTTGGGGATCTATGTTTATTACATTACATTACATTACATTTATTTAGCAGACGCTTTTATCCAAAGCGACGTACAGTAAGTGCGTACAGAGACATCATCATCATTACAGAACAGACAAGGCAAAGCACATCCTTTGCATAATGTAGCAGCTATCCCTAGCAATGAACGTTGACTGTAGTTCACAGTAAGCTGTGGGCAAATCAGCAACACCACACTTCATTCCAAATACTATTATAAACTATACTGTTATAAACCATTCCAAATACTATTATAAACTATGCTATTATAAACCATTCCAAGTACTATTATAAACTATAATAAACAGACAGGAAAACACAGGGAACAGGGAACTGATATTCCTAGGTGAGGATATCAGTCAAGGTGGAGTCTGAAGAGGTGTGTCTTCAGGCCTCGACGGAATGCAGGCAGGGTTGGAGTAGAACGTAGGGGAATGGGAAGTTCATTCCACCACTGAGGTGCTAATGTGGAAAAACTCCGCAGTCGGGACAAGCGAGAGCCTTTGACACGGAGGGGGGGAAGTGCCAGTCGCCCTGCTGTAGAAGAGCGAAGTGGTCGAGCAGGAACATAGTTCTGGATTAAGTCCTGCAGGTAGGCGGGGCCTGTCCTATTGGCTGCAGTGTAGGCCAGGGTCAGAACTTTGAACCTGATCCTGGCTGCAACTGGCAGCCAGTGGAGAGACCTCAGCAGGGGGGTTACGTGGGTTTATATGCAGACCGTTCCCCATGCAATTTGGAATTCATCCAGCAGCTCATTTAAACGCGACACGTGCATTATAAGCCACTGTTGTGTGACGGGCCTGTCATCTATTTTCGGATCACCTTTCCCCATCTCCTGAATTTTGCATTTTGACTCACTGACAGCTGGTGACTCGCTACTGACAGGCTCGTTGTCATCTTTACGATCACATGTAGTTCCCTTGCTTCTTCTGGCAGTAGGTAATTGCTCACGTCTCTTTTGTGTCGCTTTTGCACGGATTTTAGGTGTTTTGCCCATTTTGATCACGACTTAACATTCGCCAAACTTTTGTTTCACCACTTCATTATTTGCCGCGTTAAGCTAACATGGAAGTTGCCGAACACATCACGTGATGCATTTTAGCGAATCAGAACGCCAGAAATGGCCTTCAGCCAATGGGATTTCGCATTTTGTATTAAAGCATCCTTCGTCTTTACACAAATAGTCGTCACTGCAAAGGAAATGACCATATTTGGATCAGCTACTGTTCGGCTACAGAAAATGAGCTTTCCAACGATAGGTAACACTACATTGTTTTACCAAACGTCGCGGAACTATAGCTCACTCAAAAATGCTAACATTCGATCAAGTTAGGATAGAATTTCTGGACCTAAGTAGACAAAATACAGTAAAATAAACATATTTCTGTGCAGTCTGGACATTTTTATGATATCAGTGTTAAAGAAGACATGTTATAGAAGCAAAATAACCAAAAATCTCAAAATTGATGAGTGGATGCAAAAAAGTCATTTCTGCCTGCCGTGTCTCGCCTTAATCAATGGCAGAGGATATTTGTTACGTACAGTAATATCATTCAGGCCTCGGTAGTCAATGCACGGTCGGAGCAAACCGTCTTTCTTTGCCACAAAGAAAAACCCCACCCCCACCAGAGACGAAGAGGGACGAATAATACCTGACGCCAGGGAGTCATGAATATAAGCTTCCATGGAAGCCTTCTAGGGACCTGACAAGCTGGAGAGGCGACCTGATGGCAATTTCGCACCGGCCAGTAGGTCGATGCAGCAGTCGTAGGACCTATGGGGAGGCAAAGACACAGCACGGGATTTACTGAAAACTTGTGACAAATCATGATACTGATGAGGTACACAGGACAAGTCAGGTTTAAGAGTGTTACGGGAGACCCTGCCGGCCCCAGATGGAGGTAGAGCCGAGCGGAGGCAGTTAGCCAAGCAGTGTGAACTCCAATCCTGCACTTGCGCAGTACGCCAGTTGATGTGCAGATTAGTACGCAGCCAGGTTTGGCCGAGCACCAGAGGAGACTGAGCAGAATGGATTAGGTAGAATTGGATTTCCTCTCGATGATTTCCAGACAGCACGAGTTGGAGAGGGATGGTAGAGTGTGTGACTCGACCCAGAATTGTTCCGTCCAGGGCGAGTGCAGTGATAGGGTTAGACAGCGGTTCCACTGGAATCCCGGCTCTCTTGACGAAATTGGAATCAATTAAGTTGGCGTCGGCTCCCGAGTCGACCAGCGCCAACAGCGACGCGACTTGAGTATTCCACAAAAGGGTTGCCTTCAGTTCAACCCGGTTCTGAGCGGAGTGAATGGTGGTGATAGGGCTCGCCAGCACGCTCAGTCTTATTGGCGAGCCACGCCTTTTGGGCGAATCGGACAAGAGGCTAAGTGATGATCCGGATTGCCACAGTACAGACAGGAATTGGTGCGAATTCTCCGGCGCCGCTCCTCAGCATCAATGGACACTTTACCCAGTTGCATGGGTTCTCCCTCCAATTGGTCAAATGTGGAGGTGGACGGTTTGCCAGGAGGCGAAGATGTTCGGGCGCGGGATGAGTTAAACGAGGTATACGGTTGGCCCTTCTTCCTCTCCCGGGCCTGGGCCTAGAGACGGTTGTCAGTGGAGATGGCAAGGCTGATGAGGCTATTCAGCGAACTGGACTCTTCGCGGGTTGCCAGCGGATCCTTTAGTTCCTCGCTCAGGGCTTGCATGAAGGACCCCTAGAGGGCGGTGTCATTCCATCCGCTTCCGCTGCCAAGGTAGGGAACTGGACCGCCATCTCTGCGACACTGCGGTTGCCCTGGCGTATCTGGAGTAGGCGTTGGGTGGCGTCCCGTCCACAGACCGGATGGTCGAACACCCGACGCATCTCAGCAGTGAAGGAGGTGAAATGGAAACAGGCGGGTGATTAGCTCTCCCACAGTGTAGTAGCCCACTCCTGAGCACTCCCTCCCAAACTGCTCATCACAAAAGCGATCTTGCTTGAATCAGTGGAGTAGGAGGCAGGCTGGATGTGGAACACGATGTCACACTGGAGAAGGAACTCACGGCACTTTTCCAGGTCCCCCAGGTAATGCTCAGGGTGTTGCACTCATGGTTCCCTGCCAGAGAGAGGCGGTGACACTGCGGGCTGCAGCTCCGGGGCAGGTGGTGCAGGACTGGCGTGAGCCCTTGGAAGAGGGAGATGAACCGCCATCTGGCCCATCATCGAACCCATCTGACTCACTTGGTCCGAGAGATTCTTCAGAGTCTCCTGGATGTATACCAGGTGGTGGCTCTGTTGCTAGATGACAGCGTTCTGGCAGGCGAAGGCGTGATGGATCTGATCCGAGTCGGCTGGGTCCATAGCTGGCCAGTTCGTTCTGTTATGGTTCCGAGTATGAACTGGACCCAAATGCAAGACTCGACACACAGGAAGTTCCAATAACTCCAATAATTTATTGCTTCAACCAGAATTCCTCCTGAAGCATAGGGAGATAACACAGAATAGACAGACAACCAGGGATGGATTAGCAGGGGATCAGCGGGAACGGGAGAGGCCAGGGACTGGATGGTGGCAGGAATCTGGGCTGGTTGAGCAGCGGAGGAGCGGGGAGCGGGAGACAGGGCAGAGTGGAGTGGCACGAACAGCTGCAGGTTAGCAGAGCTGGAGCACCGGCTGCATGCACACATAGCAGCAGGTTGGCAGAACAGCAGCACAAGCAGGATGCACACAAGCTGTAGGTGGCAGAACTGGAGCACAGGCAGGAAGCACGCACAGCTGCAGGCTGGTAGACTTGGAGCAGACAAACGTTAGTACAGCGAGGCAGGACAGAATGAACAGCGTGTTTACGCCATTCCTGGCGAGAGCTAATTAAAGCTGGATAGGACTGGAAACAGCGAGTTAACGCTGATACAAGACGAAGGCTTTTAAAGCAGGCAAGACAGGACTAGATACAATGTATCCACGAGACAAAGACCAGAGTGTTACCACAAAGAGACTTAACAAACTGGCATAGGACAAAGAACACCGGGTGACTAAATACAAAAGTTAACAAGTGTCAATTGAGTGTCGCGTGCGAATGTATGCGTGAGTGATTAACGGGAGCAGAGAGTGGGCAGAATGCATGCGGAAAGGAGGAAAGGGATAGGCGGGTAAAGAGTAGTGGAACAGTGACACAAAAGGAAAAACCATGCCCAGCTTGCAGCACGAGTGAAACAAACAGGAATACAAACAACACGATACGAGAGTGAACAGGTAAAACACGGGACACAAAAGGACGGGAGTGAGAGCATCACACAACCTTCACAATATGGAACTGCGCTTCATACCTCACAGGACCTCCCCACTGCAAGCCCTCTCCATCACCATCGACGGTACTATAGTGGCTGCCTCCAGCTCTGCAAGGAACCTGGGGATGGTCCTGGATGACCAGCTGGACTTCATGGAGCACATCAGGGCAACAGCACGGTCCTGCATGTTCCTCCTGTACAACATCAGGAGGATTCGACCATACCTGACCACCTACTCGACCCAGCTTCTCGTCCAGACCATGGTTATCTCATGCCTGGATTACTCCTCCCAAAGTTTTCAGACATCACCCCCCTGCTGAGGTTAGTCCACTGGGTGCCAGTCGCCGCCAGGATCAGGTTCAAAGTCCTGACCCTGGCCTACGCTGCAGCCAAAAGGACAAGCCCTTCCTACCTGCAGGACATAATACAACACTAAACTCCAGCTCGACCACTTCGCTCTGCTTGTCCGGACTGCGGAGCTTCTCCACCCTAGCTCCCCAGTGGTGGAACGAACTCTTCACTCCTCTACGTTCTAATCAAACACTGCCTGCTTTCCATCGTGGTCTGAAGACACACCTCTTCAGACTCCACCTTGACTGACTTACAAATCTAGTACCAGTACTATTTTTTGCTTGTTTCCTGTTCCTTAATTCTTTGTTGATTTTATAGTTTATAATGTCTTGTTGTCTTAGCCATAGCTTACTGGGTACTATACTCAATGTTCATGACTATGGATAGCTGCTATGTTATGACAAGAAATTAGCTCTATCTGAACTGATGTCATTGACCTTCGGTATGCACTTATTGTGCGTCGCTTTGGATAAAAGCATCTGCCAAATGAATGTAATGTAAATAAAGTTTATTATTATTATTATTATTATTATTTTATGCAAACTTATGCACTTTTTGCCTTGTAAATCGCTCTGTATAAGCGCATCTGCCAAATGAATAAATGTCTGTATTGATACACTTCTGTAATGTGATGGACCCTTTCTAGATTAAATAAGATAAATGTCCAACTAATAAAAGCTTGAAGATGCTGAAGTTCAATACGTCTCTGAGTGAATTAATATAAAATTAATTTTACAGTGCATTGTGTACACTATATATTGATGTATTGTAAATTATCTCTTATCTTTCAAAACCTGATGGCCAATATACAGCATATAGTAATAATAATGTTTATCATTTTAGTCATATAAAAGTTAGAATTGTATATACCACAACATCTGATATTCATTACAATGAAAACACCAATTTAAAATTGGTAGAATTTTTTTTTAATGTAATTACCAATAAAATCTCAGATCATGGGATAGACTACATTAACAATTTTTTAAAATTTTTTTAAATATATATTTTTTTTACATACAGCTGCCGCCCTTGTCATTTTTATGTATTTAAAGGGAATGCTTTCATCCCTACAAAGCTTTCACACTAGGCTACTGCATGCTGTTCACTACTGTCTGCTTATTCATTATCAACCTGCTGGATTTGGAAAGCATTATAAATGTCTAGAAGTATTAAAAAATGTCTAAGTATTAAAAGTTGGGTTCATGTGAGTAACGTGATCCCATTCGCAATAAACGGAGGGCATCTTCGTGTGTGTTTACGGTTGTATCAAGTGGAACTACATTTCGGCGCAATTTCTTGCTTCGCGCTACGTAAAGTATTACTGGGAATTGTATTTTTTTTTGCAAATATATTCTATATACGTAATTATCTAGGAATTGCTAATGTATTATCTAGCTAGCAAGCCAGTTATGCTAGCTACGTTCAACCAGATCTAGGTACCTAGCTAGCTACGCGTGTTTTAGCTGCTGGTAGACAGTTAGGATATACATTTTCAATATTAATAGCTTAATAATAATTAATAATAATTAATAGCTTAATTAATAGTCAAAAGTAGATGGCAGTCCTATAATGTTATTTTTACTGAAATGTTCTTATGACTGATGTTTTCTGACTCGGTTTGATCCTAAGAATCACCTCGGAAAGTGTTGTTTTACATTACATTACATTACATTATAGGCATTTAGCAGACGCTCTTATCCAGAGCGACTTACACAACTTCTTATTACATTTATCCATTCATACAGCTGGATATATACTGAAGCAATTCAGGTTAAGTATCTTGCTCAAGGGTACAACGGCAGTGTCCAGCTGGGAATCGAACCTGCAACCTTTTGGTTACAAGTCCTGTTCCTTAACCATTATACTACACTGCCGCCCTATTTTGTTGTAAATTCATTCTGAAATTTAAGTGGTGCCCCCTGTCGAAAGCATATATTGCACTTTTTTTTTTAGCTAGAGATCTGGTTCTGATATTATTTGTAGTATGTCTAGAGGTGGTCTAGATTCCAACATTTCAGCATGATACATCATTCGGTGTACAAATGGCGAGTGCCCAAAATGTTAAAAAATCACATTTTCAAGGGGGCGCTACAGAGTCTGTGTTCATGCTAGGGGTCTGGTTTTTGGTATGCATGCTAGAGGCCCTGATGACTCAGTTAGCAAAATTTCATGCTTCTATGATTTTGGGAAGCTGAATGCAGTGTTCAGCAGTAACCCAAAATGACCGATGAACATTCTAACAGCCTTCATAGACCTCATCATTAGTCAAATTAATTAGGACAAGTTTAATTTATGCTTACATGCAAATATATATGTCATAGGGGGTGCTGAGATGTCCTTGTATACTAAATTTGGGAGGCTTGGCTGCCTTTGTGCTCCAGGTAGGAGGGGTCAAAGATTTAAAAAAATTGAGATTTGTAGGTGGTGCTATAGAGCTTCTATGTGTGCTAGGGGTCTGTTCGTTTGCTTATGCAATGTAGGCCATGGATATATTCATACTTACGAATTTCAAGCCTCTAGATTTTAAGAAATCCATAACCCTAATCCTACTGTTGTGACCTTTGACCCTTCCATAGCTCTTGTATTTAATTTCATAGTTTCCAATTTGGGTATATTTATATTCTAATTAATCCATGTCAGGGTGGTCAACATGCCAGAAAATTGCACGGATAGAGAACTGCCATCTACTTTGGACTATCAATAGCTATTAATATTTAAATATATATAATTAATAAGACTGTCTACCAGCAGCTAAAACATGCGTAGCTAGCTAGGTACCTAGATCTGGTTGAACGTAGCTAGCATAACTGGCTTGCTAGCTAGATAATATATTAGCAATTCCTAGATAATTACGTATATAGGGAATATATTTGCACACAAAAAAACTACAATTCCCAGTAATACTTTCCTTAGCGCGAAGCAATAAAATGGCGCCGAAATGTAGTTCCGCTTGATACAACCGTAAACACACAGGAAGATACCCTCTGTTTATTGCGAATGGGATCACGCTACTCACATGAACCCAACTTTTAATACTTAGACATTTTTTAATACTTCTAGACATTTATAATGCTTTCCAAATCCATCAGGTTGATAATTAATAAGCAGACAGTAGTGAACAGCATGCAGTAGCCTAGTGTGAAAGCTTTGTAGGGATGAAAGCATTCCCTTTAAATACATAAAAATGACAAGGGCGGCAGCTGTATGTAAAAAAAAAAAAAATTTAAAAAAATAAATAAATTGTTAATGTAGTCTATCCCATGATCTGAGATTTTATTGGTAATTACATTTAAAAAAAATTCTACCAATTTTAAATTGGTGTTTTCATTGTAATCAATATCAGATGTTGTGGTATATACAATTCTTTTATAAACTTTTATATGACTAAAATGATAAACATTATTATTACTATATGCTGTATATTGGCCATCAGGTTTTGAAAGATAAGAGATAATTTACAATACATCAATATATAGTGTACACAATGCACTGTAAAATACATTTTATATTAATTCACTCAGAGACATATTGAACTTCAGCGTCTTCAAGCTTTTATTAGCTGGACATTTAGCTTATTTAACCTAGAAAGGGTCCATCACATTACAGAAGTGTATCACTACAGACATTTATTCATTTGGCAGATGTGCTTATACAGAGCGACTTACAAGGCAAAAAGTACATAAGTTTGCATAAAATCATAAGAATAATAATAAACTTTATTTACATTACATTCATTTGGCAGATGCTTTTATCCAAAGCGACGGACAATAAGTGCATACCGAAGGTCAGTGACATCAGTTCAGATAGGGCTGAATGGAACCACGTGACCACATTGCCTTTCTAGTTCTTATATAGTTCTGTGGCTCGGACTCGTTCCCTTGAGAAAAGTTGAGGGCGGAGGGGCTATGTCACAAACTTCACTTGGCTTTCTAACGGATTGGACTCACACTTAAAGTTTACAAGTGAAGTTTACAAGGGTGGAGCAAAAACTGAATTGGGACGCCAGACGACACCCACTTCGACGCAATATGAGATTTTCTGATAAAAACTGTTGTGTATGATCATAGTCTAACCCAAAACATCGATTTTCAACGCGAAAAGTCGGTTTTTGACTGCAGTATCACTTTAATCATAGTTTTCTGCGTTGTCATTACTTAAGTTACAATTTGATCGTAAGACCATTTTATAAATGAGGCTTGACTAAGAAGTTAACAGTTCCAAGTCACTTGGTGAGATATTGACATGGAGCATACGTTTGTTAAAGTTTGCTTAATAAAAGGTGAAATTTCCAAATGTGTATTTATTTCCTCTGACTTATTGACAAAAGTTACTAATACTTACGTAATACTTACTAAAAAATTTAGGTAACAATTTGCATTGGCATTTTTGAGTAGAACAGAAACAAAATAGAAAGTTAGACCAACTTGATTGAATTATGTAGGTTCAATTTATTTAAACTTTCAGATGATGATCATGTTGGTGGTACTTAATTTAGTTGTGTTAGCCTAAAAAATATATTTAATGATTAAGTAGGTTCAACTTAATTAAACTTTCAGGTGTTGGAAGAAAATCATGTTGGTGGTACTTAATTTAGTTGTTAGTCTGACAATGATCATAGCATTTCATAGCATTTGAAAATGCATTTACTTAATATACGTAATAAACGTTCATAGCATTTACTTAATAATATGGAATATGATGACTAAGTTATGTTAATTTGTCAAATTAATTTTGGGGGGGACTATGTATTAAAATGGCTACAATTGCTACAGGGTTCCCCCAATATTGATGTAAAAACCCTCAAATTAAAGCTGAAAGTCTACACTTCATCGTCTGCAACTTCATCGTCACTGTTCCATTTCAAATCCAATATGCTGGAGTACAGAGTCAAAACAACAAAAATTGTGTCACTGTCCAAATACTTACGGACTGCACTGTATATATGACTTTGCGGCTTGAGTCATTTGCATAATGCATCTTAGTTGATCACCCGCAAAGAGTTAAATGATGACGTGCAAATACTTTTTGCGCACCCAAAATAAGACCCCATATTGGTGATCTGACGGTTTGCAATTTATTTCTCAAAAGTATAACAATGGTCATTACCTCAAGGTTACATTATAGCTGTCAAATATCAGAAAGATCTGAGAGGTAAAGGTTAAAATGGGTCAATTTCCCCCCGGAATGACCCCAAAAGGGAAGAATTCTGTTTGTAAAAGTTTATGAAACAATACAAACTACTCAAATTTGGATACAATACCATTGATATGAGGTATTGGTGGATTTAGAACACAAGTGATGTAAATTTGAAGGATTTGTCAACTAAACACATGCATAGTGCACAGGAGGCCTACATTTACCATATATTTTTTCAATGGAAACTGCATGTGTAGTTTTGCATAATATCAAAGAGTAGTGACAGAAATCAAATTGACTGTAGATAGAATGAACGTGTAAAATGGCTAAGGGATAAAATCTTAAATAATGTTAAATAAATCTACCACTTATTGACAGGCATTTGTCACATATTAGGATTAATTGCAGGTCTCTTATAAAATTGATTATTTAAAAAGAAAAAAGGGAATGTATCTCACCTACCTGTGTTATTTGGTGGTTTTGTTAAAAATTCTAATTCAGTCTGAATGTCAATCCACTGCCTAATGTACCAGATGCTATGTAGTTATGAAATGGAGACACAATACCACCTGGTGGTAATATTGAGAACACAGTTTAACATGGCCTTAAATCACATCATCTTATTGAGTACATTTGTGATGAATTCACACAAAATTGCAATGCAGTTTATTCAGAAATAAAAGTTTAATGCAAATCAAAGTTAAGGCTGTCTGTCACTTAAAACACCAGAGGTTTATAGGTTCCTGGAAGTAACATATTTCTCCTGCATATAAACAGAGGACGTAGATATGACAACTAATGATAATAAAATAACTGAAAGAAATGTCATGTGCTTTTCCCCGCAGTGGTAGTATTTTTACATTTTGGTACATTTTCCTTTTTTACCTTTCCTTATGGTGTTTTTGGGTTTAATAATTTATGAATGAAGTTACATGTGACCTCTATACATGTGACCTCTATGTATTTTCTAAATTTATTTTCAGCAGCTGACATGGTAATTGAATCAAATATTCAATTTCTAAGTGCATTCTACAAACTTTCATCACATTTTTACATTCCAAGCAACAATTGCCCTTAAAAAACAGCAATACTGTCATGAATGCAAGAATCTCTCAGTGCACAACAGTTGCTTTAAATTAACAAATACCCAAGTAATTAGTCTTATTCCTTTATGTGTCATTAGCTGTAAAAGCACAGTATCCCTGACCTGATGCTATGAATATGCAGCTAATAAAAAGTATACCACACATGCACTACATGTTTCCATTTCAAAGAGCCACATGTGCCTTTGTTAATGAGTTCATAAATGCCTTTTTTATATTTACGGTTTGTAGCTCTTACAAATTAGCCATCCTGGGAGTTGCCTGGAAAACTTTCTCCAGGGAATATATCGTCTTTCTATAACCAGAAGTCACACCACTCTGGTGACATAAACAAAACAGCATACTGAGAATTCCAGTCTCACTTTGGCAACAGGCAACGTTTATGGTAAATAAATGATTAAAAGGCCCTTTAAATTGTACATTTTCTTACTATGGCCCTATGAAGATCTTCATAAAGTGAGGGCTGTATTTTCATGCATCATCCAAACTGTCCAAACATCTAAACTGCACATTGAGGTCAAACTCTGAACCCATCCCTAGTACCAGCCATAAGGCAAAGATTAACATATCCTGGAATTGTATACTACTGTATGCATATGAATATGATGGTTGGCTAGGGTGACCCAACCTGGTCTCACAGCCCATTCGTATCTATTCTACGAAATTCCAGTACCCAAAAATTCATACATATTTTATGAATCAGAGATTACAGTAGTGATTTATAAAATTTCAACGTGACTCCATTTGACCGTGGAACTGGTCGTAGCTCCACGTCAGGTCTTCACTTGACATACGCACATTACCTGCTGATTATGCCAAAGTATTGTAGGCTTGAGAGCCGCGCGTGGAGGCTTATTTGGCATGGAAAATTATCGTTGTTGTTATCAGCCTACAAAATTAGTTTAATTCTAAATTGAAAAGGAAACTGATAGTCTAATTACTGAATTTTAAGTCTTCCTTACATTATATACCATTATTATTGCATTGCTTCTCAACCTTCTGGATTTGAGAATTTTTTTCATGTTCATTTTAATAAATCTTTTGTTTTATTTATCCATTGTTTTTATATATTTTACTTTAACTGTAAAATATTTTGTACATTCTATATCTGCTGTGTACCATGCTTGAGAGATTGTGTTGGCTTAAACTAACAACAACAAAAAAGTCTGCCAGTCTGCAAATAACAGGATTCCTAAATGCTTACGAAGGTAATCCCATATGCAAAACGTCTGTAAAAATCATATATGATCATACTTGCAAAGTTTTATAAAAAGCATGTTGATTAGTAGCCTATTATAGTATATATTTCTATACAATTCTTATACAATCTCTCAATGTTTTTTTATAAGGAGTACTATGTATTAGGGAACTATTTAATTTTAGCATGAAATGTATATACTAGCTCTCTACCACATATTTATTTTATTTAGGTTTTGTATATGGCATATGTGATTTTTATAAGATTTTTACAGACCTTTTGCATATGGGATTACCTTCGTAAGCATTTAGGAATCCTGTTATTTGCAGACTGGTAGACTTTTTTTTTTGTTGGTTTAATGAATGAAGTTCAACCATCGAGATAAATAAGAAGAACTGGAGACAGCTTCCGCTTACCGGTTCCATGGATTCCTATGGGAGCTGCTCATTGGGGCATGAAGCCAATTCAGTGTTCAACCCGTCATGTCTCTGGCAATACACAGACAGCGCACAGAATCATGGGAATCGCAGTTCATTACAGAAGTTAACGGGGAGACGCGGTTGTTTCTATTACAGATCTGCTCGGTTTTCTCATGTTATACGTCTCAAAAGATCCGAAAACGACATGCTCTGATAGCTAGCTCACAAGCTAAATCCATTAATAATCATATTGCAGCCCTATGCAGTATGCACTGATATGAACAGACCTAGCTAACGTCAGCTAGTATAATGCAGGTAATAGCCTACAAGACTAGCCTATAAATAGCAACCCACACAGATAAAGCAGAGACGAAGAAGCTCGAGAATTATACATCATATTGCATTAAAATGCAATTACGAAATAAGAAAGGTATTCTATGAATGTACTATAACTATAAGCATAAACTATAAGTACAATACTGGCAGCTTACCCATTCGCTTTATTTGACCGTGAAATAAAAATGGTGGATCTCGAAATTCATCGGAGAAAATCGTAAAGTCACGTGGTGTGTAATCTCTGATTCGTGAAATATGTACGAATTTTCGGGTACTGGAATTTCGTAGAATAGATACGAATGGGCTGTGAGACCAGGTTGGGTGACCATATATTGGATTTCAAAAAAAGAGGACAGGGTTAGGCGGGCGTTTGGCTATTTGTTTGTTTATATATGGTCTATGGAACAAGGAAATCCTAAACAGACATTTTAGGAATTTAGAAATCCCGCCTGGACAGATATTTTCGGTCCCAAAAAGAAGAAATGGAAAAAGAGGACGTCTGGTTAGCCTATGGTTGGCGAGCTGGAAATTTAGGAAGTATTAACGTAGCATTACCTGTGGTTTCCCTGTACAAGTTCCTATGTGCTTTTCTTGATTTACAAGCAAGTAATACAATAATTAGCAAGATATTGCATATCAAGAGCTATAGCAGATTAACAATCCTATTTTGTAATAGAAATAGCCTTTTTTTTTTTTTTTTTTTTTTAAAAACATAAGACATTTTTCTTAACATCACAAATATGCCAAGCCTTTTCTTATATCCATTTTTGTACCCATTATTTAAATTGGTCTTAAATATCCATGAATCTGAATTTGTACTACTGTTGCCGAGGGATTCAGTTGGTCAGGATTACAGCATCTCATCAATCCCCGGTGTTGACTGCGCACTCGCAAGTTCTTCTGCTAAATTGCACATTAAGTGTCTTCCTCTGACTCCTGTCTGTGTAAGCCTGACTTGTGAACTGCGATGGGATTAGTGGCAGCTGGCATCACACTATGGAGGAGAGCACATGAATAAACAAAGAAGGGTGTGATGAACCTTGCCTGAATATGAAGGGAGGGAAATCCCACTTTGTTGAATCATTTATACGACATGGCACTGGAATGGGAAAATTTTATTAATTCTCCAATCCCAATATAGAGTAGTAGAATAGAGCACTGATTAGCATCAACATTAGTTGAGTTAGTTTAAATGTATCCATTGAAATGATCCAATTGATTTTACGAAATTGAACCCCTTGTCATTATTTTGCATTGTCTCACACTAAATGCTACAGCTACAACTTCTGAATCTTACAAAAACAAAAAATATACAAATAACATCATACAAGAAGTTTTAGTGAGCGATATTTGTTGAAAGTACCTTACTGCCGCATTAGAAAGTCCTTGTGACATGCTGGCAAAATGGCTCTTTAAACACTGTTTTGTTTATGATGTGTTTCAGTCAGGCATATCTGACTACTTCAAAGAGAAGAGAATATCTGTTAACTGTGTCGCTCAGTCTGAAGGCTGGGCTGACTGAGGAAGAAGGCAACATCACACTGGGTTGAGTCACTTAGCCATCATGCTATTGGGTCTGGAGTGCCTCACCACAAATGTGTGTGGATTTTTGGTTTTGTTCATTCTTCATGGCATGCATAGCTATTGTTAACATAATGTGGCTAAAGAGGGTAACCCCTCTAAACAGGAAAAGCACCTAATGTACAAAAATTAACAGCTTAAAATTCTGGGATTGCAATTGTGGTTGGAACAAAAACCAGCCTACACAGGTGGCCCCCAGGACCGAGGTTGAGAACCACTAATCTATGCACTTTAACCGAATGAGCCATCTGGCAAACCGGTTTAGAGGGATTACTTTTAACTGTCTTTTTATACAGTGTATAGATTGTAGACTTTCAGTATACAGTACTACGCAATCACTGTCTTCCTCTGTAGCTTTCCAGACCTCTTTAATTGAGTATATTGCCTTTGGTAACTTTCCTGGGGCAAAAATGTATTTAATTTAATTTAATACTCAATTCAAATTTTGCTTGCATCTAAAGTTTTAAATTGAGATTAGAATGCATTGGGAATGCAGGTTATCCAGTACTCTGAAATGTTCCCACTTGTGCTAGTAGTCAAAATACTTCCAAGATTTTTAACAATTTGACCGGAATCATTAGCTTTATGTTTACATGTGCTACTTTCATTTTGTAGCTACACACTTTATATGGACTAATAAACAAACCATCAAATTTACACTCCATTTTATGACAACAAAGCCTACTTAGTGATATTAGGGATCTGACATAGGTTGAAATGAACTGGCATTTTATACCTGGCTTTGTGGTTGAACAAATTATTGACCCTGTTCCCACTGAAATTAAGCAGGACCTGGACACAAAGTAGACAGGCCCAAGAAGTACTAGATATGAGTCAAAAACTAATGTTTCTTGTAATTCACTGCAGTGGTGGTACAGAAATCAACTATGAAGAACTTTAAAACCCACTTAACTGTGATTGGGCTTTCTGAAAACATATGAGGAAATGCAGAATCCAGTGGTTTTCACATGCCAATACTAATGCCACAAAATTATTAGCAAAGGCTACGATATCAATTACACCTGTATGCTTCTTTAATAGAATAGCACAGAGTACACATTTCTATGATAGGATCATTTATTGTGTGAATCATCCAATCCCATCATTTTTGCATTTCAAGTCATTTTATACAATTACATCAATGTTACATGTTACACAAAACAATGTGAGGAATTTGTAAAAATCACAGCAATGGTTTAAATAACAGTCCAAATGAACAGACTGAACACAACATACATCATTTTAAGTTTGGTCTTGTTACTCGAAATGGATAATTCAGAACAGATATGCACACAATGTCAGAACATTTCCCACAAAAACCAGTTATCAAAAAGGTGATTATACAAACAAAAGGTTGTATTACAAAAGAAAGCTCAACCTTTATTGCTCTTTTGTGTGACATTTGAAAACAGCCCATCAGACTACCTGTTCTGTGAAAGCCATAACTATCATCTAGATTTGCCAAGTCTCAAAAACAGCACTGCTTCTCAATGTCAGTCCTACGTTCATCAAAAGGACAAATTTTTAGTTCGCTGCATGTTTTTTTTCTTTTGTAAAAAAGAGCCTTCTTGTAAAAAAAACAAACAAACAACCCAAGTATACTTTTAAGTGAGCACTATGAAAGATTTATGGGATGTTATATTTAGAACATTACTAAATGGTTTACGAGCATGAGGAAAAATCCAGACTGGCTTTTCTGAGCTTGCCAGACATTAGAACACCTGCCTTTCTGAGTAAAAATAGATGCACTGCATTACTTCATTTTCTGTGTAATGTAATTTTTTGAGAAAGCTGAGATGAGATGACGAACTCATTTTTAAATAGGCTGTACAAATCAAATCTACATAAAAAAATTAAAAAAACAGTCGTTCATTCTTGTGATGTTTCTTGCATAGGATTGCTCAGTTAAGTGATTCATTTCTTTAATAACAGCTTAGAATTACGTCAAAAAACATTCCAGGCAAGGACAAAAGTTTTTTTTAAGTTCATTGTCTAGTTGTAAAAACGTTTCAAAAGGCAGTACATAAAATGCGATTACATTTTTTATATACAGTATCTAACAGAATTTTCACTCGACATTTAGAAAGCTAAACACACCAACACGCTGGCAAGACCATCCAATCCCTTCCTAATAATTTCCTATGCTCTTACGCTATAAAAGATGGCTACAGCTTCCAGTCAATATGTTTTTCTCTCCAGCTAAAACTATACAAAATGGACACAATGGAAAAGTGAAAACAGACAAAACAAATCCTAATATATTTAGAATGATTTGCGCAGGAACAATACAACACAAGCTACAACGCCACTCAGCACGTATAGCTAGCCAGAAAATACCGGACGCTTCATAATAACAGCTCTAAAGTGACCCATTCTTCAAACCAGACTTGAAGGCAATTCCTTCAGGCGTGCAGGAATCATTTCAGAAGTGCGGGGCCAAATTATTATAATAAATTTTTTATTTTTTATTTTCTTTAAATACAGTGCAGTACAAATATTTTGGACAGTGACACATTTTTTGTTGTTTTGGCTCTGTACTCCAGCACATTGGATTTGAAATGGAACAATGACTATGAGGTTAACGTGCAGACTTTCAGCTTTAATTTGAGGGTGTACATCCATATCGTATGTAAAAGCATTTTCCTATTGAACTCTAAGGAAAAATAAATCAGGAGAAGAAACCCTTAAAGTGATCCATCCACATCTACTGCATGTCTGGCAGCAAAGTGATGGTTTGAGGCTTGTTCGCTACCTCAGACCCAAGTTTATGTTAATTTGTGCAATTGCTTTTGGATCCCTAAAATGGGGGGACTATGTATAAAAAGGGTTATAATTGCTACACGGTTCACTCAATATGGATGTAAACCCTCAAATTAAACCTGAAAGTCAGCACTTTAACCTCATAGACAATGTTCCATTTCAAACCCAATGTGCTGGAGTACAGAGCCAAAACATCAAAAGTGTCAGTGTCCAAAGACTTTTGGTCTGCAAGGCCCTATATATGTGTGATTTGTGAAGAAAAAAGGGAGGGGGCGAGAGGGACGGTAGGACATTTGCACACATGTACACACACAACAAGCAAGCACACTCGCCTTTACCAGAATATGGCGGACTTCACGTTGTTTTGCTAAATCATATGCTAAGGTTAGCCTTTAAAGATTAATAAAGTGCAGGTATGATTTACCATACACTTTGTTTAGGTCTACAGCATTTTTCCTGAATTTTACTATGGGGGAATTTAACAACAAACAAGCTTGCAAGAGGAGTGAATAAGCTTGCCCTTATGGAAATGTAATATACGGCAGTATATAGTAAATATATTGTGAAGATAATTTAGATATATGTACAATATACTGCAGTATATTATTTTTACATAAGGGTGTGCTACCTATTCTCCTTTAAAATAATACATAAAGGAAGTAGGCTATCTTCATAGGCTACCCTTTTTCATTTTCTCATAGTCTAGAGCTAGCTAGGTTTATGTTTGTTGTCCCGAAGATATGAATAACATAAAATGTTTGTTGTAATAGAGCTTTGTAGGCTAGAGATCTAGTTAGAAGACCACCATAGATTTCTGACCTTGGGGTACTTGCTAGCTAGCACCGGTTCAATTCTGACGTTAGACTACTGTCACTTAATTTGGACATAATTAATAACACATTAACAATAAACGGCAAGAATTATAGCACCGAAAAGCAAAAGTCTAAAAGGTAACAACAGACTACGCTTGGTAAGAGCAGGCAGAGCAGTGAGGACGGCCATGAACATCCTAACTTTGAAATTATAGTCTACAATTTAAATGTGACACTCAGAAATGTATAAACTTTTATTTGCTGTTTGGGATTTATTATAACACTCATTCAGAATGAGAGAACAAGTTTCGGGGGGAATTGGTCAAGCAGAGGAAGGGATGACCTGAGCAGTATGTAATTCCTTGTTATTTTATTCAATTTGCTGAAACTACTGGACATTAACACTGCCTCCGCTGAGCAGCAAGCAATAGCAACTCTGTTTTAGCGGCAGGCAGCCAGGATGGGTAGTTTCCATATATGTCATATGGTAATTATATGGTATAACAAGTAAGCAATAATCCACGACGAGGTGTGGATTACAACGTTGAGGCGAAGAACCACCCGACGCGAAGCGGAGGTGCGGTTAAAACCGTGTAATGCACACCTCGGAGTGGATTATTGCGCTTATACCATGGTTACCAACAATGATTATATATAATTACTTTCATATTTAGCCTATAGATTTTTATCGATTTAATCAGCTGAAATTTAAATATATTTCCGCAGCTCTTTGGGCTTGTTGTTTTTGCGTTGTCAACAGCTGGTTGGTATTTCTAATTGAACAGAAAACATCTCGTTGCTAATTCTATTTCTCATTGCTAGTTCTATTTAAGTGCGTTGCTAATGCAAACCCTCTCGTCGTTAGTTCTGAAAACAATTGATTCTATCGGGAAAAAAATTGTTCCTTCTCGGTTATAACATAGCCTACACTTGACACCAATTTTGGTTATTTTTGTCATTACATTATTTAAGAAAATTGTATGAAACCATAACTCAATCAGATTCAACATTACCTCTGTCTTGCTTTTTAAAAATGGTTTGGTCCCGCAGTGTGTAGCAGATTCGCATCATGATGTCCTATGCATGGGACCATCTAAAAAATACTATGGAGTTTGTTAGATGTAACTTATCAAAGAATTTTCGCTGGATTAAAAAGTTTTCTACATATAGCCTATAGGCTACAGATTAGCATGCTTTGTGAAGTAGTTTGCATTCATAAGCAGTCAGCGTGTTGCCGACGTTAATTTACATGCAAATTCCTACTATGATAAATTCGTATTTCCTAACTGAATAAATACTGCACTTCTAACCACACAAATGTTTTGCTAGATTAAAGTAGGCCTAGTTGTAACTAAGATATTTGCCGAATACAAACTTTTTTAAATCTGTAGATTAATGTTGTTTACCGATTTTTATAAATCAGACGTATGCTGTTGCTACAGCAACGTTAACTTCTACCTTAGAGACGGATCTATATGGCTCGCAGTAAAAAAAAAAAGATTAGGCTACACATTGCACATAACACCATGCGCTTTGCTAACTCCGTGATAATGTAACTATGGCTAGCTATATAGTTACCTCGCCACATATTGCATTTGCATTATCTTAAAAACAATGACAAAAGTCTATCGTAGCCTAAGTTAGCCTACTATTTCCTACGAGGCGAAGTAGCCGTCTGCCGTAGGCTAAAGTAACGTTAGTCACTGAGGAAAATAAAGTAGGTTGGCTACATTCGTTTACTTTATTAATTCACTTAATTTATTCCACTTATTTTCTAGAACGTCTTGGACTCTGAATTGATCGGTCATGTAGGCAGGCAGCGCATTAATTTAGAACGGTGATCAAGCCTGTGACCCGGATGACTGAAGGTTATACATAATAACCACCAGTCATTGACCAATCAGAATCGAGTATTCACCCATACCATGGTATAAGCCAAATTGTATCCACTGAAAAGGCCTCTCTCACATTTCCGGGTAGGCAAACCGGAAGGGGGAATTATTTCTTCCGGGAGCTTAGTTCTGGTTTGATCTGAAAATGGCTGAGTTCAGAAGCAAAAAAGCTAGCAGTGTTCCTCGCTGCTCCATCTCCAAGAGAAAACAAGTGAGAGAAGTGAGGAAACTAGCTCCACTGTTGCTAGTTTTCTGTCAGTGTTCCAGGAGACAGCCTTGTCTAGGGGCTCCATCACCGCTAGCTAGCTAGCTAGAAAGCAGATGTTATTGACATGAAATTCAAAGTTTCAAAGTTTTTGAGTGCTTGTGTAACATTTCTCACCTGAAAATAAGAGAAAAAAACTGCCTTCTTGATTTCAGAAGAAGGCTGCAGCTACCACATACGCTAGCCCGTGGATGCCTTTATCACAAGGCTTTCTTCATTCTCCTCAATCAATTTTATGTGGCCTTTTGCATCTCCTGATGCAAATCTTAATGTTTTGTTGCATAAACAGAATTAGAAGCACTAATTCAAGATTGTTTTGTTAGACATTACATTACATTCATTTAGCAGAGGCTTTTATCTAAAGCGAGGTACAATAGCAAGTTAGCCGCATTAGCTAGCTAGGCTATGCATTCTAGCCTTTCCTCTGCCTGTCTGTCTACCTTTATCATTAAAAATAAATTGCTCTAAAAAGAACACATAACACTTGTCGGGCCTCACATCATGCTGAAACTTGTCAACAATGCAGATAATGTCTGACACTTTGGGAGCGATATTAGGGACTGGAAAAAACACACAGCTCGTCTAGATCCATGGTTTCCAAAGGGGAGATACAGGCGTCTCCAGCACCGGAAGAAAGTTATCCTTCCTTCTGGTCTAGGTCACCATCTTGTGAAATGGGCCTATTAACCCAAATTTAGAAGTATTGACGCAATTTATTATTATTATTGTATTTATTATTATTGCATTTTCTTTAAATCCAACCCAGGGGAGACATTAGCAGGGATTATATTAACTAGTTAAACCATTGTTTCTTGTGTAAAAAAAACTTTATATTTCCACAGAGAATTTTGGCCTCTTTTTTGGCTTTCTCCATTGACTTACAATGGGGTGAGAGGGGTTTCAAGTTCTTTTAGCAACCAGGTATAGTTCACTCTTTAGCCACTGGGAAAAGCTTCAAAAACTAGTTGTTGTTGCTTGGTTTAAACACACAATGGATAGTTAAATTATATGAAAGCAAACTAGTTAATGCTTGTACAGAATAAAATCTGTGACTGGACAACAGCAGGTACCCAATTACGCCTTGAAAATTGGATCTAACAAAACTGTGCTGAATTTATGAGTTGCCTCGTTCTCTTTCAATGCAGCTTTGTTGGGAAGACAATTCTAAATAAACGCTAAATGTCCAGGATCCAATTACCAATCTGATCTAAATAGTTCATCCATTTAAAAAATGCAACATAATGAGCAGGATGTAGTTATGTTCAAGAAGTCCCACCTCCTGAACTCAGATGTTGATTACATTTATTTTTCTTAGCATCAGTTCATTCCTCCCTTTCAGCAGAATCACAGGATTTATAAGCAAGCACTCATAGTGTCAGTAAACTAAGTGATGAAACCATCTATAGTAGGACTGAAATATCAGTCCACTGTTCCTCAACGAAAAGGATTTGTTTGCTCTCTTGAACCTCAGCACAGCACTGCTGAAGCACAGAAAGATGGCCCTGATAAAGCACTTTTAGCTTTCAGATCCTACTTCCTTGCGTTTGATGGAATCAATTACCTAATAGCATTAATTTTGTCTTCCTTTTAGGAGTCATTTTGAGAGTGAAGAAACGCTTATAGTTGTGGATATGGAAATGAAACTCCACAAACACAACACATGCACTTATGTGGAAAATAAAATTGAACATGAAGACATTCTACAGCGTACGATTACAACAGAAACTGTACAGGTCTATCTCGCCAATCTATCTAGAAAGGGACAGCTGCAAACTTCAAGGTTAAAAAGCACACTAATCATTAAACATATTTGAAAAAACTGTTAAAAATTCTGATCAATCTTCAGTTCCTTAGTAACATTCAGTGAAATTCTGCCATATGAACTATATATATGTATATATACTCTGACTAAATGTTTTTTTAACTAGATTGTACAAAGTGCTGAATCTCAGCTTTCTTTTTAGTTATTGTTGTTTGAATACATTTCAGAGCATTGATTAAAAATACATTTTCCCCTTAAGTATCTAGCAATGCTGTACTGAGCCTTAATTTAAAACTCATTCTCAAGATTCATATAATTCCAAGAAACAATTATTATTAAATTCCCAAGTACATACTCCATAGCACATTGGCAACAGATATCCAGAATGCACATAATATGTGAAGAAGGTGCATTATTGGAAAAGATATTCTTTTGTGTTGAGACAGTTATAGAATAACATGCCAAGGTGTTGAAAAGGGGCAAAGAAGAAGAGTGAAAGGTAGAGTGAGTGGAGGAAGAGAGACCTGAGGAGGAATCTGAGAGGAAAAGGGGTGGGAGTGATCCGTTGGCCGGAGTGAGGCACGCTACTGGGGATAGCTATTCTGTTGCCGGCGTTTGGCGGACCTCATCTTCTCGAAGCGGGACTCCATCTCCTCCAATACTTTGGGGGTGTACCTCACCACCAGTTTGACCGTGCCCTGCGCCGCCTTCAGGAGCTCCACAGCCTTCTCATGATGCTCGCCCTCCACGCTCTGCAAGAGAGACAGGCAAACGCCATTAAGGCCATACTTCGGCAGACACGGTCCCCTTAGTATTACAGTGAGCACGGTACCATGTTTGCATTGGTCAGCTCTCCAATCTGAACCTCGATATCTCCGCCATTTCAGCTAAATCTAGTCCCACCCCCCAATTCCCATAGAGATCCATTCAAATGCAGAGAAGTTATAGTATTGCTTGTAGGAGTACCAGAAAATAAGATATCAAGAGTCTTTTTATATTGTTGGGTCACAGACATCAGGAAGTCATGGCATGCAAAGGATATGCAACCAAATATAAAAAATGATTACTTTATTCTACATTATGTTAAACTGTCCAATATTTTTTGATGCCCGAAAATGGGGGGGGACTATGTACAAAACGTTATATCATTTCTAAACTGTCCATCTGATATGGATGAAAATTACACTGATAGGCTACGTTATTTCCTAAAGATGTTTTGGCAAACTAAACCAAACAGGACTCGAGTGCTGTCAGTTAGCTAGAGTGGAGCTCCTCCGGTATTCCCTGGGTTCATTCCAATCGCTTATTTTTACTCATTGCATCCTTTCCTCGTATCCTTTCCTCGCTCCATAGCTCTGCCCAATGGAGGACACAAGGAAAGGATGCAAGGATCAGATACTAGGATGGAGGAAACGAGGCAACGTGTATTAGGAAAATGGAATGTCCTTGCTCAATCAAGCGCCATATTATGCTCACGTGCTTAACTATAATGCTTTTTAGCTTATTTTTTCATGAATAAACGGTTATTTTGTTAGTAAATTGCATTTGTGTAGGGGTGTGCCTGCGACACGGCAGATGTGAAGAGTGGTGGATAATTTATACACGACACGGGTTCCGAGAAAAGGCTTCCACAAAGGCTACACTTGTGTTTCCTCACTGAAGCACCCTCCGGGAGCCTCCTCGTTCCCCACTCCTCGCTCCTCCGAGGAGCATTTAGCGGTTTGGAATGTCCTTAAAGATGGCGAACCTCGATCGATTTCCGGGTCAGACGAGGACCGAGGAGAAGAGGATGGATAAAATACGCGATTGGAATCCACCCCGATTCCCTGTACATCTTCCTCTGCCTTATTGAATCATCCGGTAAGGAACCATGTCAACGAACATTACATTATGATCCATGCCCATGAAAAGTAGACTAACATTAGCGAGCTGACCATAATTTAACAGTTTTCTCTTTGAGCATTCGATTACAGAAACAATGTCTTTTTTCTGGGCTCGTGCGTTAGCTGTTAGTAGCCACAGGTTTCTTGGCATAAAACAAATTGGTTTTTAAATATGTTTACTATGCAGTAGAATAGCTAACCTTGCATTCATTAATGGAAGGAGGTCAGATATCAGGGTGGTAAACACGTCATTTCCATGTTATTACTGACAACAGTGCGTTCGAGTAATGTCTGTAATATAATGTAATGCAGCCTTTCTCAACCGGGGTGCCGCGGCACCCTAGGGCGCCGTCTGGCTTCATCGGGGGTGCCGTCAAAAAGTTGTCAAAAAATGTTTGTTTTTAAAAAAAAAAATTTTTTTTATATATATAAATATTCTGACGTTGCTGACATAATAAAATGAATAAAAATTCCCCAAAACGATAATTAACTGATGCAACGTATCATGAAAATGCAGATCATTAGCCGCCTCATACATCATCAAAATTTGTCACATGCCCCTGTCCTCATGTCACAACATCAACGCGGGGTCAGCGTATGACTACGTAAATAGCCTACAGTTTTTTTTTCATTACCGTGAGAATGCATTGCGAGAGTGTTGCGTGAAGTTCCAATATTAGTATCCATCTTGGTCTTCTCGAAGCAAACTAGCATGGAACGGTTTTTGAAAATAAAGGCTCCAGAATCAGATAACTCTGAATCTGAGCCGGCATCAACTTCATCATCCAGTGGTAGCTCAACAACGAAGGTAGTTGAGGCCAGCAGCAAGACAAAGAAAAGACAGTACGATGACAACTAGTTGTCGTATGGTTTCATCTCTACCGGGGATGCATCATGCCCTCTCCCTCTCTGCCTGGTATGTGGTGGGAAATTGTCAAACGAAGCAATGGTGCCGAGCAAACTTAAGACACCTGACAACAAACCATCCGTCACTAGCCAGCAAGGATGCAGAGTATTTTATTCGTTTGAAACGTCAACACAGCCGACAAGAGCAAGTGATGATGAAGTGTGCGAAAGTGTCAGAGAAAGCACTGGAGGCTAGCTATCTAGTGGCCGAGATAGTAGCTAAGGCTAAGAAGCCACATACGATTGCCGAGACAGTCATATTGCCAGCATGCACAGCAATTGTCGAGAAAATGCTAGGCCCACAAGCAGCAAAAGAAATAAAAAAGGTTCCGCTGTCGGACGCTACAATTGGAAGGAGGATCGATGACGTCTGGAGATATTGAAGACGTGGTTTTGGAAAAAATCAGATCTAACAGTGGGAAGTTTTCCTTACAAGTTGATGAATCAACAGATATCAGCGGGCACGCTCAGCTCTTGGCTAACGTTCGATTTGTAGATGGGGACCATATCAGAGAGAATTTTTTCTTTTGCAAATCAATGCCTAACAAAACAACCGGAGATTTATCACGTGACAACTGAGTATATTGAGCAAGGGGGGTTATGTTGGAAGAACTGTATCAGTATATGCACTGATGGTGCGGCGGCCATGGTGGGCAGTGCCAAGGGGTTCATCAGTAGGGTCAGAAAGGAAAACCCGAACGTGCGACTGACTCACTGCTTCCTTCACAGAGAGGCACTAGTTGCAAAGATGCTGCCGAAAGAACTTTCAGATGTACTGGACAGAGCAGTGGACATTGTTAATTTCATCAAGACGCGGCCATTAAAGAGCCGTCTTTTTTCTATTCTGTGCGAGGAAATGGGAGCAGAACATCAGAGCTTGTTGCTACACACGGCCGTCCGCTGGCTTTCACGAGGGAAGGTTTTGGCCCGACTGTACGAGTTAAAAGAAGAACTCAGAACGTTCCTGATAGGAGAGAAGTCTGCATATGCGGAGTTGCTTGCAGATGAGCAATGGTGCGCAAAACTCGTGTACTTGGCCGACATTTTTAAGCATCTCAATGAACTGAACACTAAAATGCAAGGTAGGGGTGCTCCGATCGATCGGACGCCGATCAGTATCGGCCGATATTCGTTCTAAAAAGTGTGATCGGTGATCGGCTAAAAAAGGCCGATCAGGCCGATCGCATGTCAAAAACACGCGAGACAATTTTTATTTCACTACCGCGTGCTGCTAAAATGTCTTCGCCGGTCTTTCCTATTCATAATGACTCCAAGGAAAATTTTACCTTAATCTACCACATATCAGCGCACAGTAAATTGGAATGAGCATTTGTCATGCCCTAAGAGACTAGTATACGCCATAGCCTATATTATGTATGATAACATGAACATAAAATAGTTTTCCACCATCTGTAAAATGCTGCCAAATGTTCTATCTTCAATGAACATCGGTAGCCTACTTCAAAAATACATTTAGCTAACGATTGCACTACAGTATGAAATGCACTCAAAATGCGAAAATAACAATAGGGCTATCAAACATATTGGAAAGACAGTGCTCGAGTGGAAACACGAACGTAGGTATGTAGCCAGCGAGACCAACGGTATTTTAGACGCAAAAATACTTACATATCGCAAAAGGGGAAATCCCCTGCATAATGCGTATTGTATAGCGCTTGCGTAATACTAGACAGTTAAAACGAAAACTGCCGTTACACTGGGCTGTAGTAAATTGCTCAAAGCACCCAAAAAGACTTGGCATATACCGTTGCGAAGGTTATAATGTACTCTATTGGATAAAAAAGCCGACAATTAAACCAGAATGAACTGTAATGCATGAGACAGCCTTACATGGCATGGTGGTATTACGCCGCATCGTTTCTGATAGTGTAATAGCGGTATAAAGTGTTGTATATTTCTCAACCCGATTGTACCAGACAATAAATGACAACTGGATTTTGAAAGGAACATCTCGATGTGTAAAACCAATGGTAGGATTGTATATTTATTTCATATTTAGTAGCATATATAGCTAGTAGAATACAGAGTAGAATGAGATAGTACTTTCACAGTTTATTTTGCATTTGAGTGAGCAGGGTTTTTCACGGCTTTTCTGGCATACGATCAGGCTATTGTTGGGTTTATCTCGTTGCTATGACGTTATTCTAATTTTATATGATGAATAAAAATATTTATGAACTCAAACATAGACGGTATTGTCCACTATGTCACGCATAGGTAGGTATAGACTAGGTGGGGGGTTGCTTGATAAATGGACTTGCCACAGGGAAATAGTGGCACTTAGAAACTACGTATTCGGCAGAAATCGTCACGAACCGTCTACCAATAAATTTAAAACACAGAGTTTGTGATTTCCAATAATAGTTCGGCTGCAGTAGCAACGAATGTCTCAGTTGAGCAAAAAAGGTCCCGCAGGCGGGACTTATGCGCAAAGGTGAGAGTGTCTCTAGACTAGAGTGTGTGGAATGTTGCCTGACAATAAATGAACAGTTGTCAATTCATTATACTTTGTCATCTCTTAATTTTAATACTTAATATACAATGTTGTTAAGAATAATGTTACATGATAAATAGAAATAATAATAATGAATTTTATTTGTATATCACACTTTCATATACACAGAAGTTGTAAAAAGGATGCATCATAAAATAGGGATACAATATTTAGAGACAATTAAGATTGAAAATATTGAGGCGCCAATTATTTTTTTTTTTCCAAGATCGGTATCGGCCGTGATCGGTATCGGCCGATCATCATTTCGGTGATCGGTGATCGGCCCCAAAAATGCTGATCGGAGCACCCCTAATGCAAGGCAAAGAAGAAAATCTCCTCAGCTCATCCGACAAACTGCGTGGCTTCAGATCTAAGCTCACACTCTGGCGCTCCTTTGTGGAACAGGACAAGCTTGACAAACTCTCGATGAGAGATTTAGTCACTATTTTCCATCTGAGAGTAGAGTAACTTGGCTTTTTTTTACGTCGTAGACGTTTTTGATCTGATATCACTGATATTATTTTTTATAGCTAACTAATGATGAATAATGCACGAAGATAAACACAGACATGCATTCCAAAGAAATGTATGCAGACATTCGCTTAACCATAACGCCCTCTATTGACAAGAATGAGAACAGTTATCCTATTACAGACAGCAGACAATTACATTAAAAGAGTTTGTAGATGAGCAGTATTTAATGTGTAATGAAATACAATGAACAGCACCACCTGAGCTATGGATCATGAAGAAGCATGTAAATTAATGAACCAAGTCTACATGCACAATGGGAGACATACATGCACAATGGGCTAGACGCAAACACATTCTAGCTGAAAGACATACAGCCTAAATAGCTAGTACAGCCTAAATAGTTTGCATCAGTAAAATATGGAAATACAGTCTTAAAATAGGGCTATTAGTATTCTATGAAATACATTTAACGTTAGGCTATTCAACACTGGATTGCCGGATGCGTAACTCCAACCTTCCATGTGTGGGCTACGAGCTAGCGAACGAGCTAGTGAGTTTCTGCACAGCAGAGTTTTTTTCCGGTAGTGTAGAACGTTACCTGCAGGAAATGTTTTGGTACCGGACAGCTAGGTTTAGTTTAGTTTTCTGTAGTGCAATGAATGTAGGCTATAATGCATGTTGATTCACTTCGTGGTAGCCTAGCTTGTTTCTGCTTCCTGACGAGAAGCTATGACCAGAAAGTAATTTGTCTGGTCATAGACGAGAAGCAGGAAGTAACGTTGGCGAATAAGCTTAATTGGACAACGCATATTTCCCAGGAATCTTAGCCAGAAAGAAAACAGTAGATACTACTAAGAAAGTACATACCAGAGATTATTCTTCTTCTTCTTATTATTATTATTATTATTATTATTATTATTATTATAATAATAATTAAAAGTGTTTGCAGTAAGCTACATCATCAGCAGAGTACCGTAGACTAGAGCCACATTCGGAGGCTATCTATTTATTTATAAGTGACTAACCATGAATCAGATATGTTTGGGGAATTGGCGGTTTATAAATCCGATCGCTTAAAGGCTCGCAGCTTAAAGGGATAGTTCGGAATTTTGGACATAATGTCTCAATTACGACTTACCCATGATGTAGTTGATTGATGGAAACCATTTTCAGATAATTCCATGCTGTCCCTTCTTTTGGACATACACACATTGCTAATGCTAGCGCAACTCGTAGGAAACTAGCAGCATCCTCTACCAAACGCACTTAAACACTCCAAGGTGCACCCAAAGCAAATAAAATACAACGACAGTCTATCGGGGTTATATTCAGTGATTATACCATCATTTTTCAAGTCAAACTATCGTTGAATCCTTTACTTTGTGCTCACCTAAATTCTCTGTGGAAGTACGGCGTTAGTTTAGTAGGTAACGTAAAGTAGCCTATAGCTCTGCCGACCAAAAACAATATCGCGTGTGTGAAAGAATCAGACTCGTAGTATTGTTAGCTAACGTTCAGGTAAGATGGTATTTCGGTGTGTATTTCAAGGTTGTTCAAATCATGCAAAAAAAATGGGCACCACAAGGTTTTCACCGATTTCCAGTGGAAGATCAACAAAGAAAACAGCTGTGGCTTCTTGCTGCTCGCATGGATATCACCAATTGAGACACTAAAAAAGTTTGTAGTGACCATTTCACGGAGGATGACACTGTGAAAATCAAAAAAGGACAGGCGGGACACCCTCTACTGAAGGAGACTGCTGTGCCATCACCTGTTTTTCGTCATGCACCGAAAACAACTGACGAGCAGGAAACTAATAAATGATTGCATGCATGATCTATCTATTCAGCTAGCTAGCTAGCTAGTTGCCACGATTGGGAAGTGGTCAAACTTTTCCTGCAAATTGGTAGCCAGTGTGCTTGCTTGTATATGCTGTGTTATTCTGTAGCATGTTTGTGTTTAGCTGACTTGTTGTCTACCAAATATGTAACTTTACGGCAAAACGGATTGTGTCGGCAACTGTGGAGTACAGCAGATAGCCTACAGGCAGATACCCTGGCTAATCTACAGCTAGCTCCACCGCCGTACTGCCACTGAGAATTCAGGTGAGCACAAAGTAAAGGATTCAATGATAGTTTGACTTGAAAAATGATGGTATAATCACTGAAAATAACCCCGATAGACTGTCGTCGTATTTTATTTACATTGGGTGCACTGTGGAGTGTTTAAGTGCGTTTGGTAGTGGATGCTACTAGTTTCCTACAAGTTGCGCTAGCATTAGCAATGTGTGTATGTCCAAAAGAAGGGACAGCATGGAATTATCTGAAAATGGTTTCCATCAATCAACTACATCATGGGTAAGTCGTAATTGAGACATTATTTCCAAAATTCCGAACTATCCCTTTAAAAGAGGCTATTCGCAATTCTTAATGTAGGCTATTATCGTAAATTCTTAATTTTCCTAGTAGTTAATTTTATGGTGACCTTGTGTTATGTGTGAAAAGGATAAAGTGAACAGAGCTGAAGTGAAGGAATTAATGAATAAAGAAATGTTGGCCGAGGCAAGGGGTTTCCACAGTCAGTCAGTCATGACTGCAAGAGCAGAGCGTAACACCCTCCCCAAACCAGACAAAAGCGAGCGTCCGGTTTGGGGAGGGTGCGATAAAGTACAAGTGAAATACAAGTGAAACAGTTACATTGAACAGTTAATATTGTAAACCTCTTTTGCCTTTGCAATAAAAATACGTTAATGTGTCAATGTGAAAATAATAACAGTCTAAGAAATGAAAAGTACTTAACAGTTGCACATTGTTTTTGTGGAAAATACACGTGCCCTGCTGGGCACGAACCCACAATCCACTGTGTGAGAGACTGCAGTTTTAACCACTAAGCCACAGTAGCTTCTTGGAAAGCATGAAGCCATTAGCTATATTAACATTAAAAAACATTACTATGAAGCGTTTTTATTGGACGATAAGCTTGATGAGCAGGTATACGGACCATACCCTCAAATAATAATTCTCCCCATTGGATAACATCGCGACGGAGGCAGGCAGTTTGGCAGGAAAATGGGAAGAAGAAGAAGAAGAAGAAGCGGAAGAGGAAGGAGAAAAACGGCAAAATAACCCAAGTTTGGGGCTTTATTGTGTGGATGTGTGAAGTTGTATCTGAATGCTGTGTGGTTACATGAGGTCAGAACATACAGAAGTTAATGTTTTTAAGGGCTCAGAGTCTATAGTCATTGTGGTTACTTCTGTAGGAAACCCTGAAAAGTGCCAAATTCTCGGTGCTGTATAGGTATGGGGCATGCCCCATCAAGCTGTAACTTGGCAGATGGCATACCTGCCATCCCAATTAAGGCAGTTCAGCGCACGTGCACTCCGTGTGTACTCACCACTCCGTTGACCGATAGAAGCTGGTCCCCCCTCTTCAGGCTGCCGTGCCGATCCGCGATTCCGCCAGGGATTATGCGGGAAATGTAGATGGGGGAGTTTTGCTCCTTTCCGCCCATGATGTTGAAGCCCAGGCCCTCCTCAGTCTTGGGAAGTTCCACGACCCGGGGGTGGGAGTGCCCTTCGCTTGCTGCGAACGCTGCCACTGTGGCCTAGAGAGGGATTACATTTAAGCATATCATTCTGATGGGCGCTTCAAATAAAAGTAGCTGCACAATTCCGTTTCAAATATCAAACATTATTGCATAATGACAGCTAACAGAATAAAAGTAGCAAAGGCCGTCTACAGTCCCTTAATAGAATCTGCAGTCTTCAAGTGTCTTTAAGGGCGGAAACATACAGCAAGCGAAGCGCATAACCTACACATTATAACCTACCAGAAAGAACATACCAGCCGAGCGCGCTGCGAAGCGCCATTTCCGCGCGCGCTTCACTTGCGATACTTTCGGCGTCGGGTCTATTTTTCTCGTCGCGCCTAGCACGCCAGAGGAAAAGAGTTCTGGTTTGCTTTGTTTCTTTGTAGGCTATTTCAATTTACAGGATTGGATTCAGACCTACACTGTGTGTTATGTTTTCATATGTATGTGGGTGTATATAGCCTATATATGCACCTATTTATTTTCATTATTATTATTGTTGTTTTCTCTTCCTGTATAATTGTTCACCTACCTGAAATAAAATTTTAAAAAATTGATTGATTGGTTATATGTTTATCAAGTATTTACAATCAAGTGTCAAATTTGCCGAAAAAAACGTAGCCTAAACAGCTGCACGTGACACGAGACTTGATGCGGACATAAATAGTGAAGAAAGAAGACAGAAGATGGACGATTGTAGATGGATCTATTAAGTGGAGGAATACATGGAGCTGTGGGCTATGACGCATGGGATTATTTCTACAGGGACAATATAAGAAAAGAAAGAACTTGGAATGCAATTGCCTCGGCTGTTGGAGCAGATGGGAAGTATTGTTTTTTATTGTGATAATGTTTACTTCACTAAAAACCTGTACAAAAAGAATTAATTTCCGAAATTGGAATGCGACACTACTGAAAATGAGGATGTTTCTATGCGTGACTATGTATAAACGGATCCCGGTGTTACGATAGTTGAAAGTTGAAAGAGTTCTCAGGGCTACAGCCATCATCATTAGGTGTGGCTATACATGTGTTAATTGCTGCTATATTGTTATCAAAATCTATTTTTAAACCCATGATTTAATTTCTCTAAAAATTAGACCCCCTGTTACACCCAGACTATCACCAGTGGTTTAGAGAAAAATGCTTCTGAAGTTTGGCAGACTGTTTTGTGTAAGCTACATTAATGACTTATGTTCGTTTTATGTCTGTGATTTAAAACCTTCCATGGTGTGTTTGACAAGTGTGCTATAGCTATTGTTCTTTTTTTTTTTTGTACGTGAAAAATTACGATATTATGTACAGTTGAATTGTGCATGACAAGTAATTTTTCTAACAATTGTTTCCAGACAGATTATTTCACTTTTAATTCACTATAGCACAATTCCAGTGGGTCAGAAGTTTACATACACTAAGTTGATTGTGCCTTTCAATATTTTATATTTGGTCGCATATCCTTTGCATGCCATGACTTCCTAATGTCTGTGACCCAACAACATCAAAAGACTCAATATCTTATTTTATGGTACTCTTACAAGCGATACTATAACGTCTCTGCATTCGAATGGATCTCTATGGGAATTGGGGGGTGGGACTAGATTTAGCTGTAAATTACACTGGAACAGTATGGAAACACATGGTTGGCTAAATGGCTCTAAGGCATCAAGGGTCTGACATATCAAACAAGCCTTAAATCATCGCTCTGCTGCCAGATATGCAGTAGATATAGATGGATCACTTTAAGGGTTGTTTCTCCTGAAAAATTGTCCTATTGAACTCTATGGAAAAATAAGTCAGGAGAAGAAACCCTTCAAGTTATCCATCTCTACTGTATTTTGTGATGTGTTGGGTCACAGACATCAGGAAGACATCAGGAAGTCATGGCATGCAAAGGATATGTGACCAAACATTAAAAATGTAAAGGCAGTCAACTTAGTGCATGTAAACTTCTGACCCACTGGAATTTTGATATAGTGAATTAAAAGTGAAATAATCTGTCTGTAAACAATTGCTGGAAAAATTACTTGTGTCATGCACAAAGTAGATGTCCTAAGTGACATGCCAACACTATAGTTTGCTAACATGAAATGGATTGGTTAAAAATGAGTTTTAATGACTTCAACCTAAGTGTATGTAAACTTCCGACTTCAACTGTAATTCATTTTGTTCCGAAAAAATGTCTGTATAAATCTGTATCTGAGAAGCGCAAACGCGAGTGGCACGCACTTCCGGTATGTTCTCAATGCCGCGAGCATTTGCTTCTGGTGCGCGTGATTCCGTAAGATGCTGCTGGTGTGTTTCGGGCGTAACCCCTTCGTGCAGATGCTTAGCAAAAACGCCAGTGCCAAGATTTTGCTCAACTCAGACATTCATTGTTCCTGCAACCAAACTATAAGTGGAAACAACAAACTCCGTGTTTTAGCGTTATTAGTACAAGATTTGTGACAACTCTGCCGAATACGTTTCTAAGTGTCTCTAAGTGTCACTATTCTCCCATAGCAAGTCCATTTAACAAACAACCACCCACCCAGTCTCGCCTGCAACTATACCTACCCATGCGTGACATAGTGGACAATAGCGTCTGTGTGTGAGTTCATCATTTCTTCATCATATAAAATTAGTATTCCGTCATAGCAACAAGATAAACCCAAAAATAGCCTGATCATATGCCAAAAAAGCAGTGAAAAGCCCTACTCACTCAAATGCAAAACTAAACGTGAAATTCTTGTGTACCTATACCATGTCAATCTACTATCAATATCTGCTACTAAATATGAAATAAATATCCAATCCTACCATTGGTTTTATGCATTAATATGTCGCTTTCAAAATTCAGTGGTTATTTATTGTCTGGGACAATCCGTGTGGGAAATAAACACTTTATAACTTTATTTTTATAGATTTATGATTATTGAGCAAATTATTTTTGCAAATTTTATTGCACAAAGTGGTTTAGTGTTACGTCCATTACTGTACACCTGGTTATTGCAACGCAGCTGGAATTTGGGGACGCAACAGAGGAAAATAAATGAAAGTGCCTCTAAGTCCTCAATTGTTTGATCAATCAAATTGAAACTTTGCATGCTATATCTCTATTTAAAACTCCCATTGGATGTACAATGATAGTCACAACTCAAAATATGCGCCCGCCATCAGCCATTTAGTTGTCAGTGGGCATGCACACGGAGCTAGAGCTTTAACCGGTACCGTGGAACACAGAGAAGCCGCTAGTTAGTGACCTAGGCATAGAGTAGGGGAAAAGTAGGTTGTTAATATAAGGAGGAGCCAGCCCATGAAGTGCTTTAAAAACTAAAACTAAAACCTTAAAATGGATTCCAAAATGGACTGGAAGCCAATGCAAAGACGCTAAGATAGGGTTCATGTGATCCCTCTTCTTAGTACCAGTAAGTAATCTGGCTGCGGTATTCTGTACTAGCTGTAAGCGGGACAAGGATCACGGATTGATACTGGCATATTGAGAATTGCAATAATCTAGGCGGAAAGAGATGTGTGGATTTTTTCTGGGTCATGAAAGAAGAGAAATTGATTTTTTCGCTGGAGCTCCCTTTGACAACAGAGTTTATTTGCTTATCAAAATCTGAGGTCAGAATCAAAGATAATACCCAGATTTCTGGCATGTGGTTTAAGTACTGCAGATAATTGACCTACATTTACTGTAGACTGTTAATGGATTTAAGAGGGCCAAATAAATGACATCAGATTTCAAGTCATTTAGTTGGAGGAAATTGTTTGCCATCCAAATCTTAATCTCCATAAAACAGTCATTTAGGTGCATCACCTGCATAGCAATGAAATTAGATGTATTAGTGAATGATGCGTCCCAGTGGGAGTATATCTATTGAGAAGAGGATAAGCCCTAAAATAAACCCTTGAGGGACCCCACAGGTGATAGAGGCGGGGGAAGAGTGCTGATTGCCAATGTTCACTGAAAAGGCCCTTTGCCTGAGGTAGGAAATAAACCAACTTAGTGGTGTACCCTGAACACCAATCCTAGGCTCGAGACATTCAATGACTATGTTGTGGTCAACTGTGTCGAAAGCGCCACTAAGATAATTAATCGGATTAAAATGGCACAATCACCAGCATCAACAGCAAGTAGAAGGTCATTTATCATCTTCAGGAGGGCAGACTGTGCTATGGAAAGCTCTGAAACGTTTTGAGGATTTCTTATTACGCAGAAAAGAAAACACTTGGGAGAGGACGGCTTTTTCCAGGATTTTGGAGAAAAAAGAAATAAGACGAAATTACTAAGGGCCAGATTCAGAGATGGTCAACTTAAGTCATGCGCTTAAGTGCCTCTCCGGCGCGAATTTAACCAAGACTGAGATACGCCATATTCTAACCTACGCTACATGGGGGCGTTTCTCAAAATGTGGGTGGCACAGGGCATGATATTCTAATAACCCGTTTCTTGTTCCTGCCCCCTGGGTTGCCAGCTTTCTACTAAAAAAATGTGTGTGGGGGTATACATTTTCACTGGGTCAGTGACAGTGCCTTTAATAACCGCATTTGCCTTTTGGAAAATCCTGCCTTTGCGCATCAGAGTCATAGGATGGGATATACCCATCACACATCATTTTGGAGAAGCTGTGCTGACAAGTTGGCTACAAAATAGTCTCTCTGTCAAAGCGAATATGATCCAGACACTGTCTATCAATGAATCCATCTAATATTAGTCTGGTAAGTAGTCTTTCATAATTGCAACTCATTCTAATATCTATTTTTGCTAGATATAAACCACCTTTTTTTGCTGTGTGGTAAAAAATTCTGAATACGCATATCTTGCAGACACGCCTCATTTTCATCAAATCTCCACCCCACACGCGTATATACTGGAGAGATGCTTAAAACAGCGGATAATGTCTGAATAATGTCAAATGTCTGAATCACAAATAGCTTAAGCTACACGGAATTTCGGGAGTAAGTCCCATTTGCGCGTGCTTATTTAAACTCTGAATCTGGCCATAAGTGTTCTGGAGTCAAGGCTAGGTTTTTTTTAGAAGGGACTGAACCAATGCATGTTTAAAGCAGGGAGGAACAGCACCAGTGCCTAAACAGGGATACATCCTGTTTTAAACCATGGCAGTGAGAAATTCAACCGGCTCAGTACCCTAAATGCATGGCTGAAAAAATGGCACAGTTGTTCATCGTTATTAATTTCATACAAACATGACCAGACTTTTGCCATTTAACTACCTAACTAGATAGCTAGAGGTAACGTTACTTACAGGTCCATCAGAAAACATAGCAACTCCCCGTCACTTTTCAATCCCTTGCAAAACTTCAACTGTCGCCATCGAGGAACAGCAAATCATAGGTTGACTGAGTTTCTTGAACGCGCCCTGACGACTTCTTGTTTGGCTTCGCTGGAGGCTAATTGTGTTCTTCACCACTGCAATTGCAGTAGCCAGCTGGCTACAGAAGCTCAGCTGAAACCTGATTCCACCCCACAAGCTCCTGTAGCTACACTCACCCCTCCCCAAACGGAAAATAGTGCCACGCCAAGAAATGTCCCAAACAAATCTTAGAATAATAGAATTAGGCAGAAGAGCAAGGTTTTGGCAATGTGATGATGAAATCAGAGGAAGGAGGAAGAGAAGGAGAATTGTGGTTATTTCTGTAAGAGAACCTGAAAAATAACTGTTGTATAGGCATGGAGCATGCCCAGTGTATGGGGCATTGTCATCATGTAAAAGACAGAGATAATTTTGATATGTTTGACACATTGGCTTATTTTGTGTCTTATCTGTGTCTTATTCCTTGCCTAATTGTTTAATATACACTTCTTGAGTTCTCATGCATGAAAACAACTAAGCTATGACACTTTTCATCCCTGTTTTATAAGCTGACATATGTTCTTGCTATAACAGATATGGTGACTGTACATCAAGCTTGTTTAATGGTCGTTTTTATTGTACTACACTGTATTTAATTTTATGCTATGCGCTGAAATCTCTTGGATAGGTATCCTTGGACAGATTTTGATCTCAGTGGGACTCACATGGATAAAGAATACATCAACTGAACAATGGAATACTTTTTACCATGCTTTAAAAACAGCAGTTTGCGTGGTATAAAGCTGGCAGAGCCACAGTAGTGCCACAGTGTCATATGGAGCAGCCAGCACGGAATCTCTATGCCCTATTATGTTCCCTCAAAAAGCTGCATGCTTTTAGCTGACACTGCAGGGCCAGCCCACTGGGGCCAGGCAGACGAGTCCATCAGTCTTCCCTCCCTGAACATCTCCTCTCCATCACTCTGACGTGCCTGTGGGGGGTCACAGAAATGCTTTCCACAAGGCCTTGGGCGAAACTGCAGGAAAAGGCCTATGGCTCACAAAGGTGGAATGTGCCGTCATCCCAACGTGAGCACACAGCCTGCCATCCGCCCACCAAAAGCCAAGCCATGGGTAACAGATGCTCTCAATATTGAAACAGATGGAAGACAGAGTTTCCAACAGCCGTGAAGGTGCACAAAGAAAATATGAGATGCATGAAACAAGAGATGGCAAAAAGGTTCAACATTACTGAACACTCAAAATCTGTGAGAAATACCTTATTTTCTTACACATACAGGTGAAAAGAGAAAAATGCATTATGGAACTTAAGTTCTTCAGGGGGGAAAAAACATTATTTGTGCATTTAGGTTTGATACATTATAATTTACAGAGTAAATGCTACCATTCCATTTTAGTGGAAGCTTTGTACAGATTGGCTGGATTGCTGGCTAGCCACTTTCCTGTTTGTATTCAGTTCATTTGTATTATTATACTTGAGTATGTTTGCCGGTTCCCATTCAGTGTTGTGTATATTTTCATAAGGTTGAGACTGTATAGGGTATGGTGTTCTGTGGACTTTCACTTTAAGGGTCGTTTCTCCTGACAAATTTTCCTATTGAACTCTATGCTAATTGAAAATAGATTCACCTGAATTAACATATAGCGTGTCTTGCATTCCTACTTCAGAGTGCAATCAGATCAGCGTTGTCAATAATCTACCGTCGGATAGGCTAAGTGTCGTCTTTTCATTCGGTTTCAGCTGTGCGTTAGTTAATTGAACTGTTTGTAGCGTAGTCACTGTGTAGTTGAAGTAAATTGCAGCATTAGCGGTCAGTTGTTAACTTGCTTTGTGTTTTTAGGCCAGCTGCTAGTCTTTTGTGTTGCTAATTGAAAATAGATTCACCTGAGTGAACTAGCCCTGCAAGCAGCTGAGTGCAATTGGGAAATTAGCAAATAGTCTATAAGTTAAAGCAGAGGCTGCCGTAAATACCGTAAATACAGCAGCCTCATTGTCAATTTGTCTGAACTATCTGTTTGTAATGATCTTTCCCCACCTAACCTGTCTTATCACCCCCTACCATGTGTCTAACCCCCATTCCTCTGTGCTCCATGCCTCGCTCCAGGAGGCCCAACCACCGCAGACGCTGTCCGGCTAACCTGGTCTGCCCACCGCTGTCCTCTCATAAGGAACTCTCAGTGGTGGGTGGACTATGGAACTGCCGGTCAGCCGTCCAGAAAGCTGACTTCATCACTGCCTATGCCAAGGTGAAGTCCCTCCACTTCCTGGCTCTCACTGAGACCTGGATCACTCCCGATAACACAGCCACTCCAGCTGCTCGGTCTGCTGGCTACTCCTTCTCCCACACCCCCAGGGCCTCTGGCAGAGGCGGGGGTACTGGTTTGCTCATTTCCACGTCCTGGAAATTCTCTATTCCCACTGTACACTGCCTGAATATGAATATCTCCTCCTTTGAGTTTCATGCAGTCACTGTAACTCACCCATCTGCACTTAACATTGTTGTTCTCTATCGCCCTCCAGGTCCGCTCGGCACTTTCCTGGATGAATTGGACACTCTCCTGAGCTCCTTCCCTGAGGATGGTACCCCTGTAATCCTACTGGGAGACTTCAACCTCCAACCACAGTTCCCAGCTATCCAGTGTCGCCTCACTCCTCCAGTCCTTCGCCCTCACTCAGTCCCCATCGCCTGCCACCCACAAGGGTGGTAACCAACTGGACCTTGTACTCACCAGGAGTTGCGCCACATCTGAACTCACGGTGACCCCCCTCCATGTATCGGACCATTTCTTTATCTCATTTTCTCTCTCCTGCCCACTCTCCCTCAATTCCGCTAACAACCCACCCACTGTTATGTTCAGGAGAAATCTCCGCACCCTCTCACACTCCTCTCTCACTACTTCTGCTCTCTCTGCACTTCCTCCTCCTGCTACCTATGCTAAAATGCCTATTGATGTTGCCACCTCTGTGTTTAACTCATGCCTCTCTCAGTCTCTCAACTCACTATGTCCTCTTGTCTCCAAACCAGCTCGACCATCACCCCCCTCCCTGTGGCTAACGGATTCTCTCAGATCCAGCAGAACCATGCTGCGAGCCGCTGAGAGAAAGTGGAGGAAATCCAGATCCCCAGATGACCTGGCCTCCTACCACACTCTGCTGGCAGCCTTCACAGCTGCAACCACATCAGCTAAAACTTCATTTTTCCAGTCTAAAATTGATGCATGTGTATCTAACCCACGTAAACTCTTTTCCACGTTCTCCTCCCTGCTCATCCCCCCTCCACCCCCTTCACCCTCCTCCCTCTCTGCAGATAACTTCCTGACCCACTTTGAGGGGAAGGTGGCCACGATCCGGAACTCCTTCACGCATCCGGTGACACCCCACATCCCCCATACTGAACCCATCGCTACACTGTCGTCCTTCAAGATTCTGGAGGACTCAGATGTGCTCCAGCTGGTGACGCGCCATTGCGCAACCACCTGTCCACTAGACCCCATACCTTCAGCAGTCCTCCAGTCTATATCCGCTGAGCTCCTTCCATATCTGTCCTCCATTATCAACACTTCCCTAATCTGTGGCCATGTTCCTGCTGCCTTTAAAACTGCCCGTGTAACCCCACTCCTTAAAAAACCTAGCTTGGATCCAGCTGATGTCAGGAACTACCGTCCTGTATCTCTCTTGCCCTTCCTGTCCAAAACAATTGAACGTGCTGTCCTTAACCAACTGTCTGTTTTTCTCCACCAGAACAACCTGCTTGACTCGCATCAGTCCGGCTTCAGAACCGGCCATTCCACCGAAACTGCTCTCCTGGCCGTGACGGAGGCACTCGCCACTGCTAGAGCCTCCTCTCTCTCCTCTGTTGATTCTCCTTGACCTGTCTGCGGCATTCGACACGGTCAACCACAAACTCCTGATCTCCACACTCGCTGAGATGGGCATTTCTGGGACTGCCCTCTCTTGGTTTGTATCGTATCTCACTGATAGATCCTACCAAGTCTCCTGGAAGGGTTCCGTCTCTGCTCCCCATCCCCTGTCTACAGGAGTCCCGCAGGGATCTGTACTAGGTCCTCTGCTGTTCTCTATGTATACTAAGTCTCTTGGTTCAGTAATTAATTCACATGGCTTCTCATAACATAGCTATGCTGATGATACTCAACTCTTCCTCTCTTTCCCTCCCTCTACCCCACAGGTTAAGGAGAGGATATCTGCTTGTCTGACTGACATCTCTGAGTGGATGGCTACCCATCACCTGAAGCTCAACCTTGACAAGACAGAGCTCCTCTTCATGTCGTACAAGACCTCCCCACTACATGACCTCTCCATCACCGTTGACGGGACCGTGGTGGCTGCCTCCCGCTCTGCAAGGAACCTGGGGGTGGTCCTGGACGACCGGCTGGACTTCAAAGAGCACTTCAGGGCAACGGCACAGTCCTGCAGGTTCCTCCTATACAACATCAGGAGGATTTGACCGTACCTGACCACCTACTCCACCCAGCTTCTTGTCCAGACCATGGTCACCTCATGCCTGGACTACTGCAACTCCCTGCTCGCAAGCCTACCAGCCTGCGCCATTCTGCCTCTTCAACTGATCCAGAACGCAGTTGCCCGTCTTGTGTTCAACCTCCCGAAATTTTTGCATGTCACCCCCCTGCTGAGGTCACTCCACTAGCTGCCAGGATCAGGTTCAAACTTCTGACCCTGGCCTACACTGCACCCAATAGGACAGGCCTCTCCTACCTGCAGGACTTAATCCAGCACTATGTTCCTGCTTGACCACTTCGCTCTTCTACAACAGGGCGACTCGCACTTCCCCCCCTACGTGTCAGCGGCTCTCGCTCGTCCCGACTGCGGAGCTTTTCCACCCTAGCTCCTCAGTGGTGGAACGAACTCCCCATTCCCCTACGTTCTACTCCAACACTGCCTGCGTTCCGTCGTGGCCTGAAGACTCTTCAGACTCTTTAATTCCGGAAATACGGCCATTAATTTAGGAAAACACAGCCCTTCATTTATCATATTAGCTAGCCTAACCAGAAGTCAACACTAATTCATTTCTCATCCCTCTAACGTTAACCTTTAACATTTAACCTAAGTAAACGAGTGGTGTAATGTTAGCCTACATGTGGTAACTACCGCAATTCCAACTGAAATGGAAATGTTTGCTCCCGGGCAGTTTCATGACGAAGCAGTCCTAATCGGCAGCGCGTTCAATGCAGGATTGCCTATTCGGGCTCAAAACAGAAGCCTTCCACCTACGACAAAATCTAGTAATAGGCTATATTAAAAACAAAAACGAAATGCCATAAAGCTGATGTGTGTCTTAGCTACTGCATGGCAAACAGATTCAAGAACCCGGATTTGCACCTCTGTTTAATGTCAAGAAACCTGTGGCTAACAACAGCTAATGGCACTAACTTAGCCCAGAAAATGACACGGTTAACTTTGTTTCTGTAATCGTATGTTCAAAGTGAAACCGTTCAATTATGGTCAGCTCACTAATGACTATGTTAGTCTACTTTTCATGGTCATGGATCATAATGTATTCGGCATGGTTTCTTACCTGGTGATTCAATAAGGCAGAGGAAGAACGGAGTATCATTTGTCCCCTCTGTAACCGACAGCACTCGAGACCTGTTTGGTTTAGTTTGCCAAAACTTGTTTAGGAAACAATGTATCAATATAATCTTCTGACATTATAATAAAATAGCAATGATAGCTAGCTTGATCTACGATGTGTCCCTACCACAGAACAGTGACAGATGCAGCATTGTTTCCTCCCTCGCTGGCTCCGCCTACTTGCCTATGTAATTTATACGCCCACTTGACGCCACTGTAGTCTTTCAGAAATGAGGAAGGGGTAGAGGTGTACATCATTTTGACGTATACTTCTACCAAATTTGTAACTTTAGCTGCCAATATTTCAGTTCACATATGGTTTTGGCCAGTGACAAAGAGACTTAACTAGTTGCGCCTTGATCCATTAAATAAGGATGGTTAATGTTGTTTTTCGGTGGAACTACCCTTTAATGTTTTACATTATCAACTTTATTGATTTTTGTAAATATAGGCTAATTCCGAATTTGATGCCTGCAACACATTCCAAAAAGGTTGGGACAGGGGCAACATAAGACTGGGAAGGTTGTGGAATCAACCATAATTGCCTGTTAGTCATATTTTTATGAAATGCTAATAAATCATAAATTACATGTTGCTGTAAATATATATATATATATCTTACACTGTAGAAACACTTCCGTAGCCTACTTGCATTGCGGCAGGCTGTAACAATACAATGGGTCACACTTTAAAGGTGTATATGAAGGCTTATGAAGGCTTTATATAGCATATATAAAGCCTTCATAAACTAGACATAATGGCTTCATAAATCATACATAAGCAAATGTCATGCTTCATAAAGGGTGACATAATACATTGTTATGCAACATGTTATGCCAAATGTGACATAACCAACAATAGTCTCCTGGCTAATGTCTAAACATTATACTGGGTGACATAAAACGGAGGCTAGGCTAACTGTGACACATCTGGCATATCATGTTGCATAAGAAGGTGTTATGTCACCCTTTATGAAGCATGACATGATTTATGAAACCATTATTCATGTTTATGAAGGCTCTATGTAGCATATATCAAGCCTTCATATGGAGACTTTGTTTAAAGTGTGACCATACAATGAATAGAGAAGGTGAGGGTAAGGGCATAATAATAATAATATGCAATTTACAAAAATAACAATTAATAACAAAAAATACGCCCGGACACACAGGTTTAAACATCCCGCACTGAACAGCAGAGCTCATAAATATGGCACTAGCCCGACACTGCATGTAGGTTGTCCTACCTTTATTTTGTTGTAAATTTGTTAAGACAATTCACAAAATGGCATAACTTTAGGCTGAATTCTACTAACCGGAGCATTCCAGCACCACTGATTCCCCGAGGGTGTCGGATAGTAGAGGTTATACTGTATTCCAACAAAAACGGAGGGGTGGGGCGAGGGGGGGGGGGGGGGGGGGGGGGGGGGCAGGACAATAGTAATGCCTATTACAATGTTTCACATGACAGTATCGTGAAATTATTTTTAATAGACATCGCCCAGCCCTGACTTTCACTTGTAATTTTTGAGGTAACACGTGTTTCTGATGCCGTATTCCAGTAGACCGACTGTTGCCATAGTACCGTCTTCGGCATGCCCTTTCATTTTGAGAAGATTCATCAAACTGGAAAGCTTTGGCCTCAATGGGACAGAGACAGTAGCTTTAATGCTAAGAACCCAGAGTGGGGTATCTGGTGAGTAATGTGTGGAAACACTGGTGATGAGCTTTGCATTGAGTGATCTTTAACTTTGCCTTCTCCCTTCCCAAATATTAGGTTAGAATGGCATGCATGCTACAAAAGAAAACGTGGCAAAGAAAAGAAACAGCAAAATTAAAAGTAAAAAAATAAATAAATAAAACATTTACCTTAGCAGTAGCATTCGCTCTGACCTCTGGGCTGCTATTAATGTCCACTGTCTCATACACATGTTCGTAAACCTGGAACAATAACAACTGATTATTGCAGCAGCAAAATCCCATGAATTTGTAATAACATAATGAGAATTAGAATCGGAGAAACAAATTGCAACATTTACTTGCAGAATTCAACTATTATTAAACACGGAAGAGTTTAAACATGAACATTTAACAATTTGGCATCATTGACCAAGCTAGCTTCAACTGGTTTGGCAGCACTGCCACAGACTCTTTCCTAACACTTTCAGCAGTTGAATCTCATCCATCACAACCCAGGGCTGAGGATAGGGCTGTGGACTAAAATAATGAACCCGGATATGGACCTTTTAATTGTTTGTACTGCCACAACCCATCAATGTTACACAGCGGAAGGGGTTGCCCGTGGCTCGCGTCAATGAGTCAGCCAAACGTATAATGGGCAGCCTACAATTGTTAAATTTCTATTATGCTATCAGTTCTCAAACTCATTATAGTGTTTGCATGCCGGCCTCCTATATAGGGCTGCCTGTCACAATATCTCATTTTCATAAAAACGATTACCATGGCATAAAATATCACGTTAATAATATTATCACAATATCAATGGTAATATATTGCAGTAATTAAAAAAATTCCATCACTCAAAATTCATCATTAATAGGGATGGGACAATATATTGAAATTCAATATATTGTGATAAAAAACCATGACGATATCGTCGACGTATCGTAGGGCAGAAAATCACGATATTAGCTACATTTTATTCTGCTGTAGTAATCACAAATGAGATGATATAGTTAAAAAACATTAGCCTATTTAATATTAATATATATCATATTATAATATTAATAGCCAAAACATTTTGTTGTTAATATAGGATCTGTAACGACTAAAATTTACTTTGCAATACTAATAAAGCATTCTAAATGGAAACATCTGAGTAAGATTTTTACATGCCTTTACATATGTTTCCAAACACACAATTGTGATTATACCAAAGAAGAAATTCAGATAAGAATAAAGATAAATGCCAAAATATTTGCGGAAACATTCGTAAGCACACATCTGATCACATCTGATTTTACGCATGTTTCATCATTTTATAACGTGACCGTAATGTTCACATCCTTAACAATCAAAAAGAATAGTGACAATGAGAAAAAAAAAACACCAATTGCATCACATATCACCTTAATATAATTGTAATTAAAATAGTATTTTATAATCTTTTCCTCAAACACATGAAGGACGCGACAACAGTTTCCTTTTTTGCCAGGCGCCAGGCTGGCCTAGAACAGTGAAAGTAGCTAACTGAGTGAGTCAGTCCCCCTTGTTGGACGTCGCACGAGAAGTAGCGTGAATACCTAGGCAGTAAATGATGGTATACTGATCTTGTGTGTAAGCACGTAAAATGTCATCAGTCATCACAAACATTATTTTTTATGGAAAACAAAATATTTTAATACGACTGACGTTTCGACGTCAACGACGTCTTCTTCAGAGTCAAAATGGAAATACAGACAAATGCACCGGGAGGTATATAAATACCCTCCCATCAATTACACAAAATAAGGTGCGCATGTGTAGGACTAATAAATCTCGTCATAGATACCACATATACAATGTTATCTTCTTTAACAGGATAAAGAGAAGAACGATAAATGTCATAGGTAAATTAACTAAATAATCTCTAAAATTTTGGGGTATTGAGAGAGTCACTTCATCATCCAGAGGCGGAGATATTATTAAGCAACTGCTCCGCAGGGAGGCGTACTGGATACATACACTCAATAGTGTGGAACCCAATGGGTTAAATGAGTCGCTGAATCTTTCATGTTTTTTGTAACTTGTGTACAGGCTTTTTGATTTTCATTTTATATTGTTTTATGCCATGTTCACAATAGACAATTATTTAGTTAATTTACCTATGACATTTATCGTTCTTCTCTTTATCCTGTTAAAGAAGATAACATTGTATATGTGGTATCTATGACGAGATTTATTAGTCCTACACATGCGCACCTTATTTTGTGTAATTGATGGGAGGGTATTTATATACCTCCCGGTGCATTTGTCTGTATTTCCATTTTGACTCTGAAGAAGACGTCGTTGACGTCGAAACGTCAGTCGTATTAAAATATTTTGTTTTGCTCTGAGCTCTGTGTGCTCCAGTCCTCCTTATCTCGGGTTAGTCCTAGCGAAGTAGTCCGGGTTTGGTATTCTCTTTATTCACTGGTCCTTCTGTTGAGCACCTATAGTTCCTTGTCTATATAGCCGGTTTGTAGCGCGTTTGGGATCACCCCCTTTTTATTATTTTTTATGGTTCAGCACTTTTCAACTTTGCAGAGTGGCAGATCAATGCTCTCCATTATCTTCACCCTCAAACCGTGGATGTTATTTGGATATTTCCATCCACTAACAAACGTTATGAATCGTATCTTATCTTATTCCATCCTATCTTATCTCAGGTTAAGAAAACCTAAATAGGTAACAGACATGATCATCGATTTCTGATTGACTAACAAACGTTTTTCATATCGCACACAGCTGATCGGTTGGGTAAATAAACAAACTGTTTAGATTGTTAGCGTTCTAGCAGAGACACCAACAAGCGCTGTGATTATGAGGCTATCCTAAAAACTTTAGACGAATTAGAAGTTTTTTGTCACTAAACCGCAAGAGATTGTTGAGTCTGCCATAAGCCTTTCCATAATTAAATGCCGCTGATTGACATTTCCCTCGTTCTCTAAAAGTACACCTTTAAAAAAATTTTTTTAGACTGTGCATTTATTTCGCTGGAGTCCGACTTTTGACACTTGAAAAATTATGCCATATAACGTGAACATCCCAGCTTATTGGGTAATGGTTTAAACGGAGACTGAAGATGGATGTTTCAGGCTATATTCATGTTACTGATGACAAATGTGCTGCACTATCGGTAGCAAATAAAAGTGCTTAATTTACATAGCAACTCTGTGCTCAGATAACTGCACTTCATCCACAGCGGACAAGCGAAAATATCTCATTTTTAAAGATTTAATTCCATCTTCTATTGGGCCTTCTGACATTTATTGAGGACATAGATTTTCGGTGCCACTGATCATAGTCGAACAGTACCACTGAGTGTTCGACTGAACAAGTAACGTTAAAAATCATTTTATGGGTTGGTGCCATTGGCTTGTGCATGCTATGTCATACGGCCTCATTGAATAGCAATCAATAAAGGCTAACAACACACGAGCACTTAGGCAGTGGTTACGCTAGAATAAATCATAATCTGTCAATGTGATTGACGAGGTTGTCAAAAATCTGTCACCGTCTATTTTTACCGGTCATCAAGTTTGCTTTAATGTTTACCGATTTAAAATCTTTTGTGTGGCATTTTTGCATGTATGTCGGTATTATAACATCTTAATTTCAACAAACATGAAAACATAAAATTATTAGGTTAAATTATGAGATGAGTTAGCCTGCGGCTGCCGTACAACCACAATAATTATGTGTATGCAATACGAAGTGCAGAATATGTTTATTCAAAAAACAAGACATTCACCGAGTAGCCTATTGAAAAAATGGTGGTGATCAATTACCATTAAAACAAAGTACAGAACATGTATATTGAAAAAAAAACTGTTTTAATTCCATGCCCTTGCTAACGTTAGCTAAACAAAAAGGGCTAAATTTGTGACAAGACAAGAGAGATGCACTCTACGCTAGAATTAATGGGAAATGAGATCTTTGTCAAGGCGTCTATCTAACCATTATCAATCCAAATTCACAGGAAATACCTAATCCTAATTAGCATGTTGAGCAAAAGTATTTAGATAAAACTTTTTAGGCTTTTTAGGATACCGTACTTCCACAGAGAATATAGGTCAGCACAAAGTAAAGGATTCAACGATAGTTTGACTTCAAAAACGATGGTATAAACACACAAAATAACCCCCATAGACTGTCGTCGTATTTTATTTGCTTTGGGTGCACTGTGGAGTGTTTAAGTGCGTTTGGTAATGGATGCTACCGGTTACCTTAGAGTTGCGTAGCATTAGCAATGTGTGTATGTCCAAAAGAAGGGACAGCATGGAATTAGCTGAAAATGGTTTCCATCAATCAACTACATCATGGGTAAGTCATAATTGAGACATTATGTCCAAAATTCCGAACTATCCCTTTAATACAACAACGTGATGTTAACCAGATGATATTCTGCATTGAAACTTTTTTCTTTACTTGACAAATGGCCATGGGATACCTGTTCCCATAACATTAGCTAGCCTATTGCATTACTGCCGTGCAGTGACAGAATTGTTTAACTAACAGGCTACAAGTGAACAGTTAATATTGTAAACGCGTCTTTGCATTTGCAATAAAAAAAACATTCTTGTATGAGAAAACCAGAACATGTGCACACTGTTTGAGTCCAGAATGAAATTACACTTTGGTACCAACCAGGCGGGGTACGAACCCACGTCTCTCGCATTCAAAGGCTTGACGCTAACCAGAAGACCAAAGGGATACAGTCACGTGATATAGGCTATAGGCCATTTGTCAGTGTCCGTCTGACTTTCACCATTTCGCTGTAGTACAAGTGAAATGCAAGTTAAACATTGAACAGTTAATATTGGCATCTAACATCTTTTGCCTTTGCAATAAAAATATGTTTGTTAATGTGAAAATAATAACAGTGTAATAAATGAAAAGTATTTAACAGATGCACATTGTTTTTGTCGAAAATAAATTTGTGTCCTGGTGGGCTCGAACCTCCAATCCTCTGTGTGAGAGGCAGCAACTGTAACCAGTAGGCCACAGTAGCTTTGTGGAATACACAAAGCCATATAGCGGTTTTGTCTGTGATTCTGTGATGTGTGCAGATTAGTTTGAAGGGTTTTTATTGGGCGATAAGCTTGTGAGAGCAGGTATGCGATGTTGTTATCCAATGGGGAGAATTATTCTTTGAGGCTACGGAGGCAGGCCGGTAGTGAGGGTCTCTAGGTAGGCAGGAAAAATGGGAAGAAGCAGAAGGAGAAAAACCGCAAAATAACCCAAGTTTGGGGCTTTATTGTGTGGATGTGTGAAGTTCTATCTGAATGCTGTGTGGTTACATGAGGTCAGAACATATAAAAGTTAATGTTTTTAAGGGCTGAGAGTCTGTGGTCATTGTAAGAAACCCTGAAAAGTGGCAAATTCTCAGTGCTGTATAGGTATGGGGCATGCCCCGCCAAGCCGTAACTTCGCGGATGGCATACTGCCATCCCAATCACTACTGCAGTGAAGTTAACTCCTTTACGTAGAAGGTGACGCCGGTGGGACCTTTTTGCTCAACTGAGACATTCGTTGCTACTGCAGCCAAACTATTAGTGGAAATCACAAACTCTGTCTTTTAACTTTATTGGTAGATGGTTCGTGACGATTGCTGCCAAATACGGAGTTTCTAAGTGTCACTATTTCCCCGTAGTCTTGTTAAATCCATTTAACAAGCAACCCCCACCTAGTCTATACCTACCCATGCGTGACATAGTGGAAAATACAGTCTATTTTTGAGTTCATAAATATATTTATTCATCATATAAAATTAGCATAACGTCATAGCAACAAGATATACCCAACAATAGCCTGATCGTATGCCAGAAAAGCCATGAAAAGCCATGAAAAGCCCTGCTCACTCAAATGCAAAATAAACTGTGAAAGTACTGTCTCATTCTACCATGTATTCTACTAGCAAAATGCTACTAAATATGAAATAAATATACAATCCTACCATTGGTTTTACACATCGAGATGTTCCTTTCAAAATTCAGTGCTCATTTATTGTCTGGTACAATTGGTTTGAGAAATATACAACACTTTATACCACTATCTGAAACGTCGACTCGTAATACCCCCATACCCTGTAAACCTGTCTCATTCATTACAGTTCATCCTGGTTTAATTGTCGGCTTTTTTATCCAATAAAGTATATTATAACCTTAGCAACGGTATATGCCATGTCTTTTTAGGTGCTTTGCACAATTTACTACAGCCCAGTGTAACGGCAGTTTTTGTTTTAACGGTCTGGTATTACGCAAGCTCTATAGAAAACACATTAGGGAGGGGAGTTTCCCTTTCCCGATATGCAAGTATTTTTCCTTCTAAAATGCTGTTGGTCTCGCTGGCTACATATGTACGTTCGTGTTTCCACTCGAGCACTGTCTTTCCAATATGTTTGATAGCCCTATTGTTATTTTCGCATTTTGAGTGCATGTCACATACTGTAGTGCAATCGTTAAATTTATTTTTGATGTATGCTACCAATGTCCATTGAAGATAGAACATTTGGCAGCACTTTGCAGATGGTGGAATACTATTTTATGTTCATGTTATCGTACATAATATAGGCTATGGCATATATACTTGTCTCTTTGGGCATGACAAATGCTCATTCCAATTTACTGTGCGCTGATATGTTGTAGATTAAGGTAAAAATTTCCTTGGAGTCATTATGAATAGGAACATTAAAAACTTTTTCTTTTTTTTTAAATACAGAAAAATGCAATCCCAGGACAAAAGTATACTGTAGAGTACAGGGACAAGTGATGTTTTATTGAGGTACAAGAGTGAATGATTAGGCTGTGATATCAATGTTTTTTTAAAAATCTTAAGCCATCATGAGCAGTAAATGTATATGCTTTATAATGGACAAAACAAATTTTATTCATTTTATGACATGTTTTGCACAGGGGTTTTGGACCCATATATCTACCCCTTATACTGATGAAAATATAGTAATTCCCACTTGAAAAAAGTGAGTTTTATGAGCCAAAATCGTTGATTTGTAGTTAAATATAACATAATAGAGGAGTGCACAATTTAGCCATTTGGATAAATTTGGAGACACTAATGGACAACAAGGTACACTGCCATATTTTGCATCATAGACCTTTAGTAGTTCTGCATGTACTCAGATTTTGCAAGACGTGTGGATATGGAGTTTATGATCCAGGAAATGTATATATATTACCGATTTCACTTATGTAGCTCTCAGTATTTTGTTGCAAACTAAAGAAAAACAAACAAAAAAAAGTTTATTTGTATTTGTGGCACTTTATTTTGACTTAAATTAAGAAAATAAACAAATCGAAGTTTGTATTGTAAATGGTACACCTTGTCTTGTTTCATTTAAGCCATTTACCTTAAGTTAAAGTTTTTACGGTCCATTTTGCCCTCCCTACTATAACTACAGTCAGACATATATAAATTCAGTGGTGACCGCTGATTGGTCGAGTAGGTGGGTCGGTCACCATAAGACCCTCCTCGCTTGTCGCCGGTGCACACTGCGCTCACTTCATATCCCGATTAGACCCTTTAGAATGGATTGGGGTCTACTACTTGTGTAATAAAAGCATCCGAGTGTGCCAGTGTTGATAATTTTATGGCCTAGCACATTTTGGCTTATTGACTGCCGATTTGCACACAAAAAAAAAAAAGTAAAAATAAAAAGACCATTGAGAATATTTTGTCTGCAGTTTGTCCCGATTGAGACATTAACCTGAATACATACAAATCGTTTGAAAACTTAATAGTTTACCACTTTTTTATTTTTTTGAAAGATTTTAACAACTGACCCCACCCAAACTTTGCGGGGTAGGTTGTTACACCGAACGTGTTCCGTTTATTTCAACTGAACCTTTCATATTTACGAGCGAGCTTAATAAACAGCACCAATAGTTAACCCCTTTGCGCAGATGCCGAATTTGGTCAATTCTCACCTACTTAGGGGGTGCTCTGTTTAAAGCCCCAGGGAACAAAGCCTAAAATCGTTCAAATGTATGTATGATATCAAACTTGAGTGTGTTAAGTTTGAATGAAAAAATATATATATAAATATAATAAAACACTGCTCAAAAACAGGCGAATTAGCTGATCAGACCTATATTAGGACGGTCGGGGCGTGGTAGTAATATTCTAACGAGCACGCTTGATCTGCATCACACACAACAAAAATACAAAATAGCGAGAGAATTGGGGTTGTACAACCATATCAGATCAAAAACATCTATGACGTAAAAAAAGCCAAGTTACTCACGCATAGCCTACATAGCGCTGTCCATAAGTTCTTAATTCCAACTTGCAAAAACTAGGCCTGCCTTTAAAAGTCTTGATATCAAAATGTGGCCAAGTTACAACTAACAATATTGCCTATCGTAGCTCACACTAAATAAACTAGCTCTATTCCAAAGCAATGCTATCCAAACTTTCCTAAATTATTTAATGCAACATGGCCCTTTGTTTCTTCATCTTTGCATGTGAAGAGATTGTGCCTCATGGAACAACATATGATTTGAATTAATGTTTTTAACAGTTGATGAATAATTACACTCCAGAAAGGATATGGTTGTACTTTGTTGGCAAGTTTACTTTAGAAAATGTACAGGTTTTAAAATGTTAACTGCTGCTACAGCATTCTTTACAAAGAAATGTATGCAGACATTCGCTTAACCATAACGCCCTCTATTGACAAGAATGAGAACAGTTATCCTATTACAGACAGCACACAATTACATTAAAAGAGTTTGTAGATGAGCAGTATTTAATGTAAAGCATGTAAATTAATGAACCAAGTCTACATGGAGACATACATGCACAATGGGCTACGCAAACACATTCTAGATGAGACATACAGCCTAAATAGTTTGCATCAGTAAAATATGGAAATACAGTTTTAAAATAGGGCTATTAGTATTCTATAGAAAATGAAATACATTTAACGTTAGGCTATTCAACACTGGATTGCCGGATGCGTAACTCCAACTTTCCATGTGTGGGCTACGAGCTAGCGAGCGAGCTGAGTTCATAAGCACAGCAGTTAGGCTATTCAACACTGGATTGCCGGATGCGTATCTCCAACCTTCCATGTGTGGGCTACGAGCTAGCGAGCGAGCTAATGAGTTTCTGCACAGCAGAGTTTTTTTCCGGTAGTGTAGAACGTTACCTGGGGGAAATGTTTTGGTACCGGACAGCTACGTTTAGTTTCGTTTTCTGTAGTGCAATGAATGTAGGCTATGTTGATTCGCTTCGTAGTAGCATAGCTTGTATCTGCTTCCTGACGAGAAGCAGGAAGTAACGTTGGCGAACAAGCTTAAGTTGACAACGCATATTTCCCAGGAATCTTAGCCAGAAAGAAAACAGTAGATACTACTAAGAAAGTACATACCAGAGATTCTTCTTCTTCTTCTTATTATTAAAATTAAAAGTGTTTGCAGTAAGCTACATTATCAGCAGAGTAGCGTAGACTAGAGCCACATCTATTTATTTATAAGTGACTAGCCATGAATCAGATATGTTTGGGGAATTGGCGGTTTATAAATCCGATCGCTTAAAGGCTTGCAGCTTAAAAGAGCCTATTCTCAATTCTTAATGTAGGCTGTTATCGTAAATTCTTAATTTTCCTAGTAGTTAATTTTATGGTGACCTTGTGTTATGTGTGAAAAGGATAAAGTGAACAGAGCTGAAGTGAAGAAATTAATGAATAAAGAAAGGGGCAAGGGGTTTTCACGAGGCAAGGGGTTTTCACAGTCAGTCAGTCATGACCGCAAGAGCAGAGCGTAACACCCTCCCCAAACCAGACAAAAGCGAGCGTCTGGTTTTGGGAGGGTGTGATATAATACAAGTGAAACATTGAACACTTAATATTGTAAACCTGTTTTGCCTTTGCAAAAGAAATATGTTAATGTGTCAATGTGAAAATAATAACAAGTCTAAGAAATGAAAAGAACTTAACAGTTGCACATTGTTTTTGTGGAAAATACACGTGTCGTGCTAGGCTCGAACCCACTATCCACTGTGTGATAAACTGCAGTTTTAAGCCACAATAGCTTCTTGGAAAGCATGAAGCCATTAGCTATATTAACATTAAAAAACATTAGTATGAAGCGTTTGTATTGGACGATAAGTTTGATGAGCAGGTATAGGGACCATACGCTCAAATAATAATTCTCCCCATTGGATAACATTGCGACAGAGGCAGGCAGTTTGGCAGGAAAAAGGGAAGAAGAATAAGAAGAAGAAGAAGAAGAAGAAGAAGAAGAAGAAGAAGCAGAAGAGGAAGGCGAAAAAACGCCAAAATAACCCAAGTTTGGGGCTTTATTGTGTGGATGTGTGAAGTTGTATCTGAATGCTGTGTGGTTACATTAGGTCAGAACATACAGAAGTTAATGTTTTTAAGGGTTGAGAGTCTATGGTCATTGTGGTTACTTCTGTAGGAAACCCTGAAAAGTGCCAAACTCTCGGTGCTGTATAGGTATGGGGCATGCCCCGCCAAGCCGTAACTTGGCGGATGGCATACCTGCCATCCCAATGTACGAACCTACCGACACTGAATTTGAGAAAGTAGAAAATCCACAACCAGATAACCCGCATTCTCTGGCTTCACAGGTGGTGACGGAATGGTGGGTTTCAACATACTAATTTTCAATAATAAACCACACTTCTTAGCTTTGTTATAACATTTGTTTCCTCCAATAAAGACGTGGGAATTGCTGCTAGTTAGCTAGCTAGTTGACGTTGGGTAGCTCGGATGTTGAATGCCATGGAATTGTTTGGTTGGTTAACCTGTCAAATAAAGCTCCACTTCAGTGTTGTGCGTTAAAAAAATAACTGCGCTGTACCCAGCACCGGCGAGCGCAGCGATGAGAAGGCATATGTGACATTATTATCTAACGTTAGTACTACACGCCCAACGTTGGCCAAGATACGCGTAACGTTACTGAAAGTAGTAGCTAAATCCACAGGGCTAGCTAACACACTTGCCATGTTCGAATAAGGCATTAATGCGGAACGCATTCATTTTGACAAATGCTGGTGGGAGGGACAAGCGAAATCAGCCTTGTGATTGGAGAGGGATTAATGACATCATCATTCCCACTTATAGTACCGCCCAACTTCAATCCAAAAATTAGGGTAAAAGTATTCAATATCTCTGGAATTCAGAAAGTAGTCCCCTATCTCATTTAGCCTATACATTTACATGGAAGGAAGACAAGATCTTTAACGTTACCTGACCTTTTTTTGGAGGCAAGCTGGCTCATCTTATTAGCTGAAGATGACAAAGATTGAAGATTATCATTTAGCTAATTTAGGTTCGTTATTCGCTTTCCAAATCTAGGCTACTCATCTGTGCATGACCAAGCAGGCAATCGTTGTCAGATTAGTCTACCGCCAATCAAAACACTGTAGTTTTACACTTAGTTGGTTAAGTAGTTAGTTTTAGGCTCCCGAGGGAAGTCCACACACTCCACAAATCTGTCGAATAGTTGATCATTTCCGAAGACGGATCACAAAATGGAGAGCTTACGCGAACACATTTTCTATTTATTTTTAAATGATAGCAACGTTAGCTTAAAATAGTTTACAAAAAATGACCTTTACATTTTATATTTTTAGATGGGCATGCACTGACTGAATGAAAAACGACAGCGTGCATGACGTGACGTTGTTTTGCTATGCGTAGATGTCGGGAATACATGCTGGAATCGATAAGAGAATTGATAAGCTCGAAGGCAAACGATTCCGAGGAATTGGACAACTTGGTTCTCGATTCCCACCCCTACGTATTAGTATTAATACCGTATTAGTATTGTGACTGTCATAGCCCTAGCGTGGAGTTCTTTATATTCTACAAACATTATAATATAAAAATTCACAAAGATTACACGATTAATAATTCATATTTTGCATTACCCACGTTGCCGTGTGTTATCCCGGAAGTGCTTGGTGCCGTGAATTTGAATGGAAATATTTGCCGGGAACTTTTACCAGAACTGATTTGCGTACTCCCGAATCCCAACATACCTCGCTTATTTTGAGCTAAATGTTATACTTTAAAGCACCAGAGGCCCAAATAGAGACAGACCCACCTATTCAGCTATATTTCTTGGCATGCAAAGTTTGTTTTTGTGGCACCACTACCGTTATTCGCCATATTATGTAAATATATGCTGCTGCATGTGAAAACATACTTATTGGTGATCAAGTCAAGTCATATTTGTAGATTTTGTTTAGTAAGGATGTCCTAAATTCAGTTCTTTCAAATCTGTGAACAAGCCACACACCAGTATGTCACAGACCAGCAAAATCAGTTCAGTCAAGAAGAATAAAGCCCTTATGTATCATATTGTATCATATACTTATCATATTGTCTTTATATTTAGTCATATTCTCAAACTACAATAGGCCTATTTGCCACGTTGTTCTATTCAAGCAGTTGAAAAATTGACTGGTTCCAGGCCAGTGGATACAACTGTGAGTAAATTTGAAAAGGCTAATTCACCTGTATGTCAAGCCCTGCAACGGTATTACAAAACTGCATACCATTGCATGAATTCATAACGGTATACCTAAAAATAAGGTAGCCTATACTGCCCAGCCCTAATTTGAACATGTACTGAACAGATAATGAAAGTAACATTAATTTAGGACAGATTTAGAATTATCAGCCACTGCCATGAGTTAATTTAATCTTATTGGCCAATGCACCGATTGCAGTCAACACAAATATCGCAGCTAATTGCGATAGTCAACCGATATATCGGTGCAACCATAGTTAGTATAACAGGAAAATATAGCTGAAGTTACAAGAGCCAAGCACAAATCTGTTACCTAATCGAGCCCTCTCCTTCACCTCTCTCCCTACCCTCTCCTAACACTTAAAGATAAGAACATCTCAACTTCTCTCCCGATCCCCTCATCTCTCCTCCAGCCCACCACTCCAGACATCCTTAAATTAATTTCCTCTGGTTAACTCCTTCCTGTCCACTGGTTAACTTCCCATATCCTTCAATCAGGCTTGTTTCACCCCATTGCTGAAGATCCCTCTGCCATCTCCAGTTACCAACCTGCAACGTTTTTTTAAAGGATAAGTTCGCTATTTTGGACCTTGGACCCTATTTGCGGTCTGTCTTCCATGAACCTGACACATTGAGTCCATATTTTCGCTGATCGGTCCAGTATTGAGCTAGCTACAGATTTCCTGTAGGCTCTCACTGGGCTACAATAGAAGTCAACGGGGCAATTAGAAATGTTATGGAAAAACAACGATAAATGTGCTTTTATAGCTCAGTGTGTATTCTTACGGTCTCAGTATGCTCTCCTGTGAAATGTAGGCTATCGCAAACGCAAACCGAACATTGAAACAACAGTTCCATTTGAAACAGAACTATTTCTCCGACCGCACTACCTCGCACTGTAAACTTCCAAGGTCTAGCTACGTTGTAGAGAGGCCGCTTGAAAAGCAGTTGATCACAAATCCTGACCTCCCGTTGGAGTTTACTAGCTAGTAGCCTAGAGCAGAACTATTTGTAACGCAGTGTTTGTAATCATCATTTGTAATAATTTACATTACCTGCGCAACTTCAGCCTCTCTCTCTTCTCTTGCTCTCTTATCATCCATCTCTTGTAGTTCCGTGTCCGTGTATTCTGGCTCAAATCTGTAGCCAGTAACGTCAAAGTCAAAATCGAATTCTTCGTCTTCGTAATCATTATAGTCATCCATCATCCAAGTTTTTTTGTGGAAATTGTAGCCTACGTTGCTGCAGGTAAACAAACGCAGACTGCTCACATAGATAGTTTCATAAATGGCCGGCACACCTTCCCGCTCCCCCACCCCCGACACATAGTACTCCGCGGGAGCAGCGAAAACAAGCAACAGAGAAATGCTTACTTCCAAGCCATGCCAAGCACGTAAAAATGTTCGGATTGAGATACATTTCACAGGAGAGCATACTGAGACCGGTAACAATACACCCTGAGCTTCCCGTCTCATTTATTGTACATGAAAGCACATTTATCGTTGTTTTTCCATAACATTTCTAATTGCCCCGTTGACTTCTATTGTAGCCCAGTGAGAGCCTACAGGAAAACTGTAGCTAGCTCAATACTGGACCGATCAGCGAAAATATGGACTCAATGTGTCAGGTTCATGGAAGACAGACCGCAAATAGGGTCCAAGGTCCAAAATAGCGAACTTGTCCTTTAATGAGACAGTCTGCTATCCTTATGTATTTTTTATCCTACTCGGACAGGGTGAAATGTCTCACCTTCTGCACCCATTTTTCGCCAACACACTTTAACTTGCCATTTCCAATCAGAGAACCACCTAGGAGATCCCTACCAGTCAGGATTAAGAGCTAGCTGCTCCACACAAACGGCACTCGTCTCTGTCAGTGAGACCCTCCACTCTGCTTGGGCAGCCTCCCTTTCCGCAGTTCTGATTCTCCTTGACCTCTCCACTGCATTTCATACTGTTCACCACCACTGTCATCCACTGTCTGCAGTGGAGATCTGTGGCATGGTCTTTGCCTGGATGATTTGTTACCCTGCTGAACATTTGTTACGGGTTCTTTGGGGTGGCACAGTTTCTCCCACATGACTATGTTGTTCATTTAATGTAGTTTAATGCTCATTTGTTCTTATTTGTATAACTTTAATGTTCAATAGGTTAGCTGACATGTTGCCAGTATGCACTTCTTGTACTTTCCACTCTCTCTAGGGGCTATACTTTCCCTCTCAAGAGAATTGCTGCACTTTGATCCCTGATCTTTGTCGCTCTGGATAACAGCACCCGTGAAATGTCAGTGTAAGGTACGATTTTATTCATTGTATTTTTCATGGACTTTCCTTGAAACTCCTCTCCACAATTTTGGAGTCACAAAAACCACCCAGGCCTGTTCACAGGTAGGGTTGGGTATCAAAAAACCGAAATACGTCAGTTCTACCGAGTATCAAAACATTTTGGGAAAAAAACGGTACCAAATTTCAATACTTTACGGCAGGCTACTTCTCGATGTGAATGCTATTTTCACAGCCAGCGGACAATCCATTGCATCAATGCAACTACAATTAAATTAAAAACCAGTAACACATTGAATATGGTAAAGCATTTGATCGTCCAGTGCTGGGTCTTCTGACTGCTGACAACAATTGAATAACAGATACGGTACTCACAAACAGAACTTTTGGTTTGGATATTAACGATTGCCTTGTAGCCTAATAACGTATGCGTAGCTGGCTAAGGTGGATGTTAGTTACGTTAACGTTATTAGCTTACCTCGTATCTTTGAAGCCATCATAAATAAACGTTTGCAGTAGACAGCTAGTGGTGAAATTAATCGATCTCCTATTTCATTTCATACTAAGCTCCCTCTGTGAAAGCCAGTAGTGTAGCTGATTGCATTCTGTAACTCCTTTTACTGTAGCAGCAAGAAGAAGTAAGCTGAAGAACGAAAAAAGAGATGAATGGCGCCGTGCTGTTGCATCCTTTCAATACAGTTGAATCTCCAAAATGGATGTCCTGACAGTTTAGGAATTGCACTTTATTTTATTCTGTTGTGCTTATTCTGCCATTTTACAATGATATAATGTTTACAGAATAATAGCCTACTTATCAGTCATTTTACAATGACAAACTTTTCACAGAATAATACTTATCTGATTTTACAGTGACATAATGTTTACAGAATGAAAATGTTTACAAATAGTATAAATAGTAAAGATATTAGTTATAAATAGGGATGTAACGGTTATACCAAAGCAAGCAACCACGGTTCTGAACCATAAGCCTTTCCCTGTAATACTGTGCCCATGGTATAAATTTATGTTGCGCAATGCGCATATGCACAGCGCCGCAAGCCACTACAATGGAGGGTTACCTTTCCACAGCTCCGCTCGTGACAGCCAGGGGGAAAAAGCTAAGCATCACACTTCAAGTTGCTAGCAATATTGAATTGCAACAGTGGACTTTGTAATTTTAATATATTATTATTATACATTATTAAACTGCACTAGATTACAAGATTGTTGTGTGTATTTTCCAACTTTAATGCAAAATAAACTATCCGATGTTGCACTGCAGGGCACTAGAACATTAACGTTATCTCACTACTCATGCAGCAGTCAATAAAAAATTATTCATTCAAGTAGACTGAAGACCTATCCCCACATTTAGTTGCTAAAACGGCAGAAACAATAAGAGTTTTACAAAAAAAAACGTCATTGCAAACGTAATCCAACGTCTTGTTTAGGTGGAGAGTTAAATGAGCAAACCACCAGTCTTTTTGGCTAACCGCTAACTCAACTGTGACAGAGCAGTCTGTCACGGCTTCCCGCAGCATCTGATGAAACCTTATTCTGAAAACTTTCAGATAAAGTTGGCACTGTAGGGTCAGTGGGTGCACATGCTAGCTAAAGCACTTAGCCAACATGATATCGTAACTGGCATTAATCTGCATCCTGTAACCTAATCACAAACATTTACAAATGCACAAACTCCGTAGTGTTTTCTTTTCTGATAAATTATTGGTCTTATTTTAAACATCCCCGTATTGAGTCAGTGCAAACTATACCGCTAACACTTTGGCTCTATTCCTGCACATTTTCTTAATTTTGGGACCGAAAATAAATCTGCTGAGCAGAGCTCGGTAGCTAAGCTAGACGCACTGCATCACCACACACGGACGAACATAGGGTAACGCTATTGCCATCAACAACATTGATGGTCAATCAATCACAGATACGCATATATAGGCCCTAAACAACCAAATAACGTAATAACGTTAGGCTATTGCTCACAATACCCATCTAAACCTGTCCTCTTATTAAAAAATTTGAATACCCACCCAGTTACAGTCTATGGCAAGACGCCGTTTGTGACTATGTTTTATTTTGTAAGCAAAATAAAATGTTATAGTTAAACTAACATTAGCTGCTCTTAGGACCTAGCTAGTTGGAGAAGCTGGCTAGTAACGGTAGCTAACTAACTTATATGGCCAGCCAGTTAGGCCATTGGGCAGCTAGTTAGGAGCATAGATATAGTTAGGAAGACTTAAGAAAGTCGAATAACTGTTTAAATTAAAACATGCCCGTAAGCTATCGTTAGCTTTCTAGCTAAATGTTAAATGACAGCAGAACTACTGTCTTACACAGATTTCTGCTTGTTCCCAAAAACTGCTGCCCAGGTTCCATGCTATTGAGACAGTGTCTGTCCCCCGACCTAAAGTAGGCTTTGCTAAGAAGCCCATTAGGGGTGTTTGTATGGCTAATTTTTAAAAAATCAGACCCTGTCATTCAACTAATAATGGGGCTCAACAGAGAGAGCTAAAAATTGGCTTGATTAATATCAGATCACTAGCCCCTAAGGCAACTCTTATAAATGAATTAATTACTGATCACCAAGTTGAGATCCTATGCTTAACTGAAACCTGGCTTAAAATTGATGAATATATTGCATTAAATGAATCCACTCCTCCTGGTTACAGTTATACACACGTTCCCCGTCTGACGGGTCGTGGAGGCGGTGTTGCTGCTATATAAAATTCAAATCTCTTTGCTACTCTGAAATCTGCCTACAAATTTAACTGTGTTGAAGTGCTTGTTCTCAGTTTTGCACATCCAGACAGAAAAGCAATCAGTTTTACCCTTGTAATTTTATATAGGCCACCAGGTCCATACAGTGGTTTTTTTACTTGAGTTTGCTGATTTCCTTTCCAGCCTGGTTGTCAATTCAGATAAAATTGTAATTGCAGGTGATTTTAATATTCACATGGATAGTGAAGGTGATCCTCTCAGATCAGCATTCGTGTCAATCATTGAACCCATTGGCTTTAATCAACATATACATCAGTCCACCCATTCTCATAACCATACTCTTGATCTGGTCTTAACGTATAATACAGAAATAGCAAACATAGCAGTCATGCCTAAAAATCCTGTTATCAGACCATTATTTAATTACCTTTCACCTTTCACAAGTCTGTCATGTGCCATCAAATACTACATTCTACTTTAGTCGTAAGCTTTCCTCCAGATCTGCAAATGATTTTATTAATGAGCTCCCAGGCTCATTTGTGCACTGTGGGGATTTTCTTGGCTCCAGCCAAAATGCGTACACAAATGCAGACATAAACTCAATTGATCAGCTGACTGACAACATTAATAACGTACTTAGTAGAACCCTGGATACTATCGTACCTCTTAAGAAGAGGAAAGTCTGCAATAAGAAACTAGCTCCCTGGTACGATGACCATACTCGTGCTCTCAAACAAGCTTCACGTCAACTTGAGCGCAAATGGCGTTCCTCTAAATTGCAGGTGTTCCTCCAAGCCTGGAAAGACAGCCTTCTCTATTATAAACATGCCCTTATCACAGCACGTTCCTTATATTTCTCTACTGAAAATAGAAAACAATCCTAGGCACCTGTTTTAACACTGTTGCCCGACTGACTAAGAATCATGTTGATCCCTGTGTTTCAATCCCATTTAGTAGCAATGACTATGAATTTCTTTGATGACAAAATTATAAAAATCAGGGACAAGATTCAAAGTTCTTCTACCACCCCTCATACAGGGTCTGCCCTTCCGTCCACTCAAACACTTGGATGCAGAATCTTCAGATGGACGGGTGGCCTATCTGAACTCCTTTGCTCCAATAGATCTCACTGAAATTTAATACTATAGTAAATTCTTCAAAATCTTCTACCTGTCTTCTAGACCCTATCTCAACGAAGCTACTGAAGGAGCTACTGCCAGTGATTGGAACACCGTTGCATATTGTCAATGCTTCTTTAGCCACCGACTCCTCAAACTTGCAGTTATCAAACCCCTTCTTAAAGGGTAAGTTTGCTATTTTGGACCTTGGACCCTATTTGCGGTCCGTCTTCCATGAACCTGACCCATGAAGTCCATTTTTTCGCTGATCGGTCCAGTATTGAGTTCGGTACAGATTTCCTGTAGGCTCTCACTGGGCTACAATGGAAGTGAACGGGGCAATCAGAAATGTTCGATAAATGTGCTTTCATGTACAATAAATGAGACGGGAAGCTCAGGGTGTATTGTTACCGGTCTCAGTATGCTCTCCTGTGAAATGTATCTCAATCCGAACATTTTTACGTGCTTGGCATGGCTTGGAAGTAAGCATTTCTCTGTTGCTTGTTTTCGCTGCTCCCGCGGAGTAGCCTACTATGTGTCGGGGGTAGGGGAGCGGGAAGGTGTGCCGGCCGTTTACGAAACTATCTAGCTGAGCAGTCTGCGTTTGTTTACCTGCAGCAACGTAGGCTACAATTTCCACAAAAAAACTTGGATGATGGATTACTATAATGATTACGAAGACGAAAAATTCGATTTTGACTTTGCGTTACTGGCTACAGATTTGAGCCAGAATACACGGACACGGAACTACAAGAGATGGATGATAAGAGAGCAAGAGAAGAGAGAGAGGCTGAAGTTGCGCAGGTAATGTTATCCGAAGTCGCTGCCGAGGCTAGACCAAGAATTTCAGGGGACTTTTGGTGTTTGTGTTGTAGGGAGTGGGATCTGTTGCTACCGAATGCCATTGAAAACCTGGATGTATCCGTGGATGACACTGGATCATCTCCATTGATTACCATTACACTATGACTGCCAACAGATATGTGATAGATGAGAACTTTGGACAGGACACCATGCGTCAAGCATTTGTAAATACAACATTATAGAATTGTAAAAAGTTATAGTTGATGAACGTTTCCGACAGTTTTGTTACAAGAAAACAACTTATGTCAAGCTCGGATTTTGTTAGTTGGTATTGAGTGCTGGGTCAGAGGACGCGCTCAAAAAAAATAAAAATGTTAGTAACGTTATAGCTAAATATAACTTACCTCCGCTCCGGTGCTTGATAGTGCTGCAGGTCCGACACGAGGAACAGCTGTGTTCTTTAGAAACCAGTGTTTTGCTTCTGATTTGCGGTTACAGAAATCAGTAGCGTCGAAATGCGCTCCACAAACTCGCGAGTCTGCCAAACGGAGTTGATTGACTGGAGTGTTTATGTCGATCCGTAAGACAACCAGCCAAAGTCTCAATCTTTCTGGGTCAGAGAACGGAAGCCTGTGAAAACTGGTATTTGAGCGTCCAGACATTTTATTCCCACAACCGGGGACTGCACATTCGCGCACCATTGCTGTGATGAATTATTACAAATGATGATTACAAAAACTGCGTTACAAATATTTCTGCTGTAGGCTACTAGCTAGTAAACTCCAACGGGAGGTCAGGATTTGTGATCAACTGCTTTTCAAGCGGCCTCTCTACAACGTAGCTAGACTGCGGAAGTTTACAGTGCGAGGTAGTGCGGTCGGAGAAATAGTTTTGTTTCAAATGGAACTGTTGTTTCAACGTTCGGTTTGCGTTTGCGATAGCCTACATTTCACAGGAGAGCATACTGAGACCGTAAGAATACACACTGAGCTATAAAAGCACATTTATCGTTGTTTTTCCATAACATTTCTGATTGCCCCGTTCACTTCCATTGTAGCCCAGTGAGAGCCTACAGGAAATCTGTACCGAACTCAATACTGGACCGATCAGCGAAAAAATGGACTTCATGGGTCAGGTTCATGGAAGACGGACCGCAAATAGGGTCCAAGGTCCAAAATAGCGAACTTACCCTTTAAGAAGCCAAACTTGGATACGAACGTCTAACTATAGGCCTATCTCGGACCTTCCGTTCCTCTCTAAAATAATAGAAAAGGTCATTTCAAAACAACTTTGGTCATTTTTGCACCCTAATCAAATATTGGAAGTTTTTCAATCTGGTTTTCGACCCTCTCATAGCACTGAAACAGCCCTAGTCAAAGTATTCAATGACCTACTCCTTGCTTCTGACAGTGGCTACATCTCTGTACTCATGCTTCTAGATTTAAGTGCAGCATTTGACACAGTTGATCACCTCATCCTTCTGGATAGTCTTGAAAATATTGTTGGCCTCCGTGGACTGGCTCTTTCCTGGTTTAGATCATACTTATCAGACCGATATCAATTTGTGCATCTTAACAATGACTCCTCCTATAAGTCTAGGGTTAGATATGGAGTACCACAAGGATCTGTCCTTGGGCCTTTGCTCTTCTCTCTATACATGCTTCCCCTGGGACAAATCATTCGTAAACATTATCATTAAATTCCACTGCTATGCAGATGACACCCAGCTGTATCTATCAGTCAAGCCTGATGAAGTTGACCAGCTGTCAAAGATGGAAGCTTGTCTTATAGATATAAAGGAATGGATGAACTTTCTCTTGCTAAACTCTGATAAGACAGAGGTAATGGTAGTGGGGCCCAAGTCCCTGAGATGCAAACTATCTGGCTATATGCCTAGCATTGATGGAATTTCATTCACTTCAAGTGCTGTCATTAAAGATCTTGGTGTTACGTTTGATCCAGATCTCGTATTTGATACACACATTAAAGACATCTCTAGGGTTGCTTTCTATCACTTGAGGAATATCTCAAAAATTCAAAAAATACTGTCCCTACATGATGCTGAAAAGCTAGTCCATGCTTTTGTTACTTCTAGATTAGATTACTGTAATGCTCTTTTGTCTGGATGTGCAAATTTCTCTCTGAAAGGGCTTCAGCTAATTCAAAATACAGTAGCTCGTATTCTCACGAGAACTAGGAGATTGGAACACATCAGCCCAGTGTTAGCTTCACTTCACTGGTTGCCAGTCAAATTTCGAATAGACTATAAGATTCTGTTACTTATCTTTAAAGCCTTACATGGGCTTGCCCCCTTATATTTAAGTGATTTACTTTTCCCTTATAATCCCTCACGAACGCTCCGTTCGCAGGGCCTCCTTGTTATTCCTAAAATAGCTAAAAGTACCATAGGTGGTAGAGCCTTTTCCTATTGTGCTCCTCTCCTATGGAACAAATTGCCTGCTCATGTTCGGGGTGCAGACACTATCAGTTTATTTAAAGCTAGGCTTAAAACCCATCTTTTTAGTCTGTCCTATAGTTGAGGGGCAGGAGTGGGTGGCTGGCAAAAGCTATAGAGTTTCTGGTGGACTGAGCGGTCAGTGCTGTCACTGGATCATTATTGGTAGTGCTGTGTTAAGCTGGACCGGTCATGGTCTGGTGGTGACTGTCTCAAGCCTGCCCTCATGGCTGTATTGGCCCCTGCCTCTGTTTAGCCCTTAGCTACGCTGCCATAGCCTTATTCTGCCGGGGTTTCCTTATCGCACGCAGGCACCTCTGTCTCTCCTGCTCTGCTTGTTCTGCTACCATCTGAACCCCCTAACAATGTTTTTTTTTCTTTTTTCCTCTTCCCTGCTCGGGGCGCCTGCCCGGAGCTCTAGCCCAAGTTTCCTGAGTTTCCCGAGCCCTCCCCCCGCCCCCCCTCCTGGCCCGGAGCTCCAGCCCAAGACCAGCTAGGTGCCCCCCACCTGCCACTGCTGATCTCTACATGACGGAGTCATCAGAGTAGAATACCTCCCTATGAAATAATCAACCCATAGGCCAGTGGAGGATGGGCATCCCCCCAATAGCCGGGTTCCTCTCAAGATTTCTTCCCATCGGGGAGTTTTTTCTCGCCACAGTATGATGGTTTTCTCTCCCTACTAGAGAGTTTTTACCTCTGCTATCTGGGGGCTTAGAGCTGGCTTAGAGCTGGCATTTCCCATTTCCTCCCCTTTCTGTTCTGTAAAGCGTCTTTGTGACAGTCGTCTGTGAAAAGCGCTATATAAATAAAATTGAATTGAATTAAAACAACTTGCCATAAGCTATCGTTAGCTTGCTAGCTAAATGTTAAAACAACATACCATAAGCTATCGTTAACTTGCTAGCTAAATGTTAAAACAACTTACCATAAGTTATCATTAGCTTGCTAGCTAAATGTTAAAACAACTTGCCATAAGCTATCATTAGCTTGCTAGCTAAATGTTAAAAAAACTTGCCATAAGCTATCATTAGCTTGCTAGCTAAATGTTAAAACAACTTGCCATAAGCTATCGTTAGCTTGCTAGCGAGCTAACCCAGCGTTGCTAAGCAGTGGTGGCTAACATTCATGGCAGGAGGAGTAGGGCGATTGCGGACGGGAGGAGGATTTCAGATACTTATCACACAGTTTGGCTTCTAGCTCCGAGATGCTGGGCCTCTAGTGTCTTAGCTAAATGAATGCTAACTGCCGCAACATTCCCTACCGTCTCTCATCTCACAAAACAGTATTTTTTTCATAGTAGACACATCATAGCTCGCTCCAAAATGAATATGTGATGACAAACATGTCGAAGATGAGCGCCAAGGCAGTCAATTTATTATGTTACGAACTGTGTTCCACAAAACAACAGCTTGTTCAGGGTATGCTACTAAGGGATGTTCTCCATCGACTTCCACTCAAAAATACAGCGTGTCTCCCTGTCCCAAGACCCCAGTGGTTTTAGACCAATGATTGTTGTCTCCCTCTTCTGGTCCCGCCCCCCGAGTGAGTGCAGTGACCATAGATATAACCAGTGACACCAGTGATACAACCTGTCCCTGATTGGTCCTGAACAAATGTTAATACCCTGTCCAAACGACAGAATAATTTTTAAAAAATCGGCACATGGGACAGGCATTAGATGAAGGAAAAGCACCTATTGTGACTACATTTTGCAGGTTGGTGTTATAGTTATTGAAATGTCTTCTGAGGGCAGCACTGCAAACATTACCGTAACCCTAACCCTAACCATAACCTTCTCGCTGCTTGGATGGCTGAGACAACCAATCACATGCAATGCTGCCCTCAGAAGACATTTCAATAAATATAATACCAACCTGCCTAAATTTTCTTGTGGGAAAAATTTATTGACTTAGTATTTTGACAACATTGACATTGACTTACATGGTGAAAGACTCCTAGCCAATGTAGCAAAAATTCTTCTGCATCCCTACCACAAGCGTACCATCTGAGGGGGCATTTAGTACAAGTGGGCACATCACAAATTATGTGGATATATTGAAGCAACATCAAGACATCAGCCAGGAAGTTAAAGCTGGCAGAACTGAAAAAGTGTGTGAGAGCAAGGAGGCCTACAAACCTGACTCAGTTACACCAGTTCTGTCAGGAGGAATGGGCCAAAATTCCAGCAACTTATTGTGAGAAGCTTGTGGAAGACTACCCGAAACGTTTGACCCAAGTTAAGAAATTTAATGGCAATGCTACCAAATACTAACAAAGTGTATGTAAACTTCTGACCTACCGAAAATGTGATGAAAGAAATAAAAGCTGAAATAAATAATTCTCACTACTATTATTCTGACATTTCACGTTCTTAAAATAAAGTTGAGATCCTAACTGACCTAAGACAGGGAATGTTTACTAGGATTAAATGTCAGGAATTGTGAAAAACTGAGTTTAAATGGATTTGGCTAAGGTGTATGTAAACTTTCGACTTCAACTGTATGTAATAATGATATTATGTTGATAACTTACATGGCTCCCTTTTGAAAATAAATAATGAATTCTTACATGGAATGTAACATCGCTACACCCGACCTGATGTAAACAGCCTATAGGCTGAAAGCATATACTGTATAATTGCTGCTAATGCCTAAAATAATTTCCCTTTGAAAAATAAACAACTGATTGTAATCAATTCAAACATTTGTATTTGAGTAAATAACACAATTACAAAGGATAAACAAGCAAAGGAATTAGGCTACCGCGCTTTCCAGACATAATAATACTGCTTTAGGCAGTATTATTTAAGTGTGTGGAGCAGAAAAAAAAATTCCATGAAAAATGCACTGAGCCCTTTGGTCATTTTCCCATTTTATTCGGCAAATACACTTCTGCTAAAGCATATTTTGCCTTCTTTTTAAAACGTAATAAGTTTGGAATATATTATTTCCACACCCTATCTATTTTCAGAATTTTTTTTTTTCTTCTAAATTTGCACTGCCGTGAATTCAATTAGATGGCTCCCTTCTGATAATATGAAAATATACCGCGTGTTATTTCAACAATCTATGTACAAGAAAAACAAATTGTGTATCCTACTTTTATAATTATAACATAGGCGTTTGCAGTATTGCCATGTTGAAAAAGCCATGACAGGACGGAATTATAGCATAAACAATGATTAAAATTTGTTTCCAAAATCACGCTGCCACTGTTGTTTGGAACTGTAAACAGTAGGCTAGCATATATAGGCTAAAACTATAAAACTAGGCTACTGTTAGGGTCTGAAGTATTCCCTCTAGGAAAATAAAACTAATTTCAATCAATTTCAATATTTTTTATTTTGGGTAGACTGTATCACAGTATATATACATGATCACTGTCTCAGGATGCTAATGCAGTCATTATGAAAATGCAGTCAACGTGACTGCCGGAGGAGAGAAGTAGCGATTCACACTTGGGTACCAATGCCAAATAGCATTGAACATGGCAGTTAGAGGGGGATCTTTGAGGTAAAAAAATTTTTTTAATTTATTTATTTTTTCAATCAAGAAAAACTCTGTTTTCTAAGTTGAATTTCAGAATTATAAGAATGTAGGCATTTGCAGTATAACCATTTAGGAAAAGTAAGGGCAGGACAGAAACATGACATAAACACGGATTAAATAATTCTAAATTTAAAATCACATCGCCAACTGGCGCTTGGCGGTTCTAGTGTTAAGCTGAAGATGACATTATCATTTAGCCACGCTAGTTATTCGCTTTCCTGAGGAAACATAACCTAAACAAATCTGTGTGTGGCCATGCAGCCAATCGTCGTGAGATTACCGCAAATCAAAACACTAATTTCATACTTGGAGTTTGTTACCAACCGAGTAGAGTCTCCAAACTCAGCAAATCTATTGAATTGTTTATCTCTTGAAGACAGGTCACAAAACAGATTATCGTAAATTTGTTTTCAAACAATGACATAGCTGTTATATATTTTTAAGCGGGGCGGCAACCTCAGTAAGTGGGGCGAGCCGCAAACCTAATGTATTGAAGGGGAAACAATGACTGCACAGCTCTCTTCCACTGCAAAATAACAATCTGCCTTGTGATAGCTGTGATTGTGCCAAAGACACTTTTTGGGTCCTCAAAATAGAGCCCTGGGAATGACTGCTCTATACGGAAGTGCCACCCACAAACCCACCTGCCTTCAGATTTTCATAATGTACAAATTTGTTTGCCAATGACTTGACGCTCAATTTCATTCTTTCGAAGGAGAGAGAGGCGGAGAGGTTCCTTGTAATCGAGGCAGGTTTACATAGGCTACTTTTCCAAAAGCACCACTGCAATAAACTGAACAGGGTTGTCAACTGATTTGCATGGAATGCCATTCTGCCCAAGTGGAGTTGAGCAGAAAAGCTCAGAAAGTCTGAAATCTCACCCCTAGCAGCCCATTATGAAAATATTTGACTATGCGGACACATTACAAACTGGATTTATTTGCTGACTGGTAAAGGTCAGAAACTGGCAATCGGGTCATTCCGTGTCAAATCAACCAGTTTTCTGAAAAGTTCCTGTATGACCCTCTCAGATTTTGATGAAACTCCATCATTATAATCCATTGTGTGAAAAATGAACACACACAAAAATTTGCCTCATACGACAATGTCATTTCCGAGATATGGCCTCCTGAAATTTGTTCAAAACCTCCGTCTTTTGCACTCGCGAGTCGTGAAAATGCGCAAATGTGATTTCTTCCGACTTTGGAAGCTTATAACTTGGGATTGGTAACAGCTATAGAGCTGAAACTTGGTATCCTAACTTGCTTTCTTCCAAATAGCAAGAATTTGATTACTGAAATTTGGTTGATGAGTATATCTAATATATCTGTTTAACTGGTGTAAATTTCAGAAAAAGTTTTAACTGTCCACATGGTGATCCATTGACAAGACGGACGGTTGTGTTTTTGACTTTTTTTCACCCGGACCCAACTTTGGATGGATGTCATTCCTTTACAAATGAATTGATTAGCCTGTACTTGCTTGTGACCGTAGACATACACCTATAGATAATAGATCTGTGATATGGGATGTATATGTCCACTCGTATGGGCACAGGGTGACCTCGAAAATCACCAAAAACATGTGCGACTGAACAAAGTGGCTACTTTGGGTGCATACAACTTGAAAAGGGAAAGGGGTACAATTAATCTGATGTCATATTCTTGCAATATGGAAGACAGTAAGTTAGGATACCAAGTTTCAGCTCTATAGCTGTTACCAATCCCAAGTTATAAGCTTACAAATTCGGAAAAAATCACATTTGTGCCTTTTCACGACTCACGAGCGCGAAAGACGGAGGTTTTGAGCAAATTTCAGGAGGCCATATCTCGGAAACGACATGTTGTATGAGGCATATTTTTTGTGTGTGTTCATTTTTCATACAATGGATTATTATGATGGAGTTTCATCAAAATCTGAGAGGGTCATGCAGGGACCACTGGTTGATTTGACACGGAATGACCCAATCATAATTTAAGGTCATATTGGTGGTTGTCCAGAGCTGCAGAAACATCTGGCCTTGTAACTGGAACACGCCTGTTTTGTTGCTCTCCCCACCTCTCGCACAGCATTGCAGAATTCACTCTGGAGGACCCTCTGTAGTGCCTGGAGTTTCTGGGGTGGAACCTCACCAGTCCTCTGTAGCTTGTCCAACAGCTCGATGGCCCGAGAGATGTCTGCAAAATGGTATGAGAGCAAAAGTCAAAAACATCCAATTTAACTAAAGATCAGTACTTTACAAATACTACACTTCAGGGAAACACACTGTCTATTTCCTACAGAAATATATTGCAGGTTTGGTAACTTAATTGAATAGACGTTTTTTATAGCAAATTGTGAAGCAGAAAACAAGTAAAATTAAACTAACAAAGTGTATGTAAGCTTCTGACCCACCGAAAATGTGATGAAAGAAATAAAAGCTGAAATAAATAATTCTCACTACTATTATTCTGACATTTCACGTTCTTAAAATAAAGTTGTGATCCTAACTGACCTAAGACAGGGAATGTTTACTAGGATTAAATGTCAGGAATTGTGAAAAACTGAGTTTAAATGGATTTGGCTAAGGTGTATGTAAACTTGTTGTAGGCAGAATTAGGAACCAGAAAACATAAGGAAAGGGGTATTCCCTGTTCCCTGGAACACAGCAACTTTTGTTGTAAAAATTACATCAGAAATTTGAGTAATGTGAATAGTATTCACAAGGGCTAAAGCCCTTGTGGGGACAGGCAACCAAGTTTCTGGATCAGGGGAATAGAAAACACTGTGCACAAGTCAGTCCTTGATATAAGATCTTTTGTATACAGATGAGAGAGGGTTCTGAAACAAGAGAGGGTTCACTCGAGGAAATGCCAGTATTTCAGTCTAACAACTGTCGGTGAAGTGAGGATTAAGTAAAATGTATCATTTTCTGAATTCAGCCGTTCCAACACTGAATGCCCTTGTATAACATTTAGCACTGAATACTGCACACAAGAGCCATTGCCTGCTAAAACCCCCCACTTAAAGCTGGAGTAGGCAATTTTTTTCAGAAAGATGTCGAGGAACTGTCATGCCTAGTTGGTAGCAATCATAGAAAGCTGCTGTTAGAGAAATCCAGCACCATACACTGTGTTTATACCCTCAAGTTCGGAATCCAAAAAAAGGTATTCGGCCCAAATTCTTGTTTTCAAAACAAAGTGGCTCATGACGTGAACCAATCAAAGAGATAGGCCGGTTCACGTTGTGAACCAATCAACAATGAGATTTTAAAAAATTTAAAAAAGAAAGTTAAACACAACACATATCTTCACATTTTAAAGGAATATTACATTTTATTTTTTTTAAAATGTACAAAATAATTAAAAATACTAAAAAAAGGAATGGCCCTGTGCAAAAGTCTGGGAACCCTGTCAGTTAGTACTTTGTAACTCCTCCTCGGGCAACTATAACATCTTGCAAACGCTCCCTTTAGCCAGCTAAGAGTCTTTCAATTCTTGCTTTTGGAATTTTTCCCCATTCTTCCTGCCAGAACACCTCTAGCTCAGAAACATTCTTCGGCCTCCTTGAATGCAAATCTGAGATCTCTCCACATATTTTCAATAATATTCAAGTCTGGGGACTGTGGTGGCCATTCCAAAACCTTCATCCGTCTTTCCTGGAGGTACTTCATGGTTGATTTTAAGGTATGCTTTGGATCATTGTCTTGCTGGAATACCCAACCTCTCCAACTTCAATGTCTGGACCGACCTTTGAAAATTAGCCTCTAGAATTTCTTGATATATGGTGGAATCCGTTCTTCCTTCCACCCGCACAATATTTCTGCAAACATACCTTCTTTTGTTGTGGCCAAAAAGTTCAATTTTGGCTTTGTCAGTCCAAAGCACATTGTTCCAAAAGGCTTCAGGCTTCTCAAGGTTTTCTTTTGCATACTTCAGATATTTTAAAAGGCCGTTCACACAGCGGACAGTAGGCGGCAGGACGAAACCGGATGTCATTGTTTTCAATGAGACAACGACGGCAAGACGGCAGTCGATGGCAAAATCGACGAACTTGCCGTCAAAATAATTTTTTTTTAAATTTTTACCGTCCACCGCTGTGGTAGGGACACGTGCCGATGGAATGGAAGTGGTACGTTTCAAAATGGATGAGAAGTTTGTGCAACGTTGTGGTAGAGAACAAGAGAGGTGGGAGGAAATATCGAACCAAAATGTTTAAAAATACAGAGATCTTGACAAAAAGGCTGCAGCATGGAGTGTTGTAAGCATTGACATGCAGATTCCAGGTACACATTATTATTAGCTGTATTTTCAGAAGCTTTTCTGTGTATGATTTGAGGTGTAACTAACTAGCTAGCGAAGCTAAACTACCTGACATTATGATACACAAACACACCGCCTATTTATGAAGATAGACTGAAACAACGCAGTAATACACACACAATGTATAAATACACTTTCGGTCACGCTCCATTTTGCAAAGGCACTCTTTGGTACACCGGTAATCTGTTTCACATGGACCATAAATATGGCAACGGATATAAACAATGCGTTACCACGACAGACATTTCTGTACCGTGAACTACGTCCCTGCCCTTGTACCATCTACTGTCCTGCCGTCTACCGTCCGCTGTGTGAACGGCCCATAAGGCTTCTTTATGGCAATTCTGCCATGTAGGTCTTTGTTGTTCAAAGTACATTGTATTGTTGTCCTGTGAACAACTAGACCTGCATCTGCTACACTTTTTTGCAGCTATTTTGCAATGATGTGTGGGTTCTTCTGAGCATTTCTCACCATGTCTCAGGCCATTCTATCTGAAATTGTTCTTGGTCTTCCAGATCTTGCCTTGACTTCCACTGTTCCATTTATCTTCCATTTTTTGATAATGTTTCTGACAGTGGAAATAGGTAGTTTGAAACTGAGTTTTTTTTGCCTTCTCCTTGTTAGTGCAAGTGAACTACCTTCATTCTGACATCCTTGGACAACTATTTAGAAGAACCCATGGTTGTTAACACCAGACCAGCCAATGCAGTCGGATGATTTAGGCATGGAGATACTTCAGAATAAATAGTTCAACCGTGGAATTTAATTCACCTGACCCATTGAAGCCTTAACGAGTAAATCACAAAGAATAATCCAAAAGGGTTCCCAAACTTTTGCACAGGGCTTTTTTCCTTTTTTTTTTTTTTATTATTCTGAAACTGTAAAAATTTTTAATAAAAGTAATCTTGCTTTAAAATTTGAAGAAATGTCTCATTTAACTTTGTACCATTTAGAGGTCAGGTTAGGTTCTGTTCACCTAGATATTAATTGTAAAAGACATTTTGACGAGGGATGGCCAAATTTTTTTCACCCCACTGAGTTTCACACGCTCCTGCATCGCCGAACGGGCCTAATGCCCGAAAGAATTTTATGTGCAGCTGGGTCTTTATAAAAATTGGCTTGCAATATAATTCATCCATCCATCACTGTCAATTGTAGTACTTGAGTAAAATGTCCACCAGAATAGCTAGAAACTTAGATGCGCATTCACAACAAAGTGTGTGGAGAAGCAGTGGGGTGGCGTGGGGGATGTCTCTCTTTCTCTGTGACAGGGCAAACGGGTGTTACGACTTTCAAAATGTTTTCAGAACATTGCTGCTATTGAGAAAGTTGCCTACTCCAGGTTTAACCAACATTTAAAGTACATTTTATTTAAAATAAACTTTACCTAAAGGCTGACAAATTAACTTATTAAAGTGACCTTATGTTGTTGGAAGCAGGGCAAAGAACCATGTGATTATTATAATCTCATGGTTTTAGCCTTTTTTTAACGAGGCCAAACATGAATATCTTAGGAGGCAATTCCGCTCAGCTATTGAAAACCCCTACAATAGGGGTTCTCAATGGGGGCGTTCTGAGATTGCAAGGGGACACTGGAAGCACAATGGATGAAAGGGGGGCGTTGGAGCTATTATGGGGGGGGCGTCTGCCCCATATTAATGCTCAAGCCCTGGAGGCCAAGCGGTCAGATGGCCTCCGACATCTGAGGGAAAAATCACACGTAAAAAAATATTAATTCTCGACCGTACAAATGCCTGCGCTCTGATCAGCTGCTGAGGGCACAGAGGGAAATTACTTCCAGTTCCGCTGCAAAGTTACCAACAAGTAAACAACACGGATGCACCGAACTCACAGAACTGTGTTGATGTTGGCCACAGAACTGTGCTAGCTACCTAGCTCCTGACAGTGCTGGACGGGCGATGCAACCCAACCAATGATTTGTATGATGGGGATAGATGTTTTCTGTACACAAGACAAATAAACAATTTCCGAGGTTTTTTTAGCCAGTGCGATGATCCGTTTTGTACTACATGTGGGTAAAACAACAAAAAAAATTTATCAAGAAGTAAAGCAAACACACTTTCAATTGCCAGTCGCTAGTTAAGACTAACATTCTAGCAGCTCCTGTCAGACAGCCATGAAGACCAAGTCCTAGCCAGGAACTGCGAGTGGAGTGGCTAGTGGCATTAGCCCCGCTAACTAGCGAGCAAGCAAGAGGTGTTCTTACTAGCTAACGTTAGGTAGTTAGTGTTCTAAGTGGCTAATGTCGCAATCGTCAGCTACATTCAGCAATATAGTTGTTTTCAGAGATTTTTGTTGTATTCCATTGATTTGTCTTTTCATTGCGTGTGACATTTTGCTTTTGAGTAGTCTCAACACCAGACCCATGAGAGTTCTTACGATGATACACTACGTAAGCTACGCTAACTACGTTACTGCAGATCTCACTCTGGGAAACTTCAAGAAAAAAAGTGCTTATTTTAATCCCAACCAATGATTGGTGGTACAAAAAACGAAGCGCTTAATTACTCTCTGTTGGCTTCCCACCCAAAAAAAAAAAGCGGATCTGGGTAAAAGACGGTATAAGAATGTAATTGTAAATTGGTCGTTTCATTTTTCCCAACTCAAATCCAGAATTCTTTACCGGTGTAGCAGATAAAAATAAACTGGTCAACTTCAGTCTCCCTCGGCAATTTAGACCGTTCGTACACTGGCGGACTCAGGGGGGGCGACTGCCCCCCCCGGTTGAAAACGTCGCGCTTAAGTGCCCTCTTGAGTGGCGAAAACGAGAGTATGTGCCCTATTGGCTGCCCTTCACATAGGAAAACATAGCAAGAAAATACAATAACATGTCTTAATGAGTGCTCTATTAGTGGATAAAATGTGATGCAGTGCCCTATTGGTGCCCTTGACAATCCCTATGGATGCCCTTCCAAAGGTAAACAGTGCCGTGATAAAGTGCCCTCTATGCTGCCACTACATAAGTGTCCCAAAGGGTGCCCTTTCCAGTTGAGAAAATGGGATGCAGTGCTGTATAAAGGGTATCCTTACATGCGTGAAAATGTTGGAAGGTTTCCTAATTTTTGTATTTTTTATTTAACCTTTATTTATACAGGTAATCTCATTGAGACACGGGGTCTCATTTCAAGAGAGACCTGGTCAGACAATAGCAGCAATACACACAAAGCTTTTTGGGCGCTTATGGGGCCCCATGTCGTGCAGTAGGTGCCCTTTTTTTCTTTTTGCCCCTGCCCTTCAAACAGCCTGAGTCCGCCACTGCGTTCGTATGTTCGTCGACTAAAGTGGGGCAGCTCAAAAAAAGATGTGCAAAGGTGCCATACTCGGAGCAACACCAATCACATAATGCAGATACTGATACTCAATATATCGTGATAAAATTTCTGACGGTTATCATACCATGTCAAATTTTCATAATCTCATTTACCGTGGTTTTATATGACTAATCAGAATGTTTGTAAAGAAAGGTCTCCAAGATACTTCCGGGTGGATAACTGACATCCTGTCAGCAGCGGAAGTAGTTCATTTACGTGGTACATATGAATCAACTGAACAAAACTATCGCGATTATGCCGAAATCGTGTTGTGTTTGGGGTTGTAATGCCAAATGTACCCAGGCACATAATGGATTAGGTTTAGGCTTTTTCCGTTTTCCCACTGTAAAGTCTAAATCGACCCAGCGAAACCTGTGGATACAGAGATTAAGACAGGAGGATAACGTTAACACAGATCCTACAGCCTTAGTATGATTGCCGAGTGGTCTAGCTTGTTGTTCTTTTACTACTTGAATTTCAAATGTTTACAGAGGTTAGAATATTTATCCAAAAAAGTACATAATGCTTCTGATAATTTAATTGTTTTATTTATTTGTGATTTATTTATTTATAGTGTTAACCGGAGGTTAAATAAAAATGTTTGTGTTTCAAATACCTTTGGTGAAATGATTTCAGTGTTTATTAGCACTTTTTAAACATTTTGAACACATTTTAACAATACCGTGATAATACCTAAAACCGTGATATCTGTGGTCACAATAACCGTGACATGAAATTTTCATACCGTCCCATCCATAATCAGCACCCTTGCATTAGCAGCCCAGTAGTAGTGCTGAAAATCCAAGTCCAAGAATCAGAGGCCACCCTCTACTTTAGATTTACAAATATACAATTTTGATATTCGGTGTGTCTTGTATACCCAAATGAATGCCATTCCTATTCTATCAAGGCTTTTAAAAAAAGAAGAATTCTCCAACACTCATTGTTTAGTTTAATTTTATTAATCATTGTCAAAGTTTAGCTTAAAGATTAATTCAGGATTCCCCAGGAAATGGCAAACTATTTTAAAATTGGGGGTCTATTATTTGTAATAGGCATAAAGATTTTTTGCCAGTTAATCGATAACCCTGAAAGTCCACCAAAATTCCTGACCAAATCCAACAGAGGAGGATGTGATATTTCAGGATTGGAGATACACGTCGTCGGCATATGAGGATATACGAATACGAACGGACACCAATCTTATCCCCTGAATAATACCATGACTTCTCACACTAACTGCCAGGGGCTCTATTGCAACAGCAAACAGCAGTGGAGAAAGACAACATCCTTCTCGACAACTACGTTGTAACTGAAAAGGAGCAGACTTATCTTGGTTGGTTAGCAGTGATGCCTTTGGACAAACATATAACATTTTAATCCATGAAACAAAAGAATCACCAAGACCAAACCTCTCGAATACGGCCAATATGTACCTCCACTCCACCTGGTCAAATGCTTTTTCGGCATCTAATGAAAGAACTGCAGCCTTTGATCCTCTGTCAGTTACTGCACAATGTATTAAGCAGCCTTCTGACATTAAAAAAAAGAAAACCTATTAGGAATAAATCCAGTCTGATCTGGGTGAATGACAGCAATATGTTGTCAGATTGATGATATGTAATTCAGAATGGCTTTATTTATTAAATTAGAATTAATTTAACCAATTTAATCTCAATTACAATACAATGTTTGTGGACCATTGTTCAGGGATCACCTTCAGTTGCCCTGTTAGTGGCTCAGCACTCTGAATACTGAACCCAAGTAACTACAGATCACCCTTTATCAATCCTAACACGTGATATGCAGCGAGGGAATTCACCCTCGGCACTTATAGAATTCAGATGTCACTATACGACTTTATTAGTGGATCATTCCATCAGCGTGAGAGAGGAAATAGGCCCAAGCATTTAGTTTAAGTACTGAGGTTTAATAGGTTGATGCGGGAATCCACCGGGACTCTTAACATTATTGCGCTACGAGTATTTAACACAATATAACAATACAACAGATACGGGGATATGGCTATATTGATATCACAATCTATCGCGGTATTTAACACTACACATACACTAGGGCTGTATATCGTCTTGGATTTCACGATACGATACGTATCACGATACGATACATATCACGATACACTGCAATTCGATACGATTCGATACGATTCGATATTTGCGACATAATTTACTGATTTTTTTTATATAGCTGAAAATACAACTGGCTGTGTGCACCTGGGTAATCTAATATAGTGTGTACACTAGAAAACACAAGACATCACATTATATTGGTAACTCAGTGGACAGATTGAGTCTAAAGCTGAGGGAAAAAAGTAATTGTTATTTATTGAAACACAGTGCAACTTACACTTACTGTCAGAGTGAACTGAAATGTTGCCTATAAGAAAGCCATTGAAAATAAAGTGCAGTATTTTTCACAGACTGAACCTCACTGTTTCTATTACTGACTGAAAAAACAACTAAAATGTAGATGTCATAACATCAAAATAAAGTGCATAAAGTATGCTATTCTAAAAAATATATGTAGGCTACCTGTATGGCTAGGCCTGTATGTGTCACTGTCACTGACTGAAAACACTGAACTAACATTTGCATAACATTTGACATGCAGGGTGAACTCTGCTAGCTCAGCTGCTATGATCATGTTAGATGCATTGTCAGTTACTATGGCTGGATCCTTATCCTTTATCTCCCATTCATCAATCGCATTTTTCAGTAACTCTGCAAGGTTTCTGCCAGTATGACTCTCATGCATTTATCTTGTCTGTAAGACATGTGAAACGAGTTGCCATTCGTCGGAGACATAGTGGGCCGTAATGGTCACATACGACTCTGTAGCTCTAGAGGTCCATCCGTCGCACGTTAGTGCCACTCTCTCTGCAGAGCTTAGAGATGTTTTAACATTTTGCTTCACCTCTTTGTACATCTTGGGCACAGCTATATCCGTCATGTGTGCGCGAGTCGGGATGACATAACGGGGCTCCATTGCAATAGCCATGCGCTTGAATCCAGCGTTTTCGACTACGGAATACGGGCGCAAATCCTGACATATAAAATACACCAGAGTCTCTGTGATCTTCAGTGCACGAGGTGAGTTAGATGGAAACTTGTAGCTACTACTGCCGCCTTCGTCCAGTGTAGTTTGCTTTTGGTCACGCATCTTTTTCGGAGCCTGTTCAGCTAACTCTAGCTCCGAGTGGTGTCTTTTTAGGTGAGAGCGCAAGTTTGTTGTATTACCTGAATATTTTACGGGTGTATGACACAGCTTGCAGACAGCATTGCTTTTATCCAAATCCTTGCTATCTTTCTTGTCTTTAAAGCCAAAATGTGCCCAAACATCTGATTTCTGGAACGCGGGTGCTGGTTTTATGTTCGCCGCCATCTTAGGTCTTGCTCTGCTGGAAGAGCGCCTGTCAGAAGGCGGGTCTAGCCTACAGCGACATCTAGTGGCAGGCGGATCACAGGGATTTGAATGGGACTTAATGTATCGATCCTCAGGGCTGAAAAATCGATACAGTATTGCAAAAATTAATATCGCGATATATCGCGGGATCGATAAAATCGCCCAGCCCTAACATACACTAAACATGAAATAACACAACGATATCACTTTTATATCTAGGCTACTAAACACTATACGATAACAGTGAACAAAAGATGGTGCGGTACAACATGATATAGGAACGCGTTGGTATTAATAGGAAATGCAGTGGTACGACTCGACTGGTTGTGGGTAACCGAGAGGAATGGAAGGGTTACTTACTAGTCGAGCGTGAACCAGGAAAAAGGTGAGCACTGCAATACTGGGGACGCCCGCTAGGCGTCAGTAATGTTCTACGCAGAATATAAGAGAGCCGATTGATTCTTTGGGCGCCGTGCTGGCGCGATCAGAGGCTATCTGATAGCAGGGTTCACACCTCGCTCGTGGTTTGCGATGCATTTACATTACATTACATTTATTTAGCAGACGCTTTTATCCAAAGCGACGTACAGTAAGTGCGTACAGAGACATCATCAAGATCTACAGAACAGACAAGGCAAAGCACATCCTTCGCATAATGTAGCAGCTATCCCTAGCAATGAACGTCGACTGTAGTTCACAGTAAGCTGTGGGCAAATCAGCAACACCACACTTCCATTCCAAATACTAGTATAAACTATAATAAACAGACAGGAAAACACAGGGAACTAGTAAACAGGGAACTGATATTCCTAGGTGAGGATATCAGTCAAGGTGGAGTCTGAAGAGGTGTGTCTTCAGGCCTCGACGGAATGCAGGCAGGGTTGGAGTAGAACGTAGGGGAATGGGAAGTTCATTCCACCACTGAGGAGCTAATGTGGAAAAACTCCGCAGTCGGAACAAGCGAGAGCCTTTGACACGGAGGGGGGGAAGTGCCAGTCGCCCTGCTGTAGAAGAGCGAAGTGGTCGAGCAGGAACATAGTTCTGGATTAAGTCCTGCAGGTAGGCGGGGCCTGTCCTATTGGCTGCAGTGTAGGCCAGGGTCAGAACTTTGAACCTGATCCTGGCTGCAACTGGCAGCCAGTGGAGAGACCTCAGCAGGGGGGTTACATGGGAAAATTTCGGGAGGTTGAACACAAGCCGGGCAGCTGCATTCTGGATGAGTTGAAGAGGCAGAATGGCGCAGGCCGGTAGGCTTGCGAGCAGGGAGTTGCAGTAGTCCAGGCGTGAGGTGACCATGGTCTGGACAAGAAGCTGGGTGGAGTAGGTGGTCAGGTACGGTCGAATCCTCCTGATGTTGTACAGGAGGAACCTGCAGGACCGTGCCGTCGCCCTGATGTGCTCTTTGAAGTCCAGCCGGTCGTCCAGGACCACCCCCAGGTGGTCCTGGACGATGCGCAATCGTCTGGGGTTATGCTAGGTGGTTGTTAACCCCCCTCCTATTGTTATCTAGCGCTTTGATCCCCGGAGCCTGGAGATCCAGAAGGGAAGTGAAAGATAGTATTTGAATGTTACACAGACATAGGGGCATTCTTGGGGTTTTATGCAGGCACAAAGAGTTTCCTACTCAGAAAGAGGACTGGGAAAAGAAACACAGAATGATAATTGTCCTACAATGTGTACTCAGTCTATTAGCAAGCATTTTTGCAATTCTGCTTTTATGTAATACTGCTTTCTGCTTTTACTTGCATTTTACATACTGTCCTAAATTTTTTGGAATTGAGGTTTGTAGAAACGACTGCAGGATTACAAACTGGTATAGCTAACATAACAGTAAAAAAGTCATCTAAAAGTCCATGTAACACAACATAATCTTTTCTGTTGTTGCAGAGTTGTTGCATAACACAGTTTGTGTAGCATTAGTCTGAACCAGGCATTATCTGGCTACAGCTGATATGCATGGTAACTTAAATAGCTGAGTAACGTTAGCCAGTTCTACCTAACACAATCTATATGACATATAACGTTGGCAAACATTAACTAGCAATTATTTGGTTCTACGGTCTATGGTCATAAGCCACTTCATTTTGAAAACAAAATTCGCTGGTTTTAGAATGCAGAATTTAAGGGTATAAACAGTGTATGGTGCTAGATTTCTCTCAGAACAGTTCTATGATATATATTTTTTTTTTTTTAAACTTGCGTACTCCAGCTTTAAGGTCCGGAATCAAAAATGGCCAACTTAAGTCATGCGCTTAAGTGCCTCTCCTGCGCTGCTTTTACGCAGGGTGATCTCCGCCATATTCTAATTTTAGCACCACGGGTGCTTACCTCAAAATGTGTGTGGTACAGGGCATGATATTCTAATGACCTGTTCCTTGTACCTGCCCCCTGGATTTCCAGGTTTCTACTAAAAAATATTCATGGGAGGTATGAATTTTCAACGTGTCAGTGACAGTGCCTTTAATAACCACATTTGCCTTTGCAAAGTCATACCTTTGTGCATCGTAGTTGCTCTTGGGTGGTGGGGAAGGCAATGAACGACTTGATACGTCGCATTATAGCCTTGATGAATTGATCACAAATCCTATATTGACAACTGGAATATACCCATCACACACTCAGAAAATAACCGTTGGACAGCGGTTGCACGCAATATTATTAAGTAAACAAATAGATGGCTTAATATAATGTTTAAAAAGTTTTTATTCCCCATTTACTTAATAAAATTACGTACGGTGGTATTATTAAGTTGCCTATATGTGATGTGTTCAACTTAACCAATAATAATATTTTGTGCAACCACTGACTAACAATTTATTTTTGTGAGTACATCACACACTGGAATGATCCTGTGGCCAGGAAGGAGAAAGAGATTGTAATCTTGTGCAGCACCGGTACACTGTGCAAGTAGTTCATTTGCAATTCCTAATGATTTTGCACTGTAAAAAAATATCTAGTAAGAAAACGGTGAAAAGACTGGCAGCAATGTTGCCAGTGAAAAACCATTTCATGAATGGAAAAAAATTTATAAATCCTGTTATTTTAAGGGATGGCCATTAAATAATGAGTTATTGATGTTATTCTTGAATATTTTTTACAAACATTTTATCATAATACAGTTTACAGCACACCGTAAAAAAACAGTTTTTCAAAATAATACTGTTTTTCAAAATACTGACTATAATAAATACTAAAGTCATGTAGCATAAAAGCAATAACTCATTTCATGAATAAAATAACAAACGGTTAAATACCAGGATTTATAGTTTCCTCCCTTCATTAAATGGTTTCTCATTGGCAACATATTGCTGCAGTTTTTTATGGTATTATTTTACAGTGTGGAGCAGCTGAGCTGACAAGTACAAAATCTCTCTGTCAAAGCGAAAATGATAAAGACACTGTATCAATTAATCCTAAAACATCTAATATTGGGGTCTATATCCCTTCCCTTCTTTGCCGGATGTGCCTCCACTCCCTTAAACACAAGAACACATTCTCTGCTGGATACATTATTTGACAAATGTTCTCACCGCAAATCTCCCAGAGTTTATATACCTCCAGTGATAATGAAATTGAAAACATGTGCTTTAAATTAAATGAAAATGATATAGACAGTCAATCATACTTTCACATCTTTTTCTTTTTATGACCGCTCTTTGATAATTGCAAATAGGCTAGGCCAAGGAAAATAAAACCATCATTATGTTCAAATAACATGTATTGATTCTAACATCCATTTATGCGAAAGATGCTATAGTTTTTATAATCATCTATTGGCGGTGCCAGAAATAAACCATCTTTTTTTCCAAAACAAAGTTCAGTGGAAAGAAATTATTAAGTGAAAACTTAGAATCCGTGAATCTTGCAGACAGGCCTTGTTTTCATCAAATCTCTGCCCCACGCACATATATACTTAAAGACACTTAAAAGAGCAGATAAGTACAATATCTGAAATACAAATAGCTTAAGCGAAATTTCAGTAGTTTTTAGCTGTTCCCTGTAACACAGTAACTATTGTTGTATAGAGGAAAAAACAGTGGTGTATCAATAAAAGTATGACAAAAAAGGTTTTTCAAACTTAAAAAAAATTATTTAAAAAAATTCTCAAACATTGAGATTCCTTCCTTGGACATAGCAATTTGCAAACCTCACTTGAAAATGTTACTGTTGGCTGCACAGTGGTAGAACACTTTCCTGAATGCTTGGCTGATTAGTCTGGAAGTATGGCCGGAGCTGCAACTGACTGGATGCTTTGAAGCAGATTCCACTAAGCAGCGGAATTCATGTACTCAAAGGGATACTCAGTGTCAGGAAGAATAATTATCCAGCTTCTGTTGATATATGCTATTCTAACACATTCATGACCTGCTTCAAATGCTACTTGGCCTTCCTGGATTCGGTTGATGCGTCACATTACTATGCAAGTTGGGGCTAGACAGTCATTACCAAGCAGAGGAAACCTGTTCTTTACAGTTACGTTTAGGAGTGTTTATAGTAATTATTTCAGAAACGGACTGGGCCAGTTTTTAATTATATACAGAGGCCCAATATTATGGAGCAACCTCAGATGCATACTACTTAAGAGCTGCTTCTCCTTGCATTAAAAAAATGAACCTATACCTATTTAAACGAATCATGTACTTAGATAAAATCCGGACATTGCCAGTGATGACTGGCCGATAGCTCCACGGGGCGACACACAAAATTGGAAATTGCGTTGCCCAGGGTATAGGAGGGTTCAGTCGGTTAGGGGTTTGCATTTCATCGCTCTCTAGCAACCCCCGCTGGTTGATCAGGCTTCTGTAGCCTGCATGCCAAAGCCACATAGGACAGGTCTTCCAACAACTTCACTCTATGCAAGCTTGTTTGTGGGCTACAGTGTGAAAAGAAGCAGGCTAGCGACAACCATCAAACTATATAGAAAACTAGAAACCACAAGCTGGATCTCTCCCATTCATTCAATTGAAGCCAGCATTCTCCACCCATTTTACCAAATCCCCGCCCACTCCTGGCCAGTTTGCACCATTTCCTTAAAGATTGTGGGTAGCCTCTGCAGTCACTCACAGTGTCCGTCGTTGTCCAAAAATTGCGGCGCCCAGCAGTATAATGTAAACTCAGAGTATATGGTAAAGTCGCCTAAAGAAACGTAACGTAATGTTATAGTATGTTTTTTTTTTTAGAACCTAGCAAGCTACATTCATAATATAAGCAAATACGTGATTAGCAAATTTGTGTAATAGCATGTGTCATGGTGAATAAAGGCTATTTTTAATAAATAATCTGTGGGTAACCGAGAGGAATGGAAGGGTTACTTACTAGTCGAGCGTGAACTAGGAAAAAGGTGAAGAAAAGAGGAAGGATCTCCAAGGCCCAGTGGATGCACGACGCGCGATAATGCAGCTTCTGAGCGGAACGGAAAACTCGGAGGTCCAATAGCCCGGTTATTCAGTCTTGAGCGGAGGCGTGGGTCGCAGGAACTCGCCAAAAAGACACAGGAATCCAGGTGAAGTAATAGAAGAAAAAGAAAAAAAGAGAACGAGCGCCTGACAGGCTGGGGGGGGGGGGGGGGGGGGGTCTACGCTGCTATTGGTTGTTTGGAGTATCCGCCTTCACCTCCTTGCCACAGTGCCCGTCCGGGGCGGGTCACACTAATCTTAGCAAATTAGTAAGGGAATGTGATTAGGTTAGATAACTCTCAAACTCTACAAAATACCTGGATATATTTTGCCTCTTGATTTTCGTTATGAATTTTGGGAGCTAACCATACTAAACACGATTACTTTAGGTTTAGTTTAGGGGGAGATTGTTGATTATTCATTAGCAGTGTGGGCTGGCAACCTCAGAGACGCGGTGCTGCAGGATAATAAGGACTTGGACACAGCTTTATTTATTCGGCTCCGTTAGGCATCAGAAACGGCATTATTGGTGATATCGAATAAGTGGCTACTTTCTCCATTCATGAGCACTGCAATACTGGGGACGCCCGCTAGGCGTCAGTAATGTTCTACGCAGAATATAAGAGAGCCGATTGATTCTTTGGGCGCCGTGCTGGCGCGATCAGAGGCTATCTGATAGCAGGGTTCACACCTCGCTCGTGGTTTGCGATGCGCAATCGTCTGGGGTTATGCTAGGTGGTTGTTAACCCCCCTCCTATTGTTATCTAGCGCTTTGATCCCCGGAGCCTGGAGATCCAGAAGGGAAGTGAAAGATAGTATTTGAATGTTACACAGACATAAGGGCATTCTTGGGGTTTTATGCAGGCACAAAGAGTTTCCTACTCAAAAAGAGGACTGGGAAAAGACAGAATGATAATTGTCCTACAATGTGTACTCAGTCTATTAGCAAGCATTTTTGCAATTCTGCTTTTATGTAATCCTGCTTTCTGCTTTTACTTGCATTTTACATACTGTCCTAAATTTTTTGGAATTGAGGTTTGTAGAAAAGTGCATTTGTGTTTGTGTTTGTAGCAAATGTGTGTAATACCATGTCTTGGTGAATAAGGGTGGGCTATTTTGAACAATATAATTCTATCTTCAACTGTAAACCAGTTGATTATACATATAGCTAACCTCCTTGAATTATCACGTCCCTGACCGATGATCAATTACTTGCAGTTAGCTAACGTTAGCCAGCCTATGCTGGAAACTAGAAAAGCAATCACAAACTATATAGATAATAGTTTGGTGATAGCAATAGCTAGCTAGTTAGCTAAGAGTTAGCCATCTTATCCTCTAGCTAGCTTGTAGCTAACGTTACCTATCTAAACTAATTAAAAACATTAAAGACGCTTTCTGACACAGCAGGACTTAGGTATCTTATTGAATATCAAGTCTGAGTTGTACCAGAGATTGTATAGTCTCTCTCTATGGGCTTTGGTTGTACCAACAACAAAAAAGTTTTCCTCCTCCGGCTGACCGGAGCCAAGAGGAGGCTGTTGTCTTTTTTGTGCTTCCCAGCATCCATAGGCTGGGGCGCAGAGTGTAAATGAATGCTGGGCAACCCGGTCAACCCTAAGAATAAAAAAAAAAAATCATATCCAGAGATTGTGATATAATACATGGTCCTCATTGTCGCAAATTAAATCTACTATTATAATTATAATTTATGAGATTCTAACATCATTAAAAAGTACGCTAATTACGACATGACAGCGCTTCGGATTTTGCTGGCAGTCTATGGGCGAAAACAGGGTGATGCACCATTACATGTCGCCCCCATCAGGACACGCCCACCTTGTGGTTTCTAGTGTTCTATATAGTTTGGTGGCGACAACACGTTTCGGAGAAGAGCGGTGGATGTCTACACACTCCCAAATCAGCAGTGATCTCACTGTGGTTGCAAATAACTATTTGGACGTTCTAAATTACGGTGGGAATTGGACATGAGCCCCAAGTTGGGCACCAATATTATTGAAAAAAATAATTACTCATGTACAAATTAGATTTACAGAGTTCTCTGTTGCACTAGCTTGTTTCTTTCTCGTAAGCAAGATCTACAGAATACACATTCTCCGACTGGAGTTTTCCTTTCCCGATATGCAAGCAGTACTGCTTCTAAAATGCGGTAGGTCTCGCTGGCTACATACGTATGTACGTTAGATTTTCCACTCGAGCACTGTCTTATCCAATATGATTGATAGAACTATTGTTATTTTCGCATTCTGAGTGAATTTCACATACTGTATTGCAATCGTTCATTTTATGTCTGATGTAGGCTACCGATTGTAATTGAAGGTAGAACATTTGGCAGCGTATTGCAGATGGTGTAATACTATTTTATTTTCACGTGATCGTATATAATATAGGCTATGGCCCGATACCACTTTTTCACTTCCGATACCGATGCCGATACTACCGATATCACTCCGATACTTAGTTTTACTCAACAAATAATAATAATAATAAAATATATGGAAGCACTTTGCTCATGATGGCCAATTAGCCACCTAAAAACATCTCACTCAAATGGAGAACAAACAAATACTTCCCCAGTATATAGTCCACAACAACAGTTGGTTATTAAAGACTGCCACCCTTTATTCAAACACTACAAAAAAACAGGTACTGCAGTACTTAAAGCAACCAACAGGTTTAAAGTTAAAACAATTGAAACAGCAGCATTCAGCATTGTAAAAAAAACTAATACAAAACTATAACTTAGTTTCATAATTTTCCCGTTTCCAAAACCCAAATCAAACAAGGAAAGGTGTATGATGTGGATAAAATTATGTGGGCAACCTCATTCACAATTGAACCCCTCAGAGATGACGTAGCACATCGAACATTATGTTTACTCCAAGGTAAAAAGTAAGGTACGTTAGCTAACATCAACGTTACCCTTATTTTGGTGTTAATAGCTACCATAACTGAAAAAATAAACTAGCTACACAATGGTAGCCAATTGACTTAAAATATATCAAAATCTATTTCACCGGTTTCCGTGGTATAACAATGTAACGTTAATCGCATCCTTAGCTTTGGCTATCCGTAACGGACGTCAGCTGTTATAGCTACTGTGTACGTTAGCTCTATCTAAAAAAGGGACACAATAAATGAAACTTTAAAAGAAGGAAAGAAAATCACTGTTCTCTAACAAACATGTTATTCCCGCAATTTGTTAGTGGGAAGCCAAGTCCCAAGTAACGTTACCCAAACACCTGTTGCTGCTGTCTGTGCAACTACTGCTGCTGAGTGGAGCTGCAGTTACATGCCGACCACCTCCAACTAAAATGTTAGTAAGCTAAAAACATGAATAATGCAATAACGTAATGGCTACTAAATGGACAAAGTATTGGAACATTTAATAGTTTGTGAAATAATATCAAACTCTAGCTTGAGCCATTTAATTTGAAAGAGTAAATTTAATCTCACCTCAAATGTAAATTATTATTATTTTTTTCAAATGTAAATTTTTTTCAGAATTTTTATTTAATACAAAAGAATGTCCACTTCTGTAGCATGAAATCAATACTGTGCTGTTGTAACTAGGCATTTTAAAGCCAAAGCGAGCGCATCTAACGTTAGCTGGCTAGTTACCACTTAGCTACTGTGCTGAAACTGGACTTACTTGGAAGTTTGGTTAGCTTACTAATCTAAAAGACCATATGTTAGTGTTTCCAGATCTATTTTTAAAATGTTAACGTTCGCTAACATCGAATAACATTAACGTTACCAGACTCCATCTCGTAAACAAACCGATGATAATAATGTCTTCATGAATGAGATATGGTTTGCTATTTTATGCCAAGCCAGCTAGTCCCTCTGCTGATGTCTGTTCCGTTTCCACTGTCACTGTGGTAGCTAGCTATCTAGCAAATGAGACAGCACGCTGTGATGGAAATAATGCTGCCTAGCATCATAAAATCTACATTGAATCATTTCAGCTAGCATTTAAACTACACTACAAATATGAAATTGAAGGTCAATTTTTCCAAAAGTTCCTAAAGTTACCATTTTTCCAAAAGGGCAGAAGCCTACTTTCATGGTTGAGAACGCCACGTTTGCTTTGACGTACACAAAGCTCGACGGACATAGCAACAGTTACTACTGTTGTTATCACGTGACGCTACGCGTATCGGATCATATTTTTTTCTCCCCTAATGGACAACAGGGTACACTGCCTATATTTTGCATCATAGATCTTAAGTAGTTCTGCCTATCATCTTCAGAATTTGCACACTTGTAGACATGGAGTTTATGAGCCAGGAAATGCATACCCGTTACCCGTTTCACTTATGTAGCGCCCAGCATTTTTTTTTTTGTTTGTTTTTTTTGCATTTTTCCAAGGTTTCTTTGCATTTGTGGCACTTTATTTTGACTTAAATTATAAAAATAAACAAATCTAAGTTTGTATTGTAAATGGTACACCTGTCTTGTTTCATTTAAGACATTTACCAAGTTTCTGTGATGCTCACACCTGGAGTTATAGAGCCATAAACAGAGCACCCCCTAAATCGGTGAGAACTGACCACATTTGCCATCTGTGCAAGGGGGTTAAAAGAATGTGACGCACAGTCCACTCTAGTTCTGGCAACTTTATTTTCTTCCCTGGTACAAGTGTATTTCTTCGTTTTTAGTTTTTTTGAATTTACAAAATCCAGGACACACAACGCAATCGGCTACATTCTCTCCGATCACATACTACACTTCTCTTTTTTTTTTTCTTTCTGCCCTTGACCTGCTACTTTATATCCTTTTAAAGAAACAATATATTTTTCAATATATTTTGCAGCATCTGTTTGTATGCAAGGAGATTAATACAAACGAATGTACATATGTATAATTGTAAAAAAATGCAAGTGCATATGTATGAAAAAAAAAGTGATCTAGAGTGTACTTACCCTTTAAAGGGTAACTACACTCTACAACACTTTTTTTCCGCTGTAAACGTGTTTGCATGCCTACCTTATAATGAAACTTATTCATGCATTCCGTTATTTCTACAATTCTGAAATAATATGGTATATCTTAAGAAACTGGTAGAAAAGCGTCTTAGTGCTGCGCCTAACGGTTGAAATTTCCTTTCTGCTCCTCATACTGCCCCCACCCCAATCATGATGTCAGAGTACCTTTGGAGATACCTCTATGTCATATGGATAATTGTTGTCGCCCACAACGGAAACAGCCGGCACCTCATTGGTTAGCCCTGCTACGTTACTTTCGTTTCGCCTCCACGTTTTAAAACCGGAACAACGTGGCGTCCTGTTCAGTTCTCTTATTCCACCTATATAGTCCACTAAAATATGTTTCTGAAAATATTTGAGGTGAGAAATAGGCCATGCAGTTGCTGAATCTCGATTCATATTTGATGTGCAATGTCTAGTTTGACAGTTTGATCCGAGTTACACTAAATCATTTGTATAATGTACGTTAATTTATGCAAATGACGATGGACACAGCTCCTCCGCCCCCACCCCTCTCCCTCGCTCACCCCACAAAGTATTTTTCAGAATTGTGCAGTAGGCGGAGACAGGCTGAGACAGTGGGTGTAGTTAAGCTCTTTAAGCTCATACTGCCCTAAACTAACAACAAATATACATATACTTAGTAACATCACATTAATTCAGTATAACAATATCTTGTATTTATTGTAACTTTCCTGAAAAAATAACTTGATAATGTCAACCTTGTTGACACAACCATGTTATGTATAAAATATTAAATAAAAGATAATAGATTTGAACACCTATTAATACAAAACAATATTTTAATGGAAAGATAAAATAGTGGATAGGCATACACAATAGTTTCCCATAAAAATACTAATATATTGGCAAGCATTTCAAAAATAGAACAGAGCCTGGAACAATTTAATTGTTGTACACAGACTATGGATACCATATGTCCAAAACAGGGTTGACATTTCAACGTGGGGAAAACGGATTCTGGATTCTGTGATGGCACAGCATGTTTTTCTGAAATGTTATCATGTCCTTTATTCAATTTAGTTCCAAAAATAGAATTTTTTACATTTTTTATTTCAAACTCAAAAATGTCCTCAAATGCTTAAATGACCCAGCTAGTGTGGGCTACATAGGCAATAGTTTGTTGTACGTTAACTTGGCCTCATTTTGATATCAATCACATACTTTTCGGCAGGCCTAGTTTTTGAAACTTTCAATTAATGACTTATAGACAGGGCTTTTTTAGGCTATGCGTGAGTAACTTGGCATTTTTGGACATTGAAAACGTTTTTTGCTGAAAACTAACGTTACAAACTCCAACCGCTCGCTAGGTAACGTTAAATTTACTGGGACATACTATAAAGGATGTCACGAATAAAAAAATAAGCAAAAACATTTTCAGGAAACGGTAACGTTAACTTAACCGAAATTATAGGCATAGACTTGGCCAACGTCAATGTTCAACACTGACTTGATTTTGAACAGGATAGCCATTTAACGTCAGCAAAGACAACAAAATTCGTTTTAGCCAGATTGTTAGCCAGAATGCTAACGTTAGGAAACTTAACTTCGAGATCATTGTTCTCCCATGATGATGTTAATATGTTTATATTCTTATGTTTTACCTCTTTCCAGCCTGACAGGTTCAGCCAACGAAGCCATTTTCAGCGTAAAGTCCACTGTCACCACTTGGTAAAAAGCTCAAAACAGAAATCTTTTTCTAGTGAAATCCACCCTGTCTCCAACCAAAGATAGGCTAAATACGGCGTAGCCTACTCCCCTCACCGTATGCCGACGATGGACTCTGATTTTACAATGCACTTCCCTCTACTGGCTGGAGTGCCCATTGCTGGAGGAGTGAGAAATTGCAACAAGGCAGGCATTTTGCTCGTCGAGTTTGAGAACGCTGAGCAGCCAGAAGAGGCTGAGGCCGTGACCGAATACGTTCCCTGTCCCCCGTCCACTCAGACCCCTGTCTACTATGTGCCCTGTCCCCTCAATTTGCAAGAAGTATGCGAAAGAAATCCCGCAAAACTCTTTCCAAACTAGTGAGGAAGTAGTTCGTAATAACATTTTTTTATTTATTATTGAGAATATCAATCAGTTTACATATGACAATGATTACAAAGTGTAGATTAGATGAATGAAGATAGAGGCTGCATTCGAATAGTCAAATTCGAGCAAGGAAGGATCCTTTAAATCGCATGAACCGGAAATAGTTTCCGGGCACCCATGCTAAGGACCGTTCGAATTTCTTATATTGAGAAGGAAAGGAGCTTCACAATTCCTTTTATCCGTCCTTTCACAAAGGATGCTCTGGACTATCCTTTTCATAAGGAAGGTAGTATTCCTGCCCCACAATGCAATGCCGCCAATGTTTTCATAAGCATCGGAGTTTTCCGGAATTACCGAATTCAAACAACAAGGCGAACATCTGAGAAATTCCAGAAATCTAAATGTGAATAGCTAGTATTGTTGGTTAGTATTGGCTTATAATAGAAAGTAAACAAACAATGACACAATCAGACAACACACCAAATTTATTAAGAGGCTAAATTTTGCCGAAATAAAGCGAACGGTTCAAGTGAATTACAGTCAGACAGCAATGATGCGCCTTTTGTCGTACTTTTTCGTGAAGTTGTAGTTCGCTATGTTGAACAGTCACGTCAATACGATTGGACGTCGTACCATGACGCAAGGTAGAGAAGGAGGTTTGAATTCCACAATTACGCTAGATTCCTTGTAAATCTCTCCTTCCAACTTTTCCTTGACCCCCATGACGTTTTCTGGCGAGGTCAAGGAAAGGAAAAAAGAGCTATTTTGACTCGAAGGCAGCCAGAATTAACAAAAATAAAAAGAGAGTAGTTCGTAATATGACCCGCTCTTGTACCATAGATATGCATATGTCTTTTACGTTTTTACTTCCGTGTTACTTACTGAAATTGTTGGATGAGTGCACAGTTCTGGATGAGTGTGCTCCTGAATTCCCTCAACAAAACCATGAAAAAAATAAGGGGTTCATCCTGGTATTTTAAGTGCCCCGATTTGTGAGAAAAAGTCGCCCACTCAAAAGGGGTGCGTCCCAATATTCTTCACTCTCCACCTCCCTTCCTCCCTTCCTCCACTCCCCCACTACCACTACCTCTCCTACCCGGAAGTATGCAAAACTGAGTACAAGTATTTGCATGTACTATACAATGTACCTGACATTGTGGTTTGCATCGAGACATTAATTCATATGTAAGCATTAATACGTAATTAAGATCAGCGACATTAGATTAAAACACAAAATATACGCCATACTATTTTCCAACCATACTGTGGAAGTGTCATAAGCAGGTCGTAAGATGTCCCACCAGTGTTGCCATGTCCACGGTTTTACAGCTAAATTGGGCTACGTTAATAAGTCTAGTCACGGGTAAAAATGAAAAGTCGCAAAGCACATACTTATTTTAAAAAGTAAAAATATCATGATTTCTATTTAAAATATACATTGCTTTCGGTTAAAAATATATTTTTGGGCTAGTTTTGTGTCGCCATTTGGCTGGAAAGTCTTGCAAGATCTGGCAACCCTGCATCCCACCGTTGTGCGGCCATGTCACATGTTGTTTTTATTGTAAGGAAAACGTCAGCGAAAGTAAGTGTATCATACGGGGGTTTAAAATATACTATATTTAGAGAAAATTTTGCCTACTTAACTGTTAGGATCCTGTAATTTGTCTGTCTGTTTATTCTTTATTGTTATTTTTCCTGATTTCTTTTCCCTCGCAATTGTCAGTCCGCGTTCCATGTTTTCTGAGATTCCACTCCCTGTCTTTGTCATTGCACTATTCGGGTGATTTTGGGAACATTCGGGTTTCCTCTGTATTTCGTATCTCGTTTTCTTCCTTCTGACTTTATTTATATTTGTATATAATACTAATGTACTAATCATACTAACTGTTAGATTAGATTTAATACTAACCTGCTAACAAACTAACGTGTATATAATACTAACCAGCTAACATACTAACATTAGGGTTTTAGAGTTCGCTACTAACATTACTAATTACTAATTCATCTTGAGTTTCTACCTGAAGCTGTCATTTCCCTCCTCATTATCCTATCCCTGTATCTATCTGATTTCGCATTCTCTGCACGTGTGTCCACTTTCGCGTTCCTCCCCTCCGAGCTGTGCACTTGTCTACCTGCTAACTCCAGGCCGTTTGTTATCATTGTGTCCATGTGTATTCTGGTCTGTGTCTTACGTTTTCCCCCGTTATTGTATTATTGGTCCTTGTTAACCCTCATTGTTCTCATCTGTGTACACTCCCATTTCCCCTCCTTCACACCTGGTTCCTTTTGTGTAATCTTCTCCTTGTGTATTTAAACCTTGTTATTTCAGTCTGTCTTTGCGAGTTCCTCATACTAAATATTCTGCTACTGTGGTTCTTTCTGGTTCTCCGAGTATCCCGAGTTATTTGTTTCTGAGTTTTTGTATCCCTCGTCCGTTACCTGTGGTTGTTTTATTTCTGTTTTCTGTCTTCTGTTTTATTTTGGTTCCTCCTACGCCTCCCTGGTTTCGACCCCTGCCTGTGTTCTCGTGACTGATTTTTGGATTCCGTTTTTGTGCCTTCGTTGTGCCTTCCCGGTTCTGACCCTTGCCTGTTCTGTGACCCTGTTTTTCGACTCTGTCTTTGTACCGTTGCCCTGCCTTCCCAGTTTTTGACCCGGCCTGTATTACCACGGATTGCTGCCTTGCCCTCATTAAATTTCGGTTTTTTGTACTCCTGCCTGCGTTTGGGTCCTTCCCCCACCAACACCTAACAGAAGGAACTCGCCAGCTAGGACCCAGCGGGCGGTCGCCAGTCATGGCGACTCAGGATTTTTTATTTTTTTTGTAGACCCCTTGGACAACACCTCCTATGAGGAATACCTCATGGGAATCTGGGGGCAGAATCCTGAGTTCGCCCGTCGGCATGCCGACCACCACCCATCACCCCGGACCCTTTATCAGCCCACCTCTCACTCCGTTGGGCTCGGAGTCTTAACCCTCCAGCCGGCCAGCCCTGAGCCCACTACCCCTTCAACCACCCAACCCCAACCGTCACCCTTCGAAGGGACCCGCCTGGTCCTGTGTCCGGGTAACTATGGGCCCAGGAGAAAACAAGGGGGTCCTGGTTCCCGGCACCGTCGACGGAGGATCCATTTTCCACCTGTCCGTGTTTGCCAACGTCCCGCCACGTTCCAGCCCTCCTGTCCCGCCACTTTCCAGCCCTCCTGTCCCGCCTCGTTCCAGCCCTCCTGTCCCGCCTCGTTCCAGCCCTCCTGTCCCGCCTCGTTCCAGCCCTCCTGTCCCGCCTCGTTCCAGCCCTCCTGTCCCGCCTCGTTCCAGCCCTCCTGTCCCGCCTCGTTCCAGCCCTCCTGTCCCGCCTCGTTCCAGCCCTCCTGTCCAGCCACGCTCCAGAGCCAGCTATCCGCCTGTCCCGTCCCGCTCCAGAGCCAGCTATCCGCCTGTCCCGTCCCGCTCCAGAGCCAGCTATCCGCCTGTCCCGTCCCGCTCCAGAGCCAGCTATCCGCCTGTCCCGTCCCTGGGCCGCCTAGCCTACAGCCGCTCATTCGTCGCCGGCCTCCAGGGCGATGCAGACGTCGCCACCGCCCTCCTGAGCAGTCCTGCCTGCGCCGCCGCCCTCCTGAGCGGTCCTGCCTGCGCCGCCGGCCTTTATTTCCCCCCTCCACCCACCCTGCTCGGCGTTCCGGACATTATGAACTTCCATGTTGTCACCCCTATTCCTTTTCACCCGTTTATCCCTCCTCCGAACCCTCTCCACCCACCCTGCTCAGCGTTCCGGACATTTTTGGGACTGTCCTTGGGACGTCTGGTAGCCGTCCCTGGGGGGGGGGGGTTATGTTAGAATCCTGTAATTTGTCTGTCTGTTTATTCTTTATTATTATTTTTCCTGATTTCTTTTCCCTCGCGATTGTCAGTCCGCGTTCCATGTTTCCTGAGATTCCACTCCCTGTCTTTGTCATTGCACTATTTGGGTGATTTTGGGAACATTCGGGTTTCCTCTGTATTTCGTATCTCGTTTTCTTCCTTCTGGCTTTATTAATATTTTTATAAAATACTAATGTACTAATCATACTAACTGTTAGATTAGATTTAATACTAACCTGATAATAAACGAACATACTTCCCAATCAACAGGGTCTCTTGTCTGTCTAAACTTAGCCCAAGCTTTATCCCTCTGCTTAAAAAGAGCTATGAGATCAGGATTTATCCATGGTAAATGTCTTCCCTTCACTTTAACTTCTCTCCAAGGGGCGTGTTTGTTAATAACCTTGACAAATTCAGAGTAAAAGAAATCCCATGCATCTTGAACATATGGAATTAACAGAAACCTTTCCCAATTAACTGACATTACATCTTGAATAAACAAATCAACATTTATTTTCTTGAACTGTCTAATTTTAATAACTTTAGGTGGAAGTTTGGAAATTTAAATTTTCCATATACAATAGATTAATGAATTATCGCTGAAGCAGTCTGGCAGAACACCAGCTGTTAAAATACGATCAGGATGAGTCACAAGTATCCAATCTAACAGGGATTGACATGTAGAAGTTACTCTAGTAGGCTCCTTAATTAACTGATTCAAATGTATACCTCCAAATAAGTTTCTATCTTTAGATGAAGAACTATCTAGCCAATTACGATTAAAGTCACCCAGTATAATAATTTCATTTGACCAATCAATAGAGTTAATGGTAGATATTAAATTATTAGATGATTCTGAAGGAGCAGAAGGGGGTCTATAAATATTTCCAATTGTTATGTATTTATTCTCATGAAAAGTAATCTTCACAAAAAGACATTCAAAGAAAACTGGGATGATTTTAGGTAAAATAAATTCAGATACTAAATTAGAAGAAACATAAGTAGCCACCCCTCCTCCTCGACTACCCCGATCTGCTCTATAAAGTATATAATTTGTAATACTAATCTCATTATCAGAAATCTTACAACTCAACCATGTTTCAGAAAGAGTAATTATATCAGGTTTATGTTCATCAACCCACGCTCTAAATAAATCAATTTTAGGGACAAGGCTCCTAACATTCAAATTAATTTGTTAGGGTAGGTGGGAAACAGGACCCAATAGCAGATGGGAAGTAAGAAAACCAAAGTTTAATACAGGGGCAAGGCAGCAATCTGTGGTACAAAACAGGCAGGGTCGTAAACCAGGAAGACAGGGCAACGGTACAAAACAGAGTCCAAAGAGTAGTCGCAGAACAGGCTGGGGTCGGAACCGGGAAGGCACAGCAGAAGTACAAAATCAGGGTCGCAAGAACACAGGCAGAAGTCCAAAACTAGGGAGGTGTAAATGGACACACAGACACACAGACACACAGACACACAGACACACAGACACACAGACACACAGACACACAGACACACAGACACACAGACACACAGACACACAGACACACAGACACACTACTAGTAAGAACACTGAATCAACAACGGTGACAAACTCGCAAAGAAAAGACTAAAATCACAGGGTTATATACACTGAGGAAATGGGGAACAGGTGTGCAGAGGCAGGGAAGGGAAATTGCTCACAGGTGAGCACAATGAAACGATAAGGGAAGCTGATAATACAATAACGAGGGAACACATAAGACGCGGACCGGACTGGCACATAACATATAGGTTATACATGACCTGGATCGAAGAAGACCCGCGCACACAACGCGGTAGAGGAATGCGGAAATCAGATGCAGGTGAAGCTAGTAGGGAATCACAGTAAGATATTCAGAGATAGGACAGAAGAAACGAAAGACAGGTGCAGATGGAAACTGAGATTGCATTAGTAAATTAGTAGGTTAGTAGAAACTATAAACTATTAGTATTATTTACAAGTTAGTCATTAGTGTATTAGTAAGAAACCTAATTCTAAGCAGTTAGTAATGATTAGTAGATTAGTATTATAAACAAGGGTAATTAGTAAAGGAGGAAGTAAACGAGAGTGGAAATACAGCGAAACCTGAAATCACCAAAGGCTCCCGAATAGTGTGACGACGACAGGGAGTGACAGTAAACCAAAACATGGAACAGTGAAAGCACAAAATCATCAGAATAAATAAACATGGTAAAAATCAGAAACATAAATGAAACAAACTGCAGAAACCTGACAGAATTATCTTTAACCCCTTAGTACAATCCATATCAAAAGTAGAAATATACTGTTACCTAGATGCTCATGTTTATTGTAAGAAACAAACCGATCCAAAGACACAAAAACAATAAGAAAAATAATACTGAGACAAAAAGCAGACAAAAAACAAAAACAATATTAGGACCAACCCAACTACCATCAACCAATCTCCTATGTGTAGCACAATACGTCATCACAAGAGGCTTTACAAGTGAGCTCAAAACTTGATCTGCATAAATATTTAACAAATGACAGTTGTGTTCAAAGCAAAAAAAAAAAAAGTCCAAATGATACTTCACCTATATAATACATAACAGCAGTGGAGAATAAACACATTCAACAGTACTTGCTCAATACATAGGCTATAGTAAAAACCGAAAAGACAAAAACATTTTTAAAATTAATTAAAGCCAAGAGGTAGGCAATATTACGACGTGAAAATAAAAACTATCCTTTGAGAAAAAAAAATAATAATAATAATAAATGGCCTAGCCTGTATAAGTAAAACAAAAGAGAAAATTGACAGCCATTCATATCACAACAATTAGGTAATAGAAAACTGTTATATATAAGCTATACAAAACATTTATATCTCCACTAGCTTGAGGAAAAAAAATTAATAATAATAATAATTTAAAAAAATATATATATATAAAAAAGAAAAAAAAGAAAAGCGATATAAGATACGCTTGTGGATGTTATAGATATGAACCATTTTACGACAGACAATGTATACAAACTGAGTTACAGCAGATTTACACCAGTAACAAGGAGAAAAGAGAAGAAAAAGTTCTGAAGTCAATGATGCTGACAGAAGCGAGTATAGAAGAAAACAAAATTACTTATCACACCTAGACAAAGGAAAGCATAGCTAAAGTCCATAGTTATTAACCAGGAGAGATCATAGAAGCAGAGGCCTGGAGAAAGAATGCTTCAGCCTCTTTGTAACAGTGAAACAACTTAGGTTTACCATCAACAATCACACTGAGTACAGGGATAACGAAGCGAGTACTTCAAATGGAGTTCCTGGAGCTTTTTTTTGACTCGATCAAACGAGCACCGTTTTTTCACCAGACTAGAACTATAGTCTGGAAATATATATACACGAGTACCTTTATACAAAAGCTCCTTCTTATCTCTAGCAGCACGCAAGATCTTTAGTTTATCCTGAAAATTGAGCATCTTAACCAAAATGGTTCTGGAACTACTTCTCCCCTCTTGCTGTTGGATAGAAGAAGTTCGATGAGCCCTTTCAATAACCGGCACAGTGGGGAATTTGTCTCGTCCAAAAAGTTGTAGAATTAGCTGGCTCATAAAGCCAATAATGTTCTGACCCTCAGCAGACTCAGGAAGTCTGATAAAACGGAGATTTGAGGACCTGCTTCTGTTTTCCTCCTCCTCTACCTTATACATAAGGTAAGAGTTATCCTTTTCTTGTTTCGGAACACGATTCAGGAGACCTTGAACATTGTCTTCATTTGAGCCAACGTGCTGTTCCAATTCAGATACTTGGTCACCGAGCGTAGATAAAGAACACTTTATGCCATTCAAACTGATTTGGATAGGGTCTAGTTTAGAGTCGTTACCATATCAATTTTAATTTGTTGAATCGCCTCCCACAGAGACTGAAGAGAAATCTGACCTTGATCCATTATGTTGTGGACTATAGCGTTACAACGTGTCAACCAGATGTAAACCTTTGTCAATCAGTCGGCTTAAATGCAGTGTCGATTCAAAAACATTTTATAAAAATCAAAAGGAGACAAAAAAATACTCGTTGGTGCATCATTTTTGGTTCAGTTCAAAGAAAGAAAGAAATAATAAAAAATGGACAAAACCGTAATAATAATTTACACCACAATAGTTCAGAAAGCAGACCAGAGCTTTAAAAACTCACTCACGCCATCACCCGCATGAAGTTGAACAAGAAACCAAGAATCAAACTCTCCACTCTACAGAAACATAAGAATAAATATTAGCACCTAATTTTTGTAATTATTTCCTTGCCACCCAACTGCAGTTCATCATCAACTGGATCCACCCCACTGAACAATGCAACCCCTGGATCGAAACTGAACAGGCACAATGCCGAGAGATCTCTATATCAGACCTGCCATTCATCAACTTCACCAAGGCCAACACCATTTCAACCACTTTGACAGCTTGGTGGAAAGCCCACAAAATCACAAATTCAACACTGGCAGCTTGTAAATATACCCCACTATGGAACAACCCTCACTTCCTGCACAGTAAAAAAACACAAAATTTCACCTCTTGGAAACAAAAAGGCATTACTCAACTTCAGCACATCATACATAACTCCCATTTGAAGATTTGGTCCAGAAATATGGCATAGGTCATGACTAATTTCTCCAGTATCTGCAGTTAAAATCCCTCATTACATCAAAAATCAATATAACTCTAAATAATCTACAACCCCCAACCATAACTGAAGAAATCCTTAAAATCACAACATCTAAGAAAATTCTCTCTAAATTATACAAACTACTCAATTATGCAGACCATACCACATCCCTCCCAATAGAAAAATGGGAAAATGATTTATTGTTAACACCCAATGCGGACTTTTGGACCCAAACTTGCAAAAATACATTCTCCATGACTAACAATACTAACCTACAGCTCATTCAATATAAAATAAATCATAGAACGCATATCACAGACAAAAGAATGCACCAAATGGGCCTCTCACAATCCGATGCATGCCCACTATGCCCACCAAACACCATTGATGATTATCTCCATGCAACCTGGCACTGCCCACCTGTACAACACTTCTGGCAAGAAATGAACAAATTATCCCTCCTTTTGGAATGCCAAGTTCCACCTTCCCCCTCACTGTGCCTACTAGGTGACCTATCCTCAATCACCATTCCTAACCATTTCACCAGAACTATCCTCGTTGCTTTAATCATTGCCAAGAAAACCATCTTATTAAATTGGAAAACTCGAAAAAAAACTGAGCATTATGCAATGGACTAACCTACTCACAGAATACATATCCATGGAAAAAATCACTGCTTCTGTGAGGTGGTCGAGAACGGAAGACCAAACGCGACAGGAGGTTTCTAAAAGCGAGCCCCCAAGGAGGTTGCCACAAGAGTGGAAATACTTTGCGAGATAAGGGGGAAATACCTCGGAAATAAAAATAGACACGGTTCTAGAAAGAGGTATAGAAGAAATGAAACAAAAAGAAATCAACCCAGTAATTATAGGGCGAAAAAAACTCTTGACTAGTGTAGTGAGGTTTGGTCACTTTTATTCAGAATTAATTAAGTTCAACACTCAATTAGAATTCTATATGTCAGTAGAGCCCAACTTAGTGAAATAACGTAGACATGACAATGGGTTGGAAAAATGACATATGTTTTATTGGCTACAACTATGAATATGTGAATAATTGAAACAATAATTGATATAACATTCTATGACTTAATCTTAATCAGAGGAAATGATAATTATGTGACAGCTAAATATAGAAGCTAACAGTCCTGCCATTAACAAAGGTTAGTTTGTGCTATGGATTAATGACACGCTAAACTATATTTTGTGGTTAGCTCATTTTATCAGTCTCATACATATAAAATTTTAACAGTGTAAAACTATAAGGTCAGGGAAATTGGCTATTCCCGACCGAAACACATAGCAAAACAAAATACAAACAAAAGTAGGAACTAGCAGTAAAATGACCTCAACTGGGTATTACAGGTTTTATGCTAGCCTATCAATTGATGTCAGTGCTAAATAAAATGCGTTTCAATACTTAACGGTAACAAAGGGAGGCCAGTCCCGATTCCGTAAGTGATGTCAGCTCGTCAGCTGATCCAAGGTCCCGGCAGCTGTCGGGTCGCGATAGGTTTCCAGTCAGGTCGACGTGGACATGCACAGATCTCCACTTGGGTCCGGCCGCAAGGGATACAGTAGAGGAACAGTTTGAAGAAACGTGTCCTCAAAACAGCTGTTGAGAATAAACCAGCTGGGTTTATTCTGTGGACGGTGGCAGGCCAACTCTGTCTCGGTGATCAGGCGAGATGCGGGTTGGGAAATGCAGAAGTCCGTCAGGGTTTCAGTGGTGCATCTGCTAGGGGTAAGACTGCGTCTTTCTCATCAGAGCCGTCCAGGTTCAGTGGTGCGTCAGGTAAGGGTAAGACTGCGTCTTTCCCATCAGAGCCGTCCGGGTGCGTCTGTTAGGGGTAAGGCTGCGCCTTTCCCATCAGAGCCGTCCGAGTTCAGTGGTGCGTCAGGTAAGGGTAAGACTGCGTCTTTCCCATCAGAGCCGTCCGGGTGCGTCTGGTATGGGTAAGGCTGCGTCTTTCCCATCAGAGTCGTCCGGGTTCAGTGGTGCACCTGGTATGGGTAAGACTGCGTCTTTCCCATCAGAGCAAAGTTGGTAAAGTTACATGGGTTTTTATGGTCAAAATCCCTTTGATCACAATTGGTAGATGGCTTTAGGGCACCCATACAATAGATTAGCTCATTCCCTTGGAACCAACAATGAAACATAGATGGACCAGCTATTTGCAATCACCACAGGGTGGGTGTGTGTGTGTGTGTGTGTGTGTGTGTGTGTGTGTTAAATTGGGATCTCCCCTCTCCTTCTCAAAAGAGGGGGGGGGTGTTCCTGCCCAAACTGGCGCCCGATCGATCAAGCAGTCTGTGTTCATCTCAGAGTCACATGAGGAAGGGGAAACTCCATTGTGCCTCAGCTGATCAGGTGTGTTAATCGTGAACGATTAACACTCGTTCACTCATTCATTATTGTCTCTCTCGACACAGGAGAGACGATATTTTAAGCAATAGTAGAACTTAAAGCAACCTGAAAATCTGGGCAAATAAACTAGTACAAATAACAAAAGACTAATAGGAAAAGAAGTTAGAAAGCGCAGAACTGAAGAGGAAATCAAAACAAAGAAACAACGGGAGGTAACAAAAAAATGACTAAAAAGAGTAACTAAGGGAGCAGACAAGATAAGATCTAACCCTAACTCTAATGCTTAACTGGACTACCTGCTTTGCTTATTTGGAATAACAAGCAACACAGAGACCGAATTCTATACCTTACCGGCTCATGTGCAATCGCAAGATAACAAGCGCCGGAAAGCGGAAGTGTGCGGTTTAAATACCTGCAGGTAACAAGAGCAGGTGCAACTACTAAGTACCTGAAGCAAAATAAACTCCAGAAAGGGCAATCTATTGGATTCTGTCTTCCTATCTGAGACGGGTGCGTGAGGGTAATGCACGACTCAGAAACAGTAGTTGCAAATAAAGTCCCGTGAGGGCTTTAATGAGGGAATGTCCAAAGTGCATGGTCAAAAAACAAGCAAAGTTCATACACAAAAAAATCCAGCCAAAACCAATGTACAGTACCGAGGGAGAAGGCAGTCTCAGAATTGGTACACCATGCAATAGTCCAGTAACCAGAGTAGCTGTCAGTGGGGCAGAAGTACAGGCAGACGGTAGGCAGGCTCGAGGTCGAAGACGGTGCAAGAGTCAAGACCGGAGTCCGCTCCGCGGGGCAAAAGTACAACGACAGCAGGCAATAACTCGTGGTACAGGCAGGCAGTGGTCAACAAAACAGAAGTCAGTAACAGTGGTCAAAAAACAGGCTTGGATCGTAAACAAAAGACAGGCTTGGAAAAACGCTCAAGAGAGCACTGTAAACAGGAGGCAACAATTTTGCAAGGACAAGACATGAACACTGATCTTAAATGCAGGTGTAGACACTTATCTTGAGAGCAGCATGCGAATGGAAATCAGGTGTGGAAGGCTCACGAGGTAACAAGATAATTAGTAATCGTTAGTAATAAACCTATCCTGACCTAGCGTTAGTAAATTAGTAAATGACATGCACGAGAAACGTAAGGTAAACATGAACACATGGTTAGAGAGTTAGTATTACCCAATCCTGATCTAACGTTAGTAGATTAGTAAACTAGACACGGGGGAATGAAACAATTAGGGAAGCGTGAGCGACAGCAAGAGAGATAGAGAAACAGCATGAACGCAAGGCTGCGGAAAAACACGGAAATGTGCATGCTAAACAATGAACGGGAGACGTAACATGAATCAAATATAAAACGTGACATGACAAGAAAATAAATTGTAACAATAATCAAACATGAAACGTGACATGACATAAGAATGAAACGTAACAAGAATAAAACATAAAAGTGGCATGACTAGACTAACATTAACAAGAAATCTAACTAAGACAAGAAAATAAAATAAAACGTGACATGACAGCTGGAATCGTGACACTATCGTCGCTAAAAGAACAAACGTCCACAGAAAAAAGGAAAAGCGGGCGCAGCCCATGACAGCTGTTACCAATAACCAAATGCAATATTTCGAGCAAACATGGCACCCAATCACCAATCTCCTGCTTTCTCAGTCCTCACCTACAGTACATGTAAGCAAATAACTCTGGCACTCTCCATTAACTTCCTTTCCCCCTCTCCCATACGTGCATATACACACACACACACACACATCCCACCAACTTACTCTCACAACCCCAATAAAGCTATTTATAATCCATTCTCCTCATGCACCGTTCTTTGATATCTTAATACTTTTCTGCACCATTTTTATTTTATTTTATTTTATTATTATTATTGATTTTATTTTTCTTTGTTTGTTTTGTTTTTGTCTCCTTGTATACTCTGCTATAATATCAAACATTAATTTGCCCTATTTTGTACCTGTCAATTGTCTTGTTTCATCGCAGTTTGTTTGCTATTTGTTTTTTCACTGTTCCCTTCCCTCTTTTAGGCCACATCTTACAATTTTGAAATTGTAATTAAAAATAAAGTTGACCTCCCAAGAGGTCTTACAATGGCTGTAAGTCATCAAGGGTCTGAGGTATCAAGAAGCCTCAAACCATCACTCTGCTGCCAGATATGCAGTAGATATGGATGGATCACTTTAATGGTTGTTTCTGGGGTGGTGGTGGGAATTAAAAATAAATAAATAAAATAAAAAAAGATAATGGAGGCATGGATTTATGGATGGATGGATGGATAGCCTAAATGACTGACATTAATTTCACTTGCATGTTGCCTAAACTCTGAATTACTTCACAAAAATATTTATGACATTGCAAAATTGGCAAAGGGTGTTCTGAAACAAAGACTTTCAAAGTTTCAAGTTTAAAATCAATGGGGGGGGGGGGGGGGGGGGGCTGTAGGGTTATCAGATTGTCAGACTGTTTTCAAGTGTAAATAAAGGTATTTAATTCTCTGCATGTCTAAAATGTGTGTTGTACTTCTCAGATATTATTGAATAAAAAATAAACAAAATTGAAAAAGCTCACCTCGAGGCAGCCGCCTGCCCGTCCCAACAACCAATTACGAGGGAGTCCACGCACAGACTGACACACACACACACACACAATAACCAAACTCACTTCCACTCCATGTCACAGACGGACAACATTCAACACAAAGAAATTAATAGTAGTGGGGCCCTAGCCACACCACGCTACTGGTGGGGCTATCACCAAATAAAAGAAAGAAAAATAAAGCCAACTGGCCAACCAAAAAAACAAACACACAACACGCAGTGGGACATCTACTCCACTCCTCAGGTGGTGGCCAATGGGGTATCTGCCTGTCCCCCACTCAGGCGGGCCCCGGATCACAGTCCCTCTGATCTGAACCGTCACACTTGCCGGTTTCACCACGGGCCACCGACTCTAGGCGTGGTAGAGAAGGACACACCCCCTGCTCACACCGGCCTGAGACCCACACACGCTGCGTTAGTTGTATGATGAAAGCACATCCCTTATGGTCTGGGGGAAGCATTCTCCCCCAGTAAAAGCTCCATACAATATCTCCGGATCCACTGGCTCCGTCACACCGACCGGCTCTGCAGTTCACCGCCGATGCTGCTTGTCAGTTCCGGGTTACTGCCGTCTTTCCCCCACCATCATTTTGGCTTTCTTTCCTCTACAATGTAGGCCTATATGTGTTCACATGTAGGCTATTGTGCATGCATGTCTCCTCAGGCTATAGATTTCATTATGGTTCATTAATTTCTTTGCATAATCATGATCAATAGCTGTCATGGATGAATGATGTATCTATTATAGACATAATATTAGTTTAGGTAGTGCTGTTTATTGTATTTTATTAGATGTTAAATACTTAATGTACAAACTGATATTTTACAGTGCATTCGTGAGGTGGAGAGAGATGGGAGAGATGTTATCATTCTCGCCAGAAGAGTTATGGTTATGTGAATGTCTGATTAACGTTAGTAGTAGAACTGCTTCTGATAGTTAAGATGAAAAATTTAACTATTTAAGTGTTGCTGGCAAGCCAGCACTGGCATATGCAGTATCAATGATAATCATTCACATTAGCTGGACACCTAGCATAAATCATAGGTTAGGCTACATTAATATAACTCTAACTGTAATAACGATTAGCCTATTATCAGTTAGCAAATACTGCAAAAAACATTTTCAACGTTAAAAAAAATGCCAAGTTACTGACGCATAGCCTACAAAGCACTGTCTGTAAGTAATTAATTCCAACTTGCAAAAACTAGTCCTGCCTTTAAAAGTATTGACATCAAAATAAGGCCAAGTTACAACTAACAGTATTGCCTATCGTAGCTCACACTAAATAAACTAGGTCTATTCCAAATCAATGCTATCCAAACTTTCCTAAATTATTTAATGTAATTTGGCCCTGTGTTTTTTCATCTTACCATCTCAAGAGAATGTGGTCATTCAAACTTCATGTCAAATAACAAAAATTGCCTGGAACAACACATCATTTAAATTGAAACAGTTGAGGAATAATTCTACTACAGAAAGGATATATTTATACTTTGTTGTAAAGTTTACTTTAGAAAATGTGCAGGTTTTAAAATGTTTGCGGCTGCTAGAGATTTTGATGCAATTTATCCCAAGAAACATAATTTTACAATAGAGAAGGGGGTGGGGGGGTGAATAAATACATACAGATTTTGAACTATTTTTACCTAGTAAATAGCCTAAGTATTGCACTTTACAAACCTATCCAGACATACAGTGTCCTCTCCACTATTATTGGCACCCCTGGTAAAGATGAGTAAAAAGGGTTATAAAAAATTCACCATTTAGTGAATTAGCTTAATGTCACACTGAAAAAATTAGAAAAATCCAACCTTTAATTGAAGTAAAGTCATCAAGAAATTATTATTTTTAACAAAACCATGTGTGCCACATGGCATCCCTGCATTTATATATAGAGTAAAGTAATCATTTTTAATATTTGGTCGCATATCCTTTGCCTTCCATGACTTCCTGATGTATGTGACCCAACAACATCAAAATACTCTTGATATCTTATTTTCTGGTACTCTTACAAGCGATACTATAACGTCTCTGCATTTGAATGGATCTCTATGGGAATTGGGGGATGGGACTAGATTTAGCTGTAACAGTATGGAACACAAGATTGGTAAAATGGCTGTAAGTCATCAAGGGTCTGAGGTATCAAACAAGCCTCAAACCATCACTCTGCTGCCAGATATGCAGTAGATATGGATGGATCACTTTAAGGGTTGTTTCTCCTGAAAATTTTTCCTATTGAACTAGGAGTCAGGAGAAGAAACCCTTCAAATTATCCATCCATATCCACTGTATTTCTGGAAGCAGAGTGATGGTTTAAGACTTACGTCAGACCCTTGACGACTTAGAGCCATTTAGCCAACCATGTGTTTGGCAACCAAGAGTCTTTTGATGTTGTTGGAAGTCATGGCATGCAAAGGATATGCGACCAAATATTTAAAATGATTACTTTATTCTATATATAAATGCAGGGGTGCCAATAATTGTGGCACACATGGTTTTGTTAAAAATTATTATTTCTTGATGAGGGATTTTTTTTACTTCAATTTAAGGTTGAATTTTTCAAATTTTTTCAGTGTGAGATTAAGCTAATTCACCAAACGGTTACTTTTTTATAACCCTTTTCACTCATCTTTACCAGGGGTGCCAATAATAGTGGAGGGCACTGTATCTTGGCCCCATTAATGTATCCTACTGTATGTTTGTGCATCACATGATGCCAAATAAGTAAAATAGTACTAATTATTTTATTATGTTAAATAATTACAAATGTTATTTGTGCACACAATTTTGTGAACACAACAATGTCTAGGCTCTGTAGGACAACACAGGTTTCTATTCAAATACAAATATTCCACATAATTAAATCAATAAATAATAATAATAATAATAATGCATTTTATTCATGCTGTGCTTTTCATAGACATTTTTTTTTGCAGACAATTCTTCAAACATAGCATATAGTCTAGTCATTTCTCTTTTTCATGTCTATGTGTAACACATCTAAATCAAATTCTTTTCACTATAAATGATTGTCATTTCACAGTTTGATGTGGCATATAAAGTTTCATTGAACACATTGGGCCTCATTTATCAATATGGCCGTAAAAATGATTTGAGCTTACCAACGTACGCACAAAAATCTCGTGTGATTAATCAAACTTGTGTAAATCACTGATCTGAGCGTAAATGTGTTCGTAGGTTGATAAATCAGACTTGACCGTATATTAGGGAAGCACATCATTATGAATTACCATACTCCCCATTTACGCCCATTTACTACCATATGAGACGCCCATTTACTACCATATCTGGCAGGGATACCTCCTTTAAAACACACATGCCAACACAGTTTTCTCCACTATTACAGGCCATGGAGGGCATCCAGAAAAAAGAAGAACAATTTTTCTGTGAGCGTAAAATTTAAATACTTATGAATTAATATGAAAATATACATGTGCTTATTAGGAGCATTGGTAGTGTTGTGCAGCCTAGCTCAAAAGCTATGTGATAGAGGATGACCAGGGCTAAAATGCTTCCTCTGAATTGTGCACTACGTACAGCTGAGATAAAATAGAAAAAAGAAAATAACACCATTTCTTCTGACTTATTTTAAGTTCAATAGGGAAATAAGTCATGCGAAACAACCCTTAAAGTGATCCATCCATATCTACTGAATATCTGGCAGCAGCGTGATGGTTTGAGGCTTGTATCAAATCCTGGAGCGTGCTGTGCTGGAATACAGAGCCAAAACAACAAAAATTGTGTCACTGTCCAAATACTTACGGACTGCACTGTATTTAATATTCCTTTTATCATGGAAATGATTAAGTGTCTTAGAATTGTAGTCTTCTAATAAATACTTTTAAATTTGTATATGTGTAGTTTTGTTGTTATTTAGTGGCCATGTCAAAATGTGTGCAAAACCACCTGAACAGAGCTAGCTTTGAGTCAGATTTAGTCATAAAGGCAGTATATTTGTCTGAATATCCCATATTTAAAAAGAAAAGTTCTAACACTGCTGATAAACATGCATTACTTCAGTCAGTTTTGTGTCAGTGTTTATGTAACTTTTGCTGTTTGCTACATTTCCATGATTAATTCTCTTCAGGCCACTGTTTTTCCACCTTTAATCTGAGAGCTCAGTCTTGCAAATAATGAATCAAGATTGGGCACACAATTTTCATTCATTTATCTCTGCATGAGTAGACATTGTCTTGTCATCTACTAACACACCATTCTTTGGGTCTTTATGTCTGGCCTGCGGCTCAAACATATTGTGTACGGCTTCCCCCCTAGTAAACACATTTTTCATTGTACAATGTGGAGTGTTGTCAGAACTGAAACCTTCTTTTTTCTGATTGAGGAATGTGAGAGTGGTAGACTGGACTGAGTGGCCTGTACTCATCATTAAGCATTCTTATATTCTTATGAGTGTTGTGGCATGGCATTGTCTAAATAAATCTAAACTCTAAATGGTCACAAAATACTGGAACTGATCATTGAAGCCTAGCCAAGATATATTTATCTCTGCATTCTCCAGATACATGCAAAATATTAAAGGTATTTGATTACAGTTAGGTGTTTGTCCAATGTGCACATCAAAAACAAGGCGCTTAATTTGCAAACGTATATACGTATATTAATTATTCTTAAATGAAGCATATAGACAAAAAAAGACAGCATGGAGATGGAGACAGCACTGGGATTAATAGTGATATAAAAAGCATAGGACACTTCGTCGATGTGTGGTACCTCAGAAGGTGGGGGAGTACTCTTCTTAAATTGTTGGCTAAAGCTAACTACATGTGTTGGTTGTTGAATACATGCTCATTGTTAATTAAATAAGGACTTTATTCAAGGATTGGGTTGGACGCAACTGGATTGTGGTTGGATTTAAATTTGTGCGGATTTATCTATGGATGTCAATGAACTTACCGGAGTGTGTCCTCCTTCAAAGGTATTGACTATCAAACCTTTTTTTTTGTTTTGTCCTTGAGTTGTATGATGAGAAATATGAAAATTTATGACTCCTGACAATGGACTATAAAATGTATGGATTTAAGTTTTTTATTCAATATCACTTTAAAAGCAATACTAAACTTCAAAATTTTCCATCTTTTTTAGATCCAGGCACCAAATATTTTTTTATAGATTTAGATTCATAATTTTTATTTGGTTAAATGGTAAAGTGGTTCATTGTTTTTGAAACAACACTGCTGTTGTGTGATGGGAGCGTTTTGTGGAATATGAACTACATTTCCCACAAAGCTATGGATTTGTTCATTCCGTTACCTGACCTTAGTGACAGAGAAAAACAGAAATGTTCTTGGGCAACTCAGACATTACTGTTTTCCAAAACTCAGGAGTTTGAGTTTTGGAAGACAAAACTCAAACAGGAGTTTGCTGGAAGAAAAGAGGCATATTGTGTTGAAATTAGAACTGGCATTTTTATATATGTATTTTTCAATATTGCAAATGACTATTGAATAATGGATAAGAACTTATTCAATTTATATACATAAATAGAGTCCTTTATTTGCCTCTTTGAAGATTATCTTGAGACCCCCACCTGTAATCTGGCCATCTTCTCTTCTGTGGCCTGAGCCACTGGCTAAATCACAAAAATGGGATACGCCAATGGATATGGACTCTTTCCCCATCACTTGTATTAGCACATAACAAGCGAAGAGAAATGACAGCAGAGTGCAGCTTTTTGTCCCGTTTGCTAAACATTTACCTGGAAAGGGAGAGCTCAAACTTTATTGGTTTTGTTTTCAGTTGCCTATAGTCATTTTATTTCTTCAAATATTTCAATTTAATATTGCAAACAACTTCACAACATACAAAATGAATTATATTAATCCAGAACATATGTCAATGATTGAATTTTATATCTTTATCTTTTTTTCAACTTGTGGGGATAAAAAAATAAACAGCAAAGCTTTGACAACAGCACCTTGACATAGTATGTAATTCCAACATTACCTTGAGAAGTTTAGAGCAGTAAACAGATAAAGTACTAAGAGGAGGAAAGACCATTTACTGTTGAAAATGTAAACGGAATGTTTTGGTCAGAACTGTATCCTTTTTTTCCCAAAGTGGACAGTTTCTCAATTCACAATTGAAGCAGCATGCAGGTTTTTTTATTTGTTTTCCTCACCTTCCATTTCCTTTTTTCTCAAATTCTTGGCAACGTAAACGAACCACAATGTCTTGAGGAATGTAATATAGTAATTTAAGTTGTGCGCAAATGACTGATTAGATCTTTTTTTTAATTGTTTACAAGGTCATGAATATGTTCAATAAATAGACTGTAGTATCACTTTTACTGTATAAACTTCATCTTTTTTACATGCAGTCCATAAAATTTTTCATTTGACGGAATAATTTACCCTGTTAAGTATATATACAAATAGATATTTTCTCTTTTCTTTTTTTCTTACTCTCAATAAAATCTATACATTTCATTCACTATCTTCCCCTTTTAATGGTCAATGTGCATACACAGGAAGTGTCTATCCTTATAAATCGCCAACCAATTTTCTTTTTGCTATCCATGGTGAGCGCCCGCACAAATGACTGGGTTGTCCGACATTGTGAGTTGTAGTGACGCTTGTCTATTCCCCGGCAGCCGTCTTTTGTGTATCCCATGGGGCTGCATTTGGTCTCGTAAAAGTATTGCTTCAGTTGGCCATTGGGCACCGGGACTTTCTCCAGAACTGTGACTGTCTGCCCAGACATGTCTATAGCTGTCTTTTTATCCACGGCCGTCACCCACTGGCTAATACTGTCACACACGCTCAGCTCTCCACGCCGTGATGGGTCAGAGTGTCGTCGAACCCTCATGGACATGTTGGCTGCATCCAGGTAGTTTTTGTATTCCTCCAAGAGAAAGAGAAGTGGTGGCTCCAAAGGCACTTGGTTGCTGATCATCACCCGCGAGGCGTACAAGTCGACGTCTTTGGACTCCGCCACGACGTCCCCCTGGCTCTTGTCGGCGGGCCCGCTGCTGGCCAGCTGTGCCTCCCCCTCGACCTCCAGCAGCTCCTCAATCACCTGCTCGAATGTGTCCGTGAGTGACGGCAGCCCCCTTAGCTGGGCCCCGCCCCCGCTCTCTAGAGTCCCATGGCTCTGTGCCGCCGTCGCTCCCAGGTAGCCCTCTGCTCTATGCCCCCGCATCCCGCCGGCGTCTCTCATGGGGGCAGCTTTCATGCAACTGAAGTACGAAATTACCATAGTAAGGAACAGGATGGTCATCACTCTTCTCACCTGGTGGAACTGAACATAGGGGAAGGGAGAGAGTGGAGAGAAAAGAAAGAATCATTAAAATTAATTTAAGAGCTGCAATATATTTGTGACCAACATTTGATGAGACTGAGGTCCGAAATTCAACGGACCATTTCTGCTAAAGCTCCTCGCTCAAGGAACACGGTCCGCTTTGTCCCTTTTAATATAGACACACAGTCCTGACATTGCACTGTTCCTGGATCAGGTCTCTGAGATCGGCAAATCTCAGAGCTGTTTTCTCTTCTTCGTTTTTTTAAATAGCAGTGTAACCTGCTGCCTTTGGGACGTCATTACTCATACAGCACATCTGTCACTTCCCCGCAAGAAGCTAAATACAGAAGCACCTGAGGCATCATTAGAGGATGTGTGTGGCAGTCCTCCCATGAATACCTCACCTCCCCTGCCTCCCAGCAGCTCAAACTAGGCCATTGACCCGCCAAGTCCTACATAGTCAAGTTCCACTTCGCAGATTAACATTCACCCTCCCCTTACATTTCATTGGCCGTACTGCAGTACTCATCAAACACCGACCGACGCACTAGGGGATGGATGAACTTCCTCTCCAGGCAACCTGCACAAGGTGTGGCCAATGACCAATTCTTAAAAACCATATGAGGAAATGAGTATTAGTACTCCTTTTCACCTGTAACTTAAAATTGTCTTCTGCAAGTTGCTTCTTTGACATTAGCAAGTCAGCAGACGCATGTTGAAAAAAGGAAAATAATTGCTTCACGAGTGTGGTAATGAAGAATGATCGTTGAACTTTTGACTTCAGGTTCAAGTAAAGGTGAACAACAATGCTATGCCACAACATTCACAGTCATTAAGTCTTTCACAGAATTATCATAAATCAACCATTATTATAATAGCTACTTTTGTCAGGGTCCAAAAATTGGAGTGAATTTTTATATTTTAAAAAGGCATCTGAAAAATTAAAAACGAATTTCTCTTTAAACAATATGTTTTTTAATTAACTCAATCTATCCAGGCTCATTACCACAAGCATACAGCCAAGATTGGGAACTCAAAGTTAGCCTGACCATATAAATTCACATTGTCCTGACCAAATAAAAGACCTGCATCACTTTGATAGTGTTTTCATTGTTATTGGTCTGGTGTTAAATCATTTAATTATATGACTATGAAAATAAAGTTGAACAGAATGGGTATTATTATACATTTCCCTATCCTTTTGATGGAATAACCATATAGACAAGTAATGAATCAATAGCTAGGATGTTGCAATTTGCATGTGAAACTAGTTATGCTACCTTGTGTCATGATAAAATGTTTGTTTCCACATTTGCCAATTGCAAGAGTGTACAGTATTTTAATCTTTAATATTACAACTGTACAGTTCAATGAATATACTTCAAAAGTTGTACCATTATGTCCCATTGTACCAAGTTTCTGGATCAATGTAAATTTGTACCTTTATATAGTGGACACAAGATAGATTCGAAAGATTCTGAAACAAACAAATTCTTTATAAGAAATAATCAGTTGCCCCTCACTTTCTACATTAATTTTCCAAATACCAATGTGTAGCTGATACAAGATAAAATTAAATATTATGTTTGGTGTGATGTACTGTGTATGGGTCATTTCTATATTTTAATATAGCATGTAATTTATGCTATTCAACAACTAACATGTAAAATACGAATGAAAGTCCCCAGTATGCATGTTTTGTAAATATGGGTTGTGGAAACCATGCGACTTGAATATTGAAGATATTTTTCTTTTACAACTTAATGGTACGAATGCAAAGATGACAATAAGACCATGCCACATATTATCTTTCATTGACAGTGCATGCAAGCACATTGTTCCAGGGTATTCAAACATAGCCCAGAGTACACCGGAAACACCTTGTCACATTAAACAATAGCTTTTTGAAACAATTAATGGTACGATGGAATGGAATTGTTCATGTTAGATTGCATTTGACTCAGGGAAAAGAGTTAGTCTTTGCAGTCTTGATGAATTAGAATAGAACTGAATGGGCCTTACTCTTGAGTCACATTTTATCTACCTCAGGGTTGCTCTTTAATGGAACTCCAACATTGTAGAGAAAAACACACAAATTTCTAAATGGTAAAATGCATCCCAATTTGTTAACTTACTGTAGTACCCAAAATTTAATATAGTGGATAGAATGCAGGACTCTAGACCTGAAAACTATGGGTTCAAGTTCCTGTTACAAGACTAATGCTGTGTCCTTGGGCCAGGTAATTTCACACCAATTGATTCACAAGTTTAATTGTTTAAATGGGTCACAAGGTATAGTGTATGCAGACACTGAAAGTAATGGTGTGTGCTAAGTAAATAAATAAAAATAAAAATACTGGTTGGTTAAAATCACTTGGTAAACGTGAGCTTATTTGCTTTCTGCAAAAACTATTTAGCATTAAACCTGATAAACGTGATACCTGATACTTCTGCAACAGAATCTTGCGTATCAATTGACATGCAATCATCAGCCGGTCTGTGCACTGGGGCTAAAATATCAGGCAAGGTTGTTAATATTCAGTAATTGTTTCTTCTACATTATAACCTTTTTCCACAAGATTTATCAGTCTGAGGTATGTATTTCAGGTTTGCTACACTCAGAATGTACTGTAATTTCCAAAAGTTTTATCTGGTTGCTAGCATAGCATTGTAAATGACACAAATACTGGCAAACCCATTTACAGTATTTCAAAAAGCAAGACATAACCCTTGTGAAAAAAGAAAGTATGTTTTAACATAGAATACCATGTATATATGGTGCATAAAAATAGCTCAAAATATGTGTACTACATTCATAACTACACTTCTATTCATAATTAAAGACCTTGTGTTTTACCGCATAATATGACTCAATATATTACTTTTGCAGAAGGGAAGTCTTCAACAGGGCATAAATATACATGCTCAATCCCCTTGCCTAACGTTAAAGAGACACAGAAAGTGTTCTTACCTTGCAGAGTCCTATGAGTCACGACAATTCAGAAATGCGGGTGCATTTGTGGCCATCTCAGTAGCTCACACTGCTCTTGCTCTCCTTTTTACAGGAGGCATTTAAAAATAGCCAGGATGGTATAGTTTTGGCAGGTCCTCCACCTAGCTGAACCTGAACACATTTAGTGTGAACTGGCACTCAGGAAGGCAGTGCAGGAATATCATGGAAAGGCGAGAAAAGAAAATGCCCATTTAAAAAGCATTTGTTTCATTCTTAATTGGTGTCTAGGGCTGTAGTTATGATTTGCCAGTGCTGCAAGGACTACCATGGAGATACTCTGTCTATAAATAGGTGGGTTGGGAGTCCCATAGTCTCAATTCAGACTATTACATCCTTCCCCTTAATGAGCTGCTGCTGAGCAGTTCTATGGATCCTGCATTCAAACATGTATAAACACACTATTTTTAACTCCTCGTCCTGACAAGAACAACCTTGTAGCGTGCTACAAATCATATAACCGTAGAAGGTAGAAATCAATCATATCCATGTATAAATCTTAATAGGGCTGTTGAAAAACTACTGATATACCTTGAACCACTTTCAATGTCAGCCAAGCACTGTTATAGATTTAATCTTCAATAAACAGACAAATTGCAATGGAAATACATTAATTTGTTATAACATTAAGCACCATAGTTGTTCACATTGAATCGCTACTTGATATGGTTTCAGTATCACACTTACTTAACATGGAGGCACAAGTCACAAGAAAGGGCTACAATTTCAAATATATACTACTTTTTAGTTTATATTATAATAGGAAATCACTAATTCTCAAAGCTAAATATATATAATACTGTAGTACATTACTTTTTCTCATTGCTATTTATTTTATTTTTACTTGTACTGGATATACATAAGTTATATTGGGCATATTTCCAGGGCATTTTTCTAAAACCACAAGAATAATCTGCCAAGCATCTCCCACAATCAGATACAGAAACCAACTTAACCTCAGACAAAGTTTTATTCACATGGAAAACTGCAGCATACCTCATTCGTTTTGAAGGGACAGCACAGCTGCATGAAACCCGTTTCTTTAAATGGAGCAGAGCAGGGAACAGTACCCAGCCACCATCACTAGAGGGTGCTGGATGAGTCCCCTAAGACACCGCCGGGGTTTGAATCTTTGAAGTTCCTTTAATGTTTAGGCAAAGGTAGCCACCTTTTTCTTTTTTTCTCCTGAAAGACTTTGAGGGCCAAGCCATCAGTGAAAGCAGAAGGGATGAGGCACCGTTTCACAACAGAAACATGCCAGAGGACGGACGTCACAGCCCTAGGTCTCTTGGTGAAGACAGAAAGGGAATTGGTGTTACTCAGCACTACACAATTTCTCTCTGTTCCTCTGAGCTTTTTCTCACCGGGAACAACTTTTTTTTTCTAAGTTGGCAATTTCCGGTTTCCATCAGGAGAATCAATACGGCTTATACTCCCAATCAGCATCCTGTTAAACAGCAATCAAACCAATGAATCATTTTATTGCTGTGGGACTGCTCGGAATAATCGCAGCCTCCAATCTAATTCAGACCAAAGGAAAACAATCTCCCAGAGCGACTGAATTTCCTCTCATTTAATATATTAAAAATAAGTGCATCTTCAGCTCTGAACTGGATGTCAAAGGCACAATAACAGTTTCCTGATAAATGTGTGCAATTATATATGTGCGTGTATTTCACATAATGTCTGTATGTTTATAAATATCTCAATATATGAATTATAAGCAAAAATTCAAGTAAAGACAATGATCCTCAATGATTTAAAGCTACATTTTTAAACCAAACCAAGTTACAAACTGTATTTGCCATTCTATATCTATGCAACAGACTATATAACTATACACTGCCACCATAAATGGCTGTGCAAATTATTCAGTGCCTTTCTTTTTCATGTCTTTGTCAATTATGCATATAATAATCTGACAATCCCTCACTGTGAGAATACTGTAATTTCAGTATAAAGATGCCGTGGATTAGCACAGTAACTAATTAATTGAATCTGTCATGTTGCAGTGAGCAATTCAAAGAACCTCTTGGGGAAGTCTATTTGTACGACAGTATATAGAATGCAGTTTAGGAACCCGTAGTTCAGTACTGAGTTAGCTACATTAATTTCTATTGAACACCATACCATAATTGATTGCTTCTAGTCATCTTGCTTCTTACCAGTCTTTCAGGGTGTGTGAATGAAGTACACTGAGGTCCTATATAGAACATTTTCTTAACATCTGCATGCTGAATGTCCACTGTGTTCACCATAATGGCAGTCCTAGCACGCAGACCTGTTGCACAGAACAGTGCAGGAGACTGAGGAATGGAAAGCTGCAGCTATGAGAAAGAACAGCTGCTCGGGTCCCTCTTTTCAGGCAGATTGTTTTGAGAGAGGCAGGTAGAGCTGGATTGGTGGGTTTACATTGTCTGCTCATTTCCTCTCCTGTTACTGTGCCCTTTGCAGTATTTTCTCAGATTCCCATGCCAAAGTGAGATTTAAGTCAAATCCTCCACTGACAGATTTGAGAAGCTCTTCCAACGTGAAACGACTGCCACAACAGACATTTTTCTGCTCTGCAGTGAACACGATGGCAGTGACCCAGGTCTCTGCACATTTCAAATATGGGCACCCACATCCATCACTGAGGGTCAGTGTTTTTCCTCACAATGGGCATCTGTCAACTCTAAATCGCTATTATCATTACCTTATTCTGATCCCATCGAAAAGAGGCTGGCCCCTCCCTCCTGTCTTAGGTACGGTTACACTGTTGTAAACGTCTGGATATGACACTCGAGTTGTTTACATTCCATGCTGGTGGAGACACCGCTTGCCAGCTGAAGTGTGGTGAAATAAGACTTCTGTTTCGCCTCTTGCCAATGAAGACATTCACAGGTTGACCCTGTAAAAGCTACATGTCTTGAATGGTATGCTTGAGCACATTCTCATTTCTTTGTCGTCTTTAAAAGGCCTTGATGCAGACAAAAAAGGTTTGGCCCACTATAAAATGCATGATGCAAAGATACCCCGTTTAAGCATGTTCTTGGCCTATTTACACCCTTCGGTACACATTAGTGGGAAACTGGCAGTATATGTGAGACTTGCTATGAGAAACAGCCCAGGGCAAGTCTACATTGGTTGTTCTCATTATTAAGATAATACATGTTACATTTAATTACTATTCGATGCCAATGTACATTCAATCCAATTTCAATTTAATGCACTCCCATACATGGCTTTTTAAAGACAGGGATCTGACCTATGGTAAATTCCTGCCATAACTGCACAGCACTGTTTTTGGAATTTGGACCCTACCCGCCATTAGTGTAAATGATGTTTATCTCTTAAATATAACACAATATTCAACAGTCAACTGAGCAACTGACTGCACACAATACGCTTCTTTATTTTCCTCCGATATTTAACATAAAATAAGTGGTAGAGTAATTAATTAAATGTGTATAGCATCAAAATGAACTGATAAGTTAAAGAATGAAAAGGGGAAAACTCCTGCTGTATCCATGACTTATTCTCATCCTTCCTGCTCAAAACATGGACCTTCCTAAAGGCTCCTAACTTAGAAACTACTAAAAGCCTATTTGCTCAAGGCACAATTACTTCGGACATGTGCTAGCTAAAACCCTGCAATTGATATTTTAAACCATTTTGATAGGTGTCTTTTATTTCAGTCACAGCAAAGGCAAAGGACATGAACCTCACCACAAACAAAAAGTGCAAGATATAGTTAACCGTTGTCACTTGTGGAGTGGAAAGTGACTTCATAGTACACAGCTGTTAGACTGTTAAGACAATAAGCACAAATTTGGCAAGGCTAATCAAAGAATAATCCAAGGTAAATACTTAATATTATAGCCAGCTAACCAGTCAGGTGCACAGTCCACTAAGAATAATTAACTTACATTTTACTGGTATAGCCTCTAAATTCCATGTGATAGGTTGAATTAATCTGTCTGACATAATAGTCTTTTTGTTCTATCTATCCCACTTCTTGGTTTCTATTTAGTACAAAATGTACTTCATATAAACCCAATCGCTTTCCTTTGCACAGAACAGCTCTTATATAGATATGATGCAATGGTACATACCTTGCAATCTAGCTGGAATAATTTATCCAAGTAAACAAATGTAATTTATTAAATTGTGTTCTATCCAGTCCAGATTCTGCTTGGGCTGACATTTTAAAAAGCCATATGAACACATCACGTATATCAAGCCTTTTTTGAATACATTTTACAGACAACTGTTTTTTTTTGTTGTTGTTTGTTTGTTTTTTAGGAAAATTAAGTAAAAGCATTTTTTAAAGAAACTCTTCACACAAACATGCGAAACATTCTCTATGAACTTTCCACCCAGCACATCTTCACGGCTTGCAATTACAGTTTGGTAGTGTTGTAAAGACAATTGTACAGCTCAATCAACCCCAGCAGTTACATATTTAAGTACGCTTACTGTAAATTGTGCGCACTGTAGCCAGAACACTCCACTTAATCTGTCAGCACTCAGCGGATGCAGTAAAGAGGAAGGCACTCCACAGATTAACTACTTATGTTCTGATTATTAATGTATAGGTTTCAATTCTCCCGTTAATGAGAACCGGTTGTGAGATTCCCATTATTGTCTAATTTCACGTCTCAAACAACAGCTAAGCGACGACAAATTGTATATGTAGCCTACATTTGTTATTACTTCGCATTGTTTGCAATTTGTGTAGTATTACTATATATAGCCTATGAATAGACAATATCATAAACAAACGACGTTCCGTTACATGCATTTCACTAAAATGGTTTTGTAGGTCAGTAGGCTATGCCAACATTGCCTAAATATTTGAAATTCTTGCAATTTTTTCTAAAATAGCCAAGCAGTGAAGCGGAATAACATCTTGCAGTGCTGGTACTTTCGTCAAAATGAGTCATACAACCACTTCCCTAATATGTACGCTAGATGGTGCATTTGTCCACTGATATATCTAAAATTCCAAAAACGGTAACATAATATGTGAGACGTAGATAGACGGATGTACGAACGGATAGACCGATAGATAGATAGATAGAAGTTTACCTCTCAGTTAAGCCCTAACCTCAAGCATTTTCAACTACACAAAATAAAGTCTTAAAAATAATAAAATAATACTCAACATTTCAAACACAAAGTCTAGCCTACAATTGTATACACCCCGTTTTAAAGCGAAATGAATACAGAGGTCTAACGATACAGGTTGTTCTAACGTTCATGTGACATAAATCTATCATACTTTCAGAGTGATTTTGAATCATTAAAGTTCTTAGGGAAAGTTCAGCAGATGCGTAACCATCATAGAGCATTCGCACTCTCGAGCTACAGAGTTTTTGGCAGACTATTGTAGACTATTGCGGAAAAAATATCTAACCTTGTTCAGCTTTACTTGTTAAGTGGCAGCAAGATCACCAGATCACAACTTGATTCTTGTTTTAAAGCATAAAAGATTCCTTCTTCCAAGGCATTTCCAGCAATTTCCTCTAGCTGCACGAAGGCACCGATTGGGGATGGTTTTTAATCCGTAAATTCATCCTCGACTTGTGAGGTTAACCGGTTTGAGGGAGAGCTAGCCTTTACACCAGGGTAAACCTAAGCATAACGTCTCAAGTTTCTTATAAAGTCTTAATGAGCGCATCAAACTTTGTATTTGCTTAGCAGCCTGTCTGTTTTTAAGACCTAGCCGATTCTATAATCACTTGGTGTTTTGACTGTCCTCAGATTAGGCTAAGTGGGCACTCGGTTGCCTATCCTGCTGTCAATATACCCAATCATACATTTAATATGATTATTACAACTAAACCCCTTCCATCAGTGACAACTGTATTTCGTATAGAATGGGGGAGCTCTGAAAATGACTTATTCATATCACGTCTTCACTTTCAATCATCAACGCCAGTACTGAGTAAAATAATGAATCATAAACAAATATGTAGGCTATAACATACTAAAGATACTCCAATACATCGAGAAATAGGCTACTCCATGCATTTTTTCTACACTAAATTCACTGTTTTCAAAATTGTTCCTCCCACAACTTCGAAAACGGGTCAGAAAGTTACAATTTCGAAAACATTGCTTGCATTAAAATACCCAAAAAAACTTCTACGAAGCTACGATGACCCCCTTCTCGTTCCCTATTAGAAATTCAATCAAGATAATAACACCGTTTCTTATTAATGAACTAGCCGATAGGATTACACTGCCGCCTTTCAAGCAAGCAACGTAGTGGCTGCATTTGTAGGATCCACCACTTGATTACTTTTGGAGACTTTCCCCCTACGAGTGCCGAAAAACAAACAGAAAAGTCTTAAAACAAATAAGTAGAAACCTACCTTTTACTGCCTAGTCGTAAAGGAGACCATCAAAAGGACAGTTGCATTTGGAATGATTTGGAAGACTCCCTATGCAATTTTTAAAGCTATATTTTCCTTCTCCTCCCCGGGAATTTGAAGTTGTCTTTTCAGCTTTGGAGCAAATAGATTAAATTATTGATGGTGGAAATTGCATGGTTGAGGTAATGGACTCCCATGACTGAGCGGTTCCATTGGAGATCGGTTGAGACAAGAAGATTGGATGCTAGCACATGAGGTATTGCGCGTTGAGAGACTTCGGTAGCTTTGAATGAAGGTTTCATTCCTCGCAACTACAGTAACTAACTACATCATGACGTCGCAGCATGTGACTCCGCCACTGGCTGAGTGACCATAAGCACATTCAATCGTACAGATGAAGTAGCCTAATCTATAAGAGCCAGGATTTACACTCACTACTGACCTCTTGGACAGAGATGCAGAAGACCGAACAAAATTAAGTAATTTACATAAAGGGAAAACACCGCCCACGCAAGCTTGTAAAGCAGAAGCTGACACTGGATCTAAACCATGACAGTGCTCCGGGTTTTCTGGCTGCCGTTCCAGCGTGGTTTTCACGTAATTCCAGCTCCTGGCTGGCTCCAAAGCATTCTGCTCCAGCACAGGAACTGCTCCGTCGCAGCCCAACACCGTTGCTCACTTTCCTGGAGCCATACAATTTAAAATGAACACCAGTTAATTAAAACAGAAATTAAACGTTAACGTTCAGTTTTAATGTATTTTGAAGGCACCATGAACACAGCTTACATAAACAGTTCACATTGATTTCACTAAGCATATTCCCATATTCCGTCCATGTAATAGAGGGGGTTAAGGAGCAGTTTCATATTTCTTGGCGGTATAAATGGTAGCCAAAGTCGGCTATAATGCAAAAATATAATGCTTACAAATCTTAGAAAAAATAAAGTCATTGGATCTGTGGTTTCTTTATAACCAAAACAGCCAAATCTCCAAAGAGTGAAGTTATCCAGTGGCAGTCTTTGGTTTGGCCAATGGCAGCACATTTTGGCAATCAGGATTGAGCTCACAGTTTGGAGAAACTTGGCAAGAAAAGACTTCCTTCTATCCACTGTATAAACCCTTCTGAACTATCGGTATACCATGAGTTTGACCCTGAATGTAATTGATTTACTATAGTTAAAAAAAACATGTATAGAAATAAATTTACTGAACAAGTTAATTATAATGGATATATGAGTAATATTTTTTTTAACAACAATCACACTTCATCCATTCATTCAGAAATGTTTAGACTCAAGTTATATTGACAGCAAGAAATTGTGATCATGTTGACACTAATTTGAACGTGTGTAAGATGCACTTTTGCCATTTTAGAATGCATATTTCAACCAACAGGGTATTCAAGGGTAGCCCCCCCCCCCTACCCCTCTCCTGGTTAGGAATCTGGAATTGCTGCTATATATCATGTGCATTATTACCTTATAGGTATTAGCTTATGACTAAATTGCACTAGAGTAGGAGGAGGAAATGATCTGAGCAATTACAAGTGGAGAAGGCTCCTTTGGGAATTGACCCCTAATAAAGTAACTGGGCAGGATAAATTAAAATCCAATCCAAGATGGTTGTATCATTTCTAGTGCATCTAATTTAATAAACACTACAGGAAGCACAGCGTTATCCACTCCTCTTGTTTAAAACAACAGTGTAGCAGCTATAGAACCTTAGCTTCAGGTCCTCCAGTTCTCCTGTATCTCCAGATCTAGCTTCAGCTCTGCTTCAAAGTTTGCTTTCAATGTGCCTGTGCACTGCCCTGAGTCCAGGTTTCAAGACTGCCTCAGGCTCTGGAATAGCTCTGGGATGGAGCTCAGCCAAATTTAACTGGAACCTTATCACTATATCCCCTTTGGGATGAATCTTCATAACTTTAATGCTTAAAGAAGGTTGAAAGTGGCAACAACTGGCAAATATTGATTATTATTTAGAAAATGACTGCTGCAACTTGAAGTGTTTAAGTATATTAAAAGTGGATTTCATAGCTTTAATAAACTTTTTAAAGGCTGTGCCTCCATCAACACTTGACCTACAATCAGTCAAATCATTTTTAGTTCAGTTTGATTAAATAATAATGATAATATATAAATTATCAAATAACAACATCTGTGTTGAGCAGATTACATAACAAAAAAAAGCTTTGTGCAGCTGTCTATAATGTAATGTTCCATCAACATAAACAATTTATTTCCTTCTTAAGGTAGTATATCACCACAATTCATACGTTATCATTTTTAGAAGCACTGCAGACCAACATGAGCTATAAATGTTTTTACAGGATAGATAAGTGTTGGCAATCCCCCTCTGGTGTCCATTCACAAATCTTACAAAGCAGACTGTAGCTCAGGTTTTTCATGGTAGACTCATAAGAGCATAATCTCCAAAAGGTGGGAATGGGACTTTCTGCTTATGATTGTACCTCCGTGTTTTCAGTGATGCAAATGTAAAGTGTGTGTGTGTTGTGTGGTGGGGGGGGGGGGGGGGGGGGGGGGTCGTGGGTGGGCTAAATTAGTAATCTGGCTGGGTTCCCGTTTTGGAACCCAGGTAATTAAATATTTATTATGCCATATTTGTTGTAGCTATTATAATTTTTCTTTTGCAGAGCTAATGAAGTGAAGAGGCTCAACTGGGCTGATCTCAGCTTGATGGTGCTTCTGCTAACACCTGCTCTGTGACTCAGCCCAGCCCTGGGATGTGCTAAAATGAATGCAGCTCTCCCAGAGGATTGCAGAAGGTGAAAGGAAACTCTGGATGACAAAGAGTTGCATCAGCAAATACTGAACGACATGACTCCAAGCAAACCTGCATACAACACATTCTGCTGTTCTAGCCAGGTAATTCATAAATAAATCATTTTGCACCCCATTAAAAAAATTAACAAATTTGGAGATTTTTGAATTATTCTGAGAATATAAACTGAATTCTGGTGAGAAGAACAAACTTGCCGTGGAAAGGCAAGCAATTACAGTAACTTGCTGGGAAATGGCAGATACTGTGGGGGGTCAACACTAGATATTTTAAATTATGTGTTTATGTAGATTTCTAAGCAAATTAATATGGACTACATTTTTGATAACTTTCTATGAAGCATTTCTATGAAGCATGAAGCATTTATATTACAATCTATAATGCATAACAAGCAGTGACTTGAACACTCAATGTGATACGAATGCTTGCTTATAACTTGCTTATAGCATATTATAAGTTGACATAATTAATTATATATCCAAATATCTGAGGGTATTATACTGTAGCAGCCAACCATTAAAACAATTATATACCAAATGACCTTTACTTATCGCTTGATTTAGCTTTAGCTGTTAAATCTAAATTAAAGTGGTTTTTAACATATGAGCAAGTGATATAGCTACTTAGGACACCAGCAATGCCAAATGGGGGATGTGTCCTACCCAGGGCTTATGTTTTATCATATATATCAATATAATGGTATATGCATTTTTGATGGCTATAAGTTTTGAATTAGTTGATATGAATGCACTATACTCACTATACTTTGAAGACAAATTATCTGAAATGTTTTCATAGAATGTGTTACACAATGGATATGCCATTGGAATATTGGGTTTGGAATATTTATTTATATGTCTGCATGTCTCTATGTTAATGATTGTGTAAATCACTCTGTACATCTGATAAATCACTAAATAAGCATTAAGCATGAACAATTGTGTGAAAACAAATGATATCTGGTTTCATTATCTATTTATTTTTAGAAAACTTCTACTGAAATCTTGAAACATTCCTATCAACCCACCATGAATGGATCAGAATCTGTACTATCTGTGCCTTGGTTGTCCTCTGTGTGTTTTAATATCCTGTATCATTGTGCAGTTTCCCAATCTAGGTTTCTCATAAATTATTCATGTACATGCAAATGAGCTTCTCCGGCAGCTCCTTTGAGTTCCGGTCTTACCAATTCTGCATCACTTCCTGTATGTCCTCTGCAGACACAAGGAAAAACGAGATTCAAGAAAACATGGAAACGGCATTGCGGAATAGCAAGGATCGTGAGCATTTGTTTAGGAGCATGTCCAGCTGGCTACACATTTAGACCTATTGTAGCTGCACGTCTCTCCCTGAAGGCAGGACAGAGTCATGTGTACTTACATCCTTTGTACAAATGACAGTGACACTTATTAAGGGCCTCAAGCCGCTAATTCCACGACGCATTCTGAATCTGTTCAGTGACCAACCCACTGAGTGCTGTGAGGATGACACCTCCGCTGATGTCACACCACATGGAGAGCTGCCCAGTCTGCATTAGCACAAGATGAGTTGACAGATTTCAGTTCTGTCTTCCTCCGTTTTACCAGATCGTTTCAAATGCCCCATCATTGGCGGATCACCTTGGGGTTTATCTTTATTGAAAAACTTTCAGTTAACTCAATTGGGATGTCAGATGGTAGTACCATGTCAAATCCAGCGCTGACGTCATTGAGGACATCAGTGGCTGTAGTGAGCCTCCAGGAGACCTGATGTCTGAGATCTGATAACACTCAGCTGTAAAAGTGTTCATTTATGTATAGGATGGCTATTTCCGTCCCTGCCTGAGTGCTGAAGTCAACTAATGTACCACAGATCTGGATCTTTTGGCATAGTGGGCTAAAAGCCCATCTGTACGTAGACTTGTGCGATTGTGATCAGTTCTTACAGTAGTTCTCAAATCACGCAGGCCACTTGTGCAAATACACAAGACCCAGAACAAACATGAAACAGAAGCTTCCTGCAACTTAAGATTGCCCAGTGCAACATCACAAGTTAAAAGAAGTGAGCATTACATAATCCTTATTCATACTACCACACAGCAGTTCAAAGGTATGGCACTACAACCAAGTGAAAGGCATAATGTCACTTCCTCCTAATGGCATAAGGCCATGGGGCATTAAGAGAGTTACAGTCAACTGGTGGGCATGTCTAATGTCATTTTGTGTTGTGTAAAATATAAATGTCTTGCATTCCAAGCTGTTTCAGTCTTTATTGGAATCATAATTATCAAACATATTGTTAATTGCTGTGATTCTATATTTCCATGTAAGATTAATAAAGGTTGATTACTGAATGGTCCTATTTTTAGAGGCTGTCCTGCTTCTCTTCTGCTGGTATTTTTGCTTATATCTTGGACGCTGTGTGCCATATCAGGTTTATACACTTATGTAGAGATCTGTCAGCCTTCCAGGTTCTGAGCGTGCCCACTCTTCTTGTCATGCATAGGCCTTGTGAGGAATCTCCCTCACAGTCTGTGAGTGGGTCTATGTATTTATAAACCAAGTTCAATACTGGATACGTGATGCTCGCCCCACTGGTGATGGTTATGGTGATGGCGGTGGTGGTAGTGGTGGCGATGGTGGTGGTGGTGGTGGTGGTGGTTGTGGGGGGGGTGGGGGGGTGGTGGCGTGGGTGATATTGGTCATTGTAGGGGAGGGTTTGAGGGGTTTAGTGCTGATTCCAGATAGACGTTGTCCATTCCATGCAAATGAGCCGATTGAAAAAGAATGAGGGGATTAATAGAGGTCACAGAGAAGATGATGCGTACCATCTGCATGCCTTCTGGGAATGTGGAGCGCATCTACTGATAGAGCTCTGAACAAGTCTCAACCCTTTGAACATCTGCAGCGACACAGAGGGCAGTTGTATGACTCATAACTATATAAGTCTTGTGTCAAATTTATATCTGTGAGCATATTTGCTGTTTAAAAAATAATGAGTGGAAATTTCTCATTGCACTTCCATTGTGAGCTTAAAATTCTCCAGAAGAAATGGAGTCAAATAATTAGTATAATAAAATGAGCAACTAAGCTAACCAGCCTTTGCTGCATTCACAATGGAGTTCAATGGGTGAATGCAGTGCAATTGACATAGAAGGCAAGGACCCGTTCTGGTGGAAAAAAGTAAATTATGATTTATGGCACAGAGAACCATAATTCACAACCTCAAATCAGTTCTCACCTTTAAGGATGCATAGGGAATTTGCATGTGTATGAGTTCTAGAATTTTAGTAACCATGACCAAATGGAAATGGTAGCTCATTATCCAACGAGGAAAAAACTGCTCATTTGTCGTTGCTGTACATTTCTGGCAAATGATCAGAGATGAGATATTTAATGGAATTTTCATGGCTTAATATGTGTGGTAGTATTCAATAACATAATCATACTTATAGCTCGACAGCTGAAAAGTTGCCCTTCCCACTAACCGAAGCCTGTGAAAATGATGTGGGTACTCAGTGAAGAATGCTGAACCATGCGTTCATGAATCAAATTGTGAGAGAAGTACATTTTCATGGATATATATATGAAGGGCATACTCCAAACAATAGCTGAAAGCAAATCCATTACTTCAGCATGTAAAATTGCTACATCAATCTGATTCAAGTTTTTTTTATGTGAGGTCAAATGCCAACTAATCGATGACCTAACAAACAGTTCAAGGATAATACACTTAATCAAGTTCAGTTAGATAGAATACAACATTTACTACATTAATGTCCAAGATATTCTGTCTGTAACCACCTGTCACTACAAGTCCAACAGTGACGTGAACAATCTCCCATTCATAACCCACTTCCAACTTCTTTCTATTTCTCAGTGGTCTAAGACCCTAGTCTTGACACAGCCCTGCTTTTTGATTACCAGATAGTACATTATCCACTGGCAAAGGCCAAAGTTGAGTCGGTCTCTTATTCAAGAGAACATGTAGACTGGAGTCTGGATGTTATTTGGTTCTTGGAGTTTAAGTGCCCTTTCAGTTACTCTGGACAGGTTATACAGAAATGTCTTAATTGCTGGCTAAGCTGACGATGAAAGTACAGTACCCTTGAACAACCTGCTCTTTTTCCAGTATGTAAAACATAAGTTTGATTTTTCATTTAACCCAAATTTGCTACCAACCAATCAAGATGACAACAGCTCTTCAGAGAAGACACCCAGCAAAAAACCAGAACCACAGTTACGTAGTTAAATACACGTAGTGCATATAGAGAACCAGACTGACAGACTTTGTACTTGGTTATAAATCCCAAAATTATTTAGTTCAGTTGAGCAATACATGACATATGGACATAATTGAATGTATTGGCAGATATTGACGTATTTTCTCTGCATTATTTGCAGTGTATATATTAAGAACAATCATCTATGTACAGACATGGGTTAAGGATGAACTATCTTTAGAAAATCCAAAGGCAGAAATAATACAAACATTCCATACGCTCACAAAAACACATATAGGACACAAGGTTGCACATACAAGTGTCATGCAAAAGGACTGAAGGAGTCTTTGCAGAGCTCTTGTTGCCAAGCACCGCCAGAGATGCTTGTTTCTGCAAACTCTTCACTCATACAGGAGGAATGGACCTGTGGTTTTCCCACATTTCGGAGACCACTGCTTGTTTTTATATTCTATGCAAAACACCTGCAAGTGGGGTGGACAGCTAACAAAGCTGGGATGAGCATTACACCTCCTCCAGAGACCATGCCCGGACCATTAGGGTCAAAGGTAGTGGGTGAGAGTGAGATATGCAGACAGATGAAGACATGCACACACAACCCGTTACGCACACACGCATGTGCCTGCGCGCGCGCGCACACTCGCCATCCATGCACACACAGGCAGACACGCGCCGGCAAACAAACGCACACACACACACACACACACACACACACACACACACACACACACACACACACACACACATACATACACACACAAACAGACATACACTTACAGACACGTACACAAAGACAAACAAACAATCTGACCCAGCATTTTGAACATATTCCAATATTTGATTAGAATTTTATAAACCAGTACATAACAAATGTAAAGCGAAAAAACAACAGCGAATAGTGTCGCACTTTCCGGTCCTTGGCATAATTTGTTACCTGCTACTGCGTCCCCGAGTAATTCTATGTATATACTTCAACAAAGAGAGAGAGAGAGAGAGAGAGAGAGAGAGAGAGGAGAGAGGAGAGAGAGAGAGAGAGAGAGAGAGGAGAGAGAGAGAGAGAGATAGAAAGAGAGAGAGAGATAGAAAGAGAGAGAGAGAGAGAGAGCTGAATGATATTCAATCAAGTTGGTATTTTGTGAGAAATGTAAAACTGCCCCGCATCCCCACAGCAAATCGCGTTTCTTGAAAATTCTATATATTAAACTTATCGCCTGTTTCACCGGTTGATCTAGTTTTTCATTTCTGCGCGTTTCCTGTTTTAAAAAGACTCACTGTTTTTTTTCTTATCGGAAACATAAACAATAATTCGTGATCCATTTATTCTGCTTACACTTCTAGATTTTTTAATGATGAGCATCATCATTATTGCTCTTGTTTATTAGTAAACGATTAAGTACTTTCCATTTACGCAACCAAAGTATATTGTCACTATCACGAATATTTTATGGAAAACATATACACGTAGCTACATGACAATATAGTACAGACATCAACATTTCCCACGGGAGTTTGGTGAATTATGACTTAAATCATACCGCACACCATTGCGGATAATAAAATGCGCCTGCAACTGAAATACGTAAACGATAAGTCAACCTCTTTCAAAACTTCATGAAAGAAAGCTAAAGACTTGACCTGTAAACGGAGCGATTGTTTAATGATTTTCATCATTTTTCACCACCTGAATAATTCCTCAATAATAAAAAAACGTATTAACTGTACATTTCTACATCAATATAACATATCATGTTATCTGGAATGAAACCTACCATTTTCAGATTTGTTATTGACGCCCACCCCAACTCTGCAGCGCTAAGAGTGGGGAAAGGGGGGGGGCGGTGAGGGAGATTCTCGGTAAGATAACACAACCCCATTTATGGACTGATCCGATGACGTACATTGCAGAAAGTTCTATAAAAAAACCCTTCATACATACAAAGTGTGTCGTGCCACCCCCCCTACCCCCCCCCCTCCCCCCACCCGCCCCCGTTCTCCCCCTCCCCCCACACGCCCACACCCACACCATCAACCCACGTCTCGCTCTGACTCTCCTGTGACAAAATATGATATCCCAGGCAAAAAAATGGGGGAAATAAAAAAACGACCACATTACTAATATGGATAATAGCGTAGACGTGCAATTAACAACATATAATATTTTTACACAAGATCCCAAGTTTACACAAATTGTTTGCATATCTGATCTGCCATAAACCTGTTAAAATGAAACGAAACATAGTTTTGGTGAGTTAATGCTCTTATTTGTCTGAATGGTTCCCACGATCACAAAATGTAAATATAAATATATTATTACCATTATTATTTGGCTACAATTTTTGTTTCCAAAACGTAATTTAACATTTAAAAAAAAATCCAAATAGTAATTTATGAGGAACTCGTAGAACTATTGAAATCTAACTTAATTAATAGGCAAGTTTATCTTCAATAATGAGTAAATAACAGGCTGAAATGAATTCCGCATGACAGGTTCTTGTTGAGTGCCTGTAGGCGTTGATATCTTGGGGGTTTTCTTGCAGCTGTATGTTTGACATTTAATCAGTTTGCCCTGAAATCAGATTCTTGTAGCAGAAGCGGAACACAAAGGAAAAAGCGGACACCGGCAATATCCACCGTTTCCTTCCAGGCTTCCAAGATGGATTTCGGCTTTGAAGTCAGAAAAGAATCATCTTGGGGTATTATCAAAAAAGCGGCCGATTTTTGCTTTGACTGTTATGCTTGTTTTGTTTGCATACACGGTTCTCCATCTCCAGTGCCCATCTGCTCGGAGCCAATTCCTTATCCTGCATTCTTATCGCTGCCTCCATCTAACCCCGCCATAAAATTGTCAGTGTCTGACCACGCCTATCTACCGTACCCATATGTCCAAATAGGCTACATGAGAGCAAATATTTTTTCAGCAATCATTTTGTGGGTCATATAGGCAATATAGGCTATTACAATGGGAAATGTTGTTATAGGGCATGCATTTCACTGGAAGTGCCCTCCGAGGTTTTTTTTTTTGCGTGTAGCGCAGCGCGGGGACAAAGAAGCGGAGCAGGTGATATCAGCGCTGGAGTAAAAGCGCAGTATGAATGAAACCAAGAAGCGCCCGTAGTAAACACAAGAGAGACATCAACGGGATGACAGAGGGTGGGGAGATGCTACAGCCACGGTTAAACAGATTTGAGTGTTTGAATCACTTAACACACAGCGGATCAATACAGCGATTATGGAATGGAATATTTTTGCGTTTAAGCATTGTCGACAATATAGATAGATAGATAGATAGATAGATAGATAGATAGATAGATAGATAGATAGATAGATAGATAGTAATGCATTTACTACTGAATTGCATATGATTAGTCTAATTCGTAGTATCTTTAAGTTTCCACCTTTTCTTCATGCTCACTATGTGCCGCACGAAGTAGCAAGGACTGTAGCTTGTGTTGCTAAGCCTTATATTTTTATTAAAGACATGCACCATATTATGCTGCCAGAGAAGAGGAATTGCTATTGCGCATACAAAAGTTCCATTTACAAATACAGGAATCCCTTTTGCAGTTAACCCACTAGATACAGTGAATGGATGTATATTCAATTTGAACAGCGAGATACTGAATAAACGAACAAATGCAATCTGTTTATTACGGGCGACTTGTCTCCACAACGATTTACAGCCTACAAATGTATAATGACAATATAACTTTACAGGCATTTAAAACACTTCCCATAGTTAGGCCAAGTGACCGATATTTTATGATGACTAATATAAAAGCTTAGTATTGTAGGCCCACTTATATGTAGACGTAGAAAACAAATGTTAAGTTTACGATTTGTTTTAGAATTCGCGTAGTCTTCTTATCTCGTTTTCTTGCAATGGCTATGATTACAGTACATCGCTCAGCTACCTCTTCATAAAAAGCAGAAATCTAATTAGCCTACTATTTGAGAACACAAAAACGTATACAGCCAAAACTATGATATGAATGACAAGACGAATGTCTGAAACAGGGGTTGCGATTGATTGAAATATTTAATTGTCTTACCTTTTAACAGCTGACAACCACTATCAGTGGTGAGATCTCCAAGACCAACACTTGCATTTCCAAAGTTAACGCTGTATATCAAGTGGAGCTTACAAAGAACGCACAACGCACAGTGCTTCTAAGATTTTCAACTTTCACATGCTCTAAGCGGCGACAAAACTCCAAGTGCAAAGCAACCAGGCTTTGTTCTCTATTCTTATTTCTTATCTTTTTCTTTTTTTACATCACCGGGCTTCCACAGAAAGTGATTAACAAAAAGAAAAAGAAAAAAAAAAAAAACAAAAACCCCCAAAACAATTCCCTAGCTTTGGCAAAGAACTGCAAGACTTAAAAGTTGATGTCCACTTGGCGATTTAGTCCGCTGCGTTCAAACGACTCCGATGCCTCTGTCCAGCGTGCTGAAAACATACCATAGCTAGGGTTACAGGGGGGCAAAAAAAAAATCTATACTTTCGTTAAGTGCCACTTGATATTGCTTTACTCTATTGCTTCCCCACGCCTTGTCACGTGAATATTCCTTGCCAAGCCCGTCCTGTTAATATTTGATCACATGTTGGCCGGACCGTTTCCTAACAAAGGCAGCACTTACTAAAAAAAGCCCATCATATTCCTCTAAATGGGACATCCGCAAAGGCGCAACCAGACACTAAATAACACCAAAACAGTCCCACTGTTATTTTGTTTTGTTGCACTGTTAGAGTCCTTTAGGGCAGAGACCAACATGTCTACACATGTTGCATTTCATTGGCATCGCACTTGAAAAAAATGCTCAGTATATACCATAAACCTCGCAGAAACAATACACACTGCACCCCGAAAAATCTTATCACAATTTGAACGTTCCCATAGACATATGAATGTATCTGTATTTCAACCACCGATGAATTTTGATCCAAAACGTAAAAAATGCTGAAATGTAAAGTTTTACATAGGCAACATTATTTCCCACACCAAACGCAGACCTTACAAGGAGCTCGAAAAGGGTATAGTCCACCGTCCAACCAAAATGTATTTTCATTCTTGTCTTTAATCGTAATCATTTTTGTTAATTATTCTTGCTTTGTTCCCAAGATACTCACCATTTTCCCCTAAGCTGTCCTGGAGATAGAAGTGTCTTAAAATCCACTCACTCCAACAGATGCTGGTAGGTAATGTGTCTTGTTTGAAGTCATCATATGAGAACTTCTGCTGTGCTCAGTATATCGCCCACCACTTCGGTGACTTATGAATCTAATAACCCTTTGCAATATCCGCGTGCTTAAACTCGCCAACACCTTGGTGGCTCGACTGACAGGACAGGCACCAACCAGCTGCGATTTATAGAAAACCTATAGATTTACGCAATGCCTTCGCTCAGACAAACGCTTTTTGTGGTTCTTACGTGATTGTAATAAACGATGGGAGCCAAGTTAAAGAAGGACCAAAATTGACCATTCAGTAGACTACATCACCTCCATTTTGTAACGTCTATTAAAATGTTAAAGCTTGAATAAAAGTTAAGATAAGTAATGTTTATCCAGGAGTGCTTATGTGTACCTATCTCTGTTTTTAATTAATCTGTTTTAGTTAATAAGCTGGAACTTAGGTCTGAACTTTACACCAACAGCCCAATATCAGGTAAGAAAATAGATTTCACAGATATTTTTTCTGGCAATTTTGTAAGTAATATGAAGTTCTCAAGGGACTTGTTGCTGATTTAAACGCAAACTGAAATGTTTTAAAACTGAATTAAACGATTTAAATAGCGTACTTACATTTTTAAAGCACTGCTTTTGTGTTTTGTTTGAAAAGATGTACCTAGATGACAACCCAATGACGATTCCGCGTTTATCTTCAAGTAAACCCTTAACTTCTAAAGACGATGTTTCTATGTTTATAGTAAACATAGAATCACAAATTCCAAGTACAACCGCAGTGTCTGTTTTCAGTAAAATTCCATCAGTTGCTTGCTGAACACTCAGCCATCTAATTGTTATTCAGTGACGAAGCGCTATAAATGCATGTGTGCTACAAATGTACTGGTAAGTAACATGAGTAATAGATGATATTTACCAGTCTCATGGCTTGCATTCGCTCTATCTGCGAGGTTGTAAAAAAAGTGAAACAGTATGGTATTAATAACTCATAGCTCACAGACCCCCCCCCCCCCCCCCAAAACACACACACACACACACACACACACACACACACACACACACACACACACACACACACACACACACACACAGAGGCAGGCATACGCACATGCACACACATGTATAAAGACTCCCACATGTATATATACATATCTGTCTGTCTTTCAGTATCTGTGTCTACTAATGCACAAGATACAGTGCAGTCCGTAAGTATTTGGACAACACAACTCCAGCACATTGGATTTGAAGTGAAATAATGCAAATGATGTTCAAGTGTCAGCTTTAATTTAAGGTTACTTACATCCATAAGAAGTGACCCATGTAGGAATTACACCCCTTTTTATATATAGTCCCCCATTTTAAGGGACCAAAGTTGGACAAATTAACATAATCTTAAATTAAATACAGTTGTCATATTTAGTACTTGGTTGCAAATCCTTTGCATTCGATGACTGCCTGAAGTCTGCGACCCATAGACATCACCAGATGCTGGGTATCTTCCCTGGTGATGCTCTGCCAGGCTTGTACTGCAGCCATCTTCAGTTTCTATTTATTTTGGGGGATTTTTGCCTTCAGTCTTGTCTTCAGCAAGTTGAAACACACATTCAATTGGATTCAGGTCTGGTGATTGACTTGGCCTGTCAAGAACATTCCAGTTTTTGGCCCTGTAAAACTCCTTGGTTGCTTGAGCAGTGTGTTTGCAGTCATTGTCCTGCTGGAAGGTGAAGTGCCAATGAGTATTGAGACATTTGGTTGGATCTGAGCAGCCCTGTACACTTCAGAATGCATCCTGCTGCTGCAGTCAGCAGTCACATCATCAATGAACACAAGTGAGCCAGTTCCAGTGGCAGCCATACATGCCTAAGCCACAACACTACCTCCACTATGTTTCAAAGATGAGGGGGGGGGTTGTGGTGCTATGATGGATCATGAGCAGTTCCTTTCGCCACAATTTTCTCTTTCCATCACTTTGATGCAGGTTAATTTCATCTGTCCATAAGAATTTGTTCCAGAACTACACATTTTTAAAACATACTTTTTTAGCAAACTCTAACCTGGCTTACCAGTGGTTTGCATCTTACATTACACCCTCTCAGTCAGGTTATGCTGGTGAAGTCTTCTCTTTATTTTATTTTAATTATTTTTATTTTAGTCTTTGACACATCTATGTCTACATCCTGGAGAGTGTTCTTGAGCTGTTTGACAGTTGAAATTTTTTTCTTCACAATTGAAGGTATTCTTCAGTCAGCCACTACAGTGGTCTTCCATGGTCTACCAAGTTGTTTGCTATTGCTGAGCTCACCAGTACATTCTTGCTTCTTGATAATGTAGTAGCAAACAGTTGATTTTGACACGTCAAGTGTTTTGGCTATGTCAATGTATTCTCATTTTTCCACCCCCTGCTTTACTGGCATTGAAACTTCTTTGGTCCTCCAAAAATGCTGACAACAGCAACAGACACCTAGAATCCATTTCCACACATAGAATCAACTCTAGACCTTTTGCTAGCTTTCTTGTGCATTAACTAATGATGCAACGACACTAAACAGCTGAGCAGCCAATTGTCCAATTACTTTTGGTCCCCAAAATGGGGGAACTATGTATAAAAAGGGCTGCAATTCCTACATGGTTCACCCAATATGGATGTAAATGCCCGCAAATCAAAGCTGACAGTCAGCACTTTAACCTCATGTTTATTGTTTCATTTCAAATCCAATCTGCTGGAGTACAGAGTCAAAACAACAAGAATGGTGTCACTGTCTAATGCAACTAATGCAATGTAAAAGTGTTACAAAGTATTTCACTTGATTTCGCAGATGGAGAAGAAGAGAATAAGAAATCAAAAACTGAGTTAGCCTAGCTTTTTTATACAAAGACTTCTGGATAGTTTTCCCCAGTAAAAGAGAGAAAACTGAAACGTTCACAGAGTAATTTATTTGTTCATTTACATTTTCCAGACCAATACTGGAAAACATGCAAATCTGTGAGCTGTCCTTATATAAGGTTCTGGAATATACAGTTGAAGTCGGAAGTTTACATACACTTAGGTTGAAGTCATTAGATTTAGCTGTAAATTATGCCGGAACAGTATGGAAACACATGGTTGGCTAAATGGCTCTAAGTCATCAAGGGTCTGACGTATCAAACAACCCTTAAATCACCACTCTGTTGCCAGAATTACAGTAGATATGGATGGATAACTTGAAGGGTTTCTTCTCCTGACTTATTTTTCCATAGAGTTCAATAGGAAAATTTGTTAGGAGAAACAACCCTTAAAGTGATCTATCCATATCTACTGCATATCTGGCAGCAGAGTGATGGTTTGAGGCTTGTTTGATACCTCAGACCCTTGATGACTTACAGCCATTTTACCAATCTTGCATTCCATACTGTTACAGCTAAATCTAGTCCCACCCCCCAATTCCCATAGAGAACCATTCAAATGCAGAGACGTTATGGTATCGCTTGTAAGTGTACCAGAAAATAAGATATCAAGAGTCTTTTGATGTTGTTGGGTCACAGGCATCAGGAAGTCATGGCATGCAAAGGATATGCCACCAAATATAATAAATTTAAAGGCACAGTCAACTTAGTGTATGTAAACTTCTGACCCACTGGAATTGTGATATAGTGAATTAAAAGTGAAACAATCTGTCTGTAAACAATCGTTGGAAAAATTACTTGTGTCATGCACAAAGTAGATGTCCTAACTGACTTGCCAACACTATGGTTTGCTAACATGAAATCTGTGGAGTGGTTAAAAATGAGTTTTAATGACTTCAATCTAAGTGTATGTCAACTTCCAACTTCAACTGTACTTAGTATTCCATCATGTCCTGGCACTGAGTTTGACTGGAAGTATTGTCAGGGTTCACATATTTTGTTCTAAAGTTAGGTCCCAGTGTAAACCACACTGGAATGTTTTTTTCAGGTGCAGATATTGATGGACAATTTTCCCAGATTGTTTTCACAAAATGTAGGGCCCATTGTTCTTTTGTTCTTGAGACTGCCAAGGTACATCCAAGCCAATATATGCTTTACTAAATTGTTTTAATAATCCTAGCTATGTATTTAACATAAATGTTAAACATAAAATGCTCACCTTGGTTTCACCTGGTTCACCTTGATTTATATAACTTAGTAATATCAAATATAAAAATAGCTTTTAGAAGGAGTCAGTTAGAATCGCTAGCGGCTAGAGTACTTCTGACTAACTCCCTTGCATTAAATCTCATTTTGTAGTGAAAAGGGCATTTGACATGTACTTTATCATATAAAACATAAAATTAATTATCGGCTTAAATGAAATGCAACAGTCATTGAAATGAGAGATGCAATGTCATGAGCGTCTTTGGAAAGTGTTGAAATTAACTGTAATTCAGATATTGTATTGATCACAAGCAGGCTTATGAGCCTCAGTTTCCTGTGAGCAAACATCCAGTCAGCTACAATAACTTAAAAAAATTAAGTGCATTCAAAGTTGTCATAAAGCAGTGTGACACAATTTATAGGAAGCCCTGCAATATTGTTTGTTGGTTTAGATACTTTGGAACAGAATTTTCTTTTTATGATGACATTACTAATTGTGGAATCTAACAAAAACTCCCTCTGGCCCTCTGGTGATCTTGCACGTACAACTTATGTTAAGGTTTTTAAAATATAACATACACTGCCTGGCCCAAAAAAAAGGCGCCATTGCACCCGTCATGCATAGTGCCCACTGTACAAGCCTCTGGAGGCAGTGTTATGATCTGGGGTTGCTTCAATTGGTCAGGTCTAGGCTCAACAATGTTATGCAGCAATAAAATGAAGTCAGCTGAGTACCTGAATGTACTGAATGACCAGGTTATCCCATCAATAGGCATATTCCAGGACAACAATGCCAAGATTCATCAGGCTCAAATTGTGAAAGAGTCGTTCAGGGAGCATGAGGAACACATGAATTGGCCACCAGAGTCCTGACCTTAACCCCATTGAAAGTCTTTGGGATGTGCTGGAGAAGACTTTACAGAGTGGCTCGACTCTCCTGTCGTCAATACAAGATCTTGGCCAAAGATTTATGCAAATCTGGATGGAAATAAATGTTATGACGTTGCATAAGGTTGTCAAAACAATGCCATGACGAATGTGCGCCATAATCAAAGCAAAAGGCGGTCCAACGAAATATTAGAATGCACAACTTTTTTTTTGGCCAGGCAGTGTATGTTACTTTGAAAGCTTGTAGACACTGCATAATGTGTTGTACAGTCCATGTCAGTGTTACCATCTCAGTGCTGAAACCTTCAATTCGTAGCCTAGCTGGAATTTAACAATTAAAAAAACTCTTTCAGCAGTAGTATGTACCACTAGCAGTACTCACAGTACCCCCCCAAATGAGGCAAATCACATTCAACATTAAGCAGAATACTTTGGTTAGGTTGGCTGTATTTATGAATATATGACTGTTTATATCATTCAAGTTAATATTAAGCACACACTGTAAACCCAAATACTGTAGCACACTCATAAGAATAGAGTGCATTGTAATCAAAACCCTTGAAATAGTTAATACAACACTAAACAATCAAGGACCGTGAACTAAAGTGAGTGGTTTGATTATCAATGACTCTATTTCTTTGAGTTCAGAATGATATGTTGATATGTGACCTGACATTACCTGCGTAATGACACACTCGCTTTTATTGGTTAAAATCAATGTACTCTAAAAATTTCAAGAAAAGATGACTGCCGGGAAAACCCAATTTAGTAAACGATGAGAAAACGCAATAACAGAACAAAAAAAATTTAAATGGGAGTTTTATCGCTACATGGCAAAGCTACTCAATGGAAGAAATTAGACAGATGTTTACAGAAAATTACATGTAACGTAATTTTGTATGTATCCATGATAGACTAACATTTACATTTTTTTCATAGCCTGCACTCCCTCATTAGAGGATTTGATTGGAGCCTGTGTGACATGGTAGTGCAGTGGATAGCACTGTCGCCCCACAGGAAGAAGGTACTGTGTTTGAATCTCGGCTGAGGGCCTTTCTGTGTGGAGTTTGCATGTTTTTCCCGTGTTCGCATTCCTCACAGTCCAAAGACATACCAATTTGGTTAATGGGGGACTCCAAATTGCTTGTAGATATGTGTGTGCCCTGTGATGGATTGGCGTACTTGCTGCAGGTACTTGTACCAATGAGGGCAGATTTAAGTTAAGCTGAAATAACCATTTTATGTTGTGACAGTTGTTGTAACTTAGTTTATGTTAGTAACAGTAAGTGAAGTACAAACCCCAATTCCAAAAAAGTTGGGACAGTATGTAAAATGCACATAAAAGCAGAAAGCAGTGATTTGTAAATTCTCTTTTACATATATTTAATTGAAAACAGTACAAGGAAAATATATTTAATCTTTTACCTTATCAACTTTATTGATTGATTACGCTAATTCCGAATTTGATGCCTGCAACACGTTCCAAAAAAGTTGTGACAGGGGCAAAAAAAAAAAAGACTGGGAAGTTCAAAAAATACCTGTTTGGAACATTTCACAGGTAAACAGTTGATCCTATCATGGCTGGGTATACAAGGATATCAAACGAATCTTGATATCTTGTTTCCAGGTACTCTAACAAGTGATATAAATTACACAGGAATAGTATGGAACTCATAGTTGGCTAAATGGCTGTAAGTCATCAAGGGCCTGAGGTATCAAATGAGCCTCAAACCATCACTCTCCTGCCAGATATGTAGTAGATATGGATGGATCACTTTAAGGGTTGTTTCTCCTGACTCAGTTTCCTATTGAACTCTATGGAAAAATACAGTACCAGTCAAAAGTTTGGATACACCTACTCATAGAAGGTTTTTTCCCATTATTTTTACTGTTTTCCACATTTTGGAATAGTAAAGACATCAAAAATATGAGATAACACAAATTAAATTATGCAAAAACCAAAAAAGGGTTAAACAAATAAAAAAAGTCTTATATTTTAGATTCTTCAAAGTAGCCACCCTTTGCCTTGATAATGGCTTTGCACATTCTTGCCATTCTCTCAAACAACTTCTGTGGTAAACAGGTATTCCACAGGTAAAAAGGTGATGCCATCATGACTGTATAAAAGGATATCAAAAGACTCCTGATATCTTATTTCCAGGTACTATACGATACTATAACCTCTGCATTCGAATGGATCTCTATGGGAATTGGGGGGTGGGACTAGATTTAGCTTTAAATTACACTGGAACAGTGTGGAACACATGGTTGGCTAAATGGCTCTAAGTCAAGGGTCTGATGTATCAAACAAGCCTTAAACCATCACTCTGCTGCCAGATATGCAGTAGATATGGATGGATCACTTGAATGGTTGTTTCTCCTGACAAATTTTCCTATTGAACTCTATGGAAAAATAAGTCAGGAGAAGAAACCCTTCTAGTTATCCATCCATATCTACTGTATTTCTGGCAGCAGAGTGATGGTTTAAGGCTTGTTTGATACGTCAGACCCTTGATGACTTAGAGCCATTTAGCCAACCATGTGTTCCACACTGTTCCAGTGTAATTTAAAGCTAAATCTAGTCCCACCCCCCAATTCCCATAGAGATCCATTCAAATGCAGAGGTTATAGTATCGCTTCTAAGAGTACCTGGTAGCCTAATAAGATATCAGGAGTCTTTTGATATCCTTTTATACAGTCATGATGGCATCACCTTTTTACCTGTGGAATACCTGTTTACCACAGATGTTGTTTGAGAGAATGGCAAGAATGTGCAAAGCCGTTATCAAGGCAAAGGGTGGCTACTTTGAAGAATCTAAAATATAAGACTTTTTTTTATTTGTTTAACCCTTTTTTGGTTTTTGCATAATTTAATTTGTGTTATCTCATAGTTTTGATGTCTTTACTATTCCAAAATGTGGAAAACAGTAAAAATAACAGAAAAAAACCTTCTATGAATAGGTGTGTCCAAACTTTTGACTGGTACTGTATTTTTCCATAGAGTTCAATAGGAAAATGAGTTTCTGGGCCCTGTTTTTAAGCGGTGCAGCCGCTTCTATACGTGACATGTGTGTCCGTCCGTCCGTCCGTCCGTCCGTAGCATGAGATTTAAACCAATCAGGAGTCGCCTAGGCGTCACATGCCCGGGAATACAATAGTAGCTTGAGAAAAGCATGCCCAGCTTCAGACAGCTCTATCTCAAAAAATATACATGTCACAGCTTAGATATTCACACCGTAGGAATCCTGGTAACCAGATGCACATCTGTATATAATATGTCTTGTGTAGCTTAAAAACTGTAGTCGTGGTCATAAGTTAGAAAATGGGTTTGAAATTTAAATTACCAGCTGCCGCTAGAGTGGAGTTTTGAACATTCCACCATTTGTGTGAATGGGGAGCATGGTTTCAAACAACACTGAATATTTTACAAACTAAAAATGTCACAGCTTAGATATTTACACTGTAGGAATTCTGGGAACCACATGAACATTTTGATACATATTATGTCTGTATACCTTAAAAACTGTAGTCGTCACAAGTTAGAAAATGGGTTCGAAATTGAAATTACCAACTGCCACTAGAGTGGAGTTTTGAACATTCCACCTGTTAGCAAGGTGAGTCGCCGTAGCAACCCCCCGAAGCAAAATCAATACAAAATCTACCACCAGTGTTCTGCTGGACCCAGTCAGTTATGGAACGGCCCAACAATCCATGCACCCTCTTGATGAGTTTGGAATTCCATTGTTATTGTTCAAGTAATAACTGTAATCTTTCCTGTTTGTTATCAGAGTACTAACTGTCATATTTCCTGTTTCTTCTGAAATACCTATTGCTGTCCTTTTATCTCTATCTCTCTTTTACATGTTTGTTAAATGCAATGTCTGTAAGTATACTAATTAATAAGAAGCATAATGTAAAAATATCACCAAACCAGAGGCCATTGTTTTTGTACATGTAAACAACACACACATTTTCTATTGCATTTTTTAATATGATTGCTCAAAACCTGCACCACTTACTTCACCACCTGGGTGTGATTTTTTGTTTAATTTCAATTTAGAGTTTATTCTAGTACACATCACTGCTTTAAAAAAATGCTGCTTTTTTTTTTTTTTTTTTCCTGTAAGAAAACATCAACCTATTTCTTCTGGGACACTCCCTTTGAAACATCATCCACGGAGATGATGGGATTGTGGTATATAGGATGCCAGGATCCACATAAACTGTTCTGTGCTTCTTAAAATGTGCACCTATTCTATGTCACTTTCTGCTGATGGTAGCCTTTTTCAAAAGAAAATGCCTAAATTGAAGAACCAATGTAGCAATTTAAAATAACAATACTTATCTTTGGTCTCGGCCTACTGTTGCTGCCATCACCCCATTTTTGGATGTTGTATTCTGTTCTGACAATGAATGCAGGGGGGAAATTCACCTCTTCCCATGACCTTGGGACTCCTCTATTTCAACTGAATTCTCTCTAATGACTTATTTTCTCTCATATTATCACATTCAGTATCACTGGCTGTTAAGTCTTGTTTCAAACCTTTTATTACAGCTGTTCCTAAGAAACCCAGTTTTGATCAAACTGTAAAATACAACAGCTCAGTCTATTTAGTTAACTATGTCTTATACTCCATGAAAGCCTTAAACATATTAACTACTTAAAGTACTTTCCCATTCAGAGCATTGCCCATTTCTATCAGAATTTTTGTTCCTCTCACTCAAGAAAAGTTGCTCTTCTAACTGCAATCGACTCCTTTCTTTGAGGTTGTTCACCTTCTCTCGTCTCTGTCTTACTACCCCATAAAATCCTTATTTTTTCCTGTTTTCAATATGTTTACAATAATTACATGACAGGCATTTAGCAGACGCTCTTTTCCAGAGTGACTTATACAACTTTTACATTTTTATAGTGTCCATTTATACAGCTGGATATACAGTATGCAGAAGCAATGCAGGGTAAGTACCTTGCTCAAGGGGACAATGTCAGTGGGACTACCTGGGACTCGAACCTGCAACCTTTGGGTTACAAGTCCAGTTCCCTACCCATTTTACTACACATGTCTGTGCTTTGCAATGGTCAGTCAATGGCTCTCGCTCATCCCGAATGCGGAGCTTCTCCACTCTAGCTCCCCAGTGGTGGTAAGAACTGCTCAATCACTGCCTGCTTTCCGTTGTGGTCTGAAGACACACCTCTTCAGATTCCAACTTGACTGACCCACCAATCGAGTGCCATTTTCACATAGCACTTGTTTCTTGTTTTTTGATTGTATCCTGTACCTTAATTCTTGTTTGTTATTTTTTTTAGTTTATCATGTCTTACTGACCTAGCCTTAAGACTTATACTGTTTATACTAGGCTATACTCAATGTGCATGTGTATAGTGCAAGAGCATTAGACATTGGGCTGGGGAAAAAATGTAGAAAGCTTAGATTTTCAGAATGGATGATCCTAGATGATCACTGATTGCATACCTGATAAGTCCCCAAAAGTCCTCAATTAGGGTTTTGCATAATTAGCCTTAAAATTTTGATGCATAGGCTACAACTAAGTTTGTTTTCATTACTCTTTTGTTTTCAATAAGTTACTCATTAAAGGGTTAGTTCGGAATTTTGGACATAATATCTAATTTACGACAAGCCATGATTTTGTCAATCGATGGAGACCATTCCAGCTGATTCCATGCTGTCCTCCGTATGGACTACCAGCTATTGCTAATGCTAGCGCAACCTAATGGTATCAGTTAGCATCCACTACCAAACGCCCTTAAACACACTCCACGGTGCACCCAAATCAAATAAAATACCACAACATACTATCAGTGAGACAGGTGTGTGCGGGTTGGACCCGTAATGCACGACTCAAAACACGGACGTAATAATAAATGCCCGCAAGGGCTTTATTATGGGGAAATCCAAAAATCGTAGTCACACAAGCAAAGTTCATCCACAGAAAATCCAGCCAAAAAACCAAAGTATAGTACCGAGGGAGAAGGCAGTCTCGGAATCGGTACACCATGCACAAGTTCAGAAACCAGAGTAGCTGTCAGCGGAGCAGAAGTACAATTCAGGGGTAAGCAGAGTTCGTAGGTCGTGGGACGTTGCAGGAGTCAGACCGAAGTCCTATCCGCGGGGCAGAGGTACAAACAGACAGCAGGCAAAACTCGTGGTCAAAAACAGGCAGTAGAAACGGTAGGCAGGCAGTAACAATGGTCAGTAAACAGGCTTGGATCAATAACAAAAGTCAGACAATGGATAACGCTCAAAAGTGACAGTAGTAAACTAACAGGCAACAATTTCGCGAAGACAAGACATGAACACTGAGCTTATATGCAGGTGTAGACAGGTGCAGACACTTAGCTTGAGAGCAGCATGCGAAGGGGAATCAGGTGTGGAAAGCTGACGAGGTAACAAGATAATTAGTAATCGTTAGTAATAAACCTATCCTGACCTAGCGTTAGTAAATTAGTAAATGACATGCACAAGAAACGTAAGGTAAACATGAACACATGGTTAGAGAGTTAGTATTACCCAATCCTGATCTAATGTTAGTAGATTAGTAAATAGACACGGGAAAATGAAACAATTAGGGAAGGCTGAGTGACAGCAAGAGAGAGAGGGAAAACAGCATGAATGCAAGGCTGCAGAAAAACACGGAAATATGTATGCTAAATAAACTGCATCGTAACATAAACAGAACACAAGCATGACAAGAACAGAAAAATAAACTGTGACAATAACTAAACATGAAACGTGGCATGAACATGGCAGAAACGTAACAGGACCCCCCCCCCTAACGACCGACTCCTGACGGTCTACACAGTTTATCAGGGTGGTCACGGTGAAAGTCACTTATCAAAGACTTGTCAATGACAAGACTGGGAGCGATCCAGGAACGCTCCTCAGGGCCATACCCCTCCCAGTCCACCAGATACTGGAACCCCCGGCCTCGCTTGCGAATGTCCAGTAGCTTCTTAACAGTGAAGGCCGGGTGGTTATCTATGATACGGGGAGGAGGGGGTGGGGGATCAGGAGGGCAAAGGGGGTCAGTGGAATAGGGTTTAATGCATAAAACATGAAACGTGGGGTGAATCTTAAGGGAAGGGGGCAAAGACAGCTTGACAGAGGTGGGATTGATTATGCTCAGAATCTTAAAGGGACTAATGAAACGGGGTTGCAGTTTGTGGGAAGTGGATTGTAGGGGAATGTCTTTAGAGGAGAGCCACACTGAATCGCCAGGCTTGTACTCAGGGGCTGGAGTGCGGTGGCGATCAGCGACTCTACGATTCCGTTCAGCCGTGCTCAATAGCGCGGCCCGGGCGTCTCTCCAGATCTTGAGGCAGCGGTGCATGTGGGTGGCAAGGGAGGGAACAGCAATCTCGGCCTCTTGATCGGGGAACAGTGGGGGTAGGTAACCGAGGGAAACTTCGAATGGGGACTTTCCAGTAGCGGCGCAGGGCAGGGCGTTGTGTGCATACTCGACCCAGGTGAGCATCTTGCTCCATGAAGTGGGATTCTTGGCCGACACACAACGTAAAGCAGCTCCGAGGTCTTGGTTGGCCCTTTCGGTTTGACCGTTAGACTGGGGGTGGTAACCTGACGTGAGGCTGGAGGTGACTCCGAGAGCCGAACAGAATGCCTTCCAGACCTGGGAGATGAACTGGGGGCCACGGTCCGAGACAATGTCTGCGGGAATGCCATGGATCCGGAACACTTCTTTGACCAGTAGATCCGCGGTTTCTTGGGCAGTGGGCAATCCAGGCAGGGGGATGAAGTGCGCCGCCTTACTGAACCTGTCGACCACAGTCAGGATGGTGGTGTTGCCCTCAGAAGGGGGAAGTCCGGTCACAAAATCCACCCCGATGTGGCTCCAAGGGCGACTGGGCACTGGCAGAGGTTGGAGCAGACCAGCTGGGGCCTGGTGAGAGGCCTTGCTCCTGGCACAGGTGGTACAGGCCTTGACGAAACGCCTGGTGTCGGGGATCATGGAGTTCCACCAGAACCTTCTCTTGAGAACAGCCAGGGTCCGGGTAAAGCCGGGATGGCAGGACATGAGGGAGGAGTGAGCCCATTGGAGGACATGTGTCCGGGCGGCGAAGGGAACGTAAAGGCGTATACCGGGATTGGACCTGGGATCGGGCTCATCACGTAGCGCCTTCTTGATAATGGCCTCAATCCTCCAGGACTCCGAAGCAACGGTGCAGGACCCAGGGAGGATGTTCTCCGGCGCCTCTCGCTCGGAACTGGCCATGAACTGTCGGGACAAAGCATCTGGCTTGACATTCTTGGAACCAGGGCGGTAGGTCAGAGAAAAATTGAACCGACCAAAGAACAGGGCCCATCTGGCTTGGCGGGAGTTCAACCTCTTGGCTGTCTGTAGGTACGCCAGATTCTTATGGTCGGTCCAGACCACAAATGGTTTCTCGGCGCCCTCCAACCAATGCCTCCACTCCTCCAGTGCTAGTTTGACAGCGAGTAGCTCACGGTTTCCCACGTCATAATTCCTCTCTGCTGGAGACAGCTTACGGGAGAAGAATGCACAGGGATGTAGAAGGTTGTCAGTGGGGGAAACCTGAGAGAGCACGGCCCCTACTCCGGTGTCGGACGCATCAGTCTCCACGACAAACTGACGAGTGGGGTCGGAGTGCACCAGAATTGGAGCGGAGGTGAACAGTTTCTTGATCTTTTTTAAGGCATTTTCAGCCTCAGGGTTCCAGCGGAACGGCATGGCAGTAGACGTGAGCTTGGTGAGAGGGGCGACGACCTGGCTGTAGCTCCGGATGAATCTCCGGTAAAAGTTTGCGAATCCCAAGAAACGTTGCAGATGTTTCCGAGTGGCAGGCGTGGGCCAGTCTGTGACCGCCTGGATCTTCTTGGGATCCGCCCTGATTTGTCCCCTCTCCAAGATAAAGCCCAGGAACTCGACCGTGTCGGTGTGGAACACACACTTCTCAGCCTTAACATAGAGTCTGTTCTCCAGAAGTCGTTGGAGAACCTGCATGACGTGACCCTCGTGTTCCTTGATGTTGGTGGAGTAAATCAAAATATCGTCCAGATACACAAATACGTAGCGGCCCAATAGGTCCCGTAGGACGTCATTAACTAGCGCCTGAAAGACGGCGGGGGCGTTAGTAAGGCCGAAAGGCATGACTAGGTACTCAAAGTTTCCTAACGAGGTGTTGAAGGCGGTCTTCCATTCGTCCCCCTCACGAATGCGCACCAAGTGGTAGGCGTTGCGTAGGTCCAGCTTGGAGAATATGGTGGCTTCGTATAGAGGGTGAAACGCGGAATCAATCAGGGGTAATGGGTACTTGTTCTTGACCGTGATATTGTTCAATTCTCTGAAGTCAATACAAGGACGCAGCGAGCCGTCTTTTTTCTGGACGAAGAAAAATCCAGCGCCCACAGGTGATGAAGAGGGGCGAATCAGACCGTTGGCTAGGCAATCCCGAATATATTTCTCCATGGCTTCCCTTTCAGGTTTGGAGACGTTGTAAAGTCGGCTTGAGGGAAGAGTGGAACCGGGTAGCAGCTCGATCGCGCAATCATAGGGTCTGTGAGGAGGAAGTGTCTGTACTTGCGTCTTGGAGAAAACGATGCCCAGGTCGTGATAGGGGGCTGGCACGTTTTCAAGAGACAGCTTGGTGTCTTGAGGTGGGGTAGGTGCGCCCCCGGCAGGTGCAGGTGCGGACCGAAGACAGGCTTGGTGACACTGACGGCTCCAGGCTTGAATGTGGTGGGATTTCCAGTCAATGACGGGGTTGTGTTCTTGAAGCCAGGGTAGTCCCAGAATGAGCGGGTCGTTGGGGGAGCGGATGATGTGAAACTGGATGAACTCATGATGGTTGCCAGAAATGATAAGTTGAACGGGTTCCGTGACGTGGGTCATCTTGTAGAATATCTTGCCGTCCAATGACCGAGCATTCACGGTGTGGGGCAGTGGAAGGGTGGGAATGTCCAGATCTCTGACCATAACTTCGTCCATAAGGTTAGCGTCCGCTCCAGAGTCTATGAGCACGCTCACTTGAACCTCCTTCTCAGGTAGCATGATTGTGGCAATGAGGGTAGGGCGAGTATCGCTCTTGGAGATCTTCTCCTGGTGGGTTGAAGACCTCACTACTACGGATGACTCGGATTTCCTGGACCGGGCGGTGCACTGTGTTTGAGAATGCCCCAGCTTCCCGCAGTAGAAACATGCCCCGGTCTCCCTCCGATGTCTCCGTTCCTCGGGCGAGATCTTAACTCCGGCATGGGAAAGATCCATAGGTTCTACCCCAGCCTGGTTCTCCTCCGTCAGTGAGGCAGTACTCGTCTGGGGTACGGCTGACCGGGCGGAATCGGTCTCTCCGTCCGACGAAGTCTGTAGCGGTTATCAAGGCGAATGGCGGCTCGGACGAGGGCGTCGAACTCCCTGATGGGTTCCTGATGGGCCAACTCGTCCTGGAGCACCCCGTTCAAACTGGCCCGGAACAAGTCCGCAAGGGCCGAGTCATTCCAGTGGGTAGCCGCAGCGATTGTCCGAAAGTCAATAGAGTGGTCCGCGGCACTTTTAAGGCCTTGGCGGAGGGCAATGAGTTGCTGTGAGGGCTCTTGGTCACTGGAGGCGTGCTGGAACACTTTGCGGATCTCCTCCGCAAAGACCATGTAGCTGAGAGGAAATGAACCTCCGGACCACACCGCAGTAGCCCAGTCCAAAGCTCTCCCCTTGAGTAACCCCATCACGTAGCCAATCCGTCGCTCGTCAGTCGGATATGTCAATGGCTGTTGTCGGAAGACAAAGTCACACTGTAACAGAAACGCCTTGCATCTCTCCGGCTCACCACCGAACCTCTCCGGGGGGGGCTGTTGTGGCTCCCGGAATTGCCAGGTTCCCATGGGGTGGGAGGGTGGGATAGCCGGCGGCTTAGCAGGTTGCTCTGGAGTGCGTGGTTGAACAGCAATGGCCAGTCTCCTCATCTCCGCGCACAACTCTTTAATCTCCTCCCGGAGATCGGAAATCCCCTGGGCGTGCTGCTGCACGATGAGGCCTTGTTGTTGCAGAGCGTGGAACATGGCGGTTGAGTCAGCAGGGTCCATCGTGGCGAAATTGTTCTGAGACAGGTGTGTGCGGGTTGGACCCGTAATGCACGACTCAGAACACGGACGTAATAATAAATGCCCGCAAGGGCTTTATTATGGGGAAATCCAAAAATCGTAGTCACACAAGCAAAGTTCATCCACAGAAAATCCAGCCAAAAAACCAAAGTATAGTACCGAGGGAGAAGGCAGTCTCGGAATCGGTACACCATGCACAAGTTCAGAAACCAGAGTAGCTGTCAGCGGAGCAGAAGTACAATTCAGGGGTAAGCAGAGTTCGTAGGTCGTGGGACGTTGCAGGAGTCAGACCGAAGTCCTATCCGCGGGGCAGAGGTACAAACAGACAGCAGGCAAAACTCGTGGTCAAAAACAGGCAGTAGAAACGGTAGGCAGGCAGTAACAATGGTCAGTAAACAGGCTTGGATCAATAACAAAAGTCAGACAATGGATAACGCTCAAAAGTGACAGTAGTATACTAACAGGCAACAATTTCGCGAAGACAAGACATGAACACTGAGCTTATATGCAGGTGTAGACAGGTGCAGACACTTAGCTTGAGAGCAGCATGCGAAGGGGAATCAGGTGTGGAAAGCTGACGAGGTAACAAGATAATTAGTAATCGTTAGTAATAAACCTATCCTGACCTAGCGTTAGTAAATTAGTAAATGACATGCACAAGAAACGTAAGGTAAACATGAACACATGGTTAGAGAGTTAGTATTACCCAATCCTGATCTAATGTTAGTAGATTAGTAAATAGACACGGGAAAATGAAACAATTAGGGAAGGCTGAGTGACAGCAAGAGAGAGAGGGAAAACAGCATGAATGCAAGGCTGCAGAAAAACACGGAAATATGTATGCTAAATAAACTGCATCGTAACATAAACAGAACACAAGCATGACAAGAACAGAAAAATAAACTGTGACAATAACTAAACATGAAACGTGGCATGAACATGGCAGAAACGTAACAATCAGGGTGGATTTGAGTGTTTATACCATCATTTTGCAGTCAAACTATCATTGAATCCTTTACTTTGTGCTATCGCCCTATGTTCTCTGTGGAAGGAGCCAATGCGTTGACGTGCGGCGGTGGAGCGATACTTTGTACGTTACCTGCGATAGTAGTTCGATACTGTTGGAATAGCAGCAACAACAATTCCATGTGGGTTGGCGGTAAGCACAACACCGGCGTAACCCGAAAGAAAGAATCAAAGTAGTATTCATTAGCTAACATTGACATAAAATGGTATTTCAGTGTGCATTCCTAGGTTCTCCAAATATCGCCAAAAAATGGACACTACAAAGTTTTCACTGCTTTCCAATAGAGCAACAGAGAAATCAGCTGTGGCTTGTTGCAATACGCATGGACATCAACACACCGAGTGAGACTGTGAGCAAGTTGCGTGTGTGTAGTGATCATTTCACTCAAGAAGACTACATCAGAATAAAAAATGGACAGTTGGACAGACGTTTGCTGGAGGAGACTGCTGTGTCATCATCGGTTCTTCTCCATACACCGAAAACAATCGACGAGCAGGTAACTATAAATTATAATAAAGTATAGAATGCGTGATCTATGTATTCAGCTTAGTGAGCTAGCTAGCTAGCTAATGTTAGTTGCCACGACTGGGAAGTCATGTGAAAACGTATCCTGTCAAGTTAGAAAACGTATCCTGCAAATTGGTCGCCAGTGTGTTGCATGCATATGCTGGATTCTATTTAGTTCCTTCGACCTGTAGGATATCTAATATTTAGATATAAGTAATGTACCCCCCCCCCCCCCCCCCCCTCTAGCTCTGTCGCTCTCTGTCTCTCTCTCACTCACTCACCGCACAAGCATCAAAGATAAGCCAGTCTTTGTCATAAACCCCCCTCCCCCCCTCCTTAACCCAATCAGGACAGGGATGCTCTCCCTGTAAAGATATTTTATGGAGCCGCAGAAAAAGAAGTTAGTCAGTTTTGGAGTTTGTTTGGAGAAGAAGCTCATCCTTTTTGGTTCCTTGTGCATGTCCTTTTGTTCGTGTTCAGCTGGAGGGTAAATAATATTGGCAATTTTTGGCTTATCTCTCTCTTTACTGGTATATTAAAATTAATGTCTGGTTTAATGTCTTCCCTTTTGTAAATTATAAGTAGTCAGCCTACATTTTTGCATTTTTGCATTCCTTTTTGGCTTATATTGCATTTGCTAATTATTGCTTAAACAAGAGAGTTTGTTAAACCCTTTGTTTAACCTCTTGCTGCCAAACGCCCCCTAGCGGTAACGCGGGGCGTGACAGAAATTATTAAATTATACATGTAATTAATTTAATAATATATAATAAACTGCTCGCCTCAATATTTTGATTAAATATCCTTAAGATATATCCATTCCTTCTCGGAAAGTGGTTTTTAAGCCCAAAACTTTGAGATAAAACTTTGTAAATAACGTTGGAAACTCTAACAGAGCTAATTCTGAAACATGTATTGCAGCTTGATGTCACACCATAAACAATGTGCTGGTAAACTGTTCTGCTTAATTGTATTTCACAAAACTTTCGTTTGAAAAATCATTATACCTTTAGGCTTCAAGAAAAAATATGTTAAAACTTTTATACGGCTATACATGATTTTTTTCCAATTTTAAACCGACTTGGCCGTGGGACTGCAAAGGCCCCAAACACACCGCTAAATGGGCATGACGCCTGAAGGCTGCCGGTGGGGCAGTTTCACCGAGACCAACTGGCGAATTGGATGGCACTTACAAACGACCCGTGGATTCTTTCCACAATTTCAGAGGGCTGCCACCTCCAGTTCAACCAGCGGCCCCAACATTTTCAGGGGTCAGATTTGCATGCATCCCAGACCCCATTCAGGGAACTGCAGGCCTCTTGGAGAAGGGCACCCAATCAGTGGTGCCTCCCTCCGAACGGCTCAGTGTTCCGAGGTCGAGCATATCAATTCACTGTCCTCCCATTCAGTCTTTCCCTGGCCCCCAGTGTTTTCACCCACTGTATGAGCGCCATTCTAGCACCGCTCCGGCTACGGGGGTTGAGGATTCTGCCGTACCTAGATGGCTGGCTGATATGTGCCGAGTCGCACGGTATGATGCTTTCACACACTGCCCAGACATTAGCCCATATCTCCAGCCTGGGCATCAATGTCAATTATGGCAAGAGCCAGCTAGTGCCGAGCCAGTCCATCATTTATATTGGACTGTCGCTCAAGATGGCGGTTATACCATCGCGACGGGTGGTGGTGACAACGGCTGCTTCACGCACCGGCTGAGGAGCTGTTTGTCATCATCTACCAGCTCATGGATTGTGGTTACAGGCACACCAATAGGACCACATCAATGTTCTCGAGCTTCAAGCAGTCTTCCTGGCGGTAAGGCATTTCTTGCCTCTGATCCAGGGCGAGCATGTGGTGGTGAGATCAGAAAACACCTCAGCGATCTATCATATAAATCACTAGGGCGGGGGTAAGGTCCTGCCGGTCTTTGAAGGTGGCCCAGCGTCTCTTAATCTGGGTTGGCTTCTCTGTGTGCCGTTCACCTCCCGGGGGTTCGGAACGAGGCAGCAGACTTTTTTCTTGCCAGGAAATTCATCCAGGCAAGTGGCGTCTCCATCTCGAGGTGGTGGAGTTGCTGTGGCGACGGTTTGGTCGTGCTCAGACGGACCTATTCACCTCTGAGGAGTCCACTCACTGCCCCCAGTTATTCTCGATAGCCGAGGACTCAAGTCCCCTGGGGAAGGATGCGTTAGCGCACATATGGCCAATGGGCCTACTGTATGCTTTTCCTCCAAAGCCTCTAGTCGAGGCGACCCTGTACAGGGTCAGCATGTGCCACCACAAGCTTCTTCTGGTGGCCCCCAAGCGGCTGTAGACCCTGGTTCCCAACGTCCTCGGCCTTCTTTGCAGACTACCCTGGAGATCCCGACCCGGGCAAACCTCCTGTCTCAGAGGAAAGGCTCTGTGTGGCATCCGCATCCACACAAGATGAAGCTTTGGGTCTGGCAATTTAGGAGTCTGACCCTTTATTAGCTGGGTGTGGTTCCTCTGTCCTGTAGATGCTTCTTAACTCCAGAGCCCCATTTTTGAGATGGGCTTATGCGTATAGGTGGCAGTTATTTTGCGCATGGTGTTCGCAGCACTATAAGTCTCTCAATAGGAACAGCCTTAAATGGCTTTCTTTTAAGATGGCATTTCTATTGGCAATGGCGTCAACAAGGCGTGTTGGTGAACTCTGCGCTCTCTCCATCACCGCAGAGTGTATGAGATGGCGGCCGGGTGAAAAAAAATTATGTTGGCATTTCATGTCAACCAGCCAATTGAGCTTGCTGCGCTTCGCCCACCACCAGGCGGGGACCTGGGGGATGCACATTTGGTATGCCCAGTGCATGCACTGCGCCACTACGTTGAAGCTACAACTTCCATCAGGCGCACTGGGCAGCTCTTTGTTTACTACGGAAAATCCAAGGGAAGAGCGCTCTCGGCTTAGAGCCTTTCCCGTTGGATAGTGAAGGCAATAGCTGCGGCCTATGAGGCTAGTGCTAGGCCTTTACCTACATCTACCAGGAGTGTGGCTACATTATGGGCAGCACTGAGGGGTGTTCCTCTTCCTGATATCTGTGGTGGCCACTTGGGCGTCTGCCTGCACTTTTTTCAGGGTTTTATAATGACAGCATGGCACCTGTGTCAATGGTTGGCTCAGCCATCCTGCCGGTGGCGTTGGCAGCCACTTGACGGTATGACTGTCCCTCGTGACTTGGGGGGCATAAGTCATCCACAAGCTGTCGACCCTAATGGTCGAAGGAACGAAATAGAACAAGGGTTACTGTAACTACGGTTCTATGAGTTCCGAATGACTATTAGGGGTCATAGTCACTCGGGACCCTTTCAGGGGCGAGAAGAGTTTTGAGAATGTCCTCATTGACATGACCTCTATTTATAGAGGACGTGACGTCATCACGCGGAGGTCATGGCCATGACGTTTGTTGGGTATAAAAGTCTCGAACGCATCTGGCTGCGAGAAAGTACATTCGCAAGCTGTTGACCCTAATTGTCATCCGGAACTCATAGAACCGTGGTTACAGTCGTAACCTTCGTTATTCTGTAGTATAATGTTTTTGTTTAGCTGAGTTGTTGTCTGTTAATATGTAACTTTATGGCAAAACAGATTGTTTTGGCAACAGTGGAGTATATGCTGAGCACATAACCTACAGGCAGCAATTTTCAGCTCTGCCGGTAATGTTACAGCTGGCAATTACTGGTGATTAATCTACAGCTGGCGATTACTTTGATGGTTTATCAGTATTTGGAACAGTCCAGAGCCTTGTATTGTATAACTGTCATTATTTTTGGCTGTCTTCACTATTTGTGACTGTCGTTTATTAGACTGTTGTGTTTGAGGTGTAAAACAACAAATTGATTTACAAAGTATCGCTCCGCTGCCGCCACATCAACACATTGACTCGATAGCACAAAGTAAAGGACTCAATGATAGTTTGACTTCAAATGATGGTATAAACACTCAAATCCACCGCGATAATCTGTCATGGTATTTTATTTGCTTGCACCGTTGACACGTGTTTAAGTGAGTTTGATAGTGGATGCTAACTGATACCATTAGGTTTAGCATTAGCAATAGCTGGACGTCCATACGAAGGACAGCATGGAATCAGCTGAAAATGATCTCCATCGATTGACAAGATTGACAAGTCTAAGTCGTAAATGAGATATTATGTCCAAAATTCCGAACTAACCCTTTAACTTTAACTGTTTACTGTGAGCCAGTTAGTAGCTTCGGTACGTTTGTTCCCTGTTTTGTCTCCTTCTCGTGGACTACGTTCCCCTTTGTTGTGAGTCAGGGTTTTATATTATATTGAGAGGCAGTGCTTGCTATTTTCGATTAAGTTTGCGTTGGTCTGTTGTTGCAGCTGTCCTGTTCGCCTTTTTTACCTGCGGGACGATTTTGTTCTGTTCGTTCTCCGGGTATGTTTCTCCTCGTATGGAGCTTGGGCGATGTTGTGGACATGTTTGTGTGTGACTGCGTGTTTCCGAAAATAGCCTCGGAACATTAGCTCTCTGTTCCTTCCCCTTGTTACATATTCTTTTACTGAGAGGCTAGGGTGTGTGTTTTCAATTAAGCTTGCGTTAGTCAATTTGGATAGTAAAGTTATGGGACGACGGTACTCCGTCAGCTCGCCTGTAAAATGTTTCTTCCCCCTGGGAGATCGGGCGTTTACCCCTTTGTTTTCTGCATTTGACTGCGAGCCTATTAAACTAGCCATGGAACGTTAAATCTCTGTTCCTGTTCGCCTCGTTATATTCCTCAGCATGGAGAGGCAGGGCGTTTATTTTCTGCTAACTCATTTTGGTATTTTAGCCGGTAACTGTCCGGTGCAGCCTGTCCTGTTCGTTCCTTTTGGTCTGTACATGGAGTTTGACGATTTTGTTCGGAACTGTAGTTCTGTTTCGTCTTTCGGTACATGTCTTCCTATAGGGAAGATTGGGCGATGTTGTGGATATGTTTTGCGTTTGACAAACGAGTCTTTGAAAGTAGCCTTGGAACGTTAAATCTCTGTTCCTGTTCGCCTCGTTACATTCCTATTTATGGTGAGGCAGGGCGTTTATTTTCTACTAATCTCGCGTTAGTCTTTTTAGCTGGTAAATGTCCGGTACAGCTGTCCTGTTTGCTCTATTCGGTACCTGTCTCCGTACATGGAGCTTTTGACGATTTTGTTCGGAACTGTAGTTCCGTTCCGTCCTTCGGTACATGTCTTCCTATAGGGAAGATTGGGCGATGTTGTGGACATGTTTGTGTGTGACTGCGAGTCTGAGAGTAGCCCTGGAACGTTAGATCTGTTTCTTTCGCCTCCTCATATACAATCGTATCATTTTGCAGTGTTTGTTGACTGTGTTTTTATCTGTGCCTTTACGCTACTCGCCCTTTCTTATGTGTCTCGTTACCGAGACAGGGTGCGTATTATTTCTGGCTATTCAGAGACCTGTCCTTGCGCATCTACTTATTGGCGTGTGACAGTGAGCCGGTTGGTAGCGTCTGTAGGCGTGTTCGTTGTACTCCCTTAACTGCGGGGTTTCCTGCCTTAGTGGCCTTAGGGCTTAAAGAATCCCCTTGCTGCGTTTGGCTCCTCCTACCTCACACGTCACACCCCTTTACAAAATTACAATAACTATTGGCAAAAATGCCAAACAAAGTTGTTGTTTTTTAGTTCGCAATGAAATACTGAGATTTCAAATGTAATTTAGGTTACATTTACTGGATCATACACTCCTTGTCCACAAGTGTGCAAACTCTCAGGGTGATGCTGAACAAATAAAGATCTATGATCCAAAATGTAAGCAGTGTACCCTGTTGTCCCTTAGTGTCTCCAAATCTATCCAAAATGGCTAAATTGTGCATTGCCCTAAATCATAAAATAATCATATATTTAAAGAGGTAATAAACACTGGCTTTTGTTCTGTTTTCCGCCCACTTCACAATTTCAAAAGACGCGAACTGGGCTTGAGTGAGAGAACACAGATGGGAGGGGGGAGGAGGGAGGAGTTACAGTTGGGGGGAGGGACGATATATCCATTCGGTAACACGTCATGAAAACTGTTAAAACGGAAACACGTTTGAAATTAAAGGGCTAACGTTAATTTGCGCAGTTTGAATACCCATCAATCAAGAACAAGGAGAGAGGGGGGGGTTGACTTTTTTACCTTTTTTTACCGTCACAAATGGGGCGTGGCTCAAACAAAACGTTTCAGTTTGGATTTCAGCGAATGCCTCTTTTTTGACACAAAATGCGGTGGCACGGCTTAATTACATTTTAGTTTTTTTAAGCAATAGGACATATGTTATTTATGAAATGGAGGCAAGATACTCGGCTTTATATTTGATTTAATGTTTATTACCCCTTTAACTACAAATTAACTGTTTTGACTCAAGTGGGAATTACTATCTTTTCATCAGTATAGGGGGAATGCTGATTTTCGACACACTATTCAAATTTCTTGAAATACTGTTTTGGGGGTTTTCTGGAGCTGTAAGCCAAAATTATGAAAAATGAAACAAATAAAGGCTAGAAATATTTCACTTTGTGTATAATGAATCTATAATCTATGAAAGTTTCACTTTTTGAATGGAATTATGGAAAAAAAAAACTTTTCCATGATATTCTAATTTTTTGGAAAGGATCTGTATATGTCCAAAAATGTAGGTCCAAAACGTATCCAAAACCTGTCATAGAATGAATAAAATACTTTTGTCAATTATAAAGCATATCAATGTGCCCCTTATGATGGTTTAAGTTGAAAACATCAATATCACACTGGTACACACACCTAAATATGTAGTCTAATCTTTCACTCTTGTACTTTCATGGTAAAACATTTTTTTTCTGTACTCTACAGTATGTAATCTTTTGCTGCATGCCCTGGGATGACATTTCTCTGTAGTGTGTTTCACAAATGTTGCTGTGTATAATCACTCCAAGGAAAATCTTATATTCATCTAGCACATTGTACAGTACATTTTAATTAGCATTTTCCATGTCTAGCCCAGGCAGATACTAATATGCCATAGTCTACATTATGTACGGTAAGTTTACAATAAACTAATATTCCACCATCATGAAAACACTGGCAAATGTTCGATTTGCTTCACGACAAATTGGTGCATCAAACATAAAATATGACTGAGCCACCTATGAACGCTTACAGTACAGTATGTGAAATGCACTCATTAGAGAATAGCACTCAATTTCATATCAAACAAATGGCATAACACAGTGGTGGAATAGAAAAACTAACATACATAATTGAAATATTACATGCAGCAATATTGTGGAGGAAATCTTTCCATGTTTGTAGACATATTCTCCAATCGAAACAATACTATTCTTTGTGTAAAACTACATGCTGTCCCTTCTTGTGGACATACACACGTTGCTAATGCTAGCGCAACTCTATGGTAACCAGTAGCATCCACTACCAAACACACTTAAACACTCCACAGAGCACCCAAAGCAAATAAAATACAATGACACTCTATCGGGGTTATTTTGAGTGTTTATACCATCATTTTTGAAGTCAAACTATTGTTGAATCCTTTACTTTGTGCTGACCTATATTCTCTGTGGAAGTACGGCGGCGGAGCGATACTTTACATTATCTACGAATGTAGAGCCGGCACTGGTCGACTACAACAACAAAGAAGAACAACAAGTGGCAATGGCCACATTTGCTCCGCCACCGTACTTCCACATTGAATATAGGTCAGCACAAAGTAAAGGATTCAACGATAGTTTGACTTAAAAAATTATGGTATAAACACTCAAAATAACCCCGATAGACTGTTGTTGTATTTTATTTGCTTTGGGTGCACTGTGGAGTGTTTAAGTGCGTTTGGTAGTGGATGCTACCGGTTACCATATAGTTGCGCTAGCATTAGCAACGTGTGTATGTCCAAAAGAAGGGACAGCATGGAATTAGCTGAAAATGGTTTCCATCAATCAACTACATCATGGGTAAGTCGTAATTGAGGCATTATGTCCAAAATTCCGAACTATCCCTTTAAGACGTTCAAAAGTGTGGGCCTACTTTACCAAAGCGAACGTAAACACAGCAAAATGCAACTTATGTAACAAAAGCTGTTGCATGGAAGGGGAGTAATACTAGCAATCTAATGAAACACTTACAAATAACAACATGCCATAAATCTGAAGCAGTGCAGTGTATTTGACTGCTTGAGCAAAGTGGCCACTGCGCCATTCCCCTCAGTGCAGCCCTCAATCCGGCTCTGAAGCTGATGCGATCCCCCAAAATAACGTGACTGTCTGGACCTCATCAAGTCAAGGTAACATTCGTTATAAGATAAAACAAGTCCACAGTTATTAACTTTGGAAAATAACACCATGATTTACTAGATGGCCAGCCACATAGTAACAGTGCAGGACAACGATGTATTGTATGTTAAATAACCTGGAACCATGACAGTATTCAAGTTTTGTTGCTCCAAAGCATTCTCTGTTACCTGTCCGTAATGTACATGGAATATCTTTCCTGAAAACTTACGAGAAGTAGTTTAAATAGTGAATCTAACCTTACCTAGCTTATAAGCATTACATAAACCCAGAGCTAAAACACTCATAAAAATGGCTTCTCTGGAAATTATTCCCTGTACACTACGAACAGGTAGCAGAGAATGCCTTGGAGCAACAAAGCATTCTCTGTGGAGCAATAAATCGTTGTCCAGCGCTGTTACTATGTTATAATAACGCTGGTAATCTAGCAACGTCAGCATTAGTTTTAAAAGCTTTTGAAAAATGTTCCTCATCCTATAGCTAACGTCAGTCAAGTGGCAGCCCCCGCTCCTTCAGCAGTTCAAGACAAAGACCCAAGCCCAAACCATTCACCACCGCTGTATTATTTATTATTTATAACTATTATTATGTTAGCTTCTGAGAAGCTCAAGAACTAGTTCTTTGGTAATCTATAGTCTTGTTAATTTAAGTTTATTGTATTTGTAGTGAAGCAGCAACAAAACACACTACCAGTCATGTATTTATAGCAATTGGTCTCCTCATTATATACTCTCAGGAAACTATGAGGAAACAATTTCATTTAATTTTATCAAAATAATCCTTTATGAAAAAAGAATATACTGCAGTATATTGTAAATATATCAAAATTATCTTCACAATATATTTAAAATATACTGCAGTATATTACATTTCCATAAGGGAATAGTTGTTATTTCTGCTAAAAGTAATAATAAAATAACTAAATGTTTTTCACACCATATCTTTTTTCAAACAAAATTATGGAGAGTAGTATCGATAAGAGTACCGATAAGTATTGGGATCGATAAGCAGTATCGGTATCGATAAAATCCTAACGATGCCCATCCCTAGCTATCACTACCACTGAACGTTACAGTAGGCTACCGGAAAAACATCCATCTATACGTACGCCTACCTATGTTGTGATTTCTTGATTCATTTGTGACAAAAAGATGTTCACTTTATGCTTTCTACACATAACACAATGGCTGTGTCTGAAACCGCATACTCCCGTGCTCCCGAGTACGCACTCCAGTCAAGGCTTGGGAGTTCGCACTGTGGATCATGGTAGCATGGTTTTGCTCAGTCGTGGGACGTACTGGTGCTGGTGACATCTGACCCATAGCCTTTCACCTTTGCCGTACCTATCAGGGAAATTCAGATGATATTAGTAAATACACCCAAGAGGAATAATGTTAGTTTGTTAGCTCGCATTGTAGCTACTGTAGAAATAGTAGGCTAAATGTTACTGAAATATATGAGTAACGTTAATATCAGCAACATTTATTATTTGTTATAACATTAAGTTCATATGAATTCTCCTTTACGCTAGTGTTCATAGCTATGCCAGAAGACGGGTCATTGGAAGGCTACAATATGAAGATATTAATTGCAGCATTGAATAACTTAAAGTGAACGGACATGACAAAATAGAGTTGCCATTACATTGTAAACAATCGTGTCTGCCCCCTAACCGAAACCATTTTTCAAATTTAAATGACCTAGTAGCCTAATGTTACAGAGCAAGGGTCACAGTAACAACAAAAAAATGGGCAACCAAGTTAGTCAATGTACAGTAGGCTACTGACATGACATCTAACGGTAATTGACAATAGGATATTCGTATGTGCCGGAGTAGCTACTGTAAAAATTGATGTTACTGTATTCATAAGATCCCAGATCACACAGCTGGCTGTAGGCTACTGAGGGTATATAACGTTATTTAACATTACCTAGTGCGATGCTAACTAACTGGGTTTATATCCTGCTAGCAAGTAACCTAAATTGGATCTCATGGGACTGCAAATATTTAACAATATTCATGTTTTAGTATCGCTGTGTCTATTACTAACGCCATTATTATCTGGCTAAGATAACTAGTTACGTTATGTAATTTAATAGCTCGAAAATTGCATTGCAGTTTACATATTCAGGCTACTAAGATATCTAAAGTTAGCTACATTGTTAACCTAGATCTCACCACTGTGATCCGCCATTAAGTTTGGAAATTGTTGGTCTTTTGGTTGATCTCATCAGGGTGCACCAGGGAAGTGTTATCTTTAAACTTTGTATTTGACTGTTCATCCTGTCAGGTGTACACCTGCGCATCGTGCTCCTTCCCTGAGGATGGCACTCCTGTAATTCTACTGGGTTACTTCAACCTCCAGCCAGAGAGCTCCCAGTTATCCAGTGTCTCCTCACTCCTCCAGTCCCTCGCCCTCACCCAGTCCCCATCGCCTGCCACCCACAAGGCTGGTAACCAACTAGACCTTGTATTCACCAGGAGCTGCGCCATGTCTGAACTCCGGTGACTCCGCTCCATGTATCGGACCATTTCTTTATTTCATTCTCTCTCTCCTACCCACTCTCCCTCAACAACCTACCCTCTGTAACTTTCAGGAGAAATCTCCACACTCTCTTGGACTCCTCTCTCTCTACCTCTGCTCTCTCTGCACTTCCTCCTCCTGCATCTTTTGTTAATTTGCCTATTGATGTTACCACCTCCACCTTTAACTCCTGCCTCTCTCAGTCTCTCGACTATGTCCTCCTGTCTCCAAACCAGCTCGATCATCACCCCCCTGCCCGTGGCTGACAGATTCTCTCTGATCCAACAGAACCACGCTGTGAGTCGCTGAGAGAAAGTGGACAAAATCCAGATCCGCAGATGATCTGGCCTCGTATCACACTCTGCTGGCAGCCTTCACATCAGCAACTACATCGTCGAAGACTTCATTTTTTCAGTCAAATATTAAAGCATGTGTGTCTAACCCACGTAAACTCTTTTCCACCTTCTCTTCCCTGCTGATCCCTCCTCCACCCCCCTCACCCTCTTCCCTCTCTGACTTCCTGATCCACTTTGAGGAGAAGATAGACACACCAGCGTGCAACCACCTGTCCACTGGACCCCATCCCTTCGGCAGTCTTCCAGTCTATATCCGGTGAGGTCCTTCCATATCTGTCCTCCATTATCAACACCTCCTTAACCTGTGACTATGTTCCTGCTGTTTTCAAAACTGCTTGCGTTACCCCACTTCTAAAGAAACTTGGACCCCTCTGATGTCAGAAACTATCATCCTGTGTCTCTCCTGCCCTTCCTGTCCAAAGCTCTTGAATGAGCTGCCCTTAACCAACTGTCTGTTTTTCTCCACCAGAACAACCTGCTCGACCCTCAGCAGTCCGGCTTCAGAACCGGGCACTCTACTGAAACTGCACTCCTGGCTGTGACTGAGGCACTCGCCACTGCTAGAGCCTCTTCCCTCTCCTCAGTCCTGATTCTCCTTGACCTGTCTGCAGCGTTCGACACGGTCACCCACAAACTCCTGATCTCCATACTGGCTGAGATGGGCATCTCTGGAACTGTCCTCTCTTGGTTTACATCTCACAGATAGATCCTACCAAGTCTCCTGGAAGGGCTCTGTCTCTGCACCTAATCCACTTTTTACCGGAGTCCCACAGAGATCTGTACTGGGTCCTCCGCTGTTCTCCATTTACACTAAGTCTCAGCCATACCTGACCACCTACTCCACTCAGCGTCTTGTCCAGACCATGGTCACTTCACGTCTGGACTACTGCAACTCCCTTCTCGCAAGCCTACCAGCCTGCGCCATTCTGCCCCTACAACTGGTCCAGAATGCGGCTGCTTAGCTTGTGTTCTACCTCCCGAAGTTCTCACAAGTCACCCCCCCTGCTGAGGTCACTCCACTGGCTGCCGGTCGTGGCCAGGATCAGGTTCAATGTTCTGACCCTGGCCTACACTGCAGCCAAAAGGTCAGGCCCCTCCTACCTACAGGACTCAATCCAGCACTAGGCTCCTCGCTGCACTTCCCTCCCTCCGTGTTAACGGCTCTCGCTCGTCCCGACTGCGGAGCTTTTCCACCCTAGCTCCCTAGTGGTGGAAAAAACTCCCCACTCCGCTGCGCTTAGCTGAAACACTGTCTGTTTTCCATCGTGGTCTGAAAACGCACTTTTTCAGACTCCACCTCAACTAAACTACCTATATATGGCCAGTTCTATAGTACTTGCTTCCTGTTTTTGTTGCTCGTTTTCTATTTAACTTGTATTTTTTGTTATTTTATAGTTAAGAATGTATAGCTGACGTGTTCTATGTTCATTACTAGGGATGGCTCCTACATTGTGAGAAAGTTGTGCTATGTCAGATCTGCTTTGTAGTCGCATCAATGACCTTCAATATGCCATTGAACACATGGTGCTTACGGGAAGGTGCGGACCACGTACACTGTCTGATTACTGTACTATAGCAGCCAGCACACTGAAAACTTATGCGGCTGTCATATCCAGCAGGCTCGCCTGGGTACAGACAAGCCTTCTGGATTCATTCTGGCTTCATTGACGACTCTTTTATACAATATAGGACATTATAACCTTAGCAACGGTGTTTTATTGGATGCTTTGAACACGAGATTACAGTTGGGCATAACAGCATTTATAGTTTTATTAGTTTAGTTTTACGGAAATAACTTAATAATAGTTGTATGATAGTTGTTTCCTATTATTTTTCGTAAGTTTTTACTAATTTACTAACTCATCAGCATGGCAAGAGAATATCCTCGCCTGCTAACGTGATGTCACGTTATGCTGTAATGGTGACATGTAGTCCAGCTGTGTCTCGTGTACGTGTTTGTTAATTTGAATGTATTTTGTTGTGTCGGGCTTTTGTCTTTTATTTTTTTCATGCGCTGTGTGTCTGTGGTGTGGGGAGGCGGGTTGGAGATTTTTCGAGGTACTCCTGCCACTTGTTTTGATGATATGGAATGTCCGTTGGATCTGCAGCAGCAAAGTTTACCATCGCTCTTCACCGGAGTTGAAGATGTCGGGACTGATCAGAGAGTGCATGCAGTCTTCAAAGGGCAACTGTGGAAGGGAAGGAGAAGATGGTGCAGGGGAGGAGTGAGGCGACGAGTGGGAAGACTAATGCAGTTCGGTGCTCCGCTTCGACAGTACAGAGACCGCAACACTGCGTGTCTGGAGGAAATTCGTGGAGGCGGACTTTGTGTGTTGCCGGCCTGCTAAATGACACTGGACATCTCGGGACAGCGGGGGCTATTTTTAATCATGGCTGTATTCCAATTCCAATTTAATTCACTTAATTTGATATTGTATGTCTTTATTTGGTGTGTTGTGGCTCTGCACCACTGTCTATGTCTTTTTTGTTGTTGCTGGTGGCTTGGCGGGGCATGTCCCATACCTATACAGCACTGAGAGTTTGGCACTTTTGAGGGTTTCCTACAGAAATACCCACAATGACCACAGACTCTCAGCCCTTAAAAACATCAACTTCTGTAGATTCTGACCTCATCTAACTACACAGAATACAGATACAACTTCACACATCCATACAATAAAGCCCCAAACTTTCGCCATTTGTTCTCATACCTCTTCTTCTTCTTCTTCTTCTTCTTCCAATTCTTCTTCTTTTTCCTGCTGAATGTCATCAAAAATGATCCATACCCTCAAACAATAATTCTCCCCTTTGTATACGACATCTCATCCACCAATGATAATGCCTCATGAATCATCAGAGTATCGCAGGATACACAGACAAAACTCTTATATTTTGCTCTACATTACCACGAACCAATGTTGTACTAGTGGTCAGTGTTTGGGCTTTGCATGCGTGAGATTCTGGTTCGATCCCCACCAGGTACCAAAGGCTAAATTTATTTGTAATAAGAGAATGTGCAAATGTTATACTTTTCATTTATAATACTGTTCTTTTCACATTAACAAACATCTTTTTATTGCAAAGGCAAGGACATGTTTACGATATTAACTGTTCACTGTTTCACTTGTACTTAAACAGTCATCTACACCACTGCACGTAACGTTACATAGTATGGGAATAAATATCCCATTTGTCACGCAGAGAAAACAGTTTTAACACAAAATGTCATCTGGTTAAGATTGCGTTGTTTTATTAATGACAAAAAAAAAAAAAAAACTGTGCCAATGCCACACGTTCTCAACACATGTCGTTTCAAAATTTTGTAGTGTCACTCGTCTCAGTCAAGGAAACCACTCAGATATCAATTATCACTGTAACGTTAAACATCTAGGCCTATGGCTCAAACTTGAAGGGATAGGGATAGTTCATCACGGAATAACTCACAAGCAGTCTATCAATCCTTATGGCTGTCATATCAGAGACGAAGTCCATGTAAAGTTACAAGTATGGTTCAACTACAAATTCCACCCTGTCATCTACTTCATAATCAGAACATTAACCTTATTGAACAGATCAAGGCTGGCCAAAGAAAAATCTGTACTGAGTTATTTGAATATAATTCAATTCAAATTCGGTAGAGGTATACGTAATTTTCGTCACCTCTACCACTTCATCGTTTTTGAAAGACTACAGTGTTTTCAGGTGTGCGTGTAAATTACATAGCAAGTAGGCAGAGCCAGCGAGGGAAGAATTGCTGCCTCACTGTTCTGAATAGGGACAGGACACATCATAGATCAAGCTAGCTATCATTGCTATTTTATTATAATGTCAGAAAATTACATTGATAGGCTACGTTATTTCCTAAAGATGTTTTGGCAAACTAAACCAAACAGGACTTGAGTGCTGTCAGTTACAGAGTGGAGCTCCTCCGGTATTCCCTGATTCCCTGTAGCCTACATTTTCCTCTGCCTTATTGAATCACCCGGTAAGGAACCATGTCAACTATGTTACATTATGATCCATGACCATTAAGCAGACTAATATTAGCTAGCTGACCATAATTGAACAGTTTCGCTTTGAGTATTCGATTACAGAAGCAATGCACTTTTTCTGCGCTAGAATTTTTTTGAACCAGGAAAAATGTAAAATGTTATTGCCTGCTTCTATTGATTACCATAATATGAGCTGTTGGCGCCTAAATTGCGCTGGGGCGACTTTGTTGGATTGCGCAACGCTCAATTGGAAAAACATGGCAGAGCTCATCTGTAATACTATTTCCAGGCTGTGGCAGCCTTCTTGAGGTGGTTGCACTTGTAGAAGTACCAAATTGAATAGGGTTGAATGGAACCACATGACCACCTTGCCTTTCTAGTTCTCATACAGTTCTATGGCTTACTGCAAGCAAATTGGTACAATGAAAGTATGAATTTACCATTCTGAATTTACCGTTACCAAATTTATAATTGACACTGCAGTCCACCAATCCCTACTTAGAAACGGTTGCTATGTAGGACTTCCTCCGACATCTTGCTCCGACACAACATTTTAGTTTATAGCAGGAAAAAACTGCAAGTTACAAAGCTTCTTCTGGAGATGGTTAAAAAGTGTCTATGAGGAACTTGCAAAACAGACACATGCTATCCTGAACGTCTCTGTTATTTTTATTCCATTCCCCAAGCCGTAGACAAACTAGGAAAAGTGTCTTTTGTGGATAAAACCTTGTGGATGACCACACTTGTCAATACTGTAGACCAGTGGTCCCCAACCCTGTTTCTGGAGATCTACCATCCTGTAGGTTTTCATTTCATGTCACGCTATTCCAATAGGTTGCTAAGTGAAGCAATTATTTGTTCAATATTCCAGTTCAGAGGTTTCAAAGTTCAATGAAATGAGAATGGATTTTCTTACGTTCAAATATTTACTTTTGGAACAACTTTGACACCGCAGTTCCCCTCTGGTAACAGCAAAATACACTCAAAATACGTACAAGATATGTTTGTCCCACTGTCAGATTTAGCGATAAAATCATCATAAAACTTGCCGCGTCTAGGATAACAGGCAGATCACACCGAGTTTGTGTAACGTTAGTTTGAACCAGGCATTATCTGGCTACAGCTGGCAAGAATGGCCAAATAATGCCTAGTAGTAGCTGGTTCTAGTTAACGTGACATTTCCTTCTTCCAAGAAATAGCTGTTGAATTAAGTAACGTTATAAATAATAGCAACCTAGCTAAGTTTATATAACGTTACTATTCATTATTACAATTGGATGGCAAGCAGAAAGTCCAGGTAATTAGGGGTCCGAGCAGCGTAGCTGCTGGTACCCTATTGTTTTTGTTTGGATTCTTTTTTAAAAAAAATCTTCTCCCCTTTCACCTAAAATTCCTGTGAGCTGGTTTGGCCTAGAATCACCAAACTTGGCAGGCTTGTTGGTATTGCCAAACTCTTGGATCCTCTATATTATGACGCAGATTGAACACCTGGTGGCGCTGTAGTGCACGTGACAAAATTTTGACATTGACACGCCCACTGCCGACTTCCCGTTTTATCTAGAGTCACAAAATGTGGTATACAGGTCCCTCTGCTCATACTGAACAAAGTTGCCTCAAGGAACCATCAAGTCACCCATATTGGATTTTCCGCTAATTAGCATTTCTTGTAAAACACTTAAAATGCTACTCCTCCTACAAAATTTGACCAATTTACATGAAACCTGGTAGACACACTCCGTAGATCATGCTTCATAAAATGTTTATACATAATTTAGATATTTTAAAAGATGGCCAAATGACGAGCCAATGAATTTCCAGTGGGCATGGCTTATCACATAAATGCTAATAATTCCAAAACTATTTGACAGAAAGGTATGAAACGTGGGAGGTCTGTTAAGAGTAACATCTGGACTTGACATCTCCAGTTTCAACCCAATCGAGGCACGTGGTAGTGCTATAGAGATCCAAATATAAGACAATATTTAAAAATTCACTAAAAATTATTGACATGCCCACTGCCGACGCCCCATTTTATAAATTTGCCTCAAGAAACCATGAAGTCTGCCATCTTCGATTTTCCACTAATTAGCATTTTTTATAAAACACTTAAAATGCTACTCCTCCTACAGAATTTGACCAATTTGCACCAAACCTGTTTGAGGGACTCAACCCGCATCCCTTCACACATGCATCTCTTTACTAAAGCCTATGTCAAAAATTGGCTGAATGAGAAGCCAATGAATTTTGCATTGGGCGTGGCTTATCACATAAATGCTAGTACTTCTAAAACCGTTTTATATAAAGTTCTGAAACTTGGTGGGTTGATTGAGAGTTAGATCAAGACTTGAGCCCTGCAGTTTCAACCCAATCAATCCGCGTGGTGGCGCTATAGAAATACAAATGTTGGGATGGCAGGTATGCCATCCGCCATGTACACTATCTATGCTTAACAGGCCGTCTGCCTACCATACCAACTGTGAAAGTTCCTGTAGCTTAGTGCTTAAGGCATTTGACTGCCGTATAGTAGGTTGGTGGTTTGATCCCTGCCTGTTCCCAATATTTTTTTTGAGGCACACAATGTGCACGTCATTGTAAGAATGTTCTTTTAACATAAAACAAGTTATTTTTATTGCAAAGGCTAAGAAATTTCACAATATTACCTGTTAACTGTTTGAATTATGAAGTCAGTAAGCCAAAACAATCTGATACCGCAACACAAAAGTATTATTTGGCCTCCGCATTTCTGTTAACCTGCTTTCGCCTAGTGGATACAATCTTGGCTTTTCATGTGTGTGGTCAGTGGTTTGATTCCAGCTTGGTACCAATGGCTAAGTTAATGTTTGGCAAAACTATTGTGCAAATGCTGTGCTTCATTTAATGTTGTTTTCACATTAAGAAACACCTTTTTATTGCAAAAGTTAAGAAATTTAACAGTATCAACTGTTCACTGTTTGACTTGTACTTAAAAGACGTAATACGCAAGCCCTTACTGGATCGGGTTAAGATACCATCAACAATGGCAAAAGCCCTGATTAGAAACAAATATTTGTATTTTGGGTAAACCCTGTCTAGAGTTGTCTACCATTTTGCAGTCTCTGTGTTTGACAAATGCCGCTCATGCCGCTCGGTCCCCGGGAATCGCTGCTTGCAGCTATATTTTGTGTTGCTTTTGACCTACCTGTCCAGGAGAAACAATGCAAGCTCCACGTCTGTCTTCAAACCAATCTGCTACTGAACATCTTGCCACTTTCTAAAATGAGCACCGATGTTTACTCTAGTTTTCGAGCAAGATTTATCCAATTCTCTTTTCTTTCACTTTGTGTGAAATTGTGCCAGCAATGAAGAAGCTGGTTGCTTGTCCGCCATTTTGGTGAAATTTCCTCAATCTACCCGGCCTTTTGTATTGTATGTACAAAAATTCGGGCCCGAATAGCTGGTTTTAGAATGCAGCATTTGAGGGTATAAACACAATGTTTGGTGCTGGATTTCTCTCACAACAGTTCTTTCTATGATTGCTACCAACTAAGTATGACTGTTCCCAGATATAAAAAAAAAAAAAACTTGCATACTTCAGCTTTAAATATTTGATTGACACTACAGCATTTCTAGACATGCAAGAGCTGGCATTCAGGAGGGTATAATGAAACGGAGAATTCTGCTAATAAGGGGAGCTACAGAGAGCTGGGAGAGGTAATCGCACCTTTTGACGCTTTATTAGCTGAGCATTTGCAAACATCGACAACATCATCAACATTTGTGTTCACCGGCATGTCGCAAATGATCCAGAATGATTTAATTTATATATGTAGATGAGCAGGGTTTTTTAAAAATTTTTTATATTAGTTTTACAGAGATTTTTTTGTGTTTCTTTTTTGCTCTACAAACAAGCTCCAAGCTCTATATATTGGTATTTATTTTCATATATTTTGTTTAAGATCTTAGTATCTTCTGAAAAATGCACACCTATTAAAATGTTTGCATTACTTGAATAACTACAGAGTTTAATTCATTATTAACACATACAGTCAATTTTGTAATTATGTACATTAGTCATCTTGGAACTTTGTTGGTATTCAAATAAAAATCGAAGGTTTAATATTGGAACAATTTGACAACTTAGGACTTCAATTTTGTTCGATTTGAATTGCAATTAGCCGTATCTTTCCCCTGGGTACTACATACCATTCAGGCTGGATACCGTTACTAGTACTGAATTCTCCAAGCTAAAAAACAATCAAACTTTTGGATATTATTAAATTGTGGGATATTTTAGTATCTTAATCATCTCAAAAGTGCACCTGAAAAAGTGGTGTTGTTGCAAAAACGATTTGTATCAAACCCCTTTCATATGGTGAGAACAGACGCTATCTGAGCTAGTTTCACTTCAGAGTGAAAGTGACCCATACCCTATCGTTACCATGCTGGCTGTTTTGAGGGACCTATCATACTACAAAAGGCAACACGTTTACTGCTGCCTCTTAGCCAACGACTGTGCAGTGTGAATTGATCTGGGTGAATTACAGGTGTTTACAGCGCATGGGCACTGATGGTAAAAATATACCTCACAAATTACAATCACAGCACTGCTTTTAGATACTGTTTAATCATCCTTGACAGCGGCTTCATACAGTCTTTTACTTTCAAGTAATATTACCTCAAGTTATATCTTTATTTCCTGCATTTGTATTCTACAACTGTTGTTGATACAGGTAGCTCAATTTATAATAATATTTGATTGTGCAAAAAGTTGCATCGGGTTGGCCCTCTTATTATCATCCTTGAAATTCCAAAAAATATTTTAGATGTGGCTTTTTAAAATTTTAAACTTTAATGTGAACTGTAGGAGCCCAACTGACCAGAGGAGTTGCTATTGCCTGAAGAAGTGGGGGAATTCCCTGCAAAATAGCACCCTGGGTTATGCAATGGCCAGTAGACTCATAGTTAGAGCCAGAACTGGTTCTTGACTGTGGAAACAAATCCAGTTATTTCACCAACTGAGGTCCTGCCGAGATGTTTTTTTTTAAATAAATGAGAATGTCTTTTAATCAGTACTAATTGATTGCGTCTTCCACAGGACAGCTGTGTTTGAATCACCAAAACTGGGGCCTTTATGTCTTTTAAACTCCTTTTCTGCTTGATTCATTATTAGACATTGATATTTCAAACTTAATCAGATGCTTCCTGTCAGTACAAGCATTTTCATCCATTTTGGGCTTAACAGGCCATAAATTGATTGCTAGAGTACATACATTTTGCCAACAGGAGCTTATATTGCAATACAATTAGTTGGCAGCCACCCAAATGACTGATACAACTGAGAAAGATGGAATCTGTCGTATAGACATGTCTTCCTTTGGATATACCACAACTTTGTGAGAAATGTGAGACTTATCAAAGCGTCACCATGTTTTTCACATACCTGCTGGGCCAGGTCCAAGCCCTGGTGCAGATATGCTATATATAATTATGCTAAATAATTTGTAATCAAGATGTATGATCGTTTGCACACAGACGAGATCCCCAGGATTTGTTGGCCATTCAAGCTTCCTAGCTTATACTTAATTACATTTGGGCTTAGCTTAGTCTCCAAATTCATTATTAGATGTAAAGCACTACAACCAAAAATCTATCAGTCAGCATATTTCCCTTTCCTTTGTTCACTTTACCGACAACTATTAAGGGGTGAATGGGTCCTCAGGGAGGCAGTATCCTTTTTCTATTTCAATCCCTGTTCCATAAATATCAGTAATGAGGTTCCCACGTCATGAATTACTAGTACCTACAACTAAAAATAGTCTCCATGCTAATGGTTTGGAAAGCCTCTTTGTTCCGGGTTGGTTCCATTTCTCATTCCCTCAGATCCTGCATCTCTTAAACATCTAGAATGCGAGTGCGTCAGGGAAGTCAATCAAATCACTTACTTGCACGAGCATCCGATGGCACAAAATGTAATAGCATAAAGAAGCTGAAAGGGAGAGACAGTCCTCAAATTATGAAAAAAAACATGAACTTGTCTATTCTTTGTGCTGTTGCTTTGTATCCTTGCTCAACCCCATTTTTTCAATTCTCTACCCCGCAGGTGGTTGACACTCATGAACAGAGCCAGGTCATCAGCCTCAGGCTTTAAGCCAAATCTTCATTCCTATTATACATCATCTGAAAATAGATTGGACCACATGACTTTCCTATTTTCCAGTAAAAATAGATCATTAAATTTAATATGTCCCTAATAAATGGTGACTTGAAAGCATCAGAGAAAAATTTTATGAGAAAATTATTTATTCTCTCTTACTGATGCAGAATAAATAGGTGCAACTGTCTGACAGGTGAAACCTCCTGTTTGTCCTATAGATTTGATTGCCATTTCTGTACTTAAGGGTGTAAGTATATCAATTATGAAATATTTAATTCTGAATTAAATGTGCTGCATGGTATCCATTAAAAAGGAGGACTGTTTATGTCACAACATACACTGATTTACTTCAGTAAATGAACTAATACAGGTAATTGATTTATTTTAGCATTACAAAAAAAACTGCAGAGGCAGCTTCATTATCTTCTTCCTCAACATGCCACGATTGCACAACACACAAGCAAACCATTTCATCATTGCGGTAAGATAAATAGTCAAATCTTCTCTTAGCCCTTGCACAAAGCAATTTGGTAAAGTGACAATGAATTGAAATTGGCCGTTGCCTGAATTTTTGCAAATTAATTGTTACCATAAGTATGTCCAAATCTTTAAATTATGTTTTGCTAAGCAGCTGACCATTGTCAACCAACATGATTAGCGCTGCTAGCAATTAGCGAAGAGACTACCCTATAAATAGCCAATTTGAAACAAAGCATCCTATATAATCCTCTAACATTCCCAATCCCTAACAGAGACAATGAACAATGAAGAGCAAGTGATGGCAATAGATAAGTCAATAACACTGAATTAATTTAAAAAATATTTTGCTTTGTTAGAGTGAAACTAGTGACCACCCCCCCTTTCACTTTCTCACAATTTGGAGTACCCAATTACATTTGTAGTGCTGCTGAATTCAACAACCTGTGACAATTCAGGTGAGCACAGACAAGCACGTCTCCTCCATAGCATGTGTTGACTGCCACCACTTCTTTTCACTCTGCAGTCAACCAGCTTGGTGTATAATTCCATTGGAGGATTATACCTTATGCACAAGTGAAGCAGGCAAACCACAGGCCCCCAATCAATCAGAGATGGGCTTTGCATTCTTGTGGAAAGGGCAACCATGTCTACTAAAACCCTACCTCCCTGGACATCACAGTTAATTATACACCAACCTGCAGGGCTACCAGTCCATTTGCCATGGTCAAAGATTTTTCTCCAAATTGCACTGTTTTTATATAGGCCACTAACTATGTGATAAATGAATGGCAGCTTAACGAGAGTTCCTATTCTTCATTAATAGCACAGTATCATAGTCCCTTGTGAATCAGTTAGAATAGTCAATGAACCACAAACTCCTTCTTTCTGGAAAGATCTCTGAAATGAATTTGCATATGGAAAGATTGTGTATGAATTTGCACTGGTTTATTAGGGGATAGTCTTGTGCTCCATATCTTTCTTGCTGTAGTTACTTATAATTCTGTTCGATGACACTTCACAGTATTAAAATTATATTTATGTATTCTTCATTTGGTCTCATGTCCTCCGGTGTTATTGTTGTTGGTGGTGGTGTGTGCGTGTGTATGTGTGTTATGTTTATTTGAAGGAATAAGGGTGTGGTCAGGACGGGTGTTGGGGTTGATGGGGGTGGGGCGCACGCATGTGTGGAGGGCCTGTACATGCGTGCGGCCCACCCCCATCAACCCCAAAACCCGTCCTGACCACACCCCTATTCCTTGTAGCCCAAGGCCTCAAGATAGGTTAACTCGGTCCAGCCTACACCAACAGCATTGGTGAATAGCAATGCACCATTTTTGCCGTATGAACAGGACCAACTCTATTAAAATGCAAAACAAAAACTGGTTCTGTGCAGGTCGATTTCATTTTGTACTTTACAACTGCGTTTACGCAACCAAAATACTGTAGGTCCCTATACCAATTACCTCAATACAAACAAGCTCTCCAGTTGGAAATCTGATTAATTCTAGCTAAATTCTAGTTAAATACATTTTTGAGTGTAGGTCATTATCCCCAGCTGTAGATGAAAATTAAATGCTACAGGAAACTTTCTGAATCCATTACCATGAAGGCAGTGTTCAGACTATTTTCAGTATATGCACATGCTCACATATAAGGTATACGCATCTAGGGGGTATTCCAAAAAAACAGGATTGTCAAGGTTTCCAGATAACTGTCAGCACTATAAGGCTGTATCGTCACAGTGTATTTTAACCAAAAGAGGACGATGTTACCTCTTGTTAACTGAAGGGCCTGTATGCAACATTTCAGCTAAGGTGGCTAGAGATTAAAATATTATTTAGGAATAAATAGGTGTGTGCTTTCACATTTTTGAGTCATGGTGGTTAAAGTTTGCTTTCTTGCATTTTTGATACTATTTCATTGTAGAGTATGTTTTGTGATTGGCCCAGACTGTATATATGTGCAAGGAATGACATTTTAGATACTTACTGAAGTTTCTGAAGAACAGTTGGCTTTAAAATAGCTGGTATGGGGTTCCTAGCCTAAAGCAAGAAAATACCCTTCAGGTAACTCCAAAACACCTTGTACAGCTATGTTATATTTCTAGAGGACGTACAACCCCCAATTCCAAAAAAGTTGGGACAGTGTATAAAATGTAAATAAAAACAGAAAGCAATGATTTGCAAATCCTTTTTGACCTGTATTCAAAAACAGATATTTAATGTTTTAACTAATCAACTTAGTTAAAAGTTACTTACTTTTTTGTAAATATACCTTCATTCTAAATTTGATGCCTGCAACACGCCCCAATAAAGTTGTGTAGTGAGGTTTGGTCACTTTTATTCAGAATTAATTAAAGTTCAACACTCAATTAGAATTCTATACGTCAGTAGAGCCCAACTTAGTGAAATAACGTAGGCATGACAATGGGTTGGAAAAATGACATGTTTTATTGCCTAAAACTATGAATACGTGAATAATAGAAGCAATAATTGATATAACATTCTATATATTCTATGACTTAATTTTAATCAGAGGAAATTATGTGATGGCTATATACAGAAGCTAACAGTCCTACCATTAACAAAGGTTAGTTTGTGTTATGGGTTAATGACATTGTAGTGAGGTTTGGTCACTTTTATTCAGAATTAATTAAGTTCAACACTCAATTAGAATTCTATACGTCAGTAGAGCCCAACTTAGTGAAATAACGTAGACATGACAATGGGTTGGAAAAATGATGTATGTTTTATTGGCTACAACTATGAATATGTGAATAATAGAAACAATAATTAATATAACATTCTATGACTTAATCTTAATCAGAGGAAATTATATCTATGTGACGGCTAAATATAGAAGCTAACAGTCCTACCATTAACAAAGGTTAGTTTGTGTTATGGGTTAATGACATGCTAAACTATATTTTGTGGTTAGCTCGTTTTATCAGTCTCATAAATATAAAGTTTTAACAGTGTAAAACTAAAAGGTCGGGGAAATTGGCTATTCCCGACCGAAACGTGCATAGCAAAACAAAATACAAACAACAGTAGGAACCAGCAGTAACATAACCTCAATTGGGTATTACAGGTTTTATGCTAGCCTATCAATTGATGTCAGTGCTAAATAAAATGCGTTTCAATACTTAACGGTAACAAAGGGAGGCCAGTCCCGATTCCGTAACTGATGTCAGCTCGTAAGCTGGTCCAAGGTCCCGGCAGGTGCGTGGACTCCTGGAGACTTCTTCTCCGAAGCCGGGTCGCGACAGATTTCCAGTCAGGTCGACGTGGACGTGCACAGGTCTCCACTTGGGTCCGGCCGCAAGGGAGAGAGCAGAGGAACAGTTTAAAGAAACGTGTCCTCACAACAGCTGTTGAGAATAAACCAGCTTTGTTTATTCTGTGGACGGTGGCAGGCCAACTCTGTCTCGGTGATCAGGCGAGATGCGAGTTGGGAAACGCAGAAGTCCGTCAGGGTTTCAGTGGCGCGTCTGGTAGGCGTAAGACAGCGTCTTTACCATCAGAGCCGTCCGGGTTCAGTGGTGCGTCTGGTCGGGGTGAGACTGCATCTTTACCATCAGAGCCGTCCGGGTTCAGTGGTGCGTCTGGTCGGGGTGAGACTGCATCTTTACCATCAGAGCCGTCCGGGTTCAGTGGTGCGTCTGGTCGGGGTGAGACTGCATCTTTACCATCAGAGCCGTCCGGGTTCAGTGGTGCGTCTGGTCGGGGTGAGACTGCATCTTTACCATCAGAGCCGTCCGGGTTCAGTGGTGCGTCTGGTCGGGGTGAGACTGCATCTTTACCATCAGAGCTGTCCGGGTTCAGTGGTGCGTCTGGTCGGGGTGAGACTGCATCTTTACCATCAGAGCCGTCCGGGTTCAGTGGTGCATCTGGTCAGGGTAAGACTGCGTCTTTCCCATCAGAGCAAAGTTGGTAAAGATGGGTTTTTATGGTCAAAATCCCTTTGATCCCAATTTGTAGATGGCTTTAGGGCACCCAAACAATAGATTGGCTCATTCCCTTGGAACCAACAATGAAACATAGATGGACCAGCTATTTGCAATCACCTCAGGGTGTGTGTGTGTGTGTGTGTGTGTGTGTGTGTGTGTGTGTGTGTGTGTGTGTGTGTGTGTGTGTGTGTGTGTGTGTGTGTGTGTGTGTGTGTGTTAAATTGGGATCTCCCCTCTCCTTCTCTAAAGAGGGGGGTGTTCCTGCCCAACCCGCTGCCTGGTTGATCAAGCAGTCTGTGTTCATCTCAGAGTCACATAAAGAAGGGTACAGACACTCCATTGTGGCTCAGTCTGATCAGGAGTGTTAATTGTGAAGGATTCTGTAGGGGGCCCAGTCTCATGATCAGAAAGTCCCAAAATGTCCCTGTGTAACCATTACAGTTGGGACAGGGACATGTTTACCACTGTGTTACATCACCTTTCCTTTTACCAACACTCAGTAATCTTTTGGGAACTTTTAGTTTTGAAAGCAAAATTTCTTCCCATTCTTGCTTGATATAAGACTTCAGCTGCTCAACATTCCGGGGTGTCCATTATCGTATGTTGCGCTTCATAATGCGCCACACGTTTTCAATGGGATACAGGTCTGGACAACAGGCAGGCCAGTCTAGCACCCGCACTCTCTGACTATGAAGCCATGCTGTTGTAAAACGTGCAGACTGTGGCTTGGCATTGTCTTGCTGGTTAATATACCTGCGTATTGCTGTACAAGTTGCTTTTGAATTACTCGAAATGTATTTTCTTGCTTTAGACCACAACACCCTGAATGCCCATATACGCAACATTATAAAATCTTCAGGTCGTCGGAAACTTCTGTGAATATCTAATATCCTTCATCACAGATAAAAACCGGGTGAAACAAAAACATACATTGAAACAGAAATAATATCAACAAACTACACAAAGTGAACTACTGTATATGTTCAAATTCAATCCACTGAACTCAAAGAAATCAGATAAATAAAATTGTAAATATGGCTGCTGGAGAGATTTGTCTTCAGATGTATGTTTCATTTCTAAAATATTTTCTAGTTGTGACAAAATACACAATTTGTAACCATGAGAAAATTATGTATTATGCAATTGTGTTTTCAAATGTAGTCATACTGAACCATGATTAATTATAATGGGAATAGTTTTTTAAGGCAGTTTCACAGACTTTCCCCCCTTATTGTGATGGGTGGGTCTTGGCGGGGAGATTCGTCTCACACATAGCGGCCCCGTGTAGGTGGAAATCCAGGGGACATAAAGTAAAAGTCCTACCATGTGTTTCTTCCACCCATAGATTCAGCCAGCTGATTTAACTAATTAGTTCTACCTCCTCTGAAGAATTATGTTAATTAGCAAGTCCAGGTGATTGGAGCAAAATACTGGGGAGGACTCCCCTGTATTTCCACCTCTGCTGGAATTATGCTCAAGGGCATGAGGAGTCATGCCTTGGAGAAGCCGTGGCGACCTCCTTTCTACCACTGGCCAACGGGGTTGTGTAGCGGTGAATTCTCAATGAAGTAGTCAAGTCAAGTCAAATTTATTTATAAAGCACGTTTAAAAACAAGCAACGTTGACCAAAGTGCTGTACGGTGTGGAAGTGCTAAAAAAGAATGAGTAAATAAAACAATGGGACACAAGACAAACAAAGAAAAAAAAAAGGGAATTGAAATACACAGGGGGCCCTATCTTGGCGCTTAGTCTAAGCGCATGGCGTAAAGTCAATTTTGGGCGTGTCCAAGTCCACTTTTGCTATTTTAACGGCATGTTTTTTTGGCGCTAAGCACGGCGCAAGGTGCAACTGGGCTGAACCTAGTCGCTTCATTAATTATAAGAGTGTCTTGGGCGTGACATGCAATAAACCAATCAAAATGTCATATCCCATTCCCTTTAAAAGCCTGCTTTTCCACCTTGGTGGATTGCTTGATGGCGAAACAGACATGCTCGTGCGTGTTTAGTGTGATCAAGGAATAGGCTAAATGGAGTATGATCAATATTATTCGGACTAACCATTAGCCTATGAGTTCCCGGTAATTCCAGACAGGGCTGTTATTTTACAAAATATATGCGGTTAAATTTCGTTAAAAGGACCTGCAACAGCTGAGAATAAGCTATCAATGGCTTCAGTCTCACCTTAGAAAACGCCAAATTAGCCTGCTTGTTCAGCGAATTTTGTTTGATTATGCAATGAAAGTGTCAAACATCAATTCCAAGAGGCTGTTCTCATGGAGTTCTCGAAGTTCAAGCTTCATCCAAAGTTCATTAGGCTACCTGCATAGTAGGCTAATATTGATTAATAACATACATACCGTTATTTTGCCTTAATGATTACACTAAATAGCCTAGAATAAAGCTGTCAGGTTTGCAACCCATATGTTCATGCATATTTCCCCTTGTTTAATAATGTCCTGTTTATGGAAATGTGACCAACCTGTTTTACTCATAGCGTAATCCGTTAAAACAATCCACTTTCCCAGGAAGACCGTGAAATGTGCGACTTACAGCAGGGGAAACAGAGAACATGCAGCGCACGTGCAGAGAATGGCATTAAAATTTATTGTGAATTAATTGTGTAACGTGCTGCAAATTTGTTTTAGTTTCTAATTAGACGCTTAGTTCTCTTTAAAATCGTTTTGTTCAGTTATGGAATAACGGGGGAAATCAGCTGGGTTTTAAATGGTGAGAGTATGGAAACCTGGTCACTGTAATTTAAAAAATATGAAGGACGAAGAATAGCTAAGGTTACAATTTAGTTAACAAACTAACAACATTTATCTCCGTTTTTTAACCATAGGCTATCGAAAAAAACCTTATGCACAGCGAATCCGCTGTAGCCTAGGCTATTTGAAAAACAATAAATGCAATATTCACTGGACAAGGTTTTGAACTTTTTTCAGTCACAAACCATTCTATTTACTTACAGGCTGTATTCATAGATAAACAGAGCTGTATTGTAATGACATCTGAAGCGCATTTTCAGAACTTAAATGTCCGTCTATTGCCATGCGCGAGTTTTCCATTGAATGACAATTCACGCAGTAGGTGTAAATGACAATTTGCGCATTAGGCTTGATATAGGTGTCATCAGCTGCTTTTTAATGGATAGCCATTGTCCCGTACCATTGCACATTGCCTGGATGTTGATGGAGTGGGTTGAAAGCAATTTAATGTGCATGGCATTCCCCTTCGCTGAGGGAAAGGTAGGCTATGGACCCTTTTATTATTATGTATTTTTTGATATAGGCTACACAATAATACTATTTCACATTGTAATCTTGATATTTTAATCATGCTTGTGCGCGCCCCTGTGTGTAACAGACAGGAGGGTACGCGCATTGTGCACACTTATATGCGCCGTTAAAATAACATGTGTACAACTGCGACATGACTTTAGACCAGGTTAGTGGTGGTTCTAGTGCAAGCGCTTTCTGCTGGCTCAAGATAGCAATACGCCAAAAGGAATCCTGGCCACTCCTCATCTTAAGACCAACACGCCCAAACGGCGCAAGAGTACATGTTAGTTAAACGGCGTGAGCGTTAGGCGTTATAATGAACCTACCGCCGGGTGTAAGATAGCAAAGACACTTGCGTTTGGGTTAGCGCCACTTTGCGCCAGGTGTAAGATAGGGCCCAGGGAATTGAATTGCAACAGGGTTCAATTGGCTACAAAATTGGGAGAAAAGGGGGAAGAATCAGAACTAAATATATATCGTAAGAAAAGGGTGAAAAGACTGGCTGCAATGTTGCCAGTGAAAAACCATTTAATGAATGCATAAATCCTGTTACTTTAGGGGATCACCGTTAAATAAATGAGTCATTGCCGTTATTCTACATGACTTTGAGAGTGTTTTGAAAACTTTACCATAAAAAACTTTTCTACAGTACACTTAAAACAAACTGTTACAGGATTTCACAGTTTTTTTTCCAAAACACTGTCAAAGTCCCATAGAATAACAGCAATAATTATTTAATAGTCATCCCATAAAAGTACAGGCTTTATGCAGTTAAAGAACAGTATGTATACAGCTAAATAACAGGATTCATACAGTTTACCCCCTTCCTTAAATGATCTTTCACTACAACATTGCCATTTTTATGGTAGCCTATTTTATATGTATAGCCTAGTCTGCAGTTCAATCGATTGTGTTGTATCGTTCTAGCAATCAATGGTGCTTATGAATAAAGACATACACCTTCGGTGAATGGATTAACTCTATTTCTGATTTTCGTTTTTCAAACATGACCAAACATTGACCACACGTTGTCCAAATAGGCTATCACACAAAGGGACACATTTTGCTATATAGCCTAACAGTTTAGTGACAACTTGTATAATTTATTGACTTATGCAATCACTGCACTTAACCCCTTCATGCAGACGCTCTAGTGGCCAAAACACCGGCACAACTGAGACATTCATTGCTATTGTAACCAAACTAAGAGTGGAAAAATTCCATGTTCTAGCTTTATTAGTAGGCTATGCGATTTGTGACAACAATACCGGATACAGAGATTCTAAATGCCACTGTTGTCGTGCAATTAGTCCATTTAACAAGCAACCCCCCACCTACCAGTGTGTGACACAGTGGACAATAGCATCTATCTGTGAGTTCATAAAAATATTTTTTCACCACAAGAAATTCTTAGCAACTAGATAAACCAGACAATAGCCCTTGCGTATGCCAAAACAGCCATGGAATGCCCTGCTCAGTCAATAGACCCAGTTTGTAAACAACTATGACGTAATGCACGCTCAGACACTAACTGGAGGCAGAAAAGCTAACGAACTTCCAGTCAAGAGCAGGCAGTGTCCAGCAACTGGAGCTGTATTTCCTGCATTTGTCTGCTGCTGCAGCTGCCAACTCTGCATTCACAGACACTGCTTGTTATGTGAAGAGACTGCAATGAGCCAAAATAAACTGAAATTAAAAAAATATTGAGGAACAAGTTTAAACTAACACGTGTGTTTGATAGGCTACTTAATGTGTTAAACTCTGATCACTGCGGATGTCCTAACGTTATTCACTTTAGTGACCAAGTGTTTTCTAGTTTTCTAGTCAGGGCTTTCGTCGTCTGTGGTGGCTTCTACAAATTTAAAGCCAGTAACATAAGCTAACCTAGCAGGAACTAGCTATATGATGATGGACTGCAGCATTATTGTGTCAGGATCCTGTACTTTGTCTGTCTGTTTATTCTGTGTAATTATGTTTCCTGATTTATTTTGCCTATTTTCCCGCATTACCCTCGTGATTGTCAGTCCGCGTTCCATGTTTCCTGAGATTCCACTCCCTGTCTTTGTCATTGCACTATTCGGGTGATTTTGGGAACATTCGGGTTTCCTCTGTATTTCGTATCTCGTTTTCTTCCTTCTGGCTTTATTAATATTTTTATAAAATACTAATGTACTAATCATACTAACTGTTAGATTAGATTTAATACTAACCTGCTAACAAACTAATGTGTATATAATACAAACCAGCTAACCTACTAACATTAGGGTTTTAGAGTTCACTACTAAGATTACTAATTACTAATTCATCTTGAGTTTCTACCTGCAGCTGTCATTTCCCTCCTCATTATCCTATCCCTGCATCTATGTGAGATTTCTCATTCTCCACTTCCGCGTTCCTCCCCTCCGAGCTGTGCATGTGTCGACCTGCTAACCCCAGGCCGTTTGTTATCATTGTGTCTATGTGCATTCCAGTCTGTGTATTACGTTTCCCCTGTTATTGTATTATTGGTCCTTGTTAACCCTCATTGTTCCCACCTGTGAGCAATCTCCCCTCCCCGTCTCTGCACACCTGATTCCCATTATGTCTGTCTCCCTCTGTGTATATACGTATACCCTGTCATCTCAGTGTTTCTTCGCGAGTTCCTCACCGTTGGTTTGTTTCATAATAGGTTTCCGAGTACCTTCAGAGTTGTTTGTTAGCATCCAGAGTATCTGTTTCTGAGTTTTTGTTATCCCTCGTCCTTTCCCTGTTGTTGTTTTATTTTTCGTTGTCTGTTCTTCATTTTGTTTTCTTTTTGCTCCTCCTCCCTGGTTTTGACCCCTGCCTGTGTTCTCGCGACCCTGATTTTGGATTCTGTTTTTGTGCCTCTGCTGTGCTTTTCCGGTTCTGACCCCTGCCTGTTCTTTGACTACTCTTTGGACTGTGTTTTTGTACCATTGCCTCTCTCTCCGGTTTTTGACCCGGCCTGTTGTACTATGGATTGCTGCTTTGCCCCTTCATTAAACTTCGGTTTTTCTACTACCTGCCTGCTACTGGGTCCTGTGTTTCCACCTACCCTAACATATTGTTGGTTTTCCATTCATTATCTAGTAGAGTTAACATTAGTTGCTGCCAACAAACGTTAGGTGAAGTGACTTCTGCTAGCTAACCAAACCGTTCTTGGCTAGCTAGCTAACCTCTACATGTTTCCCACATTGACTCAATATCAACACGGCCGCCACAAAATAAAGTGGTGGTCAATAACGGGATTTATTTAGGAAATGCGTGTTTAGAGAGGCACAGACATCACAGATGAACGACCGCATCGACATCAACAAGGCAACGAAAGGTAGCCTAACTTTTTATTCACACCCAGTGATAAAGAAAACTTTATCTCCCTCTTCGCTGTCCACTATCGTAATTTCTCTCCCCTGGGTTCAGGATCGCAATTTAAATTACATCATCAACGGAGTGTAATGGCTAACGTTAGGCTACTGTTACCCCAAACGCCTATAAGCTAACATTAGCTATACAACATATCATGCCACCACGGTAGATAACCTCAATGTAAACAATGGGGAAATTAAAAGAAACTCAAACACACAATGCACATGATCTAACTTTAGCTACGATAGATCACCAGCAACAGTATCCACAATAACATAGCAATTTAGCAAAGTATTTTGGCTGATATGAATTGTGCACACCCAGGTATTATCAATATGAATCTGCCCAGTGAATTGCCTGAATCCGGAGATGCAGAAGGTATCCTGTAAAATGTAAGTTTTCCCTCCTTTGTCTTATTGTTTTGGCACCGAAAACACAACAGGTTGATGCCATTTTAGCAGTTTGTTTAAGAAGCAGCTAGTGATATATAAATGTGCGGTCTCATCAGCTGTTTGGAGGAATAACATTGTTTTGCCTCCAGTTACAGTGCATGCGCATGTAGTTGTTATGCCGTTGTCTGTAAAAGGGTCTCTTGTAAAATAAACAAGTGAAATTCTTGTGTAATTATACCAGTGTACTCGAGTCCAGGACTCTGTCGAGTCTCCTGATTTTCAGGACTCGTGACTCGACTTGGACTTGAGGACTGATGACTTGGACTTGACTCGAGCATTGACTGCATTCGGACTCGGAAGTTGGAGATGAGGAATCGGACTTGTTAATTGATAAAGACTGTTTTGTTTTTGTAATAGGCCTTAATAATTTGGCATAAGATATTGATAGCTCCGTAACATTATTCAATTTCGTGCAAGGGCAGTCACGTGTGTTCCACCTACATGCGGATTCACATGCATAGATTCATGTTAAGTAACAGTTAGTGCTAAGATGCCTAAAGAGACGCCCCAAATCGTGCGCTTTGCTTACACAGATTTTACATCAAATTCCAGCAAGAGCACTGCTAGATGTTCAATATGTAAACAAACTATTGAGGAGAAGACGGGGACAGGGATGTGCAGTTTTGTTTAATGTAGACCTTTGTTTGTATGTCAGCTCTTTGACTGCCAGAGTGGAGCACTGGAGCCCATCTTGGAACTCGACTAAGACTCAACCTAAAATAATAACTTTATTTATATAGCACCTTTAAAAACACAGTTTACAAAGTGCTTTGACAGACAAAATAAAAGCAGAATACTCAGATCATGAATTTAAAAGGCAATGAAACATTAATAAACGGATTAAATTCATAGGACAGAGGCAGAAAAGAGCAAATATTCAAGTAAATAGTGGTAAAATCAGATGAAAAGCAAAATAAATAAAAATAAGATAAAATTAAGAGTTCAGATTAAAAATAAAAGACAATAGAAAGATGATAAAAAGATAGACATCACATAAAAGAAAGTATAAAAATGGGTTTTAAGAAGTGATTTAAAAGAAGTCACTGATTCTGCTAGCCTTATCTCCTCAGGCAGGTCATTCTAAAGCCGATGGGCCCTGATGGAAAAGGCACGGTCACCTTTAGTTTTAAGTCTAGACTTTGGAACAGCCAGGAAGTGTCATGGTTTATGACCTTTTTTCCTTGCGGTCGTGTTCCTCGGTCGCCACACGTGGGCGCTGCTCCGTTGGTGGAGTTTTGGCTCCGTCCCTTCTTTTCACGGAGTAAGTTAATCAACGTTCACAGTTGGAATGTAATGCCGGTGAGCTATATAAGCCTTCCGTTTCCTTCATTCGGGGCTTCGAGATTAATTGTTCATTGTGTTTGTTTATTGTTTTGTACTGTGGTGTATTGTTGGCTGTGAGTTATCCGTACCATTTGGGCTACTCGCCTACTTTTGCGTCTCATTGCTGAGGCAGGGCTTATTTCTTGCTGGCTCTTTAGTTACTTAGCTCGTAGAGGTATAGAGTAGCAGTTCTTTGTTCCATTTTCGCCTGTGATAGGTTTTCTTGCTGAGAGACCTGGTGTTTTAGCTTCTACTCATTTCCGTGTTACAGGGAGCCAGTTAGTAGCCTTGGTACGTTTCATTTGTTCATACTGAGAGGCAGGGCTTGTATTAGTGTTTGAGCTTGCGCTAGTCAGATAGCTGATAATTCCGGTGCAGCTGTCCTCTCGCCCCTGTGTGCCTTTATCCGTGTATGGAGTTTGATGATTTTGTTAGGAACTTTAGTTCTGTTTCGTCTGTCGATGCATGTCTTGTACCTTTATCCTTATATGGAGTTTGACGATTCTGTTTGGAACTGTAGTTCTGTTTCATCTGTCGGTGCATGACTTGTGTCTTTATCCGTATATGGAGTTTGACGATTTTGTTCGGAACTGTAGTTCTGTTTCGTCTGTCGGTGCATGTCTTCCTGTGGGGAGGATTGGGCGATGTTGTGGACATGTTTGCATGTGACTGCGAGCCTCATTATAGCCTTGGAACTTTAATATTTGGTTCCCTCGCCTCGTTACATTTCCCTTTACTGAGAGGCTAGGGCGTGTGTTTTCTATTTAAGCTAGTCATTCTGCTAGTAAAGTTATGGGACTGCGGTGCTCCGTCGGCTCTCCTGTAAAATGTTTCTCCCTCCTGGGAGATCGGGAGTTTACCCCTTTATTTATGCATGTGACTGCGAGCTTATGAAACTAGCCACGGAACGTTATCTCTGTTCCTTCGCCTTCTCGTTACATTCCTCTTTACCGAGAGGCAGGGCTTTTATTCTCTATACTCGTGTTAGTCAGTTAGCCGATAATTCCGGTGCAGCTGTCCTTTCGTCCCTGTGTGCCTTTTATCCTTATATGGAGTTTGACGATTTTGTTCGGAACTGTAGTTCTGTTTCGTCTGTCGGTGCATGTCTTCCTGTGGGGAAGATTGGGCGATGTTGTGGACATGTTTGCGTTTGACTGCGAGTCTGAGAGTAGCCTTACAATGTTAGATCTCCGTTCCTTTCACCTCCTGGCATTCTAATTCGCATTAGTTTTCAGTGTTTGTTGGTTATATGTTTTATGTGTACCTTTTGTGCTACTCGCCTATTCTTGCGCCTCATTACTGAGGCAGGGCGTTCATTATTGCTGGCTGTTTAATTACTTAGCACGTGGAAGCATGGGGTAGCAGTTCTTTGTTCCCCTTCGCCTTGTTTGGATTTCTTGTTGTGAAATCAGGCGTTTGTGCTTCTACTCAATTGCGTGTTAGTGTGCCGGTTCGTAGCTTCGGTACATTGGTGTGTATTCGTGCCATTATGCTACTCGCCTGTTCTTATGCGTCTCCTTTCCGAGACAGGGCGTTTGTTATTTCCGGCTCGTTTATTGGTTACTTAGCTTGTGGAAGTATGGGGTAGTAGTCCTTTGTTCCCTTTCGCCTTGTTTTGGTTTCTTGTTGTGAGGCCAGGCGTTTGTGCTTCCACTCATTGGTGTGTAACAGTGAGCCGGTCTGTAGCTGTGGTGTGTGTGTGTTCCTTGTCTTGTCTCCTCCCTTATCTGCGGGGTTCCCCGCCTTAGTGGCCTTAGGGCTTAAAGAATCCCCTTGCTGCGTTTGGCTCCTCCTACCTCACACGTCACGCCCCATTACAGGAAGTGGAAAACAGGACCCAATAGCAGGTGGGAAGTAGGAAAACTGAAGTTTAGGGGCAAGGCAGCAATCCGTGGTACAAAATAGGCAGGGTCATAAACTGGGAAGACAGGGCAACGGTACAAAAACAGAGTCCAAAGAGTAGTCACAGAACAGGCTGGGGTCAGAACCGGGAAGGTACAGCAGAAGTACAAAATCAGAGTCCAAAATCAGGGTCCAAAATCAGGGTCGCGAGAACACAGGCAGAAGTCCAAAACCAGGGAGGTGTAAAGGGAAACAAAAAGAAAACAAAACGAAGACAGAATACAAAAATAAAATAAAGACAGGAGACGGACTCTGGATAACAAAAACTAGGAAAGATACTCAGAAAACAAACAGACAACTTGGGAAGGTACTTGGAAAAATCGTAAGAACACTGAAAAAAAAAAACAGTGCTTCTCGATTAATCAAAAAATTATTAGATAGAATAATCGCTAAGAAAATAATCGATAGTTGCAGCTTTATATTTAACTGTTTTGGTTCATAAAACTCACTTTTGCATCATTTTCAAGTGGGAATTCCTAACTTTTTGTCAGTATAAGGGGATAGATATCTATGGGTCCAAACCCCTATCCAAGACCTGTCATAAAATGAATAAAATATTTTTTGTCCATTATAAAGCATATACATTTGCCCCTTCTGTCATGGTTTTTGACGATTTCTTCCCTTGCGGTCGTTTTCCTCGGTAGCCACGCGAGGGCGCTGCCCTTTCAGTGGATGTTTGCTCTGCCCCGTCTTTATCGCGGAGCTTCTCAGCATCCACACCTGTGCGTGGTTACCTTGGAGCTATTTAAGCCCGCGTTTCCTTCGTTTGGGGCTTCTGTATTATTTCACACTGTTTTGTATACTGTTTGGGTATTCAGTGTTTGTTGGGTGTGTGTTTTTTGTGCCATTATGTTACTCGCCTGTTCTTACGCTTCTCGTTACCGAGGCAGGGCATTTATTCTTCTTTAGTCACTTAGCTCATAGAAGTATGGGACAGACGTTCTCTGCTCTATTCGCCTTCTGATGGTCTCTCCGTACTGAGAGACCGGGCGTTCGTGCTTCTACTTAGTTACTTAGCTCATAGAAGTATCGGGCAGCAGTTCTTTGTTCCATTCGCCTTGGTTTTTTTGAAGGATTTTCTATATGCCCATCCAGATCCATTGTGTAAGTTAGCTGTGACATGAGCAATGAGCAATATATCTCAAGACTGCACAGTTTGTCAAAATGTTGATATGGACTGTTGTATATGATCGTAAATAACCTTATAACAGGGCTTAACATGCTAGATACCAAACTTCTCCTTTAAATATCCTAGAAAAAACAACAGGACTAAAACAGGAATGATAAGTATAGGCCTACTGAGTTTCTTATTTTATTGTGTACATTCACCTGTGAAACAAATGCATTATTACATTGATAGTATACATTTTTTTGCGATATCAAAGTAGATAGATATATCGTCTTCCACTGCAGTGGTAGTGGGAAATTGACAGTAGGCAGGTTTGCAATTTGCACGGCTCTTAATGTGACTGAAAAGAGGTCATTTGATTGGCTATGGTTGAATCCACCTGAAACACACCCACTGATAAATGCTCAACCTAACCCAATCCATTTTCAACATGCGCAGCGTGCTGTGAGCTCCTTGCCTATTCACAAATTGCATGTTGAGCAAAACAAATGATCAGTCGGCATGCAGTAAACCAGATTGACTATGCTTGGTGTATCCATGTTTCATTGACTTTTGCGGACAAGCTTTTTATATTTAGTCCTTAATGGTATAATTGGTTGTGCACCTGTCATGTCTAATAATTTCTGAAAGTAGAGTAGTTACAGTGACAATTTGAGGATAAGGGTTAAAACCCTGGTTACATGCCTCAAGTCTACATTCTATATTGTTTACATTGCTTGACTGTGTACATTAATAAAATATCTGGAGCTGTTTAGACTGTACAAGAAATGGCTTATGGAGTTTTTGTGTGGAGAGCATTGAATTTGAATATTTCCATTTGCATTCTGTTCTTTGGCTTGCCCAGAAGCAGACACTGGTCTGAACTAACTTCTCATTTGCATATGTGACTACAGTGTCCTGAAGTCCTAAATTAAGGTTGCACAATCATAAGGGTTTCGTTAAACTGAAATAAATCAATCACTGTCAAAATTTTTCAGCGGACCATTTCAGTAATAAGAAATTCCAGTAAGTGGGCACTACAAATTGAAAAAGGTGCAGCTGAGTTTTAAAAACACTCACATCAGCAAATTCAAACTAGCAGAGATGGTTTGTCTCCTAGTAGTAGTTGTAGAAGCTGAGTGTAGCCAACTAACCTAAGATATGTATTTATTGCATAACTGTATACTAAATTGGTGTGCTCATTAAGTCCCATTACTATCAAGTGTCATTGTATGGTGTTCCATATTGTATCCTCTTAAAAATAACCTAAATAACCTGAAATTTGTGAATGGCCTCAATACCAGATTTACTCAAACGTTTTTACTGAAATGTTTCTCATCTGGCTCTATGTGTCTACTTTCATGAACACAAAACTTAGTCAAGAAAAAGCCTTCAAAAATGTCTGACCTGCTTAAAATATAAAAATATTTTATTGTTACTAAATGCGATATGTGTATAGTCAGTACAATAATTAATACTCGTTGAAAACAGGAGAAATGGGATGTTGTCATAGCCATTATACATACTCAGCTTTTAATTTTGGTAACCACTCCTATGCGTGTGAATGTTCAGTAGTGCCTTAATATTTGCAGTGTCCAATGTAAAGAATCTTGTCCTGTATTCACTAATTACATAGAAAACACAGTGCCCACCAAAATGATTGGCACCCTCAATTAACATAACAACTTTCGTTTTTCAGTGTGAAATGCTTTTGTATCGACCACCATGCCGATACAGAATGATAAGCATATACAATTAAAAGTAAATTTTTTCTTTCCCAGTTGTGCAACTCGAACAGAGGCTACAACTGAGTTGTAGCCTATCATTTGTCCACTCTGTAACCAACAGCACTCGAGTCCTGTTTGGTTTTGTTTGCCAAAACATCTTTAAGGAAATCTATGTAATTTTCTGACATTATAATATAATGGCAATGATAGCTTGCTTGATCTACGATGTTTCCCAACAGTGACAGACGCAGCAATGTTTCCTCCCTCGCTGGCTCCACCTTCGTGCCTATGTAATTTATAGGCCCACTCGACACCACTGTAGTCTTTCAAAAACGAGGAAGTGGTACGTATATCTCTACCAAATTTGTAATTTTAGCTCAATATTTCCATTCACATACTGTTTTGGCCAGCGACAAAGAGAGACTTAATTAGTTGCACCTTGTTCTGTTAAATAAGGTTAACGTTGTTTTTCGGTGGAACTACCCTTTAAGTCACGTCGCAGTTGTTTCAATGTTATTTTAACAGTGCATTATAAGTGCATCTACATCGGCATTTGTACTACACCTGTACACCCTCCTGTATATTATACACAGGGGCGTGCACAAGCATGCATAAAAATACCAGGATTACAATGTGAAATATTACTATTGCGTAGGCTATATCAAAAAATGCATAATAAAGTGGTTCATCGGTCAAAGACCACATACTTGTCTCTCAGCGAAGGGGAATGTCGCCTTAAATTGCTTTCATCCTGCCAGATTTTAGCAAATTTCTATCAACTCCTGGCAGCTGAGCTGGAACCTGCTGTCCCTATATGCACTCTCCATTGCAAATGAATGACTGCATTACAGTACATTTTTTGCGAGTTCCAGCATCTCCTAAATTCTAATCCCAATCTGCCGTAAATTCAGCCATACATCAAGCCTAGTCCGACATGCCAATGAATATATTGAAGTCCCCATCATACCTGTGAACCAAGAATGGGTTAAACAGGAGTTCATGGGTTTCCTGGGGTTCTGCCCCAGCAGAGAACACTGTTATACAGTTGAAGTCGGAAGTTTACATACACTTAGGTTGAAGTCATTAAAACTAATTTTTAACCACTCCACAGATTTCATGTTCGCAAACTATAGTGCTGGCAAGTCAGTTAGGATATCTACCTTGTGCATGACACAAGTAGTTTTGTCCAACAATTGTTTACAGACAGATTATTTCACTTTTAATTCACTATATCACAATTCCAGTGGGTCAGAAGTTTACATACACTACGTTGACTGTCTTAAAATTTTTTATATTTGGTCGCATATCCTTTGCATGCCATGACTTCCTGATGTCTGTGACCCAACAACATCAAAAGACTCTTGATATCTTATTTTCTGGTACTCTTACAAGTGATACGATAACCTCTCTGCATTTGAATGGCTCTCTATGGGAATTGGGGCGTGGGACTAGATTTAGCTGTAAATTACACTGGAACAGTATGGAAACACATGGTTGGCTAAATGGCTCTAAGTCATCAAGGGTCTGACGTATCAAACAAGCCTTAAAACATCACTCTGCTGCTAGAAATACAGTAGATATGGATGGATAACTTGTAGGGTTTCTTCTCCTGACTTATTTTTCCATAGAGTTCAATAGGAAGATTTGTCAGGAGAAACAACCCTTAAAGTGATCCATCTATATCTACTGCATATCTGGCAGCAGAGTGATGGCTTGAGGCTTGTTTGATACCTCAGACCCTTGATGACTTACAGCCATTTTACCAATCATGTATTCCATACTGTTCCAGCATAATTTACAGCTAAATCTAGTCCCACCCCCCAATTCCCATAGAGATTAATTCAAATGCAGAGACGGTATAGTATCGCTTGTAAGAGTACCAGAAAATAACATATCAAGAGTCTTTTGATCATGAAGTCATGGCATGCAAAGGATATGCGACCAAATATTAAAAATTTAAAGGCACAGTCAACTTAGTGTATGTAAACTTATGGAATTGTGATATAGTGAATTAAGAGTGAAATAATCTGTCTGTGAACAATTGTTGGAAAAAATACTTGTGTCATTCACAAAGTAGATGTCCTAACTGACTTGCCAACACTATAGTTTGCTAAAATTAAATCTGTGGCGTGGTTAAAAATTTGTTTTAATGACCTCAACCTAAGTGTATGTAAATTCCGACTTCAACTGTACATGTGAAACATAAGGGAGCGCACTCCAAGAACATTCAGGCGATGTGCGATGCTACGTGTAAGGTTATTTGCAATTATCCCGGATCAAGCTATGACTCTATTTTGGCCGTTATCCTTGGAATCACAGGAAAGTGGGCTTGTTTTAAGGCATTAAGCTACCAGTGAAAACACGTTGGTCATATTTCCATAAGCAGGACAATATAAAACAAGGGAAAATATGCATAAACCTATGGGTTCCCAACCAGCTTTAGTGTATTTAGTGTCATCATTAAGACAAAATAATGCTATTTATGTTATTAATCAATTTTAGAATGCACGTAATATGAACTTCGGATGAAGCTTGAACTTCGCTAGCCGAAATTCATTGCCTGTGATCTGTCTGCTGTGAAAACAGCCTCATGGAATTAATGTTTGACAATGCTTAATTGTATAATCAAATGAAATTAGTTAAATAATATTGATCATAATATTGATCCATAGCCTATTCCTTCCTCGCACACTTTAACCACGTGCACAAGCACGTCTGTTTCACCAGCTGTTAATCACTGTTTTCACAGTCTTACCATTGCCATCATATTAGCAATCTGCTAAGGTGCAAACACAGGGTGGCTTTTAAAGGGAATGGGAGACGACACTCTAATGTTACGCCTAAGATACACCTATAATTAATGAATTGGCTAAGTTCAGCCCATTTGAACCTTGCACCTTACTTTGCGCTCAAAATATCTGCCCTCTAACTAGCAAAAGTGAGTTGGACATGCCATAAATGCACTTGAAGAGTTTTAGACCATGCGCTAAGATCGTCAAGATAGAGCCCATAGTGTCCTAACAAGGTTCCTGGGGCTTTTGGAAGCAAAACAGCCCAAGAACATCACATGTCCACCACCACTTCACAGTAGGGATTAGATTATTTTCTGCATGACCATCCCTCTTTTTATGCTAAACCTACCTCTAATGTTTGTGAACACAAAGCTCTATTTTTGTCTCATCTGACGATAGAATCCAGTTCCAATGATGTTTTTCAAATGTCAGGTGCTTATTACCTTGCCATTTGATGACAGTATAGGATTTCTCCTGGCAAGCCCTCCAAATAGTTTATTGGCATGAAGCTGGCGTCAAAGTATATTATTGGAGATTTGGTGACCCGAAGATCCCTGGTGTCACAGTGCACAGCGTCAGCTGTCTGTCACCAGAGGCCACCAGTCTTCCCCTATTCCCTGTGTGTCATGGTTTCTGGCAGCCTCTGGTTGTTTCTGCGGTCGTTCTTTCTTTTGGCGATGTCGGGGCAATCTATCGGATTTTCTGTCTTCCATTCCGGTGCTTTGCTGTCACTTGGCGGTGATTCCTCTCACCTGTTTTGAGTTTCCTGTCGGCTATATAAGCTCAGGGTTTCCGTTTTCCTGTGCTTCGATATTGTCTTGCCTCTCGCCTCTCGCCTCTGACAGAGGAGAGTCTGTCCTGGGATCCCTTTGCTGAGGGGGGTTCCCTAGAGGAGAATAGCCTTTCTGTTTCCGATTTAGAGTGGGAGATGTCACCTGACGTCCCTTTCGAGACCCCGGAACTGGTAGGGGCGAATATTCTGACCTCGCTGAGGTTTTTAGTAAACAACGCGCTACTACGTTACCTCCTCATAGGCCGTATGACTGCGTGATTGAGTTGTACCCTGGTACGGTTCCTCCCAGGGGCCCACTGTATTCCCTGTCAGGTCCGGAAAGCACTGCTATGAGGGAGTACATTGAGGAGTGTTTAGCTAACGGTTTAATCAGACCTTCCACTTCACCGGCCGGTGCTGTTTTTTTTTTGTTAAGGTTTGAGGCCCTGTATGGATTATCGGGGTCTCAATGACATCGCCGTTAAGAACAGATATCCTCTTCCACTCATGAACTCCGCATTTGAGCGCTTACAGGGGGCGTTGGTCTTTTCTAAACTGGATCTTCACAATGCCTACAATCTTGTGCGTATGCGTGAGGGCGATGAGTGCAAGACTGCTTTTAACACACACCACGGACACCACGAGTACTGGGTGATACCGTTCGGCCTCACTAGCGCCCCCTCTGTCTTTCAGATGCTAGTGAATGATGTTCTTCGAGATAGGTTGGAGAAATTTGTTTTTGTATATCTGGATGATATTTAAATTTTCTCTCCCGATCTCATTGGCCACGTGAGACAGGTTTTAAGAGCACTTCTTAAGGCAGCGCTTTTTGTTAAGGCAGAGAAATGCGCATTCCACACAAATTCCGTCTCTTTCCTAGGTTTCATTGTAGTGGACGGGAAAGTGCTAATGGACCCAGAGAAAGTCTCAGCGGTAAAAAACTGGCCTAACCCAGCATCAGTAAAGCAGGTACAGTGCTTCCTAGGTTTTGCTAATTTTTACCAGTGGTTTATCCGCAATTTTAGCACTGTAGCCGCCCCTATCACAGCTCTCACTAAGAAAACATCACCTGCTCGGTTCCAATGGAACTCTAGGGCTGAGGCAGCTTTCGCTGAGCTAAAAAAGAGATTTTGCTCCGAACCCATTCTGATAACACCCAATCCCTCCCTCCCTTTTGTGGTGGAAGTGGATGCATCGGAGCTGGGAGTAGTAGCCATTTTGTCTCAACATTCTCCGTTGGATCGCAAAATGCACCCATGTGCGTATTTTTCTCGTGCTCTAACATCAGCCAAGAGAAATTACGATGTCGGGGACCAGGAGCTGTTGGCAGTCAAATTGGCATTGGAAGAGTGGAAGGATGATACCCCAGCTGAGCCTCAAAAGGGGAGAGTCCTGTGGAGGTGCTACGCACAGGTGTAAGGGCACAGAAAGAGCCGTGAACCCTAAAAATGTGGTCCACCATCAGAGGCTGTCTGCATTTTCTGGCAGAGCACAAATAGTTATGCACAGCAGATCCATGTTTACATAAGTTTGGGTAAGTTTGGATACGTTTGGGTGCATTTCCATAGGTTTGCATAGGTTTGGGTATGTTTTTGGACACCTATATCCATTCCCCTAAGATTTTGCAAAAGTTCTCAAATGATATGGATGCAAGTGTGTTTCCAGTGAGTCAAAAGACTATATCTGTTTAAAAATTTTGAGTATCTCCTGATTTACTGTGATGCACAATTATCCATTTTGGATATATTTTTAGACACCAAGGTAGACTTTCAAATTGCCTCCTGGGACTTCAGCAGTAATGCATAACAGTTTTATATTTTGTACACATGTTGCCAGGAGGTCAATGCGTGAATTGTCATTCAATGGAAAACTCGCGCACTGCAATAGACGGACATTTGAGTTCTGAAAATGCGCTTCAGATGTCATTACAATAGCTACAGTTCTCTAGGCCTACAGCCTGTAGGTCAATAGAATGGTTTTGACTTAAAAAAGTTCAAAACCTTGTCCAGTAAATATTGCATTTATTGTTTTTCAAATAGCCTAGGCTATTCGGATTCGCTGTGCATAAGGTTTTTTCGATAGCCTACGGTTAAAAACGGAGATAAATGTCACCATGTTAACTGAATTTGAATCCTATTCTTTGTCCTTCATATTTTTTTAAATTACAGTGACAAGGTTTCCATACTCTCAGCTTATTAAAACCCGCTGATTTCACCCGTTATTCCATAACTGAACACAACGATTTTAAACAAAAACAAATTTGCAGCACATTACACAATTAATTCACAATTAATTTTAATGTCATTCTCTGCATGTGCGCTTTAACTTGATGCAGGAACAGGTCTGTTTCCCTTGCTGTAAATCACACTTTTCACAGTCTTTCTGGGAAAGTGGATTGTTTTAAAGCATTGCTGTCATGGTTATTGGCAGCCTCTGATGTTTCTGCGGTCGTTATTCTATTTGGCGTCGTCGGGACTCTCTATCAGATTTTTTCATCTCCATTCCGGTTTTTGGATCTTGGATCTCGCTCGGCTATTATCCTTACACCTGTTTTGGGTTTCCTGCCGGTTATAAATAGCCCATGACTTCCGCATTCCGGCACTTCGATATTGTCTTTGCTATGTTGACAACGAAGTCGGTAAGGTATAGGAAATTCGGTCACTACATTTCTGGTTCGTACGAATAGGAAATGCAGCAAGATTGGTTTTCTCTTTTTTTTCCAATCGTTTTCTTTATCCTTTATTCTTTTTACCTGTTACCCTTTGTTTTCAAGCTCTTTTGCCTATAGAGCTTTGGATAACATGTTTTATTTTCTGTTCCTTTCTTTCTTTTTTGCTTTGTCTCTCTAACCTCCTGTTATGCCTAATGATTTAGTGCATGAGGTTCTTTTGTTATTTATTCTCGCTGTTTATCGAGATACGCCTCCGTTTTTGAGGTTGCTTTGATTTGCCTTGTGCTAGGGAAGTTTTGCTCCCGTTCTATTGTTTATCTCCTCCCTGGTGCGGTTCTTCTGCTTTTGTGGCGTATCTTTCTAGATATGTTTTTAGAATCCTTTTCGGTCGCGTCTGGTTCTCCGAACCTTACTCTAACCCTCACATCATGTGCGGAAGAAGCAAGATGACAGGATGCCTGTTGTCATCCCGGTTTGCTCAACACTGTGCCCCTCCACTGCCAAAAGACTGCCAGTAACCACACTGGTGTTCTTGGAGAGGAAACTGGCAGAAGTTTCCATGTCGGCTCCACGCACAACACCGGTCAAAGAGTGCACACAATCGGTGTTGTAGTGTCGTTAGGTACATTAATAATTTGGCATTGAAGACGTCTTAAGTCATCACATGGAAGCACCAATGGATGTGCAGAATATATATAAATTTGTATATTGCTTCACACTAGGTGCAAAAGTATAATTAATCAGTCTCATAAAATTAATTATTAAATCATGATTATGAATTTTAATGTTAACTATTAAAATAATAATCAATAACTTAATCTGAAGGCATAAGTGTAGACAAAGAATGAGGCATATAGAATTCACAGTTCCATTTCTGTATGTGCGCCAGAAACGTGGTGTTCAGACCTCACAAGACCGTACCTCGAGGGGGAAATACAAATCTAGCTTTAGCATGAAGCTAACGTGGCCTGAAACCTGGCGTGTATTGAGGCTATAGAAATTTAGCTACGTCTAGCTAAATCCCAGGCCCCTATCCTATATCTGATGGGTTAGGTATTAGTAGAAAGATTGCATGCACAATCTCGATTTAAAGGGAGGCAGATTGTAAATTAGTTTTAGAGTAAGTTAGAGTAGGCTCTGTAACTTTAGCTTATGCGAGGCTAATTGGCTGTCGATAGCCTGCAAGCCATGTGTTGAGCTATAAGTTAACGTTACTCTAAATACACACAGTGGATACAATCAAATATGCAATTGCATTGTCAATGGCTTGATGTCCGGAAAGTTCTTTCCTTTGGCAGCGTCTGGACTGGATTTTCTCTCGGTTTCCTTGCGGGTAGAGCAGCTTCCTTCCAGGTCCTTTGGCGAGTCGTTGCTGGAAACTTGCCGTTGGAGTCCTTCTGTCAGTTCAACAAGTGGTTTCCTTGGGTTCATTTGCGGTTTGCGGCTCGTGGTAACGTAGGCTACACACGTTTCTCTGGCTGTCGCTTTAAGGCTACGCCGTATGGCAATAGCTCGTTTTAGTGGCTTTCGCAAACACGCTAACTGACAGCTGGGTGAAAGAGCGGTCTTTGTGGCCGCATAATCCAAGGGAGGAAGCAGTTCTCCCCGCGTGTTCCTTGCCTGAATTGGCCTAGTCTAGCCAGGTTAGTGATCGCAGCAGTTTCACATAACTCTGACCGTACAGCTTCCAACTGTAACGTTAACCTAGCTAGCTACCATTACCACTACTATCTAACTTCGCTAGCAAGATAAAAACTAATTTATGTTAACTTAGGTACTAATGTCACTCCTTTCAGACATGTCCACAATATTATCTGTAACATTAATTAAGCTACAAGTGCCACACCATGTGAGCTAAGTAACATTACAAGCCCCACATGAAACTATAACAGTGCCAAGCAATGTAACGTTACAATTAATGTTAATGTTACATTAGTTTGTCTTTAGATATTTCGCTGAATATAGTTTCGGCAGAATGTAATGTTCGACTAAATCCTACCAATACAACACAGCTGAAGAGTGATAGTTTTAAGATGACATTTTTAGCCAATATAGCATTAATGTTAGCTCAGTTAGCTAACTTAACGTTATATAATCACAAATGGCTAACGTTAACAATGGAAGCATGGTTTGTCACCTAAAAATCAATAGCCTACATTACTAGCGTATAACGTTATTTTCGGTACAATGCAACAAAAATAATTCTCTTAGCCAAGTTAAATAACGTTAGCTAACGTTATATCTTCCATTGCCATGTGGCGCTGCCAGCTTGCTAACTTACATTGGGTAAAAAAGAAACTTATCACCAATCACCATATCTGTTCTAAAATCTAACGTGGCCGCTGATTGGATCGCTAGGTAGCGACTGGCTGAGGGTGGAAAAGCAAATGCGTCCATGCGTCACTTCAGCTAATGTCTGTTTTCCGTTGTGGTCTGAAAACGCACTTTTTCAGACTCCACCTCGACTAAACTACCTATATAGGCCCAATTCTATAGTACTTTCTTTTGTTTAGTTTTTTTTGGTTATTTTATAGTTCAGAATGTATAGCTGACTGTACTATTCATGTTCATTACTAGGGATAGCTCCTACGTTGTGAGAAAGTTGTGCTTTGTCGGATCTGCTTTGTAGTCGCGTCAATGACCTTCAATATGCAGTTATTTATGGAAGCATATCCGCGCCAAAATTCAAATGAAAATGTAAATCCGCGATTGCATTTCGTTAACTTATGATGCGCACAAAAACCATGACATAATTCAAATGAAAATGCAAAAGGTGCACATTGCTTTTTCATTTGCAAGTTAATGTACGCACTTTATCTGACAATTTGAAAATGTTAATGCAAATCCATTTCACATTTAATTTTTCTCGCCCTCTACGACACAACCCTGCCATAATTTTAATGAAAATGAAAAACCACATTTGCATTAGCAGTTTCTTGTTGCAATCGCATGATCCATGACAAAAAGGAAATGATAATTCAATTTGCCATTTAACATATCGTTTTCATGCTTTTGCGGCACAAGAGTGACATAATTCAAATGCAATGGCATTGTATCCGTTTGCATTATCATTTCCGTGTGGTCACGCAAAAACCCTGCCAAAAATCCGAACTGAAAATGCAATGCAAACTGCAATGCAAATACAAACTGTCAAAGCTGCCCATCAAGGCAGGGCCTCGAAGAAAGGGGCGTTACAGGGGCCTGTTCAAACCACTGAACTTAATGGTTGTCTGTGATTTCGGTCGTCAGGCAGTTACCAGGCTAGATAGCGACATTTCCTTGTTCTCTGTGTTTGGGGATTATAGGCTAAATGCTATAAACTATAAACGAGGTAGCCTAAACGTTACGATGATCCTAGCCAGCCCGTTGTTCCTACTAACTTAACCTTAATAGCAGGGAGGACTTGCGTAGCCTAAGTGTCACGGTTTTGAACCCTGTTTCCCGATGCGGTCGTTTTCCTCGGTGGCCACGCGAGGGCGCTGCTCTTTTGGTAGATGCTTGCTCCGCCCTGCTGAGTTGGCGGAGCTTCTGTTAAGCGTTTACACCTGTGTAGTCACCTGAGAGATACTTAAGCCTTCCGTTTCCTTCGTTCGGGGCTTCGACATTCATTGTTAATTGTTCATTGTTTGTACTGTGGTGTTATTGTTGGCTGTGAGTTCTCGTACCATTTTGGCTACTCGCCTATTTTTAACGTCTCTTTGTTGAGGCAGGGCTTATTTCTTGCTGGCTTGGTAGTCGATGATCTCGTAGAAGTTTTGGACCGTAAATCTCTGCTCTATTTTGCCTTTTTAGTGCTTTTTCTCCGTGTATGGAGTTTTGGGCGATTCTGTTCGGAACAGTAGTTCTGTTCGCCCTTCGGCACATGTCTTCCCATAGGGAGATCGGGCGTTTCGCTTCTACTTAGTTTATTAGCTCGTAGAAGTATAGAGTAGCAGTTTCTCTGGTCCATTTGTTCGCCTTTTGATTGGTTTTCTTACTGAGAGACCTGGCGTTTTAGCTTCTACTCATTTCCGGGTTACGGTAAGCCAGTTAGTAGTTTCGGTACGTTTATTCCCTGTTTTGTTCTCCTTCTCGTGGACTACGTTCCCCTTTGTTGTGAGTCAGGGTTTTTATTTATATTGAGAGGCTGTCGTGCTATTTTGCATTGGTCTTTGTTGCAGCTGTCCTCCTTTTTACCTACGGGACGATTTTGTTTCGGAACTATTGTTCTGTTCGTTTTCCGGGTGTGTTTCTCCTTGTGTGGAGTTTGGGCGAGGTTGTGGACATGTTTGTGTGACTGCGCTTAGCATGGTAACTTTAGCTCTCTGTTCCTTCGCTTCGTTACATTCTTTTACTGAGAGGCTAGGGCGGTTGTTCCAATTTAAGCTTGCGTTAGTCTATGGATAGTAAAGTTATGGGACGACGGTGCTCCGTCGGCTCACCTGTAAAATGTTTCTCTCTCCTGGGAGATCGGGTGTTTACCCCTTTTCTGCATTGGACTGCGAGCCTATTAATATCGCCATGGAACGTTAAATCTCTGTTCCTGTTCGCCTCGTTACATTTCCCCTTACTGAGAGGCAGGGCTTGTGCTTTGTGTTAGTCAGTTTAGCCGATGGTTTCGGTGCAACTGTCCTTTTCGTCTTTTGTGCTCTTTCTCCGTGTATGGAGATTTGGGCGATTCGGTTCGGAACTATAGTTCTGTTCGCCCTTCGGTGCAATTCGTCTCTTAGGGAGGGAGGGATATGAGAGTGAAAATGTGAAGGCAGAGTTGGAAGAGGTGTGAAGGCAGAGTTGGAAGAGGTGAGGGATGTGGCTGTGACCTGCGATGGCTGGACCAGTGTGGCGCAGGACCACTACCTCGCAGTGTCAGTGCACTTTGTCAAGGAAGGTTAAATCAAAGAGAAGGTGCTCAACACAAAGCCCGTTTCACCTCACAGACGGGAGAAGTTGTTGCTGAGGAGGATTTTAATGTGAAAGATAAAGTGGTTTCACGGTTCACGGTTTACAATGCAGGAAATATAGATGTGGCTGTTCGGAAAATGAACATCAAGAAAATTGGGTGTTTGGCGCACACACAAAATATTGCTGCTCAAAAGCTTTATACAGTGTCCTCCATCTCCAAGTGAGCAGCCAGAATCCGGGCTGTGGTGGTGTGGCTGAAGAAGGCCAGCTTAGCCAAGCCTGTGCTGAAGGAGAAGCAACACCTCCTCAGTAAGTGTCAAAGTCAACTGAGTATAAGAAATTATGTGTGCATTATTTTTTCCTTGGGTCAAACACATTGTAAAAAAAAAAAACCGTGTGTGTTTAAGATCTCCCAGAGCACACGGTCATCCTGGACGTCAGAACCAGGTGGACCTGTATATGATGATGGAGAGGTTCCTGGAACAATATCCAGCCATCCAGGCAACCTCAATGTGCTCCCGGCTGAGGAAATCTATGGAAAGGGACAGGTACGATTGGAGAGGCACAGTATTTATTCGTGTGATAATTAATTATTGCTGATTACTAATTATTATTATTATTAAGTAATTGACTGAAGATAGAAAAAGTATGTATTTGTGATTTTTTTCAGAGTGGAGAGAATCTCAGATGAGGACATCAGGAAGGCTGAGGACCCACATCAAAGTGATAAAGATCCTCTGCACTTCAACCCTCTGTGTTTCCTCTGAAAGGAACCCAACCTTGAGCCAGATTCTACCAATCCTGGGAAAGCTGAAGGATCATTTTGAGGTAACCGATGAGGACTCCATGTTCATCAGCACCATAAAGGAGAAGATCTGGGGGGACATCTCAAAGCGTTATCAAGTACATGATCATATATACTGCACGCTATTTATTTATAGTAGTCTCTCTGCTGTCTTTATTACTATTAGATTACAATTAGACTAATCAAATGCACATTGTGCACAATGTCATTTTTTCCTTACAGGATGAGAACATAAGACTCTTCTTGGAGGAGGCCACAGCAATCGATCCAAGATTTAAAACAAAGGTCAAGGGCAACGACGTTTGGACCAGACTACAAGAGGCTGCATTGAACAGGACTTAAAAACAGGTGTTTAATGATCATTGCACAGTAGACCTCTGTGCTGTATTTGAATTACTATATTTATGTGCAACTGTTATTTTCATGTGAAAGCTGCATCCAGGTGTAGTGGTCCACCAGGAGGAGAGGGAAGATGAAGATGGATCGTCCGATGATGAGGGTGCAACGGAAGCATGTGTAAGATCCACATAAGAATAATAACCTTGCTTTACCCTGGAACAGTAATAGTTGATTTTCTTTTGTCCTTCACTCTTTCTGCAGATTCCACAGAAGAGGCCCAAGCTATCTGCTCTGGAAGAGCTCTTTGCTGAGGAGGACAGACACTTGAATGCCCACAGAGGACGCTCTAATGGGAAAGTTCAGAAGGATGTTGATCTTTACAGGAGCCTACCAGCTACCCTGACCTCTGTGGACCCAGTAACCTGGTGGTGGGAGAAGAGGGATAGCCTGCCAGCGCTGTCTGAACTGTCACACAAGTACCTGTGTGTCCAGGCATCCTCTACACCCTCAGAACGCATATTGTCCACAGCAGGAGACACCATCAGCCAGGAGTGAGCGTGTCTCTTGCCTGAGAAGGCAGACATGCTCATTTTCTTAAAAAAGAATTGCTAAAGCTTATTCCTGTTTTTATTTCACTGTTTTGGTTTTACAATATCCATTTTATAGTAATTTTATTTTGTATTTAACATTGCATTTTGCACATTGGTTTTATTTAATTTAAAAGTACTTCATATTCCCATTTTTTAAAAACTGCATAAATGCACATACTTTGTTTATTTAGAAGTACTTTTACACGTTTTGCACTGTGTAAATAGTTCTAATAAAATATTTAGTAGTTCATTTAGTAGTTTAATATTTGTTAAAGTGAAAAAGAAACAATAAACATTTCACACTTAAAATTTATAACATTTGGACTCTTTCTATTTGGAAAACCTAATGTAAAAAGACTTGCATAATAGTAAAAACATTTTCAGGCTATTGCGTTACGAAATATACTTTTATCGAAAAAAGTATAGTTTTGGTACTGGTATCGAAACTCAGGTACCAGCCCTATTCCCAGTGTATAATTTTTCCCACTTCCAGGTCCGTTGCTTGACTGTACATCTCGCTAGCTATTAGCACTGAACTGTATCGATTGTATGCTCTATGCTAGCCAGCAATCTACAAGTGGTTTGATAATTTGTTCAATTAGCCTGTAAATAAACATCATTAGCTAGTTCATACACTCACATTAATGCTATGTAGGGTCGCATTAATGCTATCTACAGACCACGGCTAGGTTCAAAAAGATAGTTTGGTGCGTCTCAATACTTGAAAAATGTACCCTCCTTTCCTCCACTACCAGCTCATCTCCGCCATACCTCAGAAACTGATCTTTGTGTCCTAATCTAATGTTGCTGATTACATATTAATTACATATTAATTGTTGAATATTAATTAATGTCACAACGCCAACTGCAATGTCAGGTATATTGTATGCTGTACATGCAACTACTTGTACTTGAAACGTACAGGCTGTTTTGCATATGTCCTTGTAGGAGTCAAGTGGAGGAAAGGAGGTGAGAAGTGAAGAATATTGGGAGCCCTCGTATTTTCATAAATGTGCACAATGATTATCTGATTGGACGGTGCTCAACTTCCTGCTTGTAGTTGAGCAATGATTGGTTATTTGTCCTGTTAGAGTGATGGACGCGGAAGTGGCCAGGAAAAATTATTTGCTGGGAAGAATTTAAACCATGGATGTGCAGTGAATAGTTTTTGAGATATTGACACTTTAATGAGACTAGAAACTATATGAAAATTGCCTCTAGTGGGCCAAAGTTAATAAGTATGAGAGAGTTTTTGGCCCACTGAACCCTCAGTGGACCCTGAACCTTCCACCGACCTTTTGTGAGATTGGTCAAGTGTGTCAGACAGACTCTGAGAAAACAGGGTGTTAGACAGCGCTATGGAAGGCGCATCAAACCCTGCCTGATCGTGTACAGAGCTGAAGTTTGGCTTGGTGGTGCTCATTTGAATTTCCTGTCTTTTGCGGCTTTTGACCAAGGCAAACTTCACACTTAACACACAGTTTTTTGTTATTAATAGATATTGTGATGTTACTAGATTGTATGGTGTGATTGCAAGGCCTAATTTATGTTGACACAACCATGACATCAGCAACACCTAGCGTTTAACTGTCATATTGGAAATGATCATTCGCATTCTAGCTACGTACTTCTGAGGCAGATTCAAAAGCAAGGCACGTAGCAAAGAACGACCTCCGATGATGACGGTGATAATGAGTGGATTCTCTCTGTTTCCTCCGTTGATTATTTCCTGTCAGTAGACTGAAGTGAGGAAATGGAAATTAAGGGCTCTATTTTCCAACAAGCGCATGGCGTGTGGTGTATGGCGTATGGTGCACTGGGCGTGGCTACTGAATTTCGCTATTTTCGGACCAGAGGCAAGGAGCGCACAGCTCACAACGGGCTGCGCAGGTTGAAAATGGGCTGGGTTATGCTGAATATTTATCAGTGGGTGTGCTTCAGCTGCATTCAACCATAGTTAATCAAATTACCTCTTTTCAGTCCTTTTAAGAGCCGTGTGCATTGTAACCCGGCGTATTGGTTGGACTGTCGGGCTATCCCGCATCACATGGTTTAGTGAAAAACGATAAAAGTCACTAATAGGTTATCTGGATTGTGAAAAATAAAAATCTTTAAATCATTTCCTTAGCCTCCAATCAGTCGATAAAATAAATAAAAAAATAATTAAAAATAAATTTTACTCTCCAATTTATCATTTACCGGCTCTTTTTAACTCCTCACTTTTCCTATTTTCTCGGTCCTAGCATGCGTTTAATCATTTATCTATATTTCCATTTTCCCCATGCAACATAGGCTATCCCTTTTTCCTCGCCACATTTATTAGTGACTTTTTTCACCTTTAGCATTCTGCAGTGGAAGATTATATGCACCAAATTTGTCATTCTTCTCATTACAGGCAGGTGTAAGAAAGAATGCAGTATCCCTGAGTGCAGTATCCCATGCAGTTTAATAACAGCCATAAACAATTAAAAACAGAAATACAGGAATTAGCCAACATAAAAAAGAAAAAAGACAACGAACAATAAATGCAAAGTATACATTTTTCCTGCTTGGGGGATTTCTTTCAAAGTGAAATTGGAACGCATATGATCCACAAATCGGTTGACTGGCTTTTTAATTGCTTCCTGCTCGCATTGCTCGGGAAAGCCCAGAAATTAGCAACTCGCCATACGCTGTGGTGCGATTTGCGCCGTAAACGTGGTCTCACCTGGTGGGCAGTGCAAGCATGAATCAGAGTCTAATCTTACCCCAAAATTGCATTTCGCTGCACTAAAATTGAACTGGGCTGTTCCCTCTTGATGGACACACACCCCAACAGCAGCTTCCCTCCGACTTCAGCGCATGGCAAGTCACCAAATTACCGAACAGGCTCAGATGCGTGCGCATCCGTGACGAAAATGTGAAACTTTCGACAGTGATGGCTCGCCACCAGCCGGAAAATAGATCCACAAATTTGCATGTTTGCTGCTCGATCTGGACTGACACACCTCCATCAGTGACTCTCCACCCACTTTGGTGCACGGCAAGTCACCATTTGTGAGTATTTACTTTATTTTTTGGAAGATCTTACTGCGTTTTGAGTTAGCAGGTGAAGACCTTTTTCAAGTTCACTAACGTTTAGTTTTTTCAGTTTAGTATTTGTCGTTATCAGAACCTGTAGGCTACGACATCTGTTAATATAACTTCTGAAGGGCCGGTCTGATTTTCTATTGTTTTGGGCCGGTGTAGCCAGAGACCCTCCCCCAGGGGATATAAGAAAATCTCTAGTGAAGCGTAGGCAGCATATAATTTTTCCCGGATACTTCCGGGTCCGTCACAAATAACCAATCACTGCTCAACTACGAGCAGGAAGTTGAGCAATGTCCAATCAGATAACACTTTCGTAGTGCACATTTATTTATCTTTTTGAACCCATCCGTGGTCAGTAGCTAGCATTTGTGCTACGTAATGCGAGTGTAGAACTCGGTAATGTTTATTTACAGGCCAAATTAACAGATACATTGAAAATGATCAGTTCAGTGCTAGGTGCTAGTAGGTAGCGAGACGTACAGTCAAGCAACGGACCTGGAAGTGGGAAAAAGTTATATACGCTGGGAAGAATTGTAAGCTACACTGGTCCGACTGCCTTGTTGCGAGAGAGAGATGGAGAGAGGTAGGACCGTTATTATTTTCATATTCTATTCTATTCATTTGTGGCTTGGTCATATATTGATTGGTCATGTAAAAGCATGTAAAGTGCCATACGCACGTGTGTGAATGTGTTTGTATGAATTGCATCTGTAAAATACAGCCAATTCACATAAATAGATGTAAGCTAAATTACATTATTCTTTCTCAGTCATACACTTTTAATGCCGCGGTTTCCACTTCTGCTCCTTATTAGTGCAGGACAAATCATATGTCTGTTTGTGTGTGCCTGCCTGCCCCCCCCCCCCCCCCCCGGTCAACAAACAGCATCCCCCTTGTTAACATTTAACAAATCGAACCCTACCTGCAGCTCTGAAGTATTTCACGTCATTCCGGTTTTATTCACTGTTTTATATGATAAAGAACAGTATATCCTTCGAATGCTTCGAATGATAAATTACAGCCCAGCGTAACAGCATTTTTACTCTAGTCAATGTACTATCACTCAAACAGCTACAGAAAACGCATTCACTGACGGGAGTTTTTCATCCTCGATATGAAAAAAGTACTGCTTGTAATATGCGGTTCTTCTCGCTGGCTACATATGTATGTTAGTTTTTCCACTCGATCACTGTCTTGTCCAGTAGGCTATGTTAGATATGGTTATTTTCGCATTTTGAGTGTATTTCACACACTAGTGTAGTGTAAGCATTCATTGATCAGTCATGTTTTATGTTTGATGCACCGACTTTGTTTGAAGCTAGAACATTTGGCAGCATTTTCTTGTTGGTGGAATATTATTTTATTGTAATGTTATCGTACATAATACAGGCTTTAGGCTTTGTATCTTCCCGGGCTATACTTGTCACTGAAGGCATGAAAAATACTCATTCCAATATACTGCTGATATTTGCAAGATGAATGTAAAATCATTAGAATGGGAACTACAGAAAAATGGGGTACAAGTGTGAATGATTAGGCTACATATTTAGGCGTGTATATCAATGTGATTTCAAATCTTAAACCATCAGAAGGGGAAAATATATATGCTTTATAATGGACAAAACAAATTTTATTCATTTTATGACATGTATTGGATAGAGTTTTGGACCCATAGATATCTACCCCCCTATAGTGATGAAGGAATAGTAATTCCCACTTGAAAATGATGCAAAAGTGAGTTTTATGATTCAAAACAGTTGATTTGTAGTTAAATATATAATTCTTTTATGATTTAGAGCAGTATTAAGCCATTTGGATAGATTTGGAGACACTAATAGAAAACAAGGTACACTTCCTATATTTTGCATCATTGATCTTTAGTAGTTCTGCATATCATCCTCATAGTTGATCCAGGAAATGAATAGAATTATCTGTTTCACATTTGTAGCTTTTTGTATTTCATTGCAAACTAAAGAATGTTTCCAAAGTTGGATGGTACAGCCGTCTTGTTTCATTTAAGCCATTTACCAAGTTTCTGTGATGCACACATCTGTATCTTTTTTATTTATTTGAATAGCAAATACTATTTTTAATTGAAGACCCTGGTGCTAAAAGTACTGAAGTCACATTTTTAGACAATTCAAGTTGAGCATAGAAACATGTTGTATTTGTTTAGCTAAGTCCACCCTATAAATATTGTTAACAGAAAAGGTGCCTAAGCAATGCATAAAAACAGCAAAACTTTTAATGGCTGATTTTATGGATCAATGATATTCTCGTATTTCATTTTCTGAAAATAGACATTTTGTGACTTCAGTACTTTTAGCGCCAGGGTCTTCAATTATTTTATCTGGTCTGGCAAAGACCAGAGAAAAGAATGAAAACATAAATGTATATAAAATAAACAAATTGTGTATAATGTGTGCGCAGTGAAGGTTAGGCATAATGGAAACATATATAAACTAAGCATGTATAATGTGTGTGCAGTGAAGGCTAGGCTCTGTGTCATTCCCTACACAATACCAATCCAGGCGTTCCTAGGAGAAACTAAATTTCGGCTATATGGTCCAGCTTACCAAAGGTGCCTTTTTTTTTACCTTATACCCCCCACACACACACACACACACACACACAGTCTGTGCACGGCCCTGAGAGTGGGTATGTTTGAGTTTGTTTGGGGGAATTTTGGTACATTAATAAAAAATATAAATGAGGACAGTAATGACCAAAAGTGGAATATTTGGACAGAAACTGAGAGCAATTAAATTATCCAGCAGTTTGTATCAATAATTTCAATTATTGTGGCCATGGATAAAAAATACATGAATGAGTAATGTCATAAATATTTAGTGAAATTTAGTAAATCTAATGAGGTTGGTTTCTTCATGCTTCAAATATATTTGGTTCATAAGAATTTCTAGGGGTTCCAATGATTGTGACACACATGTTTCTGAAAAAAAATATTTATTTCTTGATGAAAATTTTTTAATTAATTTTAATTTAAACTACTAGAATAAAACAGGACAGCTTACAAGAAACATGCGATCATGTAGGCCAATAGCCTATAATATATAAATTACACATTGACACAGTTGAATCATAAGCCTACCATTTGAATCATAATTATGCCTACATCACCTAATGTAGGCTAATTAATGCATTCGCCACCTCCTCCCGTGCCTTCCGAACTTCTGGGAGACGAGGTGGTGTGGATTGTGATCCATAAATTACTACAGTCCTAGCCTGTACTTCTGTTGCAAGTATGTCTGATTCCTGTGCGGAAAATCGCTCTTGTCGTTGACGGTCCAGTGCGTTTGGGTTGCTCATTATGAAATTGCATGGAGCGATTGCGTTCCAACTGGCTTTTTTTAAAGCATGAGAACAACAATTTGATTGGCTACCATAGAGACACACCTTGGACATTTAAACCCAGCCTTTTAGCAATACCGCCATCAGATGCGCCAAGATTGCCGTCATGAAATTACCAAATTTCTCGCCGACATGCCCTCAGAGCGATACCGCCAAGCGCTTACTCTTGTGTTCACCATTGCGTTTGGTTTATTAAAATAGAGCCCCTTATGACATTCATATGACATATTAGGATATTGCATTTAGATAGTCTTTCATGTTCTTAGTTGTATTTACATTGTGTAATCTCTTGGTTCCATATTTTTTAATTATATGTTTAGAAAACATTAGACCTGTAACATTACAAACAATTTAGGGGCTGAGATTTTATTTGTGAGGTTTGTAACATGAAGTCAACTGTTTGAAGGTTCTATTTGTTTTTTCAACACCAAAAATGAGTACTCGGTCATAGCAACAAGATACAGTCGATGCAACAGTAGCGCAAGCTTATTCCAAAACAGTCGTGCAAAGCCCTGCTCACTCAATTGTAAAATAAACAATTGAAAAAATAAAGTGAAATTATTGTGTAATTATACCACGTCTACAATCAATATCTTCTAGTAAAAATGTATCAAATAAATATACAATCCTACCATTGATTTCACATATAGGTCTCCCTTTCAAGATTCAGTGGTCATTTATTGTCTTGGACAATTCGTTTGAGAAATACACACCCCTTTATAACGCGAGCACACTTCCTGTAACCTCACGCGCAAAACCCCCCTAGATGGACTTACAGCTATGAAGTTGACAACTCTTATCTGATAGAGGACAGAATATCATTGGTGACTGTGTTTGCAATGTCTTATTTGATGCTTTGCAGGATAAATTACAGCCGTGCTTAACAGCATTTTTAGTTTTATCAGTTTAGTATTACGCAAACAGCAACAGAAAACGCATCCACTCTATCGGAGAATATGCCAACAATATGTAAGTATTACTGCTTGTAATATTTCAAATATGTTAGTTTTTCCACCCAACCCCAGTCTTTTACATTTAATTTAGTTATTTTCACATTTTAAGTGCATTTCACATACTGTAGTAGTATAAGCATTCATAGGTGGCTCAGTCATGTTTTATGTTTGATTTTTCCATGAAGCTAGAACATTTGCCACCATTTTCCTGATGGTGGAATATTATTTTATTGTAATCTTGTTGTACATAATATAGAATATGGTGTAGTATCTCCCTGGGCTATACTTGTCACTTGTCGCATTGAAAATACTCTTTCCAATTTACTGTGTGCTAATATGTGCTAGATTAATGTAAAATTTCCCTTGTAGTTATTATGAATGGGAACATCTTTTTTAAACAACTACTATGTGATCCCAGGGCATGTAGCAAAAGATAACATACTGTAGAGTACAGAAAAAAGTGATGTTTTATTGAGGTGCAAGAGTGAATGATTGGCTACATGATTAGATGTGTATACCAGTGTGATATGAATGTTTTCATCTTAAACCATCAGAAGGGCAAATTTATATGCCTTATAATTGACAAAAAATAAATACAAACCCCAATTCCAAAAAAGTTAGGACATGTAAAATGCACGTAAAAGCAGAAAGCAGTGATTTGTAAATTCTCTTTTACATACGTATATTCAATTGAAAACAGTACAAAGAAAATATATTTAATGTTTTATCTTATCAACTTTATTGATTTTTGTAAATATATGCTAATTCCAAATTTGATGCCTGCAACCCGTTCCAAAAAAGTTAGGACAGGGGCAAAAAAACGACTGGGAAGTAAAAAAAAAACACCTGCTTGGAACATTCCACAGGTAAACAGGTGATACTATCATGATTGGGTATAAAAGGATATCAAAAGACTCTTGATATATTATTTTCAAGTACTATTACAAGCGATACTATAACCTCTCTGCATTTGACTGGATCTCTATGGGAAATGGGAGGGGTGGGACTAGATTAAGCTGTAAATTACATGGGAATAGTATGGAACCTATGGTTGGCTAAATGGCTGTAAGTCATCAAGGGTCTGAGGTATCAAACAGGCCTCAAACCATCACTCTGCTGCCAGATATGCAGTAGATGTGGAAGGGTTGTTTCTTCTGACTCATTTTCCTATTGAACTGGTTGAGTTTGGTTTAGGTTTGAGGCTCGTTTGATACCTCAGACCCTTGATGACTTACAGCCATTTAGCCAACCATGGGTTTCATACTATTCCCTTGTAATTTATAGCTTAATCTAGTCCCACCCCCCAATTCTATAGAGATCTATTCAAACATAGAGAGGTTATAGTATCTCTTGTAAGAGTACCTGAAAATAAGTCCTTTTATACCCAATCACGATACCTGTTTACCTGTGGAATGTTCCAAACAGGTGTCTTTTGAACTTCCCAGTCTTTTTTTTGCCCCTGTCCCAACTTTCTTTGAATGCGTTGCAGGTATCAATTTCGTAATTAGCATATATTTAAATTAATAAAGTTGATAAGGTAAAACATCAACATCAAATATCTTTTCTTTGTACTGTTTTCAAATAAATATATGTAAAAGTGAATTTACAAATCACTGCTTTCTGCTTTTATGTGCATTTTACATACTGTCCCAATGATTTTGGAATTGGGGTTTGTATTTTATTAATTTTATGACATGTTTTTGATATGTTTTTGGACTCAAAGATACTATCCCCTTATACTGATGAAAAGACAGCAATTCCTTTTTAAAATGATGCAAAAGTGAGTTTTATGAGCCAAAACAGTTGATTTGTAGTGAAATATATCATTATTTCATGATTTACAGCAGTGCACAATTTAGCCTATATTTTGCATCATAGATCTTTAGTAGTTCTGCATATCACCCTCAGATTTTCCACACTTGTGGACACGGAGTCTATGATTTTTTTTGCATTTTTCCAAAGTTTCTTTGCATTTGTGGGAGTATTTTTTAAAATATTTTAGAAATTTTGTTTTGGATTTTTCCTGTTTTCTCCCAATTTGGTAGCTAATTGTACTATTTTGTTCAATTCCCTGTGTAGTAACCGCGTGAGAATTTGCCACTGCACAACCCCGTCAGCTGGTAGTAGGAAGGAGGGCGCCACGTCTTCTTCAGGGCACGACTCCTCTCGCTCCTGACCGTGATCCAACTCGCCCGGGGCCGCTTGTGAGCGACGATTCTCTCCCGCCGAGTTCCTCCCCCCACCCAGGGAGCGGCCGTCAATGTCCACTCCCTCAAGGCACCGGCCATACTCGGATCTGGCAGGAGTGGCACTTTATTTTGAAAATTAACTAATCTAAGTTAGTATTGTAAATGGTACAACTGTCTTGTTTCATTTAAGCCATTTTCCAAGTTTTTGTGATGCTCACACCTGGAGTTATAAAGCCTTAAATAGAACACCCCCTAAATAGATGAGAAATGACCCAATTTGGCATCTGCGCAAAGGGGTTAAGGTAACCCTGTGATTTGCAATACAACTTTCAGCTATTTTCTTGGATCAGCATTCCCCGCACCAGGGGCGGATTGGCCATCGGGAGCACCGGGAGTTTTCCCGGTGGGCCGGTGCTGTGCGTGGGCCGGTGCTGTGCGTGGGCCGGTAGGCTAGTACGTTTACATGCACACTAATACTCCGATCTGAACCCGGTTATGGCAATACTCTGGTTACTGAAATGGTCATGTAAACACCTTTATCCGATAATGTAAGGTCATAATCCGTGTTTTCGAAACCCGATTAACACCCCTGGTTTTTTGGCCAAACTTTCGATTTTTTGGAGCATGTAAACACCTTTCTCCGGTTTCTTTCGGCTTCTCAAAACTACGCATGTCAGGCAGAAGAGGCGGTGTAACGTCAAAATGATTCCACCCGTCAACATTTGCTATGCCTGGGGTTCCTTCAGCATCTCACTTCCAGAATTGTATTATTAAATTTGCATTTCACCGGTGAAAATATATTGTTCAGTGTTACGTGCTTGTGTTTGTAGGCTACTAGCTAGTTTGTGGCTAGCACATTAAATAACTGAAATTTTCGGGAAATTCGCCAGATTTAGAGATCGGTAAAGCTAGCTAGTACAATAATATAAATCAACCACTACTAGCAATTAGCTATAAATAAGTAGCTATAATAATTACTAGCTAGCTATAATAATAATAATAGCCTAACGTAAATTTTTGACGGGCGGATCATTTTTGTCCTTACAACAGGAAGCAGTTAGTAGCTACGTTTTCCACAGAGCTGATTATGGAGAGAATCATGTAAACGCGGCTTTTGGAGTAATCACATTACTTATGTTCATGTGAACGCAATAAGTTAAATACTGGCGTAAGCTGATCGTTTCCAGTAATCGGATATTGCTGTGCATGTAAACGACAAGCTATCTGAGAGAAGCGACCTCCTGCGACGCCTGCTGACAGTGTAATAAGGTAGGACACACTTGTGTTTTTGTGCCCGCCGTGGCATTTATTATTGCAAATTGCAAAAGTATGCTATATGTGTGTTTAGTTTTGTGTTGTTGGAAGTGGATCATTCAGCTCAATGTGATTTTTCGTGCCCGCCGTGGCAGTTATTATTGCAAGTAGCAAAAGTAAACCATAGCCTAAGTAGCAAAAGTAAACCATGGCCGTTATTGCAAGTATCGTTTTCATGCCACCGTGGGTGTGTCTGATTGCGAGTACAACTAGGCCTACATGCACGCTCTCGTCATCGTGTAACAACAACAACAACAGCAGCACAATAACTTAATACGACATGTAGGGCCTATACAATAATAATAATAATAATAATAATAATAATAATAATAATAATAATAATAATGTTGCTGGGCCGCCATGGTTTTGAAACTCCCGGTTAGATTTATAGTCCCAATCCGCCCCTGCCCCGCACCATAATAGGCAAACGTATCCCATTGATGATATTTCTCTAGTGATCTGATAATGAAGCATTAGAGGCCTGCAATGAGAGGCCACCTTAAGTTTTCTTAAATGGCAAAGGAACTGGAGACACTTGACAAACATGCCCATTTGTGGCATTCAGCCAAACAGATGAGTTAACAATTGAATAAGCAATATTTTAACACACATTTTGACAATACTAGTTAGCTAATGTAAAGATTAGCTGCTCCTTTTAGAAGCAAGGGACATTTATCATGAATATTGCTCACTGAAATATGCTGCTATTAGAACTGCTTTCTACCTTATTCATTTGGGAAGAATTTTGGGGAAATTCACTAAATAAGTTTCTCATCAAGCGGCAGCCCCAACTCCTCCTCAAAGAGAAAGACTATTTGACTCATAACATTTTGAAGTAGCTGGAAAAAAAGGATGAACACAAACTGCCTCTCCTCTTCACACCCCCAAAACTTCTGGCTGATGCACGATTGGTAAATACCTCTTTCCCACTTTGTCTCAAACCATTGAACCAGGGTTCCTTGTGTAGGCTGTGTGCAAAATTGCAGACTTTAATTGCAAAGTAGGTTTTATTATTATTCTTATCATTTCATGATTTATTTATTTTATGATTTGTTTATTTTGTAGACTCCCTTATACAAGGGTGACTTATAGTGTATTAGAAGACAAATGGATCATAATCTCTTCATCCAGTACAAATGTACTACAGATGGTCCAGACAGATAAATCCAATTGATGAATCTGATTGTTTTAGGAGTAGAAGTATAGGATTAACTTTTTTTAAGGACTAAATGGTGAAAGTACCAGTTTTACTGGTATGATGACAAGTGATTGCTACAATATCAATTATTTCCAAGAAAAATGTTTAAATAGGGTGGTACAGGAGGTACATCAGTGTGCTGCTGTTTTTGATTAAGGGAATAGTTGCTAGGCAACGTCACTGGGTTTCATGCTGTGACAACACAGCTTTATGTTAGGTTATGCACTGTTACCACTGTGTAAATACGATGCCTATAGGACTCACTAAAATGGTGGTTGGTTGTTTAATTAAGAGATATTTCATCAGTTCTGTCTTTTCAAAAACAGAACATGGTTTACAGCAATGGCTTAATTTTCACTCCTACCCTTTCTATTTCTTGCCCAGCCCTGCTGCGTTTCTAATTCCCTGGACACGTGGAAATGTATTTGGTATAGCTTGCTCTACAGGACTTTATTTACTGTTCCACCATATTTTCAGACATGGATGCATGGCCTGTTGTTTCTAAATATGCTGTCCAAGAATTACAGCTGCTTCTCCTCCCTGTGGTCTTTAAGAGAGGTCCCCCTGTAATGCACTCACAATCTGGCCTGGCATACCCACAGCAGCTCTGTATAAATTGTGAGCCTTCTACAGAGCCTCACTACACAGCCTCACTAACGGTCTTGCCTGCGACACTGTGTTCCTGCTTTAGGTGCAGATCCACTTTTTCCATCCTCCACAGGTACATCATCCTAAGTTCTGCATTGTGTCATTTATTTGAGACTCAGGGTGACGTACATTGCCTGATTATCCGGAGTACTCTACACGCACACATCATGGTGACTGCACACAAGGGCCATTTTGGAAACTCATGCTGAAGTAGTAGTGCCAAGGCTCAGCATGGTGTCCCAATATAATCCACAAGATCATGGTTCAGGTCCAGTACTGTGCTGATCTCCAAGGCCAGTGGACAGGCTTGGAACCCTGGCACCAATGCAGCTCAAATCAACAGTTCTGAATCAAATGGAATCTCTTGGAGAGGAGCCCCTCATGCTGGGGTTCATTCCAATCACTTCACTGCTTGCATCCTTTCCTTGCATCCTTTCTTCACTCCTTAGCTCCACCTAATGGAGGATGCGAGCAAAGGATGCAAGGATGAGATACGAGGACGGAGGAAGTTTATTTTGCCTCGACGCACAGTGAGGAGGATGGTAAGAGAGTCAAAAAATCCCCAAGTATCACTGTTGGAGAATTACAGAGGAAAGTATCATCTTGGGGTCATCAAGTCTCTAAAACTACTATTAGACGTCACCTCCATGCCAACAAATTATTTAGAAGGCATGCCAGAAAAAAGCCTTTCCTATCATTTCACCACAAACGTAAGCGCCTGGAGTTTGCTAAACGCTACTGGAACTTTGACTGGAACCGTCTTCTATGGTCAGATGAAACAAAAATTTAGCTTTTCGGCAACCAGCACTCAAGGTGGGTTTGGCGTAAAAAGAAACATGGCTATACCGAAAATAACCTGATCCCCACTGTTAAGTATGGTGGAGGTTCCGTGATTTTGTGGGGCTGTTTTTCCTCCAAAGGCCGTGGGAACCTTGTTACAGTACATGGCACCATGAACTCCATGAAATACCAGGAAATGTTTTATCTGAATCTGGCTGCCTCTGCTAGGAAACTTTGGACATACATCCAAATCAACACAAAAATGGTTAACTGAACACAAAATCAAGCTTCTGCCATGGCCATCTTAGTCCCCTGACATTGAAAACCCCATTGAAAACCTGTGGGCTGGGCTGAAGAGGAGAGTGCACAAGAGAGGACCTAGGACTCTGGATGATCTGGAGAGATTCTGTAAAGAGGAATAGTCTCAGATTCCTTGCTCTGTATTCTCCAACCTTATTAGATGTTACGGGAGAAAACTCAGTGCTGTTTTATTGGCAAAGGGAGGTTGTACAAAGTAACCTTTTTACTCATCTTTACCAGGGGTGCCAATAATTGTGGAGGGCACTGTAGCTCGAAAGTAACAATGATGCTATTGAAGCATTATTTTGTTGATCTAATATTCCCTGAATGACTTGATGTTGCATATTAACTGACAACCTCGAGTTGATAACATTTATTTACAAATTCTGCCCTTTGTGTACCTTTCAAGCAAAAACTAATCATACAGCTCAATAGTTTACTTTTTCAATGAGAAGTACTTTTTCAACTTATTGAGCTGGAATATCACATTTCCCACAGAATATGGAACAACCATTACATCTAACAGGTGCAGTCTTAGCAGACTAACAACTGCTGAATTTAAAACAGTAACTACACAGACATTCCCTTTTCAACAACAATAAAGAATTTATGGATTAGCAGATGAGAGAAAAATGTATATTTAAGCCCTCAATTGATGCAGATTTTTTCTGTTGCTTTTCCCAACGATTCCCAACATGTTTTCTCTGCCTACCCCCACGTTACAAACAGGATTCAAATTCTTACCGGACTCTTGTAACAGAAGGTAGCTATAAAGTTATGGTTTTAAAGTGAATAAAAGCTTCGCCCATGAATGCTGGGGAATTGTAAAGGATAATAAATGGGAGTGGGATTTCTCCTATGTTTGTCTGTGAGGGAAATCTAGCCAAGTTCTCTATACATCAAAGGCTTGTCAGGAGTGAACAAACTGCTTTCTTTGTGTATTCTACCATCTAAATTCAGAGATACAAAGCCTTTGGATGTAATACACTGCAAAAAAGACTTTACAATTTAGATGACATGCCTTGCTTTGACGGTTAGATGTGCTCCTTTGTTTGCCCATTCCAAACCAGACATATAATATTACATTCATTCAGGGCTTTTTCCTCCCAGTAGTAGTGTCCCATTACAACTTCCAGCCCCTCTTTTTTACAAAGCAAAGTTGATGCAGCCAGATAGGAGAGCGAGTCTGTTAACACTCTGTTAACACTATAGATTCAGACACAACCGTAGTGCCCAAAAGTCAGTGTCAAATTCTCAGAAAGAATTGACTTGCTCGATCCAAGTAGCTGATTCATGTTAACAATAACAAACTTGTAATGTTACAACATCATACACATAATTGCAGGTGACTCCTAAATAAGATAATCTAAGCAACCCTTAAAGTGAGCCATCCATATCTACTGCATATCTGGCAGCAGAGTGATGGTTTGAGGCTTGTTTGATACCTCAGACCCTTGATGACTTACAGCCATTTTACCAATCATGTATTCCATAATGTTCCAGCATAATTTACAGCTAAATCTAGTCCCACCCCCCAATTCCCATAGAGATCCATTGAAATGCAGAGAGGTTATAGTATCGCTTGTAAGAGTACCAGAAAACAAGATATCAAGAGTTTTTTGATGTTGTTGGGTCACAGACATCAGGAAGTCATGGCATGCAAAGGATATGCGACCAAATATAAAAAATTTAAAGGCACAGTCAACTTAGTGTATGTAAACTTCTGACCCACTGGAATTGTGATATAGTGAATTAAAAGTGAAATAATATGTCTGTAAACAATTATTGGAAAAATGACTTGTGTCATGCACAAAGTAGATGTCCTAACTGACTTGCCAACACTATAGTTTGCTAACATGAAATCTGTGGAGTGGTTAAAAATTAGTTTTAATGACTTCAACCTAAGTGTATGTAAACTTCCGATTTCAACTGTATATACAGTCAGGTTCATAAATATTTGGACATTGACAAAGTTATTGTTATTTTAGCTGTCTACCACAGCATATTGAAGGTTAGCTCAAAGTGTAGACTTTCAGCTTTAATCTGAGGGTATTTACATCCAAAGCGGGTGAACGGTGTAGGAATTACAGCACTTTTTATACATAGTCTCCCCAATTTTAGGGGACCAAAAGTAATTGGACAAATTAACAAACTTAAATCAAGTCATAATATTTAATATTTGGTCACATATCCTTTGCATACCATGACTTCCTGATGTCTGTGACCCAACAACATCAAAAGACTCTTGATATCTTATTTTCTGGTACTCTTACAAGCAATACTATAACCTCTCTGCATTTGAATGGATCTCTATGGGAATTGGGGGGTGGGACTAGATTTAGCTGCACATTTCACTGGAACAGTATGGAACACATGTTGGTTAAATGGCTCGAAGTCACCAAGGGTCTGACATATCAAACAAGCCTTAAACCATCACTATGCTGCCAGATATGCAGTAGATATGGATGGATAACTTGAAAGGTTTCTTCTCCTGACTTATTTTTCCATAAAGTTCAATAGGAAAATTTGTCAGGAGAAACAACCCTTAAAGTGATCCATCCATATCTACTGCATATCTGGCAGCAGTGATGGTTTGAGGCTCGTTTGATACCTCAGACCCTTGATGACTTACAGCCATTTCACCAACCATGTATTCCATACTTTTCCAGCATAATTTACAGCTAAATCTGGTCTCACCCCCCAATTCCCATAGATATGCCACCAAATATTAAATATGATGAATGGCCGTACCTGACCACCTACTCCACCCAGCTTCTTGTCCAGACCATGGCCACCTCACATCTGGACTACTGCAACTCCCTTCTCGCAAGCCTACCAGCCTGCGCCATTCTGCTTCTACAACTGGTCCAGAACGCGGCTGCTTGGCTTGTGTTCAACCTCCCGAAGTTCTTACACGTCACCCCCCTGCTGAGGTCACTCCACTGGCTGCCGGTCGTGGCCAGGATCAGGTTCAAAGTTCTGACCCTGGCCTACACTGCAGCCAAAAGGTCAGGCCCCTCCTACCTACAGGACTTAATCCAGCACTACGCTCCTGCTCGACCACTTTGCTCTGCTGCTGCAGGGCGACTTGCACTTCTCTCCCTCCGTGTTAACAGCTCCCGCTGCGGAGCTTTTCCACCCTAGCTGCCCCCACTCCCCACTCTGCTGCACTCAGCTGAAACACTGTATGTTTTCCGTCGTGGTCTGAAAACGCACTTTTTCAGACTCCACCTCGACTAAACTACCGATACAGGGCCAATTCTATAGTAATTGCTTCCTGTTTTTTGCTTGTTTTCTATTTACCTTGTGTTTCTGTTGTTTTTTTTTTGTGGTTATTTTATAGTTCAGAATGTATAGCTGACTGTGTGTACTATTCATGTTCATTATTAGGGATAGCTCCTACGTTGTGAGAAAGTTGTGCTTTGTGGGATCTGCTTTGTTGTCGCGTCAATGACCTTCAATAGGCACTTATTGTACGTCGCTTTGGATAAAAGCGTCTGCCAAATAATTGTAATGTAATGTAATGTTTATTTAAGTTTATGCTAATTTGTCCAATTACTTTTGTACCCTTAAAATGGCGGGGACTATCTATAAAAGGTGCTGTAATTCCTACACCGTTCACCCGATTTGGATGTAAATATCCTCCAATTAAAGTTGAAAGTCTGCACTTTGAGCTCATATTCATTATGTAATTTCACCTCCAATATACTGTGGTAAACAGCTAAAATAACAATAATTTTGTCAATGTCCAGATATTTATGGACCTGACTGTATATATACACTGCCCGGCCAAAAAAAAAGTCGCCATTGCACCCGTCATGCATAGTGCCCACTGTACAAGCCTCTGGAGGCAGTGTTATGATCTGGGGTTGCTTCAGTTGGTCAGGTCTAGGCTCAGCAACATTATGCAGCAATAAAATGAAGTCAGTTAAGTACCTGAATGTACTGAATGACCAGGTTATCCCATCAATGGGCATTTTCCAGGACGACAATGCCAAGATTCATCGGGCTCAAATTGTGAAAGAGTGGTTCAGGGAGCATGAGGAATCATTTTCACACATGAATTAGCCACCAGATTCCTGACCTTAACCCCATTGAAAGTCTTTGGGATGTGCTGGAGAACACTTTACGGAGTGGTTCGACTCTCCCGTCGTCAATACAAGATCTCAGCCAAAAATTCATGCAACTCTGGATGGAAATAAATGTTGTGACATTGCATAAGGTTGTCGAAACAATGCCACAACAAATGCGCGCCGTAATCAAAGCTAAAGGCGGTCCAACGAAATATTAGAGTGTGCAACTTTTTTTTTGGCCGGGCAGTGTATATATATATATATATATATATATCAGATGACTCTATAATCAACTGAATACTATTGAAGTCTAATCTTCCACTTATAGTTACTTTAAGTATTGTAAGTATTGGTCACTAAAATAGAGTGGACCCTTTAAAATGATAGTGCTGGTAAGAGCATATTTCTTGTGACAAGCTTCTTTCATGGTTTCCATGGCAATTTTGTACAATGCATATTTTATTGTATATGCCCTGGTTATGTTACATAGAACTAGACCATTGTCTCAGTAATACTTCATCTGCCAATTATGACAGACAATATTTTTGATTCTAATATTTTAATTGAATTTAAGAAAATGGATCTCAGAGAATACACATGTGCAGGCAGAAAATGCAGTAAATTAATGCAAACTCCACCAAAAGATAATGTATATGGCAGACACCCACACTTACAACTCTTCTGGAAAGTAGGAAGAATTTGCCTAACACAACTTAATAACTTTGAGGGGGGGGTGGGGGGGGGGGGGGGGTTTATTGTGCAAAATCAACTTATCTTGATGACTAAACTGAAACACTAGCACAGCAGGAAAGGGAAAATGCCACAGACTGGGCCTCATGTATAAATGGTGCATACGTACAAAAAAGATGCGTGCGCCAGTTTCTCCAACATCGGAGTCGCCAATTCCCACATTCTCAAAGATGTGTGTACGCATGAGTCATACTCTGTGTAAATGTGTAGCCAAGGGCCTCCCTCGGCTTAGCCACACAAATCCACAGAGGAGACAAGGTAATGATCACTACTGATGCATTTGCTAACCAAATGCAGGATAGCCAACAACACCTAGGCACAATGAAGATAGATGGCTTGGTGAAGCCTAAGGTTCACAGATGTGTCAGGTAGGATACTGAGGGGGATGGACTTCTCTAATTAAGGTAATGACTGGTTGCTAAGTCACTCGACCTGGTTTATGTAGGTAAGAATGCTGAGACAACTCAGGGACAGTTCATGACAGACATCTCTGACAAAAATGTGCAAGCTGAGAAACATTGAGACACAACAAGGCTACCCCTTGACAGAAACATAAGGTTACTGACTAGATCACAATACATGTGTTGCATGGTATGTCAGAGGGAACAGTCACTGATGGTTACAATGCAAGAAAGAGGAAAGCACAAGGCCATGGTATCTTATATCACAGGCAACAATGTGCCATGCAAACTCTGTGGCATGGAAATAATTTGTCCACCTACATCAAGTTGCCAGGTGAGTTGGAACGCATTTTTTCATAAAATATTATTTCTTCAATGTATCACTTGTCTTTATCTTTTCTTTTTTTTAACTTACATTGTGTTGCAACCTTTTGCAAATCAAAAAATGTAGCAAATGTCTGATTGCATATAGACTTCCAGCTAACTGCAAAACAGTGAAACAAATATAAAAACATGCAGGTATCTGCTACTCTGGTCCACTAGTGTGAATCTGAATGACTTAAGTCCAAATCTATGCCTCAATGGCAAAGAATGACAGTTTTGCTATCCCGGCTTAGCAACAGTGGTTGTATAAATATTCATGGTCCTTGCAGACTTCAGCTACAAAGTGTAGGGTCGATGCAGGAGCCACAGAGATTCTGATGCAGAAGAGATTCTGGGTCCCCTCACAGTATAGACATGCTTTTAACTACAATAACCAAAAGGGGTTTTTATTTAGAGCGCAAAATGGAGAGCAGTAGGGGCAATAAGAACTGAATAGCAGCAAACATTTCCTTGTGTTTTCAACATAAGTGTTTAGAAACAGAAATGCTACAGGATTCACTGTGTTTTAAAGGAGCCTTTAAGAAATGCTCTGAGTCATCCGTGGGGTCATTTTCCTTTTACTGCAAATGAGTGTGGGTGTCTCACTAACTTTCACATATAAACTTGATATTGTTCTTATTATTCAAAAGCTATTTTAGGAAAACAAGAAAAAATATATGAGAAATGTTTCCCCTTATCTTGTTTCAATGACAAAGATGCTGATGTTGTGAGTTAAAGTTGAATCACTGCAAATGACAGGTTCCAGTGACAGAGATAATTTATTAATACTGAATGAGAAAGCTATTAAAGCTATTATACTGTGGCACATAAATAGGGCTTTCATATTTTGCTTGTACAATCACCCCCAGTGGGGTTATTCACTGACATGAATGTATAATTTTTTAACCTGCAGCTTGTAGCAAAGACAGTGACAACTTGAGGTTCTTCCCCAGTATCAGAGTGTAGTCAAGTCTTGGCTTCAATACCATGGTAACATACCAACGAGCATTCAGCACCTAATCATAATAAGAGTCATGAGTGAGTCATACAGAACCCCTATACATTTTACATTGGTAGCATTCTTGAATAGTAAAGAAGGAAAGCAGCAAAGTTTAGTAAAGGAGGATGGTGCTGTTCTGTGTAACAAAATGCCGTTACATTGTACACCCATGAAGAAGTAGACGTTAGAGAATTACAAGTAACAGAAAATTATTTTCTTGTTGAAATAGAGTAGTAGTGTAGTAGAATGTTAAAAAGGTTCCAAATGTTAATTTATGCTTAATTAACAGCAAACTTTTCAATGCAAAATTCAAGCTATTTTATGCTTTCAAATTGAATATTATGGCAAAGGGAAAGTAGAATATGTGTTTGGTAATGTAGCAATTTTAAGAGAGTTCATTCAGTTGAAAATACATACAGTAAATATCACACATGGAATCACCCCCATGCTCAAACCAGTGCTCTGTTTGGGTCATCCAACCTCACACATCAGTATGTCAACTAAACACACTAATCTCCAGGTATTCATATAGCCACAATGTTGTGTTATAGGAAAGATACAGAAGGTAAATCAAACCTCTGTACTCTGTCAGTTGAGCATGGGGCTGTCACGGTCCAGCTAAAGGGCACGTCCAGCTCACAGTCATTGTGTAGTACAACTTTTCAGAAAATGAGCTATAACTATTTTGTTTGAACCTTTTACCTTTTTAACCTTTCGTGAGTGTTAATTGATTTTTCATACGTGAGAGACATTAAAGTCATCTAATATTTTTTTTAATTGTATGATTTAGCAAGAACCTTACCTTAACATTCAAGGTGCATGCAGTGTTAACAACTGCGCAGTGGGCTCCTCCACGCGGGACCCGGTCCAGAAAGCCGATGTGTTACGATGGCCTAGATGATTCCCCGTGAAAAAAAATCTGTGCAGACAACAGAAGCTTGGGGACTATGAATCACAACAACTCAATCGTTCTGCTTTACATTACAAAACCAAAGTAAAGCACATCCTGGGATTTTCATATTTTCCATTTGAATATTTCCATTAGTTTGCACGGGATGGAGAGGCAGTGCCGCCGCAACCTTTTCCTGTCCTCACAATCTCAATATGAATCTGAATTTATTTAAAAAAAACATTATTGTAAAGTTTTAGCCATTATTTTTCCTGTGTCAATTTCACCTTCAAAATGGTGATGCCTGTCATCACTGGAAGATAATGACCAGGCATCTTTGAGCTGGGTTATTTATACGATGGTCCATGATATTATTCAAATCTGGCCCATTGCGAACAATTTGTTTTAGAAATATTTCACGGCAGTGCATCATTTAAAGCTACATGTATGTTACATTGTTATGTTGCAATAGAAAGGAGGGGAAAAGTGGCCAAAAGTGTAGTGTGATGTAGGAAAATTAGATGTTCTTTTCAGTATTGAAGGAGGGAAAGGAAAGGTAGTGATGAAATTGGTGAATTAAAATAGGGAAGAGGATTTTTTGTAACAGAAAATATGCATGAGGTATAAGATGGCATTCAACTAAGAGCCCATTAAGAAATATTATGAAAACTTATGAAGACAAATTAGGTCAGCAGGTGGTATGAGAGCATTTTCAAAACCAGGGGAAGTTATTTAAACACCGTTAACAATATTTTTAAAGGAATTTAGACAGTAGAATACCAATACATAAGACATTATTGCCCTGATGCTGTAAACGACAAAAAGTTAACAATAAAGCTGAAATTAGTTCTACATGCAAAGTAACTAGCCCGACATGTGAACTGCATTGTGATAAGTGGCACATACGTGTTAGCACTTTCCTGAATAGATAGTGGAGGTTGGAGGCAACGAATGCTGATAAACATATCATATGGTGAAGTAATCTAATCCAATCTATGTTACAGCTTCTTTTTAGATGGAAAGCTAAATAAAGTTGGCAACTTTTGGCAAGTAGATGTAATGGGACTCCTGGGACCCTATCTTACACCCGGCACTAAGTGGCGCTAACCCATACGCAAGTGTCTTTGCTATCTTACACCTGGCGCATGGTTCATTATAACGCCTTGCGTTCACGTCGTTTAAATACCATGTATTCTTGCGCCCATTACAAGTGAACAGGGCGTGTTGGTCTTAAGATGAGGTGTGGCCAGGATTCTTTTTGGCGTATTGCTATCTTGAGCCAGCAGAAAGCGCTTGCGCTAAAACCACCACAAACCTGGTCTAAAGTCATGTCGCAGTTGTTTACATGTTATTTTAACGGCGCATATAAGTGCGTCTACATAGGCTTGTGCACAACGAGCATACGCCCTCCTGTCTGTTACACACAGGTGCGCGCACAAGCATGACAAAAAATATCAAGATTACAATGTGAAATATTATTATTGTGTAGGCTATATAAAAAAAATGCATAAAAATGGCTTTCCATTTGCTGATAACACCTATATCAAGCCTAATGCGTGAATTGTCATTTACAACTAATGCCTGAATTGTCATTCAATAGAAAACCCGCGCACTGCAATAGATGGACATTTGAGTTCTGAACATGCGCTTCAGATGTCATTACAATACATCACTCTAGGCCTACAGCCTGTAAGTAAATAGAATGGATTTGACTGAAAAAAGTTCAGAACCTTGTCCAGTGAATATTGCATTTATTGTTTTTCAAATAGGCTAGCCTAAGCTATAGCGGATTCGCTGTGCATAAGGTTTTTTCCATAGCCTACGGTTAAACAACAGAGATAAAAGTCACCATGTTAACTGAATTTGAACCTTAGTATTCTTCGTCCTTCATATTTTTTCAATTACAGTGACCAGGTTTCCATACTCTCAGCTTGTTAAAACCCAGCTAATTTCACCTGTTATTCCATAACTGAACAAAACGATTTTAAAGAGAACTAAGCGTCTAATTAGAAACGAAAACAAATTTTCAGCACGTTACACAATTCATTCACAATTAATTTTAATGCCATTCTCCGCATGTTCTCTGCATGAACATATGGGTTGCCAACCTGACAGCTTTATTGTATTTAGTGTCATCATTAAAGGGATAGTTTGGAATTTTGGACATAATGTCTCAATTACGACTTACCCATGATGTAGTTGATTGATGGAAACCATTTTCAGCTAATTCCATGCTGTCCCTTCTTTTGGACATACACACGTTTCTAATGCTAGCGCAACTCTAAGGTAACTGGTAGCATCCACTACCAAGCACACTTAAACACTCCACAGTGCACCCAAAGCAAATAAAATACGACGACAGTCTATCGCGGTTATTTTGAGTGTTTATACCATCATTTTTGAAGTCAAACTATCGTTGAATCCTTTACATTGTGCTGACCTATATTCTCTGTGGAAGTACGGCGGCGGAGCGATACTTTACGTTACCTATGAATGTAGTGCCGGCACTGGTCGACTACAACAACAAAGAAGAGCAACAAGTTGCAATGGCCACGTTTGCTCCGCCGTCGTACTAAACAACTCCCTCAAAGCGGCCCACACACCAGGGCTGTGTCCGAATCAGAGCCCTACACCCTTTTGAGTATGCATATTTGAGTCCACTTCGTCAAAAAGCTTTTGAGTGGGCGACTTTTTCTCACAAATGGGGGCACTTAAAATACCAGGATGAACCCTTATTTCTGGGGTTTTGTTGAGGGAATTCAGGAGCACACTCATCTGCAGAAGTGCCCCCGCCAGGAGTAATCTGTGGCTGCATAGCTATGAAGACAGAGTTTGAGAAACCATGCAGTCATGAGAGGGAAAACAATCCTACCCACCTATCAAGAGCCAGCCCAGGAAGATGGGGTCACAGTTGTTGACAGGTGACAGTAAGGAAAGGATGCCACCCCACATTACTCTATGGCTAAATGCTTTTCTGGTCCTGTCTCCAGACTATAGCTCATTATAAGCCTGATCATAAAGGTGCGTTTTTAATCTAGACTTAAATATTGAGACTGTGTCTGATTCCCTTATAAATTTTGGCAGGGTGTTCCACAGTAGGGGCGCTCTGTAGGAGAAAGCTCTACCACCCGTCAAGTTTTTAGATATTCTTGGGACTACTAGGTAGCCTGCGTCTTGGGAACAGAGTGATCTTTTTGGGTTATATGGTAAAAGCAGATTACATATATACACTGGCGCAAGTCCATTTAAAGCTTTAAAGGTCAGAAGCAAAACCTTAAAGTCTATCCTAAACTTAATTGGTAGCCAATGCAGCGATGCTAGTACTGGGGTAATATGCTCATATTTCTTAGTTCTAGTTAAAATGCGAGCGGCTGCATTCTGCACAAGCTGGAGATTATTTAGCAAGGACTTAGGGCAGCCAGATAGCAGGGCATTACAGTAATCTAGCCTAGACGTAACATAAGCATGGATCAGTTTCTCTGCGTCCCCTATTGATAGGAAGTGCCTTATTTTAGCTATGTTCCTTAACTGAAAGAAAGCTACTCTAGATATCTTTTTTATGTGCGCGCTAAAGGTTAGATCTGGGTCTATAGTAACACCTAGGTCTTTCACAGCTGAGTTTGGAACAACTAAACAACCATCAAAATTTAAAGTAGATGTACCCAATTTCTCCCTTTGTTTTTTTGGTCTTTTCTGAGTTTAGGAGCAGGAAATTGGAAAGCATCCAAGCTTTAATATCTGCAATACAAGCCTCTAATTGAGAAAGTGGTAGTGCCTCGCCGGGTTTCATGGAAATGTATATCTGCGTATCATCCCCGTAGCAGTGAAAATCTACCCCATGTGCCCGACTAATATCACCAAGGGGTAGCATATATAATGAAAAGAGTACTGGGCCTAGCACTGATCCTTGTGGAATACCATATTTCATTACTGAGTAACTGGATACTTCTTAATTTAATTTAACAAACTGCTTCCTATTGTATAAGTATGATCTGAACCATGCAAGAGCTTGACCATTTAGTCCAACACAGCCCTGGAGTCTGTTCAGTAGAATCTCATGATCTATTGTATCAAAAGCTGCACTTAGGTCAAGGAGTACAAGAACAGACACAGAGTTTTGGTCGGCTGATAATAGTAAATCGTTAATAACTTTAACAAGTGTCGTTTCAGTGCTATGGTAGGGTCTAAATCCTGACTGGAACATTTCATGGATATGGTTTGAGCTAAGGTATGCACCAAGTTGCTTAGCAACAGCTTTCTCTAATATTTTTGATAGAAATGGAAGATTTGAAATGGGTCTATAGTTTTCCAGTTAGTCAGATTCGAGGTTTGGTTTCTTCAGTAATGGCTTAATAACCGCCATTTTTAGTGGCTCTGGTACATATCCTGCTACTAAGGATGTGTTCATGATTTTTAACATATGCTGGCCTAGTACGGGGAAAAGTTCTTTAACTAATTTTGTAGGGATTGGGTCAAGTAGACAGGTAGTCGGTTTTGAGGACATAATCAGTTTAGACAGCTCCTCCATGTCAATTGGCGTAAAAAACTGTTTAGTGCCACTGTTGATACATCTTCCTGTGTTGACCAAGATCTGGGCTGTTTATTGATTATGGGAGGAGTGATGCCTAGAGGAGGAGGCAATTTGGAGATCTGGTCTCTAATAGCTTCAATCTTCTGATTGAAAAAATTCATGAAATCATTACTGCTGTAGATGCTGGGGTAAGATGAAAATTCTGATGAAGGTTTTTTAGTCAAATTTTCAATAAAAATAAAAAAAGATATTACGAACTACTTCCTCACTAGTTTGAAAAGAGTTTCGCTGGATTTCTTTCGCACACTGCTTGCAATGTGAGGGGACAGGGCACATAGTAGACAGGGGTCTGAGTGGACAGGGGACAGGGCTCTGATTTGGACACAGCCATGGGCTTTATAGTTCTGTCGTTTCTCCACCCCGAACTGTCAATCATACTGTGCCCGGGCCATATCCGGTTGACCCTGCTCCGGACAACGTCACTTCGGCTCCATGGAGCAGACGCAGTTTGTACAAACTGGCGGCGAAAAATGCATCCTGAGCTTCAATTCGGTTTTTACGAGGCCGTGGGAAGACATCACAGTGACTTTGTCCATATTTTTATACAGTCTATGGTGTCAACCCATACGGTTTGCCCATATAAAATACGGGGTTTCCACCTTTTAGAAGGTATACGGGCGTATAAGGTTATGATACGGGAACTCTAGTCTAATAGAGTACTCAAGTGAGTACGTCAGTCGTGGGCGGAGTCTGGTTTCGGAAGTAAATTCCCTATGGAAGATAGAATGGGCTTCGGAGACTATCGACTATTTCTTGAAATCTGATTTATAGAATGAGCCGAAACATTCCTGGATTAGCCTGTGTAATACAGGTATATAGACCATATATCGCATGTTCCAATTTATATTTTTTTAAAGTAATGCATTAATGATTGTAGTTTGACTTGTAGTCCACTTTAACGGACTGCATATCCAGTACTGCAAAGCATGGGTGGTTCTCGACCAATAAGATATCATCATCTCGTCTGTCTGCTCTGTGGCAGATGGGAGTAGGCTACTGCCGCTCAAGATGAGCTAGCGTTAGCTTGCTAAGTAGAGAAGCCTGCTCGACAAGGTCAGAAACTATGCTACGGTTAACCACATAATGCAATTCTAGCTTTTAGTCCTTCAAGCTAGCTAGCTAACGTTAAAAAAAAGTGTTTAAAAACAGAGCTGTGTGCTACTGCTGGCTAATATTATATGACAACGTCTGGAGACAAGGCTGCTCGTTCGGAGGGAATTATGGCACGTGGAGTTTTTAAGCAGTGCCAGCGCTGGTATGTTCACAAAAAAAATACTAAAAATGTAAAATATACTCAAAGCTGGTCCAGAAAAACGATATAGTTTGCGAACGGGCGTTATATTGACCAATCCGGGAAATTGACGGTAAGACATAATCAGTAGAAATGGTTTAAAAGTAAGCTTTAGTTAATGTCTACGCTCTAAATGAATGGCGAATTTACTTCCGAAACCAGCGTGGCGTAGTCACTCGAGTACTCTATACATTTTTTTTTTCCTACAAACGTTTTCCAACATAATTTAATCGCAGCAATCGCATTCTTTCTCCCTCTCTCTGCCATTTCTCTCGATTTCTGAGGCAAAGCAAGTAGCGGAGACCGATGATCTAAATGCACTTTATGACAACGAACCATGAAGACCAGTAGCCCACACTATCTAACGTTAGTTATAGTGAACAGTTAAATGGTTATGACTGGACAATGTTCATGTTTATGCAATTTTGACCAAAATGCTCTGTGACGTTTTAATGTGGTGGCTATGACTCAATTTAGCAAAGTTACAAGTTTCATTGTAAATTAATTCATGGCTAACTTAGCAGTCTTTAACAATGTTAACTGTTTCTAGAAAATTATCCAAATTAAGATGAGAGCTAAGCATACATTAATGCTAACGTAGCTATTAGGCTATCAAAGCTGTTATGTAGGCTAGTAAGATAGAAAAACTGCATTAATAGTGCCACAAGCTCATGCAACACGACTCATTCATAATTTAGGAAATTGTGATATCTATCTATATATTTCTCCTGCACTCGGTTGTAAGTGTGTGGGGTGTCTCAGTGACTGTTTAACTGTTTTAAAATGAGCACCTTGCTGAATTTGTATGTAGGAATTAAATAAACTTGAATCAGACAAATAACTGGTGGAAAATTATTTTTATAGATAATAGATAGATAATGTTCGATACAGTTTTTGGTAAATTTATACAGTTTTGCAGGCATGACAATAAGGGCAGCTCTCTCCAGAGGTTGACACCTATGCTTTTGTTTGGTACTTTGTGGTCTCCCCTAACTATCAGATAAACATTGTATTTAAGGTATTCCTAATAAGTGATCACTATAGCTGTACTATGGAGGATATTTATTAGGTGGAGGCACCGCGCTCATTTATTATAAACAACATTTAGAATTATTGTATTGGGATGGCAGGTATGCCATCCGCCAGGTTACGGCTTGGTGGGGCATGTCCCATACCTATACAGCACCGAGAGTTTGGCACTTTTCAGGGTTTCCTACAGAAGTAACCACAATGACCATAGACTCTCAGCCCTTAAAAACATTAACTTCTGTATGTTCTGACCTCATGTAACCACACAGCATTCAGATACAACTTCACACATCCACACAATAAAGCCCCAAACTTGGGTTATTTTGCCGTTTTTCTCCTTCCTCTTCCGCTTCTTCTTCTTCTTCTTCTTCTTCTTCTTCCTCCCATTTTCCTGCCAAACTACCTGGCTCCGTCGCGATGTTATCCAATGGGGAGAATTATTATTTGAGGGTACTACTAGGAAAATTAAGAATTTACGATAATAGCCTACATTAAGAATTGAGGATAGCCTCTTTTAAGCTGCAAACCTTTAAGCGATCGGATTTATAAACCGCCAATTCCCCAAACCATGATTCATGGTTAGTCAGTTATAAATAAATAGATAGCCTCCGAATGTGGCTCTAGTCTACGCTACTCTGCGGATAATGTAGCTTACTGCAAACACTTTTAATTATAATAATAATAATAATAATAATAATAAGAAGAAGAAGAAGAATCTCTGGTATGTACTTTCTTAGTAGTATCTACTGTTTTCTTTCTGGCTAAGATTTCTGGGAAATATGCGTTGTCCAATTAAGCTTGTTCGCCAACGTAACTTCCTGCTTCTCGTCAGGAAGCAGAAACAAGCTAGGCTACTACGAAGTGAATCAACATGCATTATAGCCTACATTAATTGCACTACAGAAAACGAAACTAAACCTAGCTGTCCGGTACCAAAACATTTCCCGCAGGTAATGTTCTACACTACCGGAAAAAACCTCTGCTGTGCAGAAACTCACTAGCTCGCTCGCTAGCTCGTAGCCCACACATGGAAGGTTGGAGTTACGCATCCGGCAATCCAGTGTTGAATAGCCTAACTGCTGTGCTTATGAACTCACTAGCTGGCTCGCTAGCTCGTAACCCACACATGGAAGGTTGGAGTTACGCATCGGGCAATCCAGTGTTGAATAGCCTAACGTTAAATGTATTTCATAGAATACTAATTCATTGCCTACATAGCTCTGTCCATAAGTTCTTAATTCCAACTTGCAAAAACTAGGCCTGCCTTTAAAAGTCTTGATATCAAAATGTGGCCAAGTTACAACTAACAATATTGCCTATTATAGCTCACACTAAATAAACTAGCTCTATTCCAAAGCAATGCTATCCAAACTTTCCTAAATTATTTAATGCAACTTGGCCCTGTGTTTCTTCATCTTACCATCTCAAGGGAATGTGGTCAATGAAACTGTATATGCCACATCAAACTGCAAAATGAAAATAATTTATAGTGGAAATGTCATGGTTAGTGGCTGTCTCCTCTTGTTTCTACCATTGTTTTCCGTTTGGCGTCGTCTGAAGCTCTATCGGATTTTTTCTACCTCCGTCCCGGTGTTTGGATCTCTCCGGGTCATTATCTCCAACACCTGTGTTTGGTTTCCGTCGGCTATAAATAGAGCTTAACTTCCGCTTTCCGGTGCTTCTAGATTGTTGTGGCATTATTACTAGGAAGCCGGTATTGGTATTGGTATAGGTATAAGACTTTAGCTTCTGTATCTCTGTTTGGTGTTATACAGAGACGCAGCTATTTGTATTAGTTATAGGATTAGAATTTCTGGTTTTCTGTCCTATAGTCCTATATTCTTTTCTTTTTGCCTGCAGCCTGTTTATTCTTTGTTCAGCTCCTTAGCCAACTGAGCTGTAGTTACAGGCTTGCTATTTTGTTCGTTTCTTTTCAGTTTTCTCGACCTCTTATACACGCAGATCAATTAGTGCGTGAGGTTCTTTCTTTTTGTTTGTTTCTCGCTGTTTTAGCGATTTCTCGCCTCCGTTTGAGGTTGTTTTGTGTTAGCCTTGTGCTGGGGAAGTTTTGTTCCCGCTTTTCAGTTTTCCTTTCTTCTCCTGGTGCGGTTTAATTCCGCTTCTGTGGCGTGTCTTTTTAGATACGCTTTCTGAATCCTTATCTGTCGTGTTTGGTTCTCTATTTTCTAAAGCTAAACCTGACAGGAAATACTCTGATTCAGATGTGTTACACTTAGAAATTAAACAGAAATATTACTACACTATAGGGCATGTTTGAACAATTGTCTGCATCTACTGCTTTGGGTCTATGAACAGCACAAAATGAATAAAATGTATTATTATTATTATTATTATTATTATGTCTTTATTGATTTATTTATTTGGATTTCTATCAAAACCTGTGTGGTCCTACAGAGCATAGATATCCTTGTGTTCACAACATTCTGTTTGCAAATATCATCATCATTTTTATCTGCATTTATTTATTCATCACCCCTTTCTCTATTGTACATGATGTTTCTTCATATAAATGTCTGTTTGTGAATTGTAAAGAATACTGTAGCAGCAGTACTCTAGTGTAGCTAAGTGATGATATATAAATGTGCAAAAAGCCATGCCAAGTTACTCACACATAGCCTACAAAGCAGTGTCTGTAAGTCATTAATTAAAACTTGCAAAAACTAGGTCTGCCGTTAAAAGTATTGATATCAAAATGAGGCCAAGTTACAACAAACAGTGTTGCCTATCGTAGCTCACACTAATTAAACCAGCTCTATTCCAAATCAATGTTACCCAATCTCTCCTAAATTATTTCATGTAATCTGGCCCTGTGTTTTCATCTTACCATCTGAAGAGAATGTGTTCACTCAAAGTTCAGATGTCAACTAACAAAAATTGTGTCATGGAAGAACACTTCATTTCAATGATTGTTTTACACAGTTGAGGAGAAAAGATATGTTTATACTTGGTTTTCAATTTTACAGGTTTTAAAAATAGGAATTTTCCTAGCAGCATATAACATTTTAATTGACAAACAGACATTTATACCAAGGAACATCATTTACAATTGAGCAAGGGGGGATTAATAAATACAGATAAAAAAATTAACTATGTACACCTAGTAATTACCCTAAATATTTTATGTAACAAACCTATCCAGACATATGTTTGACCCAGGAATGTAGCCTTCATCTGTGGATCAGATGAAACCAAAGAACTAAAGTACTAATTTTTTTAACATGTTTAATAATAACAAATGTTATTTGTAAACAAAAACATGTCTAGGCTTTGTAGGACCACACAGGTTTCTATTCAAATACAAATATTACAAATAATAATATGAATACTATATTATTATTATTATTATTATTATTATTATGCATGCTGTGCTTTTCATACACCCAAAGCACTGCATGTAGACAATTGTTCCACTCAAGCATATACTGTACTCATTTCCTTACATTTGTAAGTGTAACACATGTGAATTGCAAATTATTTCCACTATAAATAATCATCATTTTACACTTTGATGTGCCACAAAGTTTCAATGACCACATTACCACAGATTCACAGATAGTAAGATGAAAAAACACAGGGCCAAAACATTAAATAATTTAGGAGAGATTGGGTAACATTGATTTGGAATAGAGCTAGTTTAATTAGTTTGAGCTACGATAGGCAATACTGTTTGTTGTAACTTGGCCTCATTTTGATATCAATACTTTTAACATCAGACCTAGTTTTTGAAAGTTTTAAGTAATGACTTACAGACACTATTTTGTAGGCTATGCATGAGTAACTTTTTTGTAGTTTTGTACGTTGGAAACGTTTTTTTGATCAGATACAGTATTACAGCACAACCTTCAGTGTGATATTATTTTTATAGAACAGTTCTACTAGCCTATAAAATATCTATCAAGTAAGGATTGGGACAACAGATTATGATTGTGTTGTTTACTGGACACCACCAACAATGTATCAAATACAACATAAACAAAGCAGAGTGATCCCAGCAGGTGATGAGGTCGGAGTGATATTATATATTATAATGTATATCAGCACTCATGGAATACATCTCGGCCAGTCACAATGCGCGGTCGGAACTAACTGTTCTATAATCTTACTTATAAAACGGGTAATTCTATGTGCTATGTTATTAGCACATAATGCTAGCTATTAGTCCGATTGCTAGCTAGCATTCCATTCCTAGCTTTGTTTGTTTTTGTGTGGCATGGCAACAGCTACACTGGGGACTATTTTCTCTGCTGCTGAAATTAAATTCATAACGTTAATTAAAAATAGTTTTATTGAAAGTGTGCCTTGTCCTTATATATTATTTACAATATAGCTGGCAACCGTTTTATAAAAGCAATAAGAACTCGACGCTGTACAATCCGCTTCACGTCGGGCCTGACAATACCCTTTAACTGTGACTATATTGACGATATAGTACTGCGTCTCGTACCTTATAGCTTAATTATAGAGATGTAAAACATCTACAGCCAACAAAAATACCTTTATAAGATCTTTGTAACAAGTGTTACACATGTAAGGGCGCTCATCTCATTGCTTGCTGGGTAGTGAAGTATCAAATCTTTATTTTTGTTGTTGGTTGTACATTTTCTCCATTGATGGTGGTCGCTACTTCATTATTTCATAAATTGTAATGTGCAACCTTCATAGGTACAGCCAACCTATTGTGTCTTCTCTCTTCACCCTCTCTCCAATGGCTGTAACAGTGCTCACAAACTAATTTTTCCCCCAATTTGGTAGCCAATTGGACACTATGTAATTCAATTCCCCCCATGTAGCAACTGCTAGAGAATCGCCCCTACACAACCCCATCAATTTTTTTCAAACGGAATCCAAAAATCAGTCGCGAGAACACAGGCAGGGGTCGAAACCAGGGAGGCGTAGGGGGAACCAAAATAAAACAAAACAGAAGACAGAAATAAAACAACCACAGGTAACGGACAAGGGATACAAAAACTTGGAAACAAATAACTCGGGATACTCGGAGAACCAGAAAGAAACACAGTAGCAGAATATTTAGTATGACGGAACTCGCGAAGACAGACTGAAATAACAAGGTTTAAATACACAGGGAGAAGATTACACAAAAGGAATCAGGTGTGAATGAGGGGAAATGGGAGTGTACACAGGTGAGAACAATGAGGGTTAACAAGGACCAATAATACAATAACGGGGGGAAACGTAAGACACGGACCGGAATACACATGGACACAATGATAACAAACGGCCTGGGGTTAGCAGGTAAACAAGTGCACAGCTCAGAGGGGAGGAACATTAAAGTGGACACGCGTGCAGAGAATGCGAAATCCGATAGATACAGGGATAGGATAACGAGGAGGGAAATGACAGCTGCAGGTAGAAACTCAAGATTAATTAGTAATTAGTAATGTTAGTAGCGAACTCTAAAACCCTAATGTTAGTAGGTTAGCTGGTTAGTATTATATACATGTTAGTTTGTTAGCAGGTTAGTATTAAATCTAATCTAACAGTTAGTATGATTAGTACATTAGTATTATATACAAATATAAATAAAGCCAGAAGGAAGAAAACGAGATATACGAAATACAGAGGAAACCCGAATGTTCCCAAAATCACCCGAATAGTGCAATGACAAAGACAGGGGGTGGAATCTCAGAAAACATGGAACGCAGACTGACAATCGCGAGGGAAAAGAAATCAGGAAAAATAATAATAAAGAATAAACAGACAGACAACTTACAGGATCCTAACACTAACCTGCGCTACGTGGGTGCGTTTCTCAAAATGTGGGTGGCACAGGGCATGATATTCTAATGACCTGTTCCATGTACCTGCCCCCTGCTTTTTTAAATCCTACCTTTGTGCATCGTAGTTGCTCTTGCATGATGGGGAAGGCAGTGAACGTATTAATCAGTCGCATTGATAAAATTATCATAGCTCCTATTGACTTGGATATACCCATCACACAATCAAAGGAAATAATCGCTGGACAGTGGTTGCACGCAATATTATTAAGTAAACAAATAAATCGTTGGATTTACTGAAAAAAAAAAAGATTTAAAAATCGAATCTTTTTTTAACAATTAACCTAATAAAGTCACGTAGCCTGGTGGTTGAAGACAATATACGTCAAGCCGGAAAGTCTGAACACTCCTTTCACCTATCCACGTTTTATTACGTTACAGACATGTTCTACAATAGATTGAGTTCATTTTTTGTCTCAAAATTCTACACAAAATATCCCATAATGACAAAGTGAAAACAGGTTTTTAGACATTTGTGCTAATTTATTAAAAATCAAAAAAATATCATATGTACACAAATGTGCACACCCTTTGATATGACACCCAAAAGTGAGCTGAGGTGCATTTTGTTTCCACTGATACTGCTTGAGATGTTTCTACAACTTAATTGGAGTCCACCTGTGATAAATTCAATTGATTGGACATGATTGGGGCTTGCCAACACCTGCCTATATAAGGCCCCACAGTTGACAGTGCATGTCAGAGCAAACTCCAAGCCATGGGGTCAAAGGAATTATCTGCAGACCTCAGAAACAGGATTGTGTCAAGGCATAGATCTGGAGAAGGGTACGGAAAAATCTCTGCAGCTTTACAGGTCCTAAAGAGCACAGTGGCCACCATCATTCGTAAATGGAAGAAGTTTGGAACCACCAAGAATCTTCCTAGACCTGGCCGCCCGGCCAAACTGAGCAATCGGGGAAGACGGGCCTTGGCCAGGGAGGTGAGCAGGAACCAGAGGGTCACTCTGACAGAGATCCAGCGTATCCTTGTGGAGATGGGAGAACCTTTCAGAAGATCAACCATCCAGGCAGCACTCCACCAATCAGGCCTTTATGGTAGAGTGGCCAGACGGAAGCCCCTCCTTAGTAAAAGGCACATCACAGCCCGCTTGGAGTTTGCCAAAAGGTACCTAGAGGACTCTCAAACCATGAGAATCAAGATTCTCTGGTCTGATGAAACCAAAATTGAACTTTTTGGCCTGAATACCAAGTGTCACGTCTGGAGGAAACCAGGCACCGCTCATCACCTGGCTAATACCATCCCTACAGTGAAGCATGGCGGTGGCAGCATCATGATGTGGGGATGTTTTTCAGCAGCGGGAACGGGGCGACTAGTCCTAATAGAGGGAAAGATGAATGCAGCTAAGTACACCGAAATCCTTGAAGAAAACCTGCTCCAGAGCGCTGTGGACCTCAGACTGGGGCGAAGGTTTACCTTCCAACATGACAACGACCCGAAGCACACAGCCAAGAGAACAAAGGAGTGGCTTCGGAGAAAGTCTGTGCATGTCCTTGAGTGGCCCAGCCAGAGCCCAGACCTGAATCCAATTGAACATCTGTGGAAAGAGCTGAAAATGGCTGTGTACCGACGCTCCCCATCCAACCTGACGCAGCTTGCAAGGATATGCCAAGAGGAATGGGCAAAAATGTCCAGAAACGAGTGTGCCAAGCTCGTAGCTTCTTTCCCAAGACGCCTTGAAGCTGTAATCGCTGCCAAAGGTGCAGCAACCAAGTATTAGGCTAAGGGTGTGTACAGATATGTAACCCCTAAATAACCTATATTTGTCAGTAAAATAAAATTGCATATTTTCTAAAAACCTGTTTTCACTTCGTCATTATTGGCTATTGTGTGTAGATGTTTGAGGCAAAAAATGAACTCAATCTATTGTAGAATATGTCTGTAACGTAATAAAACGTGGATAGGTGAAAGGAGTGTTCAGACTTTCCGGCTTGACTGTATATGCGACGTCTTCAACTTAATCATTTTGGAGAAGCTGTGCTGACACAAATCGCCTGTCAAAGTGAATATGATCCAGACACTGTCTATCAATTAATCCATCTAATATTGGTCTGGTATGATATACCAGACGGTCAATCATAGCCTACTTTTTCATATTTTTCCTTTTATGACAGTTCTTTGATAATTGTAAGTAGGTTAGGCAAAGGAAAATTATTTTTTCCTTTATTATTTTCAAAGAACATGCACTCATACTAATATCAATTTTTGCGAAAGCTGCTGTATTTTTCATAATCATCTATTGGCGGTGCTAGACATAAACTACCTTTTTTTTCCGAACAAAGTTACAAAGTTACACTCTGAATACGCGTATCTTGCATACACGCCTCCTTTTCATCAAATCTCCACCCCTTGCGCGTAATGCCGCATATGTACTCGAGGGGCGCTTAAAACAGTGGATAAGTCAAATGTCTGAATCACAAATAGCTTAAGCTACGCAGAATTTCGGGATTAGGTCCCATTTGCGTGTGCTTATCTCAACTCTGAATCTGGCCCTTATTGTTTTACTCTAAGTGTGTATTTACTTTTGGTTAACTTCTGGCTGCGACCCCCTTAACTGGTGATACTGTTGTTAGTTGCTGGTGGGGGAAGGACCCAAACGCAGGCAGGAATATGAAAAAACCGAAGTTTATTCAGGGCATTCCGTGGTAAAACAGGCTGGGTCAAAAACCAGGGAGACAGGGCAACGGTACAAAACACAGTCCAAAAGAGTAGTCAAGGAACAGGCAGGGGTCAAACCGGGAAGGCACAGCAAAAGCACAAAATCAGGATCCAAAGACAGGGTTGCGAGAACACAGGCAGGAGTAAAAAACCGGGGAGGCGTAGAAGGAACACAAAGAAAACAAAACAGACTGGATACAAAACAAAACAACAATAGGCAAAGGACTTGGGAAACAAAAACTAGAAAACAGAATAAACAAAACAACTCGGGCAGAAACTCGGAAAAACAGACGGTAACACAGAAGCAGAATATCATAAGGAACCCGCGAAGAACACTGAAATGACAAGGTATATATACACAGAGGAAGACAGACATAATGGGAATCAGGTGTGTAGAAGCAGGGAGGGGAGATTGCTCACAGGTGAGAACAGTGAGGGTTAACAGGGACCAATAAAACAATGACAGGGGAAACGTAAGACACGGACTGGAATACACATAGACACAATGATAACAAACGGCCTGGAGTTAGCAGGTAAACAAGTGCACAGCTCAGATTAGAAGAACACGAAAGTGGACACATATGCAGAGAATGCGAAATCACAGATCGATGCAGGGATAGGATAACGAGGAGGGAAATGACAGCTGCAGGTAGAAACTCAAGATGAATTAGTAATGTTAGTAGTGAACTCTAGAACCCTAATGTTAGTAGGTTAGTATTATATACACATGTTAGTTTGTTAGCAGGTTAGTATTAAATCTAATCTAACAGTTAGTATGATTAGTACATTAGTATTATATACAAATATAAATAAAGTCAGAAGGAAGAAAACGAGATACACGAAATACAGAAGAAACCTGAATGTTCCCAAAATCACCCGAATAGTGCAATGACAAAGACAGGGGGTGGAATCTCAGAAACATGGAAGGCGGACTGACAATCGCGAGGGAAAGAAAACAGGAAAAATAATAAAGAATAAACACAGATACAGGATCCTAACAGTACCCCCCCCCCCCCAAGGGACGGCTTCCAGACGTCCCAAGGACAGTCCCAAAAATGTCCAGAACGCTAAGCAGGGTGGGTGGAGGGGGTCCAGAGGAGGGATAAACGGGTTGCTGGTCAGGAGGGTTTAAAGGAATAGGGGGTGAACACTGGGAAAGTTTTATAATGTCCGGAATGCTGAGCAGGGTGGGTGGAGGGGGTCCGGAGGAGGGAAATAAATGCCGGAAGGCGGCGCAGGAGAGACAGTTCTGGAGGCCGCCGTCGGCGCGGGCAGGACGGCTCTGGAGGACGGCGGCGCAGGCAGGACCGCTCAGGAGGGAGGCGGCGCAGGCAAGACCGCTCAGGAGGGAGGCGGCACAGGCAAGACCGCTCAGGAGGGCGGCGGCGCAGGCAAGACCGCTCAGGAGGGCGGCGGCGAGGGCAAGATCGCTCAGGAGGGCGGCGGCGCAGGCAGGACCGCTCAGGAGGGCGGCGGCGCAGGCAGGACCGCTCAGGAGGGCGGCGGCGCAGGCAGGACCGCTCAGGAGGGCGGCGGCGCAGGCAGGACCGCTCAGGAGGGCGGCGGCGCAGGCAGGACCGCTCAGGAGGGCGGCGGCGGCTGCATCGCCGCTCAGGAGGGCGGCGGCGGCTGCATCGCCGCTCAGGAGGGCGGCGGCGGCTGCATCGCCGTGGAGGCCGGCGGCGACGGCTGCATCGCCGTGGAGGCCGGCGGCGACGGCTGCATCGCCGTGGAGGCCGGCGGCGACGGCTGCATCGCCCTGGAAGCCGGCGGCGACTGAGCGGCTGTAGGTTAGGCGGCCCAGGGACAGGTGGTGTCAGCTGACTCTGCAGCTCTGGACAGGCGGAAAGCTGACTCTGCAGCTCTGGACAGGCGGAAAGCTGACTCTGCAGCTCTGGACAGGCGGAAAGCTGACTCTGCAGCTGGACAGGAGGGCTGGAAGGGGACCGGACAGAAGGGCTGGAAGGGGACCGGACAGGAGGGCTGGAAGGGGACCGGACAGGAGGGCTGGAAGGGGACCGGACAGGAGGGCTGGAACGTGGCGGGACAGGAGGGCTGGAACGTGGCGGGACAGGAGGGCTGGAACGTGGCGGGACAGGAGGGCTGGAACGTGGCGGGACAGGAGGGCTGGAGCGGGACGGGACAGGAGGGCTGGAGCGGGACGGGACAGGGGCAAACACGGATGGGTGGAAAATGGATCCTCCGTCGACGGGTAGCTGAGTCCGTCGACGGAGCCGGGAACCAGGACCCCCTTGTCTTCTCCTGGGCACAGGACCAGGCGGGTCCCATTGAAGGGTGACAGTTGGGGTTGGGTGGTTGAAGGGGTAATGGGCTCAGGGCTGGCCGGCTGGAGGGTAAGGACTCCGAGTCCAACGGAGTGAGAGGTGGGCTGAAAAACGGTCCGGGGTGATGGGTGGTGGTCGGCATGCTGACAGGCAAACTCGGGGTTTTGCCCCCAGATACCCATGAGGTATTCCTCATAGGAGGTGTTGTCAAAGGGGTCAAAAAAATATATAATCCCCAGTCGCCATGACTGGCGACCGCCCGCTGGGTCCTAACTGGCGAGTTCCTTCTGTTAGGTGCTGGTGGGGGAAGGACCCAAACGCAGGCAGGAATATGAAAAAACCGAAGTTTATTCAGGGCAAGGCAGCAATCCGTGGTAAAACAGGCTGGGTCAAAAACCAGGGAGACAGGGCAACGGTACAAAACACAGTCCAAAAGAGTAGTCAAGGAACAGGCAGGGGTCAAACCGGGAAGGCACAGCAAAAGCACAAAATCAAAATCCAAAGACAGGGTTGCGAGAACACAGGCAGGAGTCAAAAACTGGGGAGGCGTAGAAGGAACACAAAGAAAACAAAACAGACTGGATACAAAACAAAACAACAATAGGCAAAGGACTTGGGAAACAAAAACTAGAAAACAGAATAAACAAAACAACTCGGGCAGAAACTCGGAAAAACAGACGGTAACACAGAAGCAGAATATCATAAGGAACTCGCGAAGAACACTGAAATGACAAGGTATATATACACAGAGGAAGACAGACATAATGGGAATCAGGTGTGTAGAAGCAGGGAGGGGAGATTGCTCACAGGTGAGAACAGTGAGGGTTAACAGGGACCAATAAAACAATGACAGGGGAAACGTGAGACACGGACTGGAATACACATAGACACAATGATAACAAACGGCCTGGAGTTAGCAGGTAAACAAGTGCACAGCTCAGATTAGAAGAACACGAAAGTGGACACATATGCAGAGAATGCAAAATCACAGATCGATGCAGGGATAGGATAACGAGGAGGGAAATGACAGCTGCAGGTAGAAACTCAAGATGAATTAGTAATGTTAGTAGTGAACTCTAGAACCCTAATGTTAGTAGGTTAGTATTATATACACATGTTAGTTTGTTAGCAGGTTAGTATTAAATCTAATCTAACAGTTAGTATGATTAGTACATTAGTATTATATACAAATATAAATAAAGTCAGAAGGAAGAAAACGAGATATACGAAATACAGAAGAAACCTGAATGTTCCCAAAATCACCCGAATAGTGCAATGACAAAGACGGGGTGGAATCTCAGAAACATGGAACGCGGACTGACAATCACGAGGGAAAGAAAACAGGAAAAATAATAAAGAATAAACACAGATACAGGATCCTAACAACTGTAGAACCAGGGTACAGCTCATTTTGTGGTCTGACTCTTCACCTGGGGTGGTAGCATGATTTATAAGTATATTCAGCCTTTTTGGCAGGTTTACACATTCAATGGGCAGACACACTCATCCAGACTGACTTACACTATAAGAAAACATAAGTGCATTCACATGATTTATATGAGCAACAAGTCTACATGCAACATTACTAAAGCATTATTGGCAGTTAACTTTGCGAACCAAGAATCAAAAACAAATACATGCAGACTACATCCATAACAAGTCCCCAAAACAAAAAAAGGACAAAAATCCATAAAATATACAATTAATACAGAAGATAGAAGTTCTGGGAGTGAAGACAGGAAGGGAGCCATGAATGTATAATGGTCAGTGAATTCTGCTGGCCATATCCTACCATTGGTTTTACATTTACATATCTAGATTCAGTGGTCATTTATTGTTTTGGACAATCCGTTTGAGAAATACACACCACGTTATAATACTGGTACACCTTCTCAAACCCCCATCAGGGCTCCAGACTAATTTTTTCCATTGGTGCGCCTAACTTTTTCATTTAGGTGCACCAGCACATAATTTAGGTGCACCCAAAATTTTTCACCGCGCCTTTTGGCGCCACAATAATACATTTTAAGCGTTACCTTTTTTGTCAGTTCCCATACACGGTGGTAATTTCTTAACACATTAGGTAAATGATTGTAAACAGGAATAAAGGTGAAGATAAATGTTTTTTCTTTATTTAAATCACAGCACAAACAAGAAATCACAATTGTTTAAAAAATAAAAGTGCTGATGTTTAAAGTGCTTGACAAACTCAAATAAATAAGTAAAACTGAAATAACTCAAACAAAAGTGTGCGCTGTCATCTGTATTGTCTGATCAGTCTTGTTGTTTGCTATCTTGTTGTTATCTAATCTTGCTATCTTATAGGGCTGGACAATATGGCAAAAAAGTGTATCACGATAATATTTTTTATATTGCTCAATATCGATAATTATCACGATATACACTTAATGCTCCATTTAAACTTTTAAGAGTATTACGCTTATGACTGAACCCTGAAGAAACCAGAAGGTTCATTATGGTTTAAAATAGAAAATTATTTATTATTTTTAGAAACAACGGATTGACATAAGCATTCAACAGAATCAAAATGTCTTTACATCTAGTTATAAAATGCCTCAACAAGGCAAAAAATTGAAAAATATGTCGAAATTCTCTTATATATAGGCCATAAGCACAGATTTCCCTTCTGATTATTTCACATATAATCAGGCCGGTGAGGCATTTTAATTTGGCCTGGCAAAATTCTATGAATCAAACTAGAAAAAAAGCAAATACTATGTACGTTTCTCCTATGACAATATTGGCCTCTTTTATTGTGAAATTCAGAGCGCGGAGGACTTTTATTATGAAACGTACACATAGAGGAGCAAACGTTTTCACGCAACTAAACGCACATGCAACAATAGTATTATAGGCCTATTCTTTTTAAAATAGCATTTTGGTTGTTAGACTTGTTTTGACGTTTTCAAAGGTGTATGACATTTAGGCTAGCCTAATTGTTTTATTTATGTTACAAGTGTTGCGCTTTTCTGCCATGTATACGTTTTTTATTTGATGAAAGTTTAGGCCTATAGGCTACGTGAGAAGAACAAAGTTTATTTTGAACAGCTTGTCAATGCTTTTCAGTTTCATGAAATCCATTGTTTGCAAGTCCAAATGTAACCATTTTAGTTTTTTTATATGAAGGAGCATCTGCTGGAGACATTTTAGCGCAGGCCTAAACTTTCATGAAATAAAAAATTGAATTGTCCATGACAGAAAAGCGCAACACTCGTTTTCGAGTTAGATTTTCTGGTAAAACGGTCCGCAAGTCGCTCTTCTGCAATTCACAGTAGAGCGCAAAATAGGCAGGAAAGCGAAAAAATGTGTTTTTTGTTTTTTTCCATATAATGACAGTTTGTGTTTTTGAAGTTGCTTAATATAATATACAACATATTTACGATCTCTAAATGCCTGTAATAAGTAACACAAATATACTTGTTAAAATCATGTTTGCCGGGGGCGGGCTTCAATTTGAGGGACACACTAATCAGCTGTCCATTAACACCTTCCTAGTTTCCATTGGCTCTTTCAGTATGCCTCACACATAAATAAACTCACATGGCCTCTGTTTACTTACTCACTTAAGAAAATGTAGACGCTGAAAATGCTGCTACTGCTATGAACAGTAATTTCAATGGATGTTGAAAAGGTTTTAAGATCAATTAATATGGTGACAGTGGACCACGGCTTTGAAAAGGAAATGGATACAATTCGCAACTTGTAAATTCCAAAAGAGACGAAAGGAGAATTCACAGCATCGAGACTGTCATAAAGAATAAAAAAAACTAGGCTACGATAAAACGAAAAGAACACGGCGTCATTATCAACAGACAATAGAGATATGCATATTTTAGGAACTAGGCTATGTATTGGCCTAATGGTTCTGAAAAGACTCAACCATCAAATAAGATTCTGAGCAAGCGAAAGGATCAGGAAACAACATAGAACAAAGATAGTAAGTTTGAGTGTTTGCTATCTATATTTCTGTTAGCCTAACGTATCTATATGTTAGTCGAGGGCTATCTATCGTATCCTGTGTATTATTACTGTGTAGGCTAACGTTAACGTAATGTTGTCATAAAATTTCTTCTTACCGTGAAAATCCCGACTTGTTTACATTCTCTGACAGATGTTAACGTAAATCTGTTACCACGGCGTTACTATAGCTTTGGTAACTTTGGGGCTAAACAGGTCACTTTTTAGTTCATGAAACTCAAAAGTAAGCCACATATCTAGATAAAACTTAGATATCCAGTGAGCACAAGTGGCTTACACAAGGCCTAGCCTACTAGTTCATGAAGTATGCCTTCTTGAACCGTGTCTCCGTCTGTGGCGCATCCTGTAGAGTAGCTCCTCTCCCCATGCTCTTTGCAAACCATGATGTTACATGTTCAAATCTGCTCCCATTCCTCTTGTCTTGTTTAAATTTGGTATTTAGCCTGATTTGAGTGCCTAAGCACTGTTGGGGTTCTCCTTTGGATTTTATGACCTAGTGGTGCTGGGGTGATTTTCATGATATCAAATGATAGCCTATACTTGAGTAGCCTAAACAGTTGTAGGCTGAGGGGAAGTTTAACAAGGTGGACCCTACAAAGTAGCCTACTCTCAGGCTATACTATACTTTCTTAAAATAAGTGTAAAAGCTTTTTAGCTCTATTTGACAGCACAGTGTAGAGACAAGAGTAATGGGAGCGAGTAAATGCGAAAAAAAGGTCAGATTTGAACATGCAACATTGCAGTTTGCAAAGAGCACAGGGAGAGTAGCTAGCCTACTCTACAGGCCACAGACGGAGACACGCTTCAGTGACCTGTTTAGTCCCAAAGTTATCATAGCCATAGGCTACACCATTATAGTTTTTTTTAATGTTGTCACTTGTATTATCTTTGAATTCTTCATTATCTACCAAATGGTTAGTTTTAGTGGCCATGTGTCCACACTTTCACCAATTAGGAGCCTATTTACCTCAGCCTTTATTTTGATCAGTTAAAAAAGATTTTGCTACCTCTATGTAATTGTTTGTAATATAGCACAATATGAACATAGTATTTTTATTCTTCATGGCATGCATAGCTATGTCTGCCGTAATGTGGCTTAAGAGGGTAAATGATCCATCTAACCATGAAAAGTTTTTAATTAAGAAAAAATCACACCCAGGTGGTGAAGTAAGCGGTGCAGGTTTATGAGCAATCATATTAATATGAGCAAATGAACACAGGTCAGCATGTAGCTGAAAGGCTAAAGCTAGCAAGGAGAAGCTAACAGGTTAATAAACTATATTTGTGAACAATATCAAAAAGGTAATAAGTCCTGGACAGCGCTATTATGCTTATTAATTAGTATACTTACAGACATAATATGTATCAAAATGTTCATGTGGTTCCCAGGATTCCTGCGGTGTAAATATCTAAGCTGTGACATTTTTAGTTTGTAAAATATTCAGTGTTGTTTGAAAACCATGCTCTCCATTCACACAAATGGTAGAATGTTCAAAACTCCACTCTAGCGGCAGCTGGTAATTTCAATTTCAAACCCATTTTCTAACTTGTGACCACACTACAGTTTTTAAGCAACACAAGACATGTTATATACAGATGTGCATCTGGTTCCCAGGATTCCTATGGTGTGAATATCTAAGCTGTGACATGTATATTTTCTGAGATAGAGCTGTCTGAAGCTGGGCATGCTTTTCTCAAGCTACTATTGTATTGCCGGGCATGTGACGCATAGGCGACTCCTGATTGGTTTAAATCTCATGCTACAAACGGATGGACACACGGACACACATGTCACGTATAGAAGCGGCTGCACCGCTTCAAAATGATGGGACTGAAATTGTGGTTGCAATTGCGGTTGGAGGCTGTGTCTGCCTTAGCTACAGCTGACAGCCAGTGATGGATACTCTAGTGGGGGAGTGGTTGGGGGTGGGGTTAGCCAGCACTCTCATTAAGTATGCCAGCCTGAGGTGTGTATCTTTGCAAATCTTTGAAAGCTGTTTTCTCAGGAAAGTGTTTTAAGGTGTAACATCATTCAAAGAAGCATATCTTCTTCAAATATGTGCATATTGCAGTGTATGAGACGTCATTTGAAAGCTCATGATATGTACTTTCATAAACTATAAAAAACAGAAAAGTGACCCTGTGCTACTTGTGGACCGTTTTACCAGCACCAGTCACATTTGGTAAGATTGTGTTGTTGGATTAATGTAAAAATGAATGCCCATTGATTCAACAAACGTTTGTTTCAAACACAGTCACTAGTCTCAATATAACAATAAAAGCCGGAAAAAAACACCCACTGATGTGTACCTATGTTTTGATTGCGCTTAGTGTGTCCGACTCTCACTGTGGAGATTGAAGCTTTGAGGCTCGCCTCGGCCAAGTTTTTCATCCTCGATATGAAAGTAGAACTGCTTGTAATATGTGGTTCTTCTCGCTGACTACATTACCGCTTCCCCTTAAGTTTGGTTTTGGTTGCAACTTACAGTTGAAGTCGGAAGTTTACATACATTTAGGTTGAAGTCATTAAAACTAATTTTTAACCACTCTACAGATTTCATGTTAGCAAACTATAGTGTTGGCAAGTCAGTTAGGACATCTACTTTGTGCATGACACAAGTAATTTTTCCAACAATTGTTTACAGATTATTTCACTTTTAATTCACTATATCACAATTCCAGTTGGTCAGAGGTTTACATACAGCCGTGGCCAAAAGTTTTGAGAATGACACAAATATAAATTTTCACAAAGTCTGCTGCCTCAGTTTTTATGATGGCAATTTGCATATACTCCAGAATGTTATGAAGAGTGATCAGATGAATTGCAATTAATTGCAAAGTCCCTCTTTGCCAAGAAAATGAACTTAATCCCAAAAAAAAACATTTACACTGCATTTCAGCCCTGCCACAAAAGGAATAGCTGACATCATGTCAGTGATTCTCTCGTTAACACAGGTGAGAGTGTTGACGAGGACACGGCTGGAGATCATTCTGTCATGCTGATTGAGTTAGAATAACAGACTGGAAGCTTTAAAAGGAGGGTGGTGCTTGAAATAATTGTTCTTCCTCTGTTAACCATGGTTACCTGCAAGGAAACACGTGCAGTCATCATTGCTTTGCACAAAAAAGGCTTCACAGGCAAGGATATTGCTGCTAGTAAGATTGCACCTAAATCAACTATTTATCGGATCATCAAGAACTTCAAGGAGAGAGGTTCAATTGTTGTGAAGAAGGCTTCAGGGCGCCCAAGAAAGTCCAGCAAGCGCCAGGACCGTCTCCTAAAGTTGATTCAGCTGCGGGATCGGGGGCACCACCAGTGCAGAGCTTGTTCAGGAATGGCAGCAGGCAGGTGTGAGTGCATCTGCACGCACAGTGAGGCGAAGACTTTTGGAGGATGGCCTGGTGTCAAGAAGGGCAGCAAAGAAGCCACTTCTGTCCAGGAAAAACATCAGGGACAGACTGATATTCTGCAAAAGGTACAGGGATTGGACTGCTGAGGACTGGGGTGAAGTCATTTTCTCTGATGAATCCCCTTTCCGATTATTTGGGGCATCGGAAAAAAAGCTTGTCCGGAGAAGAAAAGGTGAGCGCTACCATCAGTCCTGTGTCATGCCAACAGTAAAGCATCCTGAGACCATTCATGTGTGGGGTTGCTTCTCAGCCAAGGGAGTGGGCTCACTCACAATTTTGCCTAAGAACACAGCCATGAATAAAGAATGATACCAAAACATCCTCCGAGAGCAACTTCTCCCAACCATCCAAGAACAATTTGGTGATGAACAATGCCTTTTCCAGCATGATGGAGCACCTTGCCATAAGGCAAAAGTGATAACTAAGTGGCTCGGGGAACAAAACATCGAAATTTTGGGTCCATGGCCAGGAAACTCCCCGGACCTTAATCCCATTGAGAACTTGTGGTCAATCCTCAAGTGGCGGGTGGACAAACAAAAACCCCCAAATTCTGACAAACTCCGAGCATTGATTATGCAAGAATGGGCTGCCATCAGTCAGGATGTGGCCCAGAAGTTAATTGACAGCATGCCAGGGCGAATTGCAGAGGTCTTGAAAAAGAAGGGTCAACACTGCAAATATTGACTCTTTGCATAAATGTAATGTAATTGTCAATAAAAGCCTTTGACACTTGTGAAATGCTTGTAATTATACTTCAGTATACCATAGTAACATCTGATAAAAAGATCTAAAAACACTGAAGCAGCAAACTTTGTGAAAACCAATACTTGTGTCATTCTCAAAACTTTTGGCCACGGCTGTACACTAAGTTGACTGTTCCTTAAAATTTTTTATATTTGGTCGTTTTAATATTTATCCTTTGCATGCCATGACTTCCTGATATCTGTGACCCAACTGTGAAGGGGAGTGTAAGGTTCAGAGAACCAAACGCGACCGATAAGGATTTCTAAAAGCGTATCTAGAAAGATACGCCACAAACACGGAAGTAGCCGCACCAGGACGGAGATAACACAGGATCGGGAGCAAAACTTCCCTAGCACAAGGCAAAACAAAGCAACTTCAAAAACTGAGGCGATCTCGATAAACAGCGAGAATAACTAACAAAAGAACCTCACACACTAAATAATTACGCGTAACAAGAGGTGGTGAAACAAAGCAAAACTCGATAAAACTAGTTAATTCAATTCAATTCAATTTTATTTGTATAGCGCTTTTTACAGAGAACTGTCACAAAGACGCTGTTTCAACAAACGTTTGTTTCAAACACAGTCACTAGTCTCAATATAACAATAAAAGCTGACAAAAAACACCCACTGATGTGTACCTATGTTTTGATTGCGCTTAGTGTGTCCGACTCTTACTGTGGAGATTGAAGCTTTGAGGCTTGCCTCGGCCAAGTTTTTCGTCCTCGATATGAAAGTAGAACTGCTTGTAATATGTGGTTCTTCTCGCTGGCTACATTACCGCTTCCCCTTAAGTTTGGTTTTGGTTGCAACTTACAGTTGAAGTCGGAAGTTTACATACATTTAGGTTGAAGTCATTAAAACTAATTTTTAACCACTCTACAGATTTCATGTTAGCAAACTATAGTGTTGGCAAGTCAGTTAGGACATCTACTTTGTGCATGACACAAGTAATTTTTCCAACAATTGTTTACAGATTATTTCAGTTAAGGAAATGAACAGAAAATAAAACCTGTTATCCAGAGCTCTTGTGGCGAAAGAGCTGAACACAAAAGATAACAGGTTGCAAGAAAAAAGGATAAAGAGAAAGATTGGAAATAGGAGAAAACCAATCTAATCCTAATTTTATAACCGGACTTGTTGCATTTCTTATTCATACGAATCAGAAATGCAGCAACCGAATTTCCTATACCTTACCGACTTCGTTGTCAAAATAGCAAAGACAATATCGAAGTGCAGGAATGCGGATGTCCTGGGCTATTTATAACCAGCAGGAAACCCAAAACAGGTGTAAGGAATAATTGCTGGGCGAGATACAACCGGGACGGAGGCGGAAAAAATCCGATAGAATGTCCCGACGACACCAATAAGAAAACCAAACGGTAAAACAACAAAGGTTGCTAATAACTGTGACTCCAACAACATCAAAAGACTCTTGACATCTTATTTTCTGGTACTCTTACCAGCGATAATATAACGTCTCGGCATTTGAATGGATCTCTATGGGAATTGGAGGGTGGGACTAGATTTAGCTGTAAATTAGACTGGAACAGTATGGAAACACATGGTTGGCTAAATGGCTCTAAGTCATCAAGGGTCTGACATATCAAACAAGCCTTAAATAATCACTCTGCTGCCAGAAATACAGTAGATATGGATGGAATGGATGGATAACTTGAAGGGTTTCTTCTACTGACTTATTTTTCCATAGAGTTCAATAAGAAAATTTGTCAGGAGATACAACCCTTAAAGTGATCCATCCATATCTACTGCATATAATGACGTCACGTGGCGCTGTAATGGCGACATGTAGTCCAGCTGTCTCTCGTGTTCATGTTTGTTAATTTGAATGTAGTTTGTTGTGTCAGGCTTTTGTCTTTTGTTTTTTTTCATGCGCTGTCTGTTGTGGTAGGGGGAAGCGGGCTGAAGATTGTTCAGGGCACTCATGCTGCTCGTTTTGGTAATATTGACGAATTGTATATTCTGAATAATTTTGTTTGTGGTCGTGACCATGGAGATGCATTCACAACATATGCTAGGGAATGTCTGTTGGATCTGCAGCTACAAAGTTTATCACCGATCTTCACCGGAGTTGAAGATGTCGGGACTCGGGACTGGTCTAGTGGGACTGCGGGCAATCTTCAAAAGGCCACCAGTTTAATGTTCAATGTTTCACTTGTACTACAGCGAAATGGTGAAAGTCAGACGACACCACTTCAGCTAATGTTACGCAGTATGGAAACAAATGTTTATTTACCCGTATACACTGACAAATGGCCTATAGCCTATATCAAGGGACGGTATCCAAGAAGCTTTGGTGTAGTGGTAAGTGTCAAGCCTTACCATGCGAGAGATCTGAGTTTGATCCCCGCCAGGTACGAAAGGGTAATTTTATTTTGGACTAAAACAGTGTGCACATGTTATGGTTTCATGGTTTCATGGTTTCACTTAAAAAGATTAGGCTACAATAGCCTCCGAATATAGCATAGTCTACTTCTGCAGACAATGTAGCCTACTGCAAACACTTTTAATAATAATAATAATAATTATCTGTGGTAGGCCAGGCTACTTTCTTAGTTATATATTGTCTTCTTTCTGGCTATTGCAAATATTCCTGGGAAATAGGCCTATGCATTGTCCAATTAAGCTTTTGTTAGTCAACGTTTTTTCCAGAGAAACATCAGTCAGCTGCTAGTCAAGAAGCAATTACAAGCTTTGTCCATATGTCCATTGCAGTACATAAACCTAAACTAAAGCTACATGGTCCTGTACCAAAATATTTCCCGCAGGTAACGTTATACTACCGGGAAAAAATACACTGAAACTAACCTGGACTATGTTGTTTTCGTTATGAACTCAGCAGCTTGTAGCCCACACATGGAAGCTCGGAGTTACGAGCTCGGAGCGTTCCAGTTGTCACTTCGTAAAACAGCGTGCACATGTTATGGTTTTCTCATACAAGAATGTTTTTCCCACATTAAAGAACATCTTTTCATTACAAAGGCAAAGACGTGTTTACAATATTAACTGTTCCCTTGTAGCCTAAGTTACTTAAACAATTGAAACCGTGAAAGTCACCAGACACCATGGCAGTTATGCAGTAACGTTATGGGAACAGATATCCCATGGCCATTTGTCAAGCAGAGAAAAAAGGTTTAATGCAAAATATCATCTGGTTAAGATCGCATTGTTGCATTCATGTAAAAAAAAATCTATAAAAAACTGTGCTCGGCTACATGTTTTCACAAACATTTGTTTTAAAGATGGTCATTAGGCTACACAAAAGCCGAGATAGTTCGGTAGGCTACCGCTACCACTGAACGTGAAGTTACAGTAGGCTACCGGAAAAAACATCCATCTATAGCCTACGTTGGCCTACGCATACCTATGTTGTGATTTCTTGATTCATTTGTGACAAAATGATGTGCACTTCAGTTCTGTTCACTTTATGCTTTTCACACATAACACAATGTGACCATAAAAATGATGTAGCAACTAGGAAAATTAAGAATTTATGATAATACTGTATATTAAGAATTGATGATAGCCTACCTATAACCTGCAAGCCCTTAAGAGATCAAGTTTAAGCACAGCATGAATACAATGTATTATTATTTTTATTATTATTATTATGTATTTATTTATTTATTTATTTGTAATATTTGGATTTCTATAGAAACCTGTGTGGTCCTACAGAGCATTGACATTCTTGTGTTCACAAAATTCTCTTCGCAAATATCATAACTATTATTATGTTAAGAAAATTAGCACTATTACTTATTTGCCATCATCTGACCCACAAACATGCCTGGATAGGTTTGTAAAAATGCTATATGTACGCTAATTTCTAGGTCAAAATATATACTGCATTTATTTATTCATCCCCCCTTTCTCTATGGTACATGATGTTTCTTGATATAAATGTCTGTTTGTGAATTGTAAAGAAATCTGTAGCAGCAGTGAACATTTTAAAACCTGTACATTTTCTAAAGTAAACTTGCCAACCAGTTTAAGTATAACTATCCTTTCTGGGGTGCAATTATTCATCAACTGTTTTAACTGGTTTAAAATTAATTGAAATCATGGGCCCTATCTTACACCCGGCGCTAACCCAAACGCAAGTGTCTTTGCTATCTTACACCCGGCGCATGGTTCATAATAACGCCTTGCGTTCACGTCCTTTAACTACCATGTATTCTTGCACCCATTACAAGTGAACTGGGCATGTTGGTCTTAAGATGGCCAGGATTCTTTCTGGCGTATTGCTATCTTGAGCCAGCAGAAAGAACTTGCGCTAGAACCACCACAAACCTGGTCTAAAGTCATGTCGCAGTTGTTTACATGTTATTTTAACGGTGCATATAAGTGCGTCTACATAGGCGTGCGCACAACGCACGTACCATCCTGTCTGTTACACACAGGGACGCGCACAAGCATGACTAAAATATCTAGATCACAATGTGAAATATTATTATTGTGTAGGCTATGTCAAAAATGCATAATAATAAAAGGTTCCATAGGTCCACATACCTTTCCCTCAGCGAAGGGAAACGATGCCACATTACATTGCTCTCAGCCCACTCCATCAACATCCAGGTGATGTGCGATGGGTACGGGACAATGGCTATCCGTTAAAAAGGAGCTGATAACACCTATATCAAGCCTAATGCGCAAATTGTCATTTACACCTAATGCGTGAATTGTCATTCAATGGAAAACTCGCGCACTGCAATAGACGGACATTTGAGTTTTGAAAATGCGCTTCAGATGTCATTACAATACAGCTCTGTTTATCTAGGAATACAGCCTGTAAGTAAATAGAATGGTTTGTGACTGAAAAAAGTTCAAAACCGTGTCCAGTGAATATTGCTTTTATTGTTTTTCAAATAGCCTAGGCTACAGCGGATTCGCTGTGCATAAGGTTTTTTTCGATAGCCTATGGTTAAAAAACGGAGATAAATGTCACCATGTTAACTGAATTGTAACCTTAGCTATTCTTCGTCCTTCATATTTTTTTAATTACAGTGACAAGGTTTCCATACCCTCAGCTTATTAAAACCCCGCTGATTTCACCTGTTATTCCATAATTGAACAAAAGATTTTAAAGAGAACTAAGCGTCTAATTAGAAACTAAAACAAATTTGCAGCATGTTACAATCAATTCACAATTAATTTTAATATCATTATCTGCATGTGCGCTTTACAGGAGCAGGTCTGTTTCCCCTGCTGTAAATCACACTTTTAACGGTCTTCCTGGGAAAGTGGATTGTTTTAAAGCATTACGCTACCAGTAAAACAGGTTGGTCACATTTCCACAACCTGACAGCTTTATTGTATTTGTTGTCATCATTAAGGCAAAATTACGTTATTTATTTTATTAATCAAAATTAGAATGCAGGTAATGAACTTTGGATGAAGCTTGAACATGAGTTCATTGCTTCATTGCATAATCAAACGAAATTCGTTAAACAAGCAGGCTAATTTGGCGTTTTCTAAGGTGAGACGGAAGCCATTGGTAGCTTATTCTCAGCTGTTGCAGGTGCCTTTAAATTTAACCGCATATATTTTGTAAAATAACAGCACTGTCGGGAATTACCGGGAACTTCATAATGGTTTGTCCGAATAATATTTATCATAGGCTACTATTGATCCATATAGCCTATTCCTTGATCGCACTAAACACACATGAGCATGTCTGTTTCGCCATCATATAAGGTGGAAAAGCAGGCTTTTAAAGGGAATGGGATATGACATTTTGATTGGTTTATTGCATGTCACGCCCAAGACACACCTATAATTAATGAAGAGACTAGGTTCAGCCTACTTGCTAGGTTCAGCTGTGCTTAGCGCCCAAAAAACACGCCGTTAAAATAGCAAAAGTGGACTTGGACACGCCCTAAATTGACTTTACGCCATGCGCTTAGACCAAGCGCCAAGATCGCCCAAGATAGAGCCCCATGTGTTGTTCCATGAGGCACAATCTCTTCACATGCTAAGATGAAAAAACACAGGGCCAAGTTGCATTAAATAATTTAGGAAATTTTGGATAGCATTGCTTTGGAATAGAGCTAGTTCATTTAGTGTGAGCTACGATAGGCAATATTGTTAGTTGTAACTTGGCCACATTTTGATATAAATATCATATTTTTTTGATGTCAAAATCAATATTTTTGCAAGTTGGAATTAAGGACTTATAGACAGTGCTTTGTAGGCTATGCGTGAGTAACTTGGCATTATTTACGTTGAAAAACGTGTTTTTGTTGAGATTTCACTTCTTTTTGGTAGCTAGCTAATGATGATATTGCATGAAGATAATGACATAGAGAGGGACATGCATACAGAATACAGGCAGACTCCTACTGAAGACATTCGCATAAACATACGGCCTCTTGGTAAATTAGTAACTTGGCATTTTTTTACATTGAAATCGTTTTTGTTGAGATGCTATATACGGACCACGGATAGGTTCAAATAGATAGTTAGAGTGCATCCCAATACTCTAAAAATGTACATTTCTTTTCTCCACTACCAGCTCCTCCTCCCCTCCATGCCCCAGAAACCAATCTTTGTGTCCTAATCTAATGTTGCTCATTACATATTAATTAATACAATGCCTTTTTGTACAGGTCACTATCATGGGTGGCATTTAATTGAAGCTACACTGTAAAAACAAAAATTATATTTACAAGCAATATACTGTAAAATGTCATATGTATTTAATTTTTCTTAAAAAATTTTCGGTAGTCATTTAATTTTTGTCCTGTTATTTTACGGTTAATATACTTCCTGACACAAAACAGTTAATTCGTTTTTTTTTAAAACATTCTGTGAATGTGATTTTAGACAGTGACTGTATTTCTACACGGCAATACTAATAAAAATACATATTCAAACAACATTTGGCAGCATTTTCCTGTTGGAAGAATATTATTTTATTGTAATGTTATCGTACATAATATAGGCTATAGGCTTATCTTCCTGGGCTATACTTGTCACTTAGGGCATAGAAAATACAAATTTTACTGTGCGCTGATATATAGATGAATGTAAAATTTTCCTTGGAGTCATTATGAATGGAAGCTTTTTTTTTTTTAACTACAGAAAAATGCGATCTCAGGGCAAAAGTATGCATACTGTAGAGTACAGGGGAAACTAATGTTTTATTGAGGTTACATTACATTACATTACATTACAATCATTTGGCAGACGCTTTTATCCAAAGCGACGTACAGTAAGTGCATATTGAAGGTCATTGACGCGACTACAAAGCAAATCCGACAAAGCACAGCTTTCTCACAGTGTAGGAGCTATCCCTAGTAATAAACATGAGAAGTACACACAGTCAGCTATACATTCTGAACTATAGAATAACCAAAAAACACAAGTTAAATAGAAAACAGGAAGCGAATACTATAGAATGGCCCTATAGGTATAATTTTAGTCGAGGTGGAGTCTGAATAAGTGCATTTTCAGACCACGCCGAAAAACAGACAGTGTTTCAGCTGAGCGCAGCAGAGTGGGGAGTTCATTCCACCACTGGGGAGCTAGGGTGGAAAAGCTCCGCAGTCGGGACGAGCGGGAGCCTTTAACACGGAGGGAGGGAAGTGCAAGTCGCCCTGCAGCAGCAGAGCGAAGTGGTCGAGCAGGAGCGTAGTGCTGGATTAAGTCCTGTAGGTAGGAGGGGCCTGACCTTTTGGCTGCAGTGTAGGCCAGGGTCAGAACTTTGAACCTGATCCTGGCCACGACCGGCAGCCAGTGGAGTGACCTCAGCAGGGGGGGTGACGTGCGAAAACTTCGGGAGGTTGAACACAAGCCGAGCAGCCGCATTCTGGACCAGTTGTAGGGGCAGAATGGCGCAGGCTGGTAGGCTTGCGAGAAGGGAGTTGCAGTAGTCCAGGCGTGAGGTGACCATGGTCTGGACAAGAAGCTGGGTGGAGTAGGTGGTCAGGTACGGTCGAATCCTCCTGAGGTTCACGAGTGAATTATTAGGGTACATATTTAGGTGTGTGTAACAGTGTGATATCAATGTTTTCATCTTAACCCCTTCGCGCAGATGGCAAATTTGCTCAATTCTCATCTATTTAGGGGGTGCTCTGTTTAAGGCTTTATAACTACAGGTCTGAGCATCACATAAACTTGGTAAATGGCTTAAATGAAACAACACAGGTGTACCATTTAGAATACGAACTTAGATTTGTTTATTTTCATAATTGAAGTCAAAATAAAGTGCAAAGAAATGCAAAGAAACTTTGGGAAAAATGCTAAGAAAATGTGTTTTTCTTTAGTTTGCAACAAAATACTCAGAGCTACATAAGTGAAACAGGTAAATATATACAGATCCTTTCCAAAAAATTTGAATATCATGGAAAAGTTGTTTTTTCAAAAAGAGAAACTTTCATAGATTATAGATTAATTACACACAAAGTGAAATATTTCTAGCCTTTATTTGTTTCATTTTTCATAATTTTGGCTTACAGCTCCAGAAAACCCCCAAAACAGTATTTCAAGAAATTAGAATAGTGTGTCGAAAATCAGCATTTCAGTTATTTCAGAGAATGAGTGGAGTGGCTTGACTCGAGGAATCCGACAGTTGTAGCCCATGTCCCGGATACGTCTGTACGTGGTGGTTTTTGAAGCACTGACTCCAGCCTCAGTCCACTCCCTCTGCATCTCCGCCAAATTTTGGAATCGTCTTTGCTTGACAATCCGCTGAAGCCTACGGTCATCTCTTTTGCTTGTGCACCTTCTCCTGCCACATTTTTCCCTTCCACTAAACTTTCTATTGATATGCTTGGACACTGCACTCTGTGAACAGCCAGCCTCCTTAGCGATGACCTTTTGTGGCTTACCCATCTTCTGGAGGGTGTCAATGATGGTCTTCTGGCCAATTGTCAAGTCTGCAGTCTTCCCCATACTGAACCAAACTGAGATAAACTTTGGAGGTGTTTTGAGTAAATTAGATGATAGTGTGACACTCAGTCTAAAACATTCATTCTCTGAAATAACTGAAGTAAATGCTGATTTTCGACACACTATTCTAATTTCTTGAAATACTGTTTTGGGGGTTTTCTGGAGCTGTAAACCAAAATTATGAAAAATGAAACAAATAAAGGCTAGAAATATTTATGGGAAAAAAACAACTTTTCCATGATATTCAAATTTTTTGGAAAGGATCTGTATATATATATTGTGGCAGCCATCCGGAGGCAGCCCACGGAATGGTGATTGAGGGGAAATATGTGCCAGCCCTTATTTGGGCTGGCAGGAAGTGATTCAGCACACCTGCAGCCCATTCTCTCTCTCAGGCCCAGGGATAAAAAGCCAACAACAAAATCACTTCGGGGCAAAGTACCGTGAGGGAAACGCGTTGTGTGAGAGAGAGATAGTGAAATTGTGTTTGGATTTTGGATAACGACTTGGACTGTTTTGGAGAACCCCGTTTTGTGATTGACCCTTTTTGTATGAGAAACCGGCTTGGATTTGGAACTTGGATTACGGACTGGGACACTGAGAACGGATTACGGAATAAACAAGTAAACTCTTTTTCCCTTCCCCCATTTTTTCCATTCCCTTTTCCCCTCCCTCCTGTGAACATTTCCCTAATAAACAGCCTTTTTGATTGCATTTGCTTGTGTATGCTGATTTTATTATTAATCATTGGCGGAGTTGAAACTCAACACCCCGGGTTCTGTACAATTTGGTGGAGCATGCGGGCAAGCAGCAACGCCTGAATTACGCCAAATTGATTAATAATAAAAAACAAATACGCAAAAGAATGGAAGCCCTCCTACAACAACTCGTGGAGGCCAACCTGACTCAGCAGGCGATGAACCGTGAGCTGCTTGAGGAACAGCGGCAACAGACGGCGCTGATGCGTGCAGAAATCAGCTGGCTTACGGCTGCAGGAGCTGCGGCCGCACACAGTCCCACGATTACCCCCAGCCAGTTTATCCTGAAACTGACAGAGGCTGACGACATCGAGGCGTACTTACAGGCCTTTGAGCGCACAGCAGTTAGAGAAGGATGGCCACCGGAACAATGGGCCAGCCTGCTCGCTCCCTTTTTGTCTGGGTCAGCACAAAAAACCTACCAGGACCTCACTGCTGACCAAGCCAAACACTATGAAGTCCTTAAAAAGGAGATTCTGCGCAGGTATGGCTATACCTTCATTAGTCATGCGCAGAAATTTCATGACTGGACTTTTAACCCCTCTCTCTCTCCCAGTTCACAAATGCATGACCTAATTTGCATCGCGAAGAACTGGCTGACTGCAGAGCCGGTCTCGCTAAGTCCGCTAGAGCGAATGGTAATTAATAAATACCTGCGTTCCCTCCCCTATGAGGCCAAGAAGTTAGCCAGTTAGGCTAACCCTCAGAGTGCTGACCAGCTCGTGGAGCTGGTGGAAGGTCATCAAACGGCCCTAGAAGTCTTACGGAGCAGCCGACCCCCCCAACCTGATCCGACAGCCCGCGGAAAAGAGAAGAAAAAGGGTGAGGAGCTGCAATGGAGGCCAGCTAAAGAAGACAGCAGCGTCTGCCCCAGTTCCCCGAGACGGCGCTCCTTTCCTGATGCCGACAGAAGAAGGTGTTATGAGTGTGGTGAGGTCGGACATCTATCCTGGAGCTGCCCACGCAGGGACGTTCCTATGCCGTCGGCCTCGGCCAGCGAAAACGTCTCGGGAAGGCCCTGTGGAATGCTGACGTCCTGCTGGGCCCATGAACGCTGCCCCTCCCCAGTGACCCCCGTGAGGGCCAATGGAAAAGACACCACAGCCCTGCTCGACTCTGGAAGCATGGTAACCCTGGTCCGGCCAGAGTTTGCCCGTCCCCAGCACACCCAGGATGCACAAGACACCGTATCCATAACCTGCATTCATGGCGAGACCAAGGTCTACCCCACCACTCTGCTGATTCTACAAACCACCAGAGGGCAGCATGTGGGGAGGGCAGGAGTTGTGCCAAACCTACCCGTTCCAGTGCTCATCGGCAGAGATTCCCCGGTGTTCACCAAGCTATGGTCCGGCATGAGGGGGGAGACATCGAAAAGGGAGCATGCCAAAGTACCACGGAACAAACGTCACGCCCAGGAGGAGGCCAACGGGGAGGCCAAATTGTGTGGGGTACAGGAAGTAGACGACAACGCCTCCACCGAACCACTGTCGGAAGCAGAGAGTGCCAATGAAGCCCAAGAGGCGAGTATCGGTGACCTATTCCCGATGGACCTGGAGGGGGCGCCAGAACCTACTACCCTCGCGGGTCGTTTTGGCACAGCTCAGCTGGAGGATCCAAACCTAGCGAATGCCCTACAGCAAGTAAAGATGGTGGACGGGAGTCTCATCGAGGGGGTCAACCAGGTAACCTATCCCCACTTTGCCATTAAAAACCAATTATTGTATCAAGTTGTCATGAAAAATAATGAACCTCTTGAACTGTTATTAGTGCCCCGCCAGTTTGTCAACTCTGTCCTACAACTGGCCCATGCTCATGTGCTCGGAGCCCACCTCGGTGTGGAAAAGACACTGGAACGGATCAGGACACGATTCCACTGGCCGGGGATGAAGAGGGCGGTCGAGGACTTCTGCCGCATTTGCCCCGAGCCAAAGCCTGTTTTTCGAGCCCACTAATCCCGTTGCCCATAATCTCTACCCCTTTCAGCAGGATAGCCATGGATCTGGTTGGGCCCCTACCCAAGAGCAGCAGAGGCTACCAATATATCCTGGTGATCCTCGATTATGCTACTAGATATCCGGAGGCGGTCCCCCTGCGCACCATGGCCACCAAGGGTATTGCATGTGAACTTTTGATGTTGTTCTCCAGGGTTGGCATACCCAACAAAATCCTGACAGATCAAGGAACCCCCTTTATGTCACGCATCATGAAAGACTTATGTAAAATGTTAAAAGTGAATCAACTGCGTACCTCAGTTTATCATCCACAGACAGACTGACTGGTGGAGAGGTTCAACCGAACCCTAAAGAGCATACTGAGGAAGGTCATGGAAGCCGACGGAAGGAATTGGGACCAACTCCTCCCCTTTCTGATGTTCTCAATCCAAGAGGTGCCCCAGGCCTCGACGGGATTCTCCCCCTTCGAACTCCTCTATGGCAGGCGACCAGGAGGGCTCCTCGATGTGGCCAAGGAGGCCTGGGAACAGCAACCGTCTCCACACCGCACCCTAGTGGAACATGTGGAGGGACTGAGAGACAGAATGGCAACGTTGTGGCCCCTTTTGCGGAAGCATATGCAGGAGGCCCAGGCTCGGGTGTACAACAGGGGGGCTCAGCTGAGGGAGTTCCAGCAGGGCGATAAAGTACTGGTGCTCGTGCCCACGTCTGAATGTACGTTTTTGGCCAGATGGAAAGGACCATACGAGATCATAGAGAAAGTGGGAGAGGTTAATTATCGGGTGAGACAACCGGACCGCAGGAAGGTTACCCAAATTAACCTACTAAAAAAATGGAATGCCCGTGAAGTGTTGTGTGCTGTTCGCCCAAATCTCTTTGTTTCAGACACCACTCCCAATGATGTGCCGCTAGGGGAGCAGCTGAGTCCAGCCCAAAAACAGGATCTGAAGGAGTTGGTTAACAGCAACAGAGATGTGTTCTCACTTGAACCAGGACACATGAACCTCATACAGCACCACATCATAACCGAACCGGGTAAAAAGGTAACCCTCCGACCGTATCGCATTCCAGAAGCAAGGAGGGAGGCTGTGAGAGCGGAAGTACAAACCATGTTGGCAGCAGGGATTATTGAGGAGTCCCAAAGTGAGTGGTGCAGTCCAATCGTGTTGGTGCCCAAACCGGACGGAACAATCCGGTTTTGCAATGACTTCCGCAAATTAAATGAAATATCCAAATTTAATGCCTACCCCATGCACAGAATCGACGAACTGATTGAAAGGTTGGGCACAGCACGATTTATCAGCACACTCGACTTAACAAAAGGTTATTGGCAGGTTCCCCTAGCGCCCGAATCCAGAGAGAAGATGGCCTTCGCAACCCCAGACGGGCTGTTCCATTACAAAAAATTACCCTTCGGACTTCCCCCGTTTTTTCCAACAAAAAAAAATTTTTCCTTTGAAATGATTCCGGCAGACCTGGTTTCTGGTCATCTCCTGTTTAGCGGGGAGAGATGCCCGTGCTCCAGAGCAGTACAAAAGCAGATCCATTCACCGCCAAACTAAAATAATTATGTAGCACATTCATTCATTAAACATGTCATTTAATACGTGAGCTGTCCTGACTGAAATATATTTATGAACTGAAACATAGACGCTATTGTCCACTATGTCATGTGCATGGGTAGGTATAGACTAGGTGGGGGGGTTGCTTGTTAAATGGACTTACAGGAAAATAGTGACACTTAGAAACTCCGTATTCACCAGAAATCGTCACGAATCGTCTACCCATAAAGTTAAAACACAGAGTTTGTGATTTACACAAATAGTTTGGCTGCAGGAGCAACAAATGTCTCAATTGAGCAAAATGATGACGCCAGCGTCATTATCACTAGGCATCTGCACGAAGGGGTTAAACCATCAGAAGGGGCAAATGTATATGCTTTATAATGGACAAAACACATTTCATTCATGACATGTTTTGGATAAGGTTTTGGAACCATAGATATCTACCCCCCTATACTGATGAAAAGATGGTAATTCCCACTTGAAAATTATGCAAAAGTGAGTTTTATGAGCCAAAACAGTTGATTTGCAGTTCAATATATCATTATTATTATGATTTAGAGCAGTGCACAATTTAGCCATTTGGATAGATTTGGAGACACTAATGGACACCAGGGTATACTGCCTATATTTTGCATCATATATCTTTAGCAGTTCTGCATATCATCCTCAGACACACTTGTGGAGTTTATGATCCATGGAAATGTATAGATTTACCTGTTTCACACATCGGCTCTCAGTATTTCATTGCAAACTAAATTTTAAAAAGAATTCTACCAAAGTTTCTTTGCATTTGTGACTTTATTTTGACTTAAATTATGAAAATAAACAAATTAAGTATTGTAAATGGTACAACTGTCTTGTTCCATTTAAACCATTTACCAAATTTCTGTGATGCACACACCTGGAGTTATACAACTTTAAACAGAGCACCCCCTAAATAGGTGAGAATTGACTACATTTGCCTTCTGTGCAAAGGGGTTAAACAGTTGAGGAAAAACGACACTCCTGAAAAGATACAGCATTCATACCCTAATGATTATTCCTCATTTTGTTGTGTTGCAACGTCAAATTAAAACATATTTACATGGGATTTTTTTCTACTCCTGTAAAAGTAATTCTCTATAATGTGCAAATTAAATAAAGTATTTAGATATCTTCAGGATTGTATTAAAAATAAAAAACGGAAATATCACATTTACTTAAGTATTGCTTTAATGTATTTTTAAAGTATCATATTTAATATTTGGTCGCATATCCTTTGCATGCTGTTACTTCCTGAAGTCTGTGACTCAATAACATCCAAATCTCTTGATATCTTAAGTTTCAGGTACTGTTACAAGCGATACTATAACCTCTCTGCATTTGAATGGATCTGTATGGGAATTGGGGGGTGAGACTAGATTCAGCTGTAAATTACACTGGTACAGTATGGAACACATGGCTGGCTAAATGTCTGTAAGTCATCAAGGGTTTATGCTATCGAACGAGCCCCAAACCATCACTCTGTTGCCAGATATGGAGTAGATGTGGATGGATATGTTTGTTGAACTGACTGTATATAGACCCAATCCCGTAAAGGCTTGTATATTATCATGAAATTCTTAATTTTCTTATTCTTATTTTTTATGGTCACATTGTGTTATGTGTGAAAAGTATAAACTCTAATTAAGCGATCGCACATACGCCAGAATAAAAGCTAGTAGCCCAAGGGAAGGAATCTGTAGTAGCCTAGTCTTTTGATTAGATCTCTAGCCTACATAGCTATATCTAGCCAACAAGCATAGTCTAGCTTCGGGACAACAACGTCAACCTGGCTAGCACTAGACTGAGAACTAAAAGGGTAGCCTATTAATCCACTTCCTTCATGAATTATTTTAAAGGAGAATATGTATAGCACAAGCTTATTTACTCCTCATATTGCTTCCAAACTTGTTGTTAAATTCTGCCATAGCTACATTCAGGAGCTATGGCAGAATTATGTAGACCTAAGTAAAGTGCATGGTAATTGATTCCTGTACGTTCTTAGGCTTTATGGGCTTTATTAGCTAGCTTAGCTGGTCGGTGAAACTAATGTTGTGACATGTTGTTGGTGCTAACACTGTTATTTGTCAGATAATGTTAGCTGTAACTTAGTAGATGCATAGCCACGTTGGTGGACTTGTTACTTTATTATAGGCTAGTAGGCTACTGATGCAATGTGGGTGTTTTATAAAGAGTGGTAGAGAATAGTTTTTAATCTAGCAATTATATATTCTGCCTTGCTTTGTCGCTAAGATAAATTCTCAATTGAATTGTGAATTTTATTGTAAATTCTCATTCAATTCATGAATATGAATTTTAATTTGAATTGGCTCTGCCCACAGGAAACAGAATTTGAATTGGAAGTTGAATTGCAATTCATGAAATTCAATGAAATTCAAATGTTTCATATATTGTAAAATTTGTGCTATTTTGCTATGTTTTGTATATGACGGCATGTCAGACAAAAAAAAAAAACATGTTCCAGAATGCATCAGTCCAGGAACTCCTGAATGGAGAAAATGGCTTCCTAAATGTTAACCCTTTCCTGGTCTATAAAGAGGTTTCTTGTTGGGAGGCAAGGCTGTTTGACTTGCTTATGAAACTTGGATTTGGATTTGGAGTTTTTGACTTGCCTTGCCTTTTTCGTGTATGACCTTGGACTGTCTGGATAAATGTGTTGGCTGCCTCTGACCTTGTTTTGGATTACTTGAAAATGTGCAAATAATGAAAAATAGTCTGAAACTGTGAAAATAATGGAGACTAGTTCTGATATCATTTTCATTTTCGTTTTTATTTTCAAACTGTATGTAAATGAGGGGGTATGGTCCTCCTATCAATCAAAGCAAGCAGGGTGGGCCTCATACAGGTTTAGTGCAGTAGCACTTAATGAACACTAGGGGGAGCATAGCATAGGGATGGGTAACAGTCTATGCTTGATACTAACGTGACACAAGACTCAAAATGCTCTCAGGACACTCGTAAGTTTTAATGGATGAAATGATGAAGAATCTGAGCAGTGTTATAAAGTATTCTTGTTTTATGAAAGAAACGGTATTCATACATATTCATTGTCTAAAATGCTTCTTGTTTTCTTCTGACGTGGTCACCTTTGTTCATTGTTCAGTGTATATGACATAGTATTGTTTTTGTTTTGTACTCACAAGTGGGCTGCACTGACTCAGATACCACTACGCTATTCTCTAACTAACACACAGTCAGGAGCTAGCTAGCCAGTGCTACACTGTGTAGGCTATAGGTCAAACCTGCGAGGTGGAAAATCCAGGTTCAGAAAGTGAAAGTCCTCCCCAATCATTTGTTGCAATCACCTGGATTTGCTAATTATCACAATTCTTCAGCCAAGAGGTAGGAGCTAACTAGGCTAATTAGTGAAATTGTGAGTTCGTGGGTCGAAGAAACATGGCAGGACTTTTACTTTCTGACCTCTGGACTTTCCACATCTGCAAACCTGGTAGTAGCCTACGATAGGCTACATTGTGCCAGGTTAAACGTTGGATTGGATCAGTTGTTGGACTGCTGGAAATAAATTAAATCCTCTGTTAAAATAAATTAAAAGACCGTAAATGAGTCACTGGAGCGTTTAAACTTTTAACCTGGCTTCGGTACTTTAAGTGAACATTAAGGCATTGCTTCAATAATAAGTCTACCGATAGCCAGATTCTATTCTACATGTTATACAAAATGAGAAATGTTAATGTAGGCTATTTGAAAGTGAGTCGGCTTCATCATACAAAAAATCAAGGGTTAAATCTTAAATTAGCTTGCTATAGACTAACCCCTTAATCTTGGTTCGTACACCCCTCTGCTTTGTGAAATTCCCCCCAGGCTTCCATTTATTTTGTTTTTTGGAAAGCGAAATGACTTTAAGGTTGAGATTAAGCCTACAAGGGCTGTTTCTGATACATAAACGAATACCGCATCGCCGCAATGAACACTGTAAATATGCCTAGGAGAAGTAACAATAGTGTTGTGAGGATGCGATATGTTTAGGGTAAAGTGTGACTGTTTATTTGAGCTTGCTAGCTGTTTATTAATAAATAGCTGTCATAAGTGTTTCTGTTACCCATCTATCGTTAATTGTGTTTACTGTATTACACACTACATGTGTGTGCATGAGTAGCCTACTGGACTGTTTCAACTTTTAACCTGGCTCTGCTAGATCTACCTACTTCAAACGAACATTAAAGGGGACATGAAGCACTCGGTAAAGTGGCTCTGGTTCCTTAGATTTTTACCTTAAATTAGATATGACCGTGCGTTCAAATCTCAAACCGACCCGGTTGAAAAAGAAGTTGAAATGAGCTTTTTTTCCACTAGGGTGCAGCCATCTTGGACCAACTGCAGTCGTGACGTCACTAGGTTGGTTGGTCCCTGCTGCTCAATGTATTCCTATGGGAAAATAGCTGACTTTCAGTGAGCTCAACTATGTATCGTGAATAAAAAATAAAACATAAAACGCACAGACGGTCTTTTTCTATTGCCCCAAGATGCTCAAATGAGTATTACCGAACAAAACTTAATTTAAAACTGAATTTCCACTAACTGCTTCTGACCATATTAGCTAATGCTGTGACCAGCCGGCAACAGCAGCGCCGCTGCATTGCCTTGATATACAGTGCATCCGGAAAGTATTCACAGCGCTTCACTTTTTCCACATTTTGTTCTGTTACAGCCTTATTCCAAAATTGATTAAATAAATTTTTTCCCTCAAAATTCTACACACAACACCCCATAATGACAATGTGAAAAAAGTTTTTTTGAGATTTTTGCAAATTTATTAAAAATACTTTAAGGGTTGTAGAGTTCTATAGGAAAATGAGTCCGGAGAAATAACCCTTGCAGTGATCCATCCACATCTACTCCATATCTGGCAACAGAGTGATGGTTTGGGGCTCGTTTGATAGCTCAGACCCTTGATAACTTACAGCCATTTAGCCAGCCATGTGTTCCATACTGTACCAGTGTAATTTACAGCTGAATCTAGTCTCACCCCCCAATTTCCATAGAGATCCATTCAAATGCAGAGAGGTTATAGTATCGCTTGTAACAGTACCTGAAAATAAGATATCGACAGTTTTTTGATGTTGATGGTCACAGACTTCAGGAAGTAACAGCATGTAAAGGATATGCGACCAAATATGAAATATGATACTTTAAAAATATGTTAAAGCAAAGGGTATGAATACTTGTGTAAATGAGAAATTTTATTTTTTTATTTTTAATAAATTTGAAAAAATCTCAAAAAAACTTTTTTCACATTGTCATTATGGGGTGTTGTGTGTAGAATTTTGAGGGAAAAAATGAATTTAATCAATTTTGGAATAAGGCTGTAACAGAACAAAATGTGGAAAAAGTGAAGCGCTGTGAATACTTTCCGGATGCACTGTATTAGTTAACAACCTGCAAATATATACTTACCGCGACCTAGCATCACAAGCTAACGCTTATTTTATATAGGCAATATTAGCTAGACACAACTTTAGCTTGCAAACCGTTTATCAAGGCAATGCAGCGGCGCTGCAGTTGCCGGCTCGTCAGGCCACAGCAGTAGGCTATGGTCAGAACGGGTCAGAAGCAGTTTGTGTAAATTCAGTTTTAAATTAAGTTTTGTTCGGTAATACTCATTTGAGCATCTTGGGGCAATAGAAAAAGACCGTCTGTGCGTTTTTTGTTTTACTTTTTCCTCACGATACATCGTTGAGCTCACTGAAAGTCAGCTATTTTCCCATAGGAATACACTGAGCAGCAGAGACCGACCTAGTGACGTCACGACCGCAGTTGGTCCAAGATGGCTGCGCCCTAGTGGAAAAAAAGCGAATTTCAACTCCAGCAAATACGGGTCGGTTTGAGATTTGAACGCACGGTCATATCCAATTTAAGGTAAAAAGCTAACAAACCAGAGCCACTTTACCGAGTGCTTCATGTCCCCTTTAAGGCATAGCTTCAAAAAGTCTATCAATAGCTAGATTAATGACGGTTGTCAAAAAATATGGTCGCAAATATGAATAATAGGCTAGGGCATGAAAGATGCGTTTTTGCATTGATTTTATATGATGTAGCGTTTCTTTCATAAAACAAGAATACTTTATAACACTGCTCAGATTCTTCATCATTTCATCCATTAAAACTTACGAGTGCCCTGAGAGCATTTTGAGTCTTGTGTCACGTTAGTATCAAGCATAGACTGTTACCCATCCATATGCTATGCTCCCCCTAGTGTTCATTAAGTGCTACTGCACTAAACCTGTATGAGGCCCACCCTGCTTGCTTTGATTGATAGGAGGACCATACCCCCTCATTTACATACAGTTTGAAAATGAAAATGAAAAGTTTCATATTCCACTGAAAAAATTCCAATGAAAAAGGCCATATTCCATTATTCATACACCAACATGGGAAAGATGAGAACACACAAATCAAATGAGGGAAAAGTGTGTTGAGCTTCATAAGTCAGGGAATGGCTATAAAAAAATAGCTACTCACCTGAAAATGCCCATATCTACCGTTATGGCAATACTTAAAAAGTTAAAAGCAACTGGAACTGTTACAAACTTGCCTGGAAGTGGACCCAAGTTTATTTTGCCCCCACGCACAGTGAGAGGCAAAAAAATCCCCAAGGATCACTGTTGGAGAATTACAGAGGAAAGTAGCATCTTGGGGTCATCAAGTCTCCAAAACTACCATTAGACATCACCTCCATGCCAACAAATTATTTGGAAGGCATGCCAGAAAAAAGCCTTTCCTGTCATTTCACCACAAACGTAAGCACCTGGAGTTTGCTAAACGCTACTGGAACTTTGACTGGGACCATGTTCTATGGTCAGATGAAACGAAAATTGAGCTTTTCGGCAACCAACACTCAAGGTGGGTTTGGCGTAAAAAGAAGGATAGCTATACCGAAAATAACCTGATCCCCACTGTTAAGTATGGTGGAGGTTCCATGATGTTGTGGGGCTGTTTTTCCTCCAAAGGCCCTGGGAACCTTGTTAGGGTACATGGCATCATGAACTTCATGAAATACCTGGAAATTTTAAATCTGAATCTGGCTGCCTTCGCCAGGAAACTAAAACTGGGTGATTGTGGATCTTCCAGCAGGACAATGATCCAAAACATAAGTCCAAATCAACCCAAAAATGGTTAACTGAATACAAAATCAAGCTTCTGCCATGGCCATCTCAGTCCCCTGACCTAAATTCCATTGAAAACCTGTGGGCTGAGCAGAAGAGAAGAGGACCTAGGACTCTGGATGATCTGGAGAGATTATGTAAAGGTCTCAGATTCCTTGCTCTGTATTCTCCAACCTTATTAGATGTTATGGGAGAAGACTCAGTGCTTTTTTATTGGCAAAGGGAGGTTGTAAGTATTAAATGCAGGGGTGCCAATAATTGTGGCACACATGGTTTTGTTAAAAATAATAATTTCTTGATGAGGGATTTTTTTTACTTCAATTAAAGGTTGGATTTTTCTCATTTTTTCAGTGTGAGATTAAGCTAATTCAACGGTGAATTTTTTATAACCCTTTTTACTCATCTTTACCAGGGGTGCCAATAATTGTGGAGGGTACTGTAAGTCCCAACCAAAACGAACATAGGGAGAGCTCTAAATAGCAACTAGCCTACTGCCTTTTTATTATGAAGAGTACCTTCTGACGAATGAGAAAGTCTCAGATTCTGTACACCCTCTGAATCCAAAAAACTTTGGTTACAAAGATGTAAAATAGCGCAGAACTTGCTAAGCACTTTAAGCTTTTAAACTGATATCAATGTATACTGTGCCTGAAGATGATGCAGTGAATGCATTGCTTGTGTCTGACAGGTGCAGCAATGGCATATCAAAGTTGTGGTGCAATCTGTTTGACAGCAGTGAAGAATATAAGGACATGAGCAGGCTCCTTTTAACATTTATCCCAGATAACCGTAGTGTTGAAAGACATTGCAGTCACATGAATACCATCAAGATGTTCTCAAACAATAGAATGGGACCATGCTGAATTCATGCATGTCTGGGATTGCCACCTGCTTGTACAGAACTGTTGACTTTTCAGCTTCAAAGTTCTCTGAAAGTGCAAGAAACACTACATGAAAGGGTAGGCTGTTGTGTGTTTTCTTTTGTACTTAATGTTACAACTCTTAGCAAAACAATCCTGTGGCACAAGCAGGCTGAGGTCTAAATGTGTTGCGTGCCTCAAAGTGTGGATATAATCCTACTCAGTGTTCTGTGTTCATTTTAACTGTTTGAGTGTTTCACAAGCAAACTGCTTTAACGCCTCCTGAAGAATGTTTACTTGTAGTTCTAAGGTCGATTCTTTGTTTTTCAGTCAATCTTGCAAATTAAAATTGAAAATGAAATGTATTTATTTTATTATTTGTTGTGTTTTGTGGTAAAAATGTGCTCCCCTATTTCCAATGTATTGAGGTACAACACTAATCTTAGATAACCCTGAGCAACTGGGACAATGTGCCAAGGGAGTAGTGAGTAAAAGCATTAGACTGTCACCTAAATAGGCTGTGAGGCCACAATATTGTGGTGTAACCATTTTGTGATTGATTTTATGGTGTGCTATAGTATGCCGGTTCTATCGAATCCCCTCTCCCTCAGTTTCTGACTAAATATCCTAAATGTATCTGTATTTTATAGGTTTTCTCTGACTGCTCCCTTATGTAATTGTCAGCCCATATTTCTGGAAGGCACATTTCCTCTTTGCTTCAAGTCCACCCGAAAGCACGGATCATTGTTCCAGTTTGTCAGAAAAATGGAGTTTTGTATGTTTTCCTTCCGTTTACAATATTAATCACAATTCACAGCCTACATTTCCTGTAATTGGTCCAGGTAACATTTTTGGTAACATCTGTGTTCTCACCAGCAACAAACTGCACCAAGGTTCACTTGGAAGAGGACCGAGACCCCCGTTTTTTGTGAACCATGGTTAGGTTGTTCGGGGCGCACCCAAGTGCTGGTGGAGGTTTCTCACCTGTCAAAATGAACCAAACTTAGAAAAAAGTTTGATTGATCTGTACCAAGCGAGGTAGGTGTGAAAAGCACCCTATGAATAATTTAAGAAAAGTTTTGTGAATGAGGCCAAATGTGGTTCCCCAAAAACACCTGCCTGTAAATGTTTTGGGTTGTCTTGATATTTGATGAGATGTTCAGACTGAACAGAGCAAGGCCAAAATATTTCAAATATTTAAAGCTGCTTTTGAGTAAATATTGATAGAATGGTTTTATATTGAACATTTTTTCATTATCACAGAATATAAAAATACATACATGCATCAAATCTAAATGTTCACCAATTAATATTGCTTTATTTAGAATTAATGAATGAAATGTCAGAACAATGCTTCTAAGGGTAACTGTGGAACATCACATTAAGTGTCAAGTGAAAATCTAGTTGCCAGAGACCTGAAGTTAAGAAACATCTAGAAGCACATGAAAACAATAGCCCAGCCAGTAATGAATAAGAACAAGGACAAGAATGTTTTTGCAGCAGAAAAGATTGAGGCATGGAAAATTCTCAGAAGTCTTATGGTTACAGTTCCTGTAATTAACAGAGGGATAAATGTATCACATCTGTGACGCGTTAGCTTGTGGGAGACTGCTGTGTTGTAGGAGTAAGTGCGTATGTTTGTTCACGCTTGCGTGTGGGAGTCTGTTCATGTATAACCACACACCTGTCAGGAAAATAAGTTTAATCGGTTTTAGACATCAGCACCCAAACATGCTTCCTGAAATCTTCCAAATCCACCATCTCCATTTACTGATTTATTTATTCATTTATTGTTCAGTTGTTGATCAAAAAAAGAATGCATATGCCAAAACCAGAATTTTTGTGTAACAAACTACTTCCTTAACTCACAACATTGCTTTCTAGAAAGGTTATTCAATTGACAGATATGATCATGATTCCTCAGTATAAAAAATGTATGTGTGTGTTTGCGTGTGAAAAAGGAAATATTTACCTTTGTATATCTATGAAAACAAACAAAAAAAGAACTTAACATCCCTTTAGGGCATTTACACTGAAAGATGTATTTAATAAATAATAAAACAACACATGCAAGGTCTCTTTGGGAGGTAAAATAAAACAATGACTTCACCGTGATGTGAGTTTCTACCTGCAGTTGCTAAGTAACATCCTCCTCCAACCTCCCTCCAAAGCTCATTGGCTGGATGGCACAGCAAAGGGGTTACCTTATTGGCTAAAGTGAAGTTATTAAACTTTAGTCAAGGCCTGCCTCTCAGGAGAAAAAAAAAACAATGAAGTGATTCTTGTGAATGAGATGGAGAGGGTGTTGGACTCTGAGGTTGCACGGTAGAATTTGATTTATGAACATAGCAGCTTTGCTAAAAATAAAGATCACATTGAATCGAGTTCATCTGGAAGCTGTTGACTAAATGCAAAGCAGGAAGAGCTATGCAGACTGCAATGTTGCCTTTCATCCCTTCTTGATCAGCTGAAATTAAGAGTGACAAAGGGAAGAATGATGCAAATTACGTGCACTTACAACCTCAATCTATCTGCAATATACCAAGCATAAACATGCTTTGGTTACTATTCAGACAGAATTCCTTGGGAATAGTCCTTGTGTATATAAATTTGTGGGAATAGTCCTTGTGTATATAAATTTGTGTCGGGACAAAACAATCAAGCAGAGGATTTATTTGGTCTTGTTCCACCTGTTTTTCAGAGTGAAAAATCCTCAGCAACATTCCAACATAGCCACAGCCCACTGCATGCAGATCAGCAGAGACTCAGAGGATGCCTGATCAATACCACGTCTATTTTTATTTGAAACCTTGCTGCGTGAGTCAGTTCTGCTTCCCATCTTAGAACGAGGATAAAATAATAATAAAAACAACATCACGACCAAAATGATGATATATCTAGGTTTTTCTTAAACAATTTAGCTCATTTAAAGTATGGCGGAACATCGGCAGAACCAAGGAAACCAAGCTGCACCCATACAGTATATGTTGGCAGGAGAAACAGAAACAGAAGACAGAGACTGTTTGAAAATATGACATCTGTTTAGAAAATATGACAGTGTACTAAAAAGAAAAAAAGAAAACCATGCTCAACACAATTTCATGTCCACAAATTTGAAGAAACATTCATAAATCATTCGCATACAAATCAATACTGAATATTCTAAAAAGCAAAACATGGAGAAAAAACAACAACAAAATAATTATTTTATAAGTCAGCCACCTACATGTTTGTATTTTTTTCTGATGAACTAGAAAATATCACACTTATGTTGATATATTGTCCTACTGTGGTTCCATGGATTTGTCACAAAAGTAGTTTCTGGTTCCTGGATTTTGACACATTCTTGTGACAATTCTTTCCCCCTGACAGTTCTGAGAATTGTACAACTTTTCAGGACACAAGTAAAGTAGAGGCTCATCCAGTCTCAAACCCATCCAATACACACAAAGATTTTGATGAAATGTAGAAATATTTATTAACATTTTACCCCGATTCCTCCCATTTATGAATGTGAAATTGTATCCTAAGGCCTGACTCATCGGTGCACAGTCTTCAGTCAATTTGAGTTGTGCACAGAAAAGCACATGCTGCCCTCCAGAATTTGTATTGCCAGCTGATGCTTCTTTCCACTCTGCATTCCATCAGCTTTGCATCAGTGAAGTACCCTCCTTGCACAGCTGGTGCAGGCAGACTACTGATGCATGATCAACCCAGACCAGGCCGATGGTGTGGCTGTGTGGGGTAAGTAGCAAATATGCTGATTGAAACCCTCCCTCAGTGGGTGATGCTATGGCTAATTATGCACAAACCTGCTGGGCTGTTGGTCAAAGTTAGCATTGGCATGGTCTGGATTGGATTACAGAACAAGGGGCCATCCACATGCTGGTTGTGAATAAACCTTCAGAATTGATGAATGTTATCCTCACACTTCTCCAGATCAGTATTGATTTTTTAAAGGTGCAGTTCAAGGTTACAGAGCATCTTTAAATCTTTTGACATGTTTTCTTGACTGTTTCCTAAGGGCATAAACTATGTCACAAAGGACCCAGACAGGTTTCTAATGGTCACCCTCTAAATATATTCAATGGGAGATCAAAGGTCAAATAACAAAGACTCCGGATTAAAATTCCCAATGCTTTGTTGACCGTTCATACCTGTACAACACCATACATCTTCCAATCACAGTTGTGCATGAGTCCATGTACAGTTCTGTCATTCATAAAAATAGCTGGCAAGAGCAAATTAAAGTTTTGAAAATATTGTGGTTGGGGAGCTGGGTTTTTTGTTAGCCTAGCAAGGAGTGGAAGGAGGTAGTGGGCGAGGTATTTCTCCAGTGTGGGTGTGCCTTTTCTATTATTAACCTGTTTACTGTCCACCACTAGGAATGGTAAATAGGAGGACTGGGGCCTTGGCAGAATATGAAGAGTCCCAAGACCTGACCACCTAGCCTTATACACTGCAGCAGTAAGTGGTGCAGAATATACTTTCAGCGTATTCTTTTACTAACCAAAATGTGGTCTTACAAAACAATTCTGGTAAAAAAAAAAAAATATATATATTTATTTTTCTTTTTTTTGTTTGGTGGAATCATTTTTACTTATTTTAAGAATTAAACAACCTGACAAAGCACCTGGTCCATCCCCTCCCCTTTCAGCACCCTAAACACACCCACTTTACCCCCACCTCCCCAGGAGGAAGAAAAAAAAAAAAAAATCAAATTAGAATTTTACTGTCTAAAGGGTCAGATGAACATGAAGTGATTAGAAAATGTATGAATTTATGAAAATTGAAGAATTAGAAAAATTGTAGAAATCTAATAATCAGTCCCCTTTATACAACATATTCATTGATGTTAATTATTTCTGTAAGATTGTCACCAATTGAGTGAACTGAGAGAATGAAGTTCTTTGGATCACTATCATAACAGCTCCTACTGAGTGAGATACATACATAATCAGTTGGAAGGAGAAATATGAGAAAGCAAAGACCTCCCAGCGAATAAGTAGGTGATGGGTAAGATGAGTAAGTCATAGCATCAACAGATTGACTTGAAGAGGAATCAGCCGAAAAGGAGATCAGAGGCCAGATAAAGATGAAGGCGCCAACAAAAAAGTAAGATTGAGGCAAGTGTCAGAAAGAGTTGGGGGTGTAGGATGCCCTGAGACTGATCGACAAAAAGCGATTAGAAGAATCAAGAGGTGTGACAAGGTTTAAGGGGAGGTCAGAGAATAAGGGCTTTTTGGGGAGAGAGCCAGATTGGAGATTAGTAGTAGTACTACTAGCAGGTGGGTCCTACACTAAAGGAAATTCCAACAAGCAAGAGCAGCCAGATAAGCTGACAGAGGTGGATTTGACATTGAAGACAAAAAGTAGGGCTGAAAAAGAAAAACTATTTTTCAGCCAGTGCACTGTTAACCCGACTCGACTTCTGTAATCAAACTAAAGAAAAATATTAATGTAAAACAATGGCATTTATACATAAATAAACTGCACAATTTTATTAGCAGTTTAACTACTGGTCATGGTTCTTAGTGTACCTAAGTGCAGGGAGTATAAAAGGAAACTAGCAGGTCACTGTTGGCAGTTGTTCACAAGCAAGTGAGCAAGCTAGCTACTACAATGCTGTGTCAGAATCAGAGCCCTCTTCTGCATCCTGTGCACTAGCATACTGAATACTGCTTACTGTTTAGTGACATGCAGAATGTGAAAAATATCCTCCACATACAGCGAAAACCCATCCAGGGATTTTAAGTACACTACATTTAGAGAACATTTTGCCTACTTAACTTTGTCATCCAGTGTACTCAACTAGCATAATCAAAAATATAGAAGGGCGTTGATTCGGACACAGCCCTAGGCTCACACGTGTTCCCTCTCACAAATCATGTTTGTGCTGGATGTGGATGGTTCAAGACGAGAGTAGGCTATACTAGATAACCAAAAGTAGACAGCAAAACATCTGAACCAGAGTATTCAAAGTATGAAAAAACACAGGACCAAGTTGCATTAAATAATTTAGGGACGTTTGGATCGCATTGCTTTGGAATAGTGATAGGCAATATTAGTTGTAACTTGGCCACATTTTGATATCAATACTTTTAAAGACAGGCTTAGTGTTTGCAAGTTGGAATTAAGGACAGTGCTTTTTAAAGACAGTGCTTTGTAGGCTATGCGTGAGTAACTTGGCATTATTTACGTTGAAAACGTAGCCTACCACAGATTATTATTCTGATTTTTATAATTAAAAGTGTTTGCAGTAGGCTACATTGTCTGCAGAGTAGCCTAGACTAGAGCCATGTTCGGAGGCTATTGTAATTTTTTTAAAGTGGCGAACCATGAAGCAGATATGTTTGGTGAATTGGCGGTTTATAAACCAGATCTCATAAGGGCTTGCAGGTTATAGTAGGCTATCAATTCTTAATATATTATCATAAATTCTTAATTTTCCTAGTACACCATTTTTATGGTCACATTGTATTCACTGTTTCACTTGTTTATGTAACTTAGACTACAACTGAACAGTTAATATTGTAATGTGGAAAAATATTCTTGTATGAGAAAACCATAACATGCACTTTAGTCGAAAATGAAATTACACTTCAGTACCTAGCGGGGGATCGAACCCGGATCTCTCGAATGGTAAGGCTTGATGCTTACCACTACACCAAAGACTTTTGTCTTACAGTAGACTACCAGACATTGCGTGCGTCTAAAATTAATAAATGTTAGGAGCAGGTGAGACTCGAACTGCCAATGTACTACATGGTAGCACAACACCATAACACTAAGCTACAGACACTTTCAGTTTGTGTAGTAGGTAGACAGCCTCTGAAGCATGTAAATGCGACGAGGCAATTTTAAACAGAGCTGCTGATAGGCGGCTTAAAGGCAGTTGTCCAATGGGGAGAATTATTCTTTGAGGGTATGGAGGCAAAGGCAGGAAAAATTAGAAGAAATGGAAGAAGAATAAGAAGAGGTGGAAGGAAAAAAACCAGCAAAATAACAAGTTTGGGGCTTTATTGTGCGGATGTGTGAACATCTACCTGAATTCTGTGCAGTTACATGAGGTCAGAACGTGCAGACGTTAATGTTTTTAAGGGCTGAGAGTCTGTGGTCATTGTGGTTATTTCTGTAGGAAACCCTGAAAAGTGCCAAACTCTCTGTGCTGTATAGGTATGGGGCATGCCCCGCCAAGCCGCAACTTGGCGGTGGCATACTTGCCATCCCAATACAAACCCATTGGGAATAGGAGCGGTTCCGGAATTCTGAACGAAATGTTAGAAACTTTGAAAGCGAAGCCAGTTACACAAATTTTTAGTTCAATAATTTATTAGAATGGTTACTTGCATACTTGCCTTTTTCTTTTTTTAAATAGGCTGTAATTTTTAGCTGTAATTCTATAAATTATAATCAAGCAATCTATAGGCTGTATCTCCTAAGAACATTATTTATTGGCTTATTGAAAGGTGCAGTATAAGACGCAGCAGAATAATGACCTGTCTATAGCTTACAACTATAGCACTAACTGAACGGTGGACAGCAATTACTGTCCTAAGTGGAGTCGGAAACCAGTCACACCATCCATGACCAGTTTTAGACAGCTTTCAAACATGTACATAGATCATGTCAAGCTGCTAGATAGTTTAGATAGATCTACGTAAATACATTTAGTAAGTTTACATACCTTAGCAAGCAAGGTACCAGTTAAATTAAGCTACCATTATTTTACTTAAATAAGACAAGTGCAATGGGAAAGGCAAGGTCAAAGTAGCATTTATTACTCAGATGACAAAAAAGGTAGTTTATTTACATGCCCTCTCACCTTGTGCTTTCCATCCACAAAAGCCAATGAGTGCAAGGAATTGTGTGCTAAAGTGCTACACACAGCACAGTCACAGAGGTGTGTGTTAGACGTAACAATATGTACAGAAAACTCAAACACAACTCATAGAAACCATCCAACTGTGGAAAGAGCAATAAAATAGTTCCATTTTGGGAGAGGGGGGGATTCCAAAATCACAGACGCTGTTACTGGAGAAGGAGAAATGGATTTCATATACTAAGGAAAAAAACTCAAGCATCCTGTGGGTAAATAAGCAGCTTTGATATCAACTGTGGCTTACTGATACAGTTAAACACTACATAAATGAAGCCAAATGAACATGAACATTGGAAGGCTCTTTTGTAGCTAAATGGCTAACTAGCTACAAAAAACAAATCAAAGTCATGGAGTTATGCACACTAAGTGCTGCAGTAAACTAGTTTGTCTCACTAAAAGTCTAACTAAAGTTTGACTTTGTCAAACTAAAAGTCTCTCATGTTGTATTTTTATGCTTGAGGCAAAAGATAGTTATCAAATCACTGCCTGCAAAACCACTACTAACAGTTTTGTTAGGAAAATTCTATACATTCATGTACATGTTCATTCCCCCAGTTATACTCAAAGTGAATACTCTTTATTGGTCTTGGTATACTGTGCTATAATTGTGGAGGTTCAGGTAATCTGTTACTGCAACAATCAATATATTTATCCTCCAAATTTAAAATGAGAATTCATTCATTGTTGTGCTATATTGTTGAAATTAAGGACACTTCTTGCCAGGCACACTTTGTCATCAGTACCATGTGTGTTGCCTCTGATGTAATCAGATTGTTTTGTTGCAATATCTTGATGCCTTCCCTTCATTTTTAATCAAGCTTACTTATTTCGCTGAAATATAATTATTCACCACTATTCACAGTCAGAAAAAAAGGTCTGTTTCAGCCAATTTTTCAGTCCTCGGTACCAAGATGGGGCATAATTTAAATAAACCATACAGAGATGTAAGGATATTAACATGATGTAAATTACTTGTGCTCAAGCTAAAAATGTTTATCTAATACTTAACCGGCATTCCACCGAAATTCAATGTTTAAAAAATAAAAATGTAACTAATAAAAACTGAATGTGAAGATGAATTACAATTTAGGTATAGGTATATGTGAACTTTATGTTGACAAGAAAGGACAATTCAAAAGAAGATTAAAATTTGAATAAAATAATTTTAATCTCAAAAGAAACAAGAAAAGTTATCAAAAGAAGTTATTCTCTGTACACAGAAATGGAAACTTAAGGTACAACCATCCATGTTAAAAATATAAAAGTTTTCATCAGCAAATGGAGGGGAACAATAGTTTATTAACTGTGCAGCCAGGAAAAGCGATCACAGCCTCTTGGTCACTCTCTTAAACAGGTGATGTGTTCTCAGAAATGTGGAATGGTTGCCCTCTGAAACACTTCTCACTACTCTTCTGTCGGGCACGTTCTCTTCAGACCCTGAAATAAAAACATACAACAAGGAGAGTTCAGAGATTGTATCCGACATGTAACATTTTTCTTCATCAGAGGTGAATTTTTTTTCCTAAGGGAGCCAGGACAGTCTGCCCTCTTTAAGTATTTTTTCCACTTTATTCAGGCAGGGGGAAATAAGAGAGGGTTACAGTGCATAAAGTGCCAGGGTGGGGAATACCCCGCGCGGAGGGGTGATTTGTATATGGGTCGATTCGGCTGGTCTACGGAGTGCGGCACATGGACTCGCCAAGCTGCAATGTACTATCTATTTCACAGCATCTTAAAAGGGCCATGATGATGCTGATACACATACAGTGAGCACCATAAATCATTGGACAGTGACACACACATTTTGTGTTATTTTGGTCCTGTACTCTAGCACTTTGAGTTTGAAAGGATACAATGACAATGAGGTTGAAGTGCAGGCTGTCAGCTTTAATTTGAGGGTATTTTTATCCATATCGAATGAACCGTTTAGAAATTATAGAACCTTCTGTACATAGTCCCCTCCATTTTCGGACATCACAAAATATTGGACAGTTTAACAAAATGTAGAATAAAGTAATAATCTTTAATATTTGGTCGAATATCCTTTGCATGCCATGACTTCCTGATGTCTGTGACCCAACAATATCAAAAGATATTTTATGGTACTCCTGTTCCAGCATAATTTACAGCTAAATATAGCCCCTCCTGCCAATTCCCATAGAGATCCATTCAAAAGCAGAGAGGTTATAGTATCGCTTGTAGGAGTACCAGTAAATATCTTTTGATATTGTTGGGTCACAGACATCAGGAAGTCATGGCATGCAAAGGATTTGCGACCAAATATAAAAAATGATTAGCCTACTTTATTCTACATTATGTTAAATTGTTCAATATTTTTTCATGCCCGAAAATGGGGGGGGGGGGGACTATGTACGAAAGGTTCTATAATTTCTAAATGGTTCATCTGATATGGATGAAAATACGCTCAAATTAAAGCTGACAGTCTGCACTTCAACCTCACTGTCATTGTATCCTTTCAAACTCAAAGTGCTAGAGTACAGAACCAAAATAACAAAAAATGTGTCACTGTCCAATTAATTATGGTGCTCACTGTATCTGCCAATATAAAAAAAAAAAACAACAGCTAGATGGGTTATTTCACCTTAGGTGAACAAAGGGTTCATCTCACCTCCATATCGCCGCACTCGCACGGGCTTTATCATCTGTGTTGTGTCCTGTTTCACACGCTTGGGTGCCGTCGGGCCTTGAGCACAGTCTTTACCATTGTTGAAAGGGTACCTAGATGACAAAGATTTGGCAACTTGTTACCTCCTGTTTCCTCTCTGTTCATTGAAGCAAATTTTACATTTTTAGACTGTAAATTGTCAATATACGTACACATACAATTAAAATTAATTCCTAATTGAATTTAAGTGCACTAGAACAGAGCTGAATTGAAATTGGATTAGTTTACATTGGACTGAAAGGATATAATTACAATTTACTATTTAATTAAGGGGATTTAAATTCCCTTCATTGAAAAAATACATTTCACTTCACTGTATACATCGCGTCCACCCAGTGTATTGAAAATCCACGGGAAATAGCATAGTTCTCACACAGTGTTGTTACTACACTGTTAAAAGAAAGTGCTAGACTCAATCAACATTTGTGCTTAACTTAACAAAATGAAATGTAAGAGTTCATCACAGCTTTTTTACATACATTTAAATAAGAGTTAAAGAAATATTGCTTGCACCCAGGTCAAACAGTTTTTTGTAATGATGAGAACCAGCAAAACCAGCCATAGTTGTGCTCCACACATTATTTCTGAACACAAAATTATACAAAAGTGTGAATGGATGTATGAAAGTTGTAGCAACCAATAAAAATACAATGGTAATGAACTCATTCCATATTTTTTCAGGGTAATTAACTTATTTTTATGTTACTGGAACCACTTCTATTCAATAATATACGCTGCAACATGTCACAGCACACATAAATGAAACTTGCAGAAATGCAGGCTAAGGGCAAACAAACTGTCCATAAAGTTTCTGGACACTTTTGATATCAAACCTACCACATGATGTAATGAAAATAATTTTTATGCAATAAAATTATGCTTTTTGCAATCACATCTTTGAGATGTAATGGTGTTAAATAGTGGAATGGTGCTTTCCTAATCTACTCCTGACACACAAAAGCACCAACAAAAAAAAAAAAGAACGAACCCAGTGCGTTTCCGCTTGTTCTGAGCGGCAGATGTCATGGCCATGTATGATGGTTTGGCACGCTTGTCATCCAGCAGAGATGGTATCACTGACCTGTCAATACAATACGAGAACATCTCAACACTGGAACAGCCATGGTTTTGCGATGACTATATTGGAAGTGGTGCCTATAACCATTTGCATGCTAAACAGTGTAATTGCTCCAAGCAATATCTACCATGGAGAAAATTATACATATGTTGTGTTTAGACATGTCATGGGAAACATTCAAAGACAAAATATTTGCATGTAAAATAACCTTTTTAAATGAAATTCTGCTATGTTACAGCACATATGTGTGTAATGATTCAATTTATAACAAATAAAAAGCACATGTGTGTTCCTTCTGAGAGCAGCATAATTTAAATGCCATGCACGATAACATAGATTTGACTCCCTTTCATCCCAATGTTGAAGAGTTGCAAATGTTTCTTGTGCATCCATTTTCTTTAGTGCCATGGTAAATTAGAAACTGCACACCCTCTCACAAAGTCTACTGTGCAGTATACAATTTACTTAGCCAAGTTTGTCTGAATTGTAGTAGGTCTTGGCAAAATTAACTTTAGACAGTTGACTCCACCTGCAACAAAATAGCTTTTTATGAGATATCAGCACAAATGATCACATTCTATCTCATAATTATGTAGTTTGCAGGCTATAAATTATTTGTTTCACTCATCTAAAAAACCTCTTATAATAGCTTTGATGAACTTCACTCCTCATAAGTCAGAACAATCCAGCGGTAAGAGCCCTTTCCTGGCTTAAATGGTTAGGTGAGATTGGTCACATTTAATTTACCCCCCTTTGCATATTTACGAAAAGTAATCAACAGGGAAAAATATAGTTTCAATAAGAGTTATTCAATATTTGATACCCCCAAATACCAAGAGACGTGCCATGGCTGTTGTAGTTCCAACAACAGGGACACACACCGAATACAAGAGTGGGATGAGCGGAAAATAATGCCTACAGAATTAATCAGAACAGATAGAGATTCATGCCATTTCAAAATCGGAAATGCACATTCAGCTCGTTCCAACATTAAGCAATAGCATACTGTAGGCACTTCAATGCTAATTACACAATCCTGCTCTAGTAAACTGTGAGAGCCTTGTCATTAATAATCTATTTAGCAGTTTTTGTAATGCGTCGCTGTAGGCGGGCGGCAGACATTTTTGTGCCTCGCGCCATAAACTCAGTTCCAAAGAACAGGGTAACGCTTGACAGATTTGATTACACAGTGCTCTTTGGCACTCTTTCCAGTAAGGATTTATTTACAATTAATAACCAGAATAAAATGAGACCGCTCGCAAATAAAACACCTGGCCATCTGCAAATAGAGACAAAAGAAAAAGCCACTGATAACAAAGGCTAAGAGAATGATTAAAACTGTGTACCTTTTGAAGGATCTGTTCGTGCCGTCACTTCCATTTGTGTTGTCTTTACTGGTGCATGGAGATAAGATGATGGTGGTGTTGCCTGAACTGGGCTCAACGTCGTCAGCTACATCAAATGTGGCATTGTGGACATTGGAAATGGTCTGAGAGTCTGGGATGGGGGATCGGGCATGGCACACCTCAGGTGTGTACTGTAGAGGGAACACGCCCTCTTGTCTGAAAGCATCCTGCAGGCCTTGTGGACAGAGGGGCAGGGGCAGGGCCAGGTCTGGTGCGTTTGAATGTGGTGGGGACACGGTCAGCTTCCTCCTGGTGGGCTTCTTGGGCAGGACTTCAGGAGGTGCAAGCTGGGGATTCTCCTTATTTTCCTGGACTGCAAACCCGGTAAAAACCACAAATGCCGTTAACAGCAGAGCAGTAGAACAGAAAAAGAAAACTGACCTTCCCCCTTATCAGTCATAAATAGTTGACCCTGCAGGATAAATAGTTGACCCTGATTGGGTGATGCTTAGTAGAAACACGGAAGGGTAGGTTGGCTTATGCAAAAACTGACAAAATTAGTAAAAGTAAGCCTAAGTTGTTGAAAGCAAAGCTAAGCACCATAACATTATTATCAAAAGATTTGTTGTTTTAGCCTCTTTTTAAGTAGACCAAAAATGTATCAGTTAGGTCATTCATTCTTAGCTATTGAACTCCTGTTCTCAAGGAGTGATGTCAGTGAATAATAATTAAGTCTGAATAAGTATAACGTGTGACAGGGCCAGTCATACAGCATGGACCTCTGTTCTTCTCTGGCTGCGGGCCTCAAAAATGTAAATTCCAAACTGTTAGGCCAAAAAACAATTACCCACGTGGAAATTAGCAATTTCTTCAACTCCATGTCACAGATTGTGCATTCAAACTATAAATCTATAAAGCAATAATGACCTGTGGTATGGTGTGGCCATACTGGGCCCTGAAACTAAATAGTTTTGTGTTGTGGTCTTTCTTCAGAGGTAGTATAAAGAAAAACCTCCCAGGAGAGGCCACCATAGCTTCCCAGATTTACATGCTTAGATACGGGGCTCAGCTCTTAATTGCCTAAGGAATTTCCTTGGATGGTGATAGAAGAACAGGCAATGAGAACAGGCCACTTCATAACAATCTGACATTGTATAGACCATAAAATAACCAGTATCAAAACAAACATCTGTCTCTTACACTTGTAAGTGTCCACCATAACAAATATTTATACACAACAATGTTCATTTGTGGAAAAATTCAGCAGCAGTGACACAGGGAATGTGAAATTCCCTCTTTTGTCTTACACTTCATTCACCTGAACAGTAATCAACATTATTTCCACACAGAAAAGGTAATCATGCAAACTTTGCAAGCTTCTGTTCTGTCTCCCTCTCTTGCTTGTGGATGGAGAAATTCATTCTTCAGAATTGTGACATCAGGTTAAATATTTAATGTACCTTTTGCAAGATAAATGAACTCAGGAGAAAATTAAATTTTTTTATTATTTATTTGCACATTCATGCATTTCAATAGCCTGCATCACTGAGCACCTTTTTGCAAGAATCATAGTTGATATGGCAAGCCACATTCAAAAACCCACATTCCAGTAGAAATGAATTTCATGAAAGACACAGGAAGACTCTTGTCCCAAGAAATTTCATTACTCATCGATTGGAAACACAAGGACTGCAGAAGACAAGAAAAGAAAAAAGGAGACAGCTGAGGTGCGCTACAGACTAAACCCAGTAACCTTTTGGCACTGCGACTGCTAATAAGAAAAGTGAAATGTACAAGGACGTGGATATCATTGTGTTTCTAGATTGAGTTTCAACAGCTTTTGGTGGCCCTGCCATGAGCCTCACTCCAGAGGGGAAATGGCACAGCAAGCAAGGGGTATGTGAACCTCTGAGCTCTTGACAAGGCAAGCCTAATGAGTGCTGGACAAGGAGGGTACAACCAGCCTTTCACTGCATCTGTTTAATAGGTCAAACAGGAATCTTAAATCAGTGATTTTTAACAGATCAACATGACAGCAGATCCAAAAGCCTATTATGCATCACTTTATTCCTCTCCATGATCAACACTACTACAAACAACAATATGCAACACTGTATTAAGATGCAAGTAGACAGGGCTGCTGGGTGGCGCACTGTTCTAGAGCATGGAGGGGCCCCTCTTATGGGATGGAGACTACCTGTGAGACTACCTGTAAAAATAAAGGATAATAAATAAATAGGCAGAAATTCTAGCTAGCTAGCTTGCTACCCAGAGAGGAAGAGGCTAGCGGTTCAACATCGGGTTGCCAGTGGACGAGTGGACGAGTTGGCGGGCTCCCGGCGTAATATGCTGTCGGGCTGCTAGCTGTTTGCACATTTGATTACGAGAGGTCATCTCGCGTTGGTCCGACAGGGACCCGTTAGCGACCGGCAGAATCAGCTGGCGGGCTTCTAGCTGTTTTGTAGCTCGGTTTACCAGCAGAAATTGGATTCAGTGGTCTGATGTTTATGATGGTTCGACAGAGACCGGCCAGCAAATCCTGTTAGTACGCCAGTCCCCCAATGCAGTTCTGCAGGCATCAATATGGCTGGAGATGAACACTTGCGAGACCCATTAGTGTGTACCAGCGTAGTCCAACTTCAATTGAGTACTGGTTCGATATCAGTATGCTATCTGCATAGCTAACGTTGTAGCCAGGCTATATCCGGGTAAAACCTTGGCTAAATTGACACGTTTATTTGAAAACATGTGAAAACGCCTCTCATTCTGAGATTTCCACCCCTCTAGACGTCTAGATTCTGGCTTTTGCTCACTGGAGTTAAGAATCTTGAAACACCATCGCATAGAGTAACCTAAATCTATGGAGACAATGCATTACTACATATTGCTAAATTTGTTCATGAATTCATTACTTGTCCAACCACAAAAGATTTGTCTCTTCACACTCAGAAGTAACATTACGTACACAAAATACTAGGGGTGTCACGATTCTCCAAATCCGCGATTCGATTTGACTTTCGATTTTAAGGTCACGATTCGATTTCCGATTTTTTTTCAGCACAATTTTTTTTCCAGCACTATAGTCTAACTAATGGCTATGCCATTGTTAGACTATCGAGTCTTGATTTGTAAAGAAAAATACTTGTTTCTCAATAAGTAACTTTTATTTGAATAATAACAATTATAAATAATAACAAAAATATGAGAATATTTAAACACACCTAAACAGTTAAGAGCTTTATCAAAACTAGACTCTAGAATAAACAGTTGAACATTTACCACGCTATTAACAATTTACACATTGGTTTTATGCCCTGACAACGGTCATTTACATTTTCAAATTCTTCTTTAAAAAGATGAGCGTGTTCACATTCTTTGAACAGTTGAGAGCTTTAACAAACTAATATCTGAAATAATAAACAGTTGAACATGTACCACGCTATTAACTATTTACGTTTTTTTTCATGCCCTGACTGTCATTTGGGTTGTCATTTGAGTTGCCTGTGTCAATGTTTTTTTCCCAGTCAAATCTATTTCTTTGTGATGCCTGCGAATGTGTCCTGCCATATTTGACGTGTTGCCTGAGGTGGCGTATGGTACTCGCGTGTAGCATAGCCGACAAACTGTCGTTATTTTGTCAATGACGCGTTCGTTGTTTATATAACTCACGGGGAAGGCAAAATGTTGCCACACCGGTGACTTGAGGGAAGCAGGAGGATTTTCCAGTTCTGTTTCTCCATCTCCGACTCCGGCAGTGGCCATGGTGTGTCGAAAAGTAATGCAGGCTACCGGTAAGCTAACGTTAACTAGCAGCTGTGTCTTCTTTGAAATATCGTTGTTTTTTTTTCTTCGGACGCACGCCTGCGTGGACGAACAAAATGCAGTGGAAGGTGTCAAGTTTCGTTTTGTCGGAAACGCTTACATTAGAGATGGCCAAGTAGGCTACTTTTTTTACATTTTACCCATCACATGAAAGGCTAAGAAGAGCGCGCAGGGGGCGGGGGTGGAGAGAAAAAAAAAACTTGGAGAATCGCGAACCAGCTTGTGATTTCGAAGTTCGAAATCGAACGCTCATTTCGATCGATTTTCAATTTCGAATCGGTATCGTGACACCCCTACAAAATACAGATGGCTGTGTTGTTATGAAATGCAATCTCCATATGAGACACTAGATGGGGTACAATGCTGTATCTATAGCCTTTAAACTGAATTATTGAATTAAAAAATGTAATGGCATAACTTGAATTTGTATTTCATTTGGAATTAAATGTTATGGTTTGGAATTTAATTTGGTCTTCATTGCATTAAATTTTTACTAAGTTGAAGTTTCACCTTAAAATTCAGTTCTTACAATTCAATAAAATTTTTCTGTAACATATCCGGATACTTACAAAAAGCAAACGAGTAAAGATTCAGTCGAAAAGCAAACAGCGGCCAGCACCTTAATAGCAGCCAATAACAGAGCTTGGTGGCCAACAATTTTTAACCATGGATGACAAGAGACCAAACTCACAGATAAGCTATGTAAAGCTAGGTGAATCTAGCCGCAATAAGACTCCCGGTTTTACCCCCAATTGCCCCTATACCAACCACAGTCGGCACAACAGAAACATAAAAACTGTCTGGGCCAATCTAAAATGTATAGTATAACTGAAATAATACCAAACAACCCCAGAAAGTATAAATAAAGTTTCTGACCAATTATTTAGAATGGTAATCAAAACATTTTTGACAGTAAAATTGATAGAAGCTAACTAATTAAATTAATGATCCAGCATGTTGGGATGGCAGGTATGATAGGTATAAATTCTATAAATAACTGTGCCATTGGCTACATGTTTTAATCTCACACAAATGCCAACAAAAATATTTGTCGGTGTGGAGCCTGCTGTCCTCTTGCGCCGCGGTCATGTCTGACTCACTGTGGAAACCGAACCTTCAACGCTCGAAATAAACATTTGCTTATTATGTCTTCGTTCATTTCTTCACTTCAGCTCTGTTAAGTTTATCCTTTTCACACATAACACAATGTCACCATAAAATTAACTACTAGGAAAATTAAGAATTTACGATAATACATTAAGTATTGACGATAGCCTACTATAAGCTGCAATGCCTTAAGAGTTTAGGATTTATAAACCTCCAATTCCCTAAACATATCTGATTCATGGTTAGTCACTTTAAAAAAATTACTATAGCCTCTGAACATTGCTCTAGTCTACGCTACTCTGCAGACAATGTATCTTACTGCAAACACTTTTAATAATAATAATAATCAGAAGAATAATCTCTGGCAGGATACTTTCTTAGTAGTATCTATTGTTTTCCTGCTGGCTAAGATTCCTGGGAAATATGCGTTGCCCAATTAAGCTTGTTAGCCAACGTTAGTTTTGCCAGAGAAACGTCATTCAGCTGCTAGTCAGGAAGGAGTACAAGCTAGGCTACTACGAAGCGAATCAACATGCCTTATACATCCATTGCACTACAGAAAACTAAACTAAACCAAGCTACATGGTCCAGTACCAAATGATTTCCCGCAGACAACGTTAGACTACACTACCGGAAAAAAAAACTGCAAAGGTATTATGCTGTGCTTATGAAGTTCGGCAGCTCGTAGCCCAGACATGGAAGCTTGGATTTACGCATCCGACAAGCCAGTGTTGAATAGCCTACAGTTATTTCTATAGAATACTAATACGCCTATTTTACAACTGTATTTCCATATTTTAGACTGTATTTCTTTCAGCGACAATGTGTTTGCATCTAGCCTATTGTACATGCATATCTCCATATAGATTTGGTTAATTTACATGCTTCTTCATGATCCATAGTTCAGGTGGTGCTGTTCATTTTATTTCATTAGACATTAAATACAGCTCATCTACAAACTCTTTTAATGTAATTGTGGGCTATCGGTAATAGGATAAATGTTATCGTTCTTGTCAGTAGAGGGCGTTATGGTTACGCGAATGTCTGCATGCATTTATTTGGAATGTATGTACTATTCTGTATGCATGTCTCTCTCGATGTCATTATCTTCATGCATTGTTCATCATTAGTTAGCTACCAAAAATAAGTGATATCTGAACAAAAACGTCTCCGTCGTAAAAAAAAAGGCCAAGTTACTCACGCATAGCCTACAGAGCGCTGTCTATAAGTCCTTAATTCCAATTTGCAAAAACTAGGCCTGCCTTTAAAAGTATTGATATCAAAATGTGGCCAAGTTACAACTAACAATATCGCCTATCGTAGCTCACACTAAATAAACTAGCTCTATTCCAAAGCAATGCTATCCAAACTTTCCTAAATTATTAAATGCAACTTGGCCCTGTGTTTCTCAAGAGAATGTGGTCTGTATGAAAACTCAATGTTCCACATCAAACTGCAAAATGAGAATCATTTATAGTGGAAATACTCTGATTCAGATGTGTTGCACTTAGAAATTAAACAGAAAAATTACTACACTATAGGGCATGTTTGAATAATTGTCTCCATCCACTGCTTTGGGTCTATGAAAAGCACAGAATGAATAAAATTTATTATTATTATTATTATTATGTATTTATTGATTTATTTATTTGGAATATTTGGATTTCTATAAAAACCTGTGTGGTCCTACAGAGCATAGATATCCTTGTGTTCACAAAATTCTGTTTGCAAATATCTACTATTATTATGTTAAGAATATTTGTACTATTACTTATTTGCCATCATCTGACCCACAAACATGTCTGGATACGTTTGTAAAAATGCTATATGTACGCTATTTTAAAAATATTACTTATTATCTGCATTTATTTATTCATCCCCCCTTTCTCTATTGTACATGATGCTTCTTGATAAAAATGTCTGCTTGTGAATTGTAAAGAAATCTGTAGCAGCAGTTAACATTTTAAAACCTGTACATTTTCTAAAGTAAACTTGCCAAGAAAGTATAACCATATCCTTTCTGGAGTGTAATTATTCATCAACTGTTAAAAACATTCATATGCTAAGATGAAAAAACACAGGGCCAAGTTGCATTAAATAATTTAGGAAACTTTGGATAGCATTGCTTTGGAATAGAGCTAGTTTATTTAGTGTGAGCTACGATAGGCAATATCGTTAGTTGTAACTTGGGCACATTTTGATATCAAGACGTTTAAAGGCAGGCCTAGTTTTTGCAAGTTGGAATTAAGGACTTATAGGCTATGCGTGAGTAACGGAGACGTTTTTGTCCAGATACAGTTTACACTAGTAAGTAAAAACAGTACATCAGAAATTAATACTTTAAATTCACAGCTCCCACTTCCAATTCCCAATTTAACCTCTGCCTGCAGGTGTACATTTGAACCTAATGCCAATATACTAAATGTAGTTTACATTACAAAATAGTAGTAACTTGCTGAAACTGTTTAACACAGCATGCAAGCATGACTCACCAGCGGTTATTGCTGTGGGGAGCACAGCAACTATACCTTACAGCTCTTACACCACAATCAACAACTCATTTCAAATCAGTGTACAAAGTTCCTAGAAATGTCCTCCAAATTCACCCTACATAAGTAGGAAGGATTTCAGAGTAATAGCAGACTTGTAGCACTATTTTTATACCAAAACAGACAACACTGGTCTTTAGTGTCATATCCATATAGCTGTAACATGAAATCACTTCAACTGAAAATCTCACCTAATTTAGCAATGCAATGTCTACACGGGTGATGTTACTTATAGCAAAATCACACACACACACACACACACACACACACACACACACACACACACACACACACACACACACACACACACACACACACACACACACACACACACACACACACACACACACACACAAAAACAGTGGACCTACATTCGAGTCACAGAACCAAATTTGTCAAAAAGGGAAGGTTTAGTGACATAAGGAAAAACTAGATTTATGGATCTATATATTAATGTGAAAAGCAGAATACAATATTTAGCAAATCTGAGTCATAGCTCACAAAGCAGACTCCATGACAAGAAGACAGTGATGAATGCCATCGCTTCTAACCAAGACCTAGCCATGGAATAAATGGCAGAAAGTTGTTTCAATCACATTTCTGGCAGTGTATTAATACATGCATGAAGTGCTATTTCTGGAGATTACGCAGAATTAAAAATAGGGCCCCTGGGTGACGCCTCTTCTGTACAGCTGAGATCTCAATGAAATGGGAATGCTTATTACAAACCCTGCTGTGACGTTCATACTGGAATTTTATGAATGAGTCGCAAGCAAAAAGCAGGGTGCGATTCTCCATCTGAGAGGGGATAGGAGGCGAAGAATATATTGTCTCACTGCCACGGCGCACCACCTGCTGAAAAGGTCAGGCTGGTTCCTGGTGCAAACCTAGAGCTATTCTCCATCTGCACCATCCTACGCCTTCAGAGAACTTGTGAAATGGTGTACTATAAAAAGTCCCATCCACAATCGCTGTTCAGCACAGGTTGTTGACATGCAAGTTCCATTTGTTACACTGCAATGCAAGTTTAGTTAAGTGTTGTTGGAGAATGCTGCAGGTGCGTAGAGCCAATAATAAATTTAAATAATTTCAAAACTGCATACTGGAAATATATATCAGTCCTGACCATACAGACATTAATTGGCTTAAGCGACAATCGAGTGCAAAGCACTTATCAACTTATGGCAGTTGGTGAGATTAAATAAACCAGTGTCTATGCAGTAAATACATATTTTTGGAGTGTGCAATTAGCATTCTAATGTTTTTTATTACAATGCAGTGAAAATAATAATTCTTAGAATATACTGTATCTCTTACAGACAGGCATGTTTTAAACAAACAAAAAAAAATATATATTTTTTGAAGTCTGAGAAAGACCTTTCATATATGGCTTTCACATGCAGTGCCCGATCGACCAGCTGGGGTGTGATGAAACGAGGACCCAAAACTGACTGAACCCTCCCATACCCTGGGCAACGCAATCACAAACTGCACATTGCCCTATGGAGCTACCGGCCAGTCGGCACTGCCACGGTTCACATTCTATCCAAGAACGGGGCTTAACAGAATGAGCCAACCAGTAGCCACAGCAGAAAGGAATGTTTTCAACAAATTTAAGAAGTAATGAATAAAATGTATAAATGAATAAAAACTCACCCTCTATCATGACTCATTTTTCTTTTTGGTGTAAATTCTAGTATATCCTGTTTGCCCTTGACCTGTGTGGATGCTGTGTTTGTGACAAGCTAAGAAACATTTTCAAAAACTCACACCAACACATCTATAATGGGAACCTGTGTAAACCTGACTGTTGTCCTCACCTACTGTTATTTTTAGACCGTAGAGATAGAACGCTTGGTTATAAAAACATCTTTGAGTGTGCAATTTTCCAACTTTTTCTAAATTTCACATGAATGGCACTGAAAGTCAGATAATAAAGCCAGGGAAAATTTTGCTACAAGAGTTGCTGAGATGTGACATAACGTCAAGCTTTAACTATTTAAATGTGGTTGACACTCCAAGTTTTTTCAGTCAACAGTAAGAAAAATATTTAGGCTATATATTTTATCACACGTTTTTAGTTAGCCTCCTCGTTCTCCTGAACGAAACTGGCAACACTTTTTAAAGCAAAAAGCAGCCAGATCCACATAATTTCTCTCAAGACGTCCATGTTTGTTTACCGTTTGTCATACTTGGTTGGTGACATGATTTTTGTTGTTTTGGCTCTGTAGTCCAGCACACTGGATTTGAAATGGACCAGTGACTATCAGGTTAAAGTGCAGACTTTCATCTTTAATTTGAGGGTTTTTACATCCATATCGGGTGAACCGTGTAGCAATTGTAGCCCTTTTTATTCATAGTCCCCCCCCCCCCATTTTAGGGGTAAAGTACTTGGACAAATCAACATAATTTTAAATAAAGTCATCATATTTAATATTTGGTTGACTTCCTGATGTCTGTGACCCAACAACATCAAAAGACTATTGATATCTGTAGATGAACTCGACAGGTTTTTAAATCGAACCAGGTCGTTCTATTCTTGAGGCTTACCAGGGGTTTGCATCTTGTGGTGAACCCTCTGAGGTTGAGCCAAAACAACAAAAAATGCGTCAATGTCCCTATACTTTTGGACAGCACTGCATGTGAGAGTGAGAACATAAGTGAGAGTGATAATATATGTAAGTGAAAGTCAAAACATTTTGGTTTTGCAAAGCAAGTTTGGTTTTGGTTGCAACTTACATGTTAAAACCCAAATTTTGACCATCCATTTTAGCACCAATTACCAAGCCACTTGGTAGATCAACTCATCTCAGCAATATCTTGCCATAAAACAAATATGGGAACTATTTGCACAGCCGTTTTCATATAGTGAAGTACATTCAAAAATTTGCATTAAGATTAAGACCTTCCCAACAAACTAGCTCAAATTCTACAACTTAATCACTAAATTAGTGTAATAAGAAGTTGAAATATTCACATACACTCACACACTGCACTCCTCTTTTATGATTTATTGCTGGCGCCACGTGATCTGAACCAGGTGTCCTTCGGGGTGGTGCTACCCCATGTGATTGCAGGCAAGCTCCACTCTCAGGACGGGTTCGACGACAGCACCTTTCTCAGTTTTCCCTTCCAAACACTGCAGTACATAATTATACGTTGCAATAATTTCTCGCTCCTTAGTCATAGCATACATAACGGGCCAGTGGGGAATGTATGTAGGGAACAGTTGTGGATTTGTCCGAATATTTGGTTAGTTGCTAGAAGTATTGTTTATTTGCGCAATTTACCTTAGAGAGGTTTGTTAATATTTCAGCTAACTGGTAGCTAGTATCCTGGTTGCATTGGCTTGCCTGGCTAGCTGAAGTAATTAGTTCAGTCATCAAGCTGTTGTTAGTGAGAGTGGAGAACAAAACAGAGTCATATTTGGCTTGTTAAAAGGGTATGCCTAAGTGCATTAGTTTGCATGCGTGTTTTAAGCTCCCAGAAAACAAGTGTTTGTACAGGTTGGGGTTAGCTAGCTAGCTGGGTCAACTAGGCCAGGCTGTAATTTTATAATTCTGGTAATTTTGCACATCTGGTACTCGTTTCTAACACTATGTGTTTATCCCTCGACATCGACAGGTTTGTATTGGCTATACGACGGCAGTGAAATATAGAGTTTAAGTCGGAAGTTTACATACACTTAGGTTGAAGTCATTAAAACTCATTTTTAACCACTCGGCATCTGTGTCCAAAACGCGGTCGTGTGCGGTGCACGTTTTAGGGAGGAGGATTATATCCTCGGAGATATGATGGAGTTCAGGATGGGATTTCGAAAACAGGACCCCGTGAGACTGATAGGCCTACCTGTGGTGCTGTCCTATCCATGCACTCTCCTTCAATTCCATCGACATTAGCAACCTCTGCCACTGGCCCTGGCGGAAACACTTTGCACAGAGCCAGCGCAGATTCAACTAGAGACTGAAATGTGAAATATTTATGGTAAGTGATTGCTACTAGCTAACTATCAATTAATGAAATACTGTTGCTTGCTGTGAGGCTAGGTAGCAAGTTAGCTAAACCGATCAATCTGGCATCATACCTACTGTTAGCATAAAGCAATATTTCCCCATACGTTTGGAGGTAGCTAATATGTGGCGGCATGACGTGTTGTATACATCTTATTAGGCAGCTGGGGTAACGGCAGCAATTACACTATGTTGAGGGTGTAACGTAACGTTAATTTAAATGGCGGTCGTGGGAAGGGGAAGATAAAACCTTTTACTTTATCATTAGCTAGAGCCAAGAGATAAAGAAAAAAAATGGTTTGTCAACCCATGGTTTCACACGCATCCTAGGAGCAGGAGAACTTAATATTGCAATAGAGTGCAATATTGATTGCTTACTTATTGCCACGTAAGCAATCAATATTGGTGAATTGCATAGTTTATTTTTTCTCCAGGCTCCTATTGGCACACCTGCACTACAATTTAGTGGTGGTGTGTGCACTGTGTGCAGTAACAGTATTTAGCTATTTTAACAATAGCTACATGATCATGAACTGTGTATTTCCTACTTCTTATCATTTTCACTTGTTGGAAGAATTATGTCCTGTCCATCTTCCCGGCTGGGAAGGAACACGCAGAGGTTCCTCTCGCTCGGGTTATGCGGCCACAAAGACTGCTTTTTCACCCAGCTCTCAGTTAGCGTGTTGGCGAAAGCCACTAAAACGGGCTACCATCATCCGGCGTAGCCTTAAAGCCACAGCCAGAGAAACGTGTGTAGCCTACATTACCACAAACCGCAAAGAAACCCAAGGAAACCACTTGCTGAACTGACAGAAGGACTCCAACGGCAAGTTTCCAGCAACGACTCGCCTGGAAGCAAGCAAGCTGCTCTACCCACAAGGAAACTGAGAGAAAGTCCAGTCCAGATGCTGCCAAAGGAAAAGAACTTTCCGGACATCAAGCCTGGATTCGCCTGTAGCAACTTCAGTAAAGTAAGACTGACATGAACATCTGGGCAATAGTTAGGAAAACTTTTGTGTAATGTTTATTGTCAATGTAATTGCATATTTGATTGTATCCATTGTGTGTATTTAGAGTAACGTTAACTTATAACTCAACACATGGCTTGCAGACTATCAACAGCCAATTAGCCTTGCATAAGCTAAAGTTACAGAGCCTACTCTAACTTACACTAAAACCAATTTACAATCTGCCTCCCTTTAAATCAAGATCGGTGCATGCAATCTTTCTACTAACACCTAACCCATCAGATATAGGATAGGGGCCTGGGTTTTAGCTAGACGTAGCTAAATTTCTATACTATAGCCTCAATACACGCCAGGTTTCAGGCCACGTTAGCTTCATGCTAAAGCTAGATTTGCATTTCCCCCTCGAGGTACGGTCTTGTGAGGTCTGAACTCCACGTGTCTGGCGCACATACAGAAATAGAACTGTGATGCCTCATTCTTTGTCGACACTTCATTTCGCTTTCCATATCATTCACTGTTTTTAGGATGTTAGTTTAGATGTGTTTGTTGTTTAATAAATTGTATTTTATCAAACCTGGTCGTCGGTCTGATTGTTCTTTGGATAAACATTTGAGCCTATCCTCCAAAAGAATTTATGCCTTCAGATTAAGTTATTATTATTTTAAGTATTTAACATTGAAATTTATAATCATCAATCAATTATGAGACTGATTAATTATACTTTTGCACCTAGTGTGAAGCCATATATAAATATATTCTGCACATTCATTGGTGCTTCCATGTGATGACTTAAGATGTTTTAACTGTCTGTCTTCACTGCCAAATTATTAATGTACCTAACGACACTACAATGTCTTCTAACTCAACCCTAAATCACAATTAAAAAGTGATTTAAACAACATACACAGGCGACCAACACAGCTGATGTCGCCCGACATTATTACCGGACGACGAATGGACATGATTTTGCTCAGTGGGATTGGACAGTCTCTACTGGGTTAGTTTGCCCGCTGTCACGTTAGATAGCTAACGTAAGCATTGGAAAGCGGATTTTCCAGCTCATCTGTCTCAACGATGCCGACATTACGATCCATTTTGCTCATAATGTTGCTTACTTTCCCATTCACTGTAACGCCTGCTCTGTTCTCACTGCCTTATGTGACGTCACCGTTCGATTTTCCAGATTTGAGGTGCGCGTGGCCGATTTCATAACAAAAATAACCATGGATGTAATTCTGTGTGTGTATTTAAAAAGAAATACATTTTAAATCCCATTGCTACATCATTTTCCCACATATTAATTCACTGGTGATGTTAACCTAAAAGTTGCCCTTTAACTCCTTTGCGTAGAAGGTCCCGCTTTTTGCTCAACTGAGACATTCGTTGCTACTGCAGTCAAACTATTAGTGGAAATCACAAACTCTGTGTTTTAACTTTATTGGTACGGTTCGTGACAATTTCTGCTGAATAGAGTTTCTAAGTGTCACTATTTCCCCGTAGCAAGTCCATTTAACAAGCAACCCCCCACCTAGTCTATACCTACCCAAACGTGACATAGTGGACAATAGCGTCTATGTTTGAGTTCATGAATATATTTATTCATTATATAAAATTAGAATAACGCCATAGCAACGAGATAAACCCACAAATAGCCTGATCGTATGCCAGAAAAGCCGTGAAAAGCCCTGCTCACTCAAATGCAAAATAAACTGTGAAAATACTGTCTCATTCTACCATGTATTCTACTAGCAATATATGCTACTAAATATCAAATAAATATACAATCCTACCATCGGTTTTACACATCGAGATGTTCCTTTCAAAATTCAGTGGTATTTTTTGTCTGGTACAATCGGTTTGAGAAATATACAACACTTTATACCGCTATTACACTATCTGAAACGTCGCCGCGTAATAGCCCCATGCCCTGTAAGCCTGTCTCATGCATTACAGTTCACTCTGGTTTAATTGTCGGCTTTTTTATCCAATAGAGTACATTATAACCTTCGCAACGGTATATGCCAAGTCGTTGTGGGTGCTTTGAGCTATTTACTACAGCCCAGCGTAACCGCAGTTTTCGTTTTAACTGTCTAGTATTACGCAAGCGATATACAATACGCATTATGCAGGGGAATTTCCCTTTTGCGATATGTAAGTATTTTTGCGTCTAAAATACCGTTGGTCTCGCTGGCTACATATGTACGTTCGTGTTTCCACTCGAGCACTGTCTTTCCAATATGTTTGATAGCCCTGTTGTTATTTCCGCATTCTGAGTGCATTTCACATACTGTAGTGCAATCGTTAGCTAAATGTATTTTTGAAGTAGGCTACCGATGTTCATTGAAGATAGAACATTTAGCAGCATTTTACAGATGGTGGAAAACTATTTTATGTTCATGTTATCATAAATAATATAGGCTATGGCGTATACTAGTCTCTTAGGGCATGACAAATGCTCATTCCAATTTACTGTGCGCTGATATGTGGTAGATTAAGGTAAAAATTTCCTTGGAGTTATTATGAATAGGAAAACTTAAAAGATTAAAAGAATACAGAAAAATGCAATCCCAGGACAAAAGTATACATACTGTAGAGTACAGGGACAAGTGATGTTTTATTGAGGTACAAGAGTGAATGATTAGGCAACATATTTAGGTGTATGTAACACTGTGATATCAATGTTTTTTATCTTAAGCCACCAGAGGGAGCAAATGTGTATGCGTTATAATGTACAAAACAAATTTTATTCATTTTATGACATGTTTTGCATAGGGGTTTTGGACCCATAGATATCTACCCCCCTATACTGCTGAAAATATATAATTCTCACTTGGAAATTATGCAAAAGTGAGTTTTATGTGCCAAAACTGTTGATTTGTAGTTAAATATATCATTTTTTATTTTTATTTGCAGCAGTGCACAATTTAGCCATTTGGATAGATTTGGAGACACTAATGGACAACAGGATACACTGCTATATTTTGCATCATAGACCTTTAGTAGTTCTGCATCCTCAGATTTTGCAAAACTTGTGGACATGGAGTTTATGATCCGGGAAATCTATATATATTACCGATTTCACTTATGTAGCTCTCAGCAAAATAAAAAAAAACTATTTAAAAATGTTTGTAAATGGTACACCTGTCTTCTTTCATTTAAGCCATTTACCAAGTTTATGTGATGCTCTCACCTGGAGTTATAAAGCCTTAAACAGAGCACCCCTAAATAGGTGAAATTTGCCATCTGCGCCAAGGGGTTAAGGTAGCCAGCCTGGGGAATCAGAATCTTGTTTGTTTGGACGCACGTGTGCCTGTATTTTAAAGGATTCAACATGTTGATCGTGCTGCTACTGTTTGAGCACCCTTTTGCACAATTTACACAACTTTGTCATCCCCCTTCTTTGTAAAATTATTCCAAACTGAGCTACGGTTAGTGCGTTTCATTTTGATGTGGATACTGGCTATAACGTTAGCAACAGTAGAGCAGCTCTCTCGCTCAATCGCCCGCTACCTGTTCTGATCTGCTAGCAACCTACACTGGGGAAATAGGACAACCGGTTGACAACCCCCGCCCCCCCCCACCCCCCCCCACCCCCCCAGTATGTTTAAAATAATGACATCTCCCCCATTATTTAATCCAATAACATCAACGACAAAATGCGGATTTAAAAAAAATTATTATTGCAAATTAACCGATAAGCCGTTAAGCATATTCGGATATTTTTATTTTTACGGCTATCCGGCTAACTGTCAGTGATGACATAGGCACAGGAATCCCCCGTAAAGGATTCTCCTGATGGAAGTTGTATTCGTCCATTTTGTAGTCCATTTGTCCCAACATCTGTTTGCCATCTGTTTTGAGGTGGTAAACGTGTTACCAAAGTTACCAAAGTTTTGGCTTTGCTAGCAAACATAGCTAAAACAGCTAACAACTACAACAATAACGTTTTAACTTTTAATTGTGTATGTTTATCATTCTGTATCAGCATGTTGGCCGATACAAAAACATACAAAAACGGGAGGCCGGGGTTGATTTCCCGATCCCTGATTTCCGACATGGAACTCCTAGTTGGAAGGGCGTTTTTAATTATTTTCTCTGTTAGAAGATCGGGGTGAGAAATGAGTAGCCTAAGTGTTACAAACTTCTGGCTAGGCTGCATGGCTAATGTTTTCACAATACCAAACGTAGATAAATGAAGGGCTGTGTTTTCCTAAATTAATGGCCATATTTACCCCGTTTCCCGGCGTTGTCTGACACCGCCCATAAACTAAGCGCTCTTAGTCGTTGTAGTTCACATTAAAGCAGGTACCTGGTACATGCACAGTCGTTTGGGGCTATATCTCTGCTCCCACTACAGATATAAATTTGTCTGAGAGCTCATTTTAATCAGGATGAGAGCTACTTTTCTACAAATCAAACATTATTTTTTTGGTGGAATTCCCCTTTAAGTCTATTGTGGTGTGAAAAACTACCTAGAAGAGCAGAAGGTAGAGGACCTAAAAAGAGCAGTAGTCATGGCAGATGACTTTGAGCTCATCCACCAACACAGTTTTAGGGCCACGGATAGGGCCAATGTTTTAATGTCACAAACACAAAGGGTTTGAGGCTAGTTTAAAAAAGCTGTCCTAAATTAAGGCATCCAAACCAGCAGGGTCGCAACAGGGTTCAGGATGTTCTGAGGTCTTGACATGCTACTATTGTGGGCATAAGAAAGGGCATAATACTTTTTGTACTTTTTATACTTCAAGAGATCTAGTGAGCGCTCTCCTAAGCCTGTGGGTTTGATTGTGGGGTTAGACGTGCCTGGGGTTTGCACTAACCCTGATGAGAAGAGCACTAATCCACATGGTGGATTTCTCTCTGATGGTGTTGGGTCTGTTGGTGATAGCGAGTGGTCTATTGTTGTTTTATGTGACACTGGAGCTGCTAAATCATTGTTTGTTGCAGACGTGGATACCCTTCCAGGTCATAGAGAACCTGTGCACTTATTCAAGGGGTAGGTAATGAACCAGGGCAGTTCAAAGTCAATCCCACTTTTCAAGGTTCATCGGATTTAATGTAGTATCTGGTCTGGTTGAGGTTGGGGTGGTGCCCAGCCTGCCCATTCCAGGAGTTACATTCATTCTTGGTACTGGGGTTGGGGAGAATGTTTGTGTCACTCCCCTGGTGACAGAGATGCCTGTGGTTTCTGCAGAGACAGAGGCTTTGCAAGAACAGATCCCTGGTGCTTTCACTCAAGAGGATTTGATCAGAGAGCAGGGTAAGGGATTCAGTCATCAGTGGTATTATTAACAGTGCTGGCTCTGAAGAGGAGATGGTAGTTGAAGCTGTGGGTTTTTACATCAAACATGGGGTTTTAATGAGGAAATGGAGATCACCAGAGTGTACTGCTGAAGTGGAAGTAGCCTATATAAAGTGGAAAGTTTTACATCAAATAGTGCTCCCTCCATGCTATTGTGATGACATTTTAAGGTCAGCTCGTGAGATTCCAACTACTGGCCATCTCGGCATCCATAAGACCCAGACAAAAATTATGAAACACCTTTACTTCCCAAAAATGCATAAGGATGTGGTGGCTTTCTGTAAAACCTGTCATGCCTGTCAGATAGGGGGGAACCTAACCAGTCTATCCCTACTGCTCCTTTAACCCTATTTATTTTGGCCCACTAGAGGCAATTTTCACCTAGTTTTTACTAGTCTCATTTAAAGTGATACTGCAGTCAAAAACCGACTTTTCCCGTTGAAAACCGATGTTTTGGGTTAGATTATGATCATACACAACTGTTTATGTCTGAAAATCTCATGTTTAGTCAAAATAGTTTTATCTGAGTTTTTGTGTAGGCTTACCAATACGCTGGTTTCCGGGGATTTGTGACGTCACGAGATCCTTAACATAAAAATGGGTGGAGCTGAGGTGGTCCTAGGGGTGGTCTCGGCTGGGCACGTGGTATAAAAGCAGAGACCAAGGTTTTTTTTCTTCCTCTTTGAGACTGAGACCCTTGTACTGCTAACTAGCTAGTTCAAGTTCAAATGCAAATTGCTTTGTATTACTGCTAACATTTATATTACGACTTATATCGAGCTACTAAGGCTACGTTCACACTGCAGGCCTTAGTGCTCAATTCCGATTTATTGCTCAGATCCGATTTTTTTTTGTTTGGCTGTTCACAATAATTTTTTAATGTGGCCCATATCTGATTCCAGTGTGAACCGATTGCGCTCCTCAAATGACCCGTGCAAATTAACAAAAACAAAAGACATAGCGTCTGTTACACAGCCTGCAGAACAACAACAAAAAGGAAGTCATCAAAGTCACAGCTTCTGCGTTAATTTTAAAGTTGATGTGCAGTGGAGCTAATGATAATGGTGAGAGGAGACGGGAAAAAAGCCAAGGTTTTTACTAGCTTTTTGTGCTGCCATGGCTGCTACTTCTGTGCAGAGGGACTCGTGAATGCGAGATCGGAGCCAGGAATGGGGGGACTGTGCCATGGGCGGTTTCAGTGAAACTCAAGCAAGGCATGAAATTAACCTCGCCCACTCGACTGGGCGAGTGATTCTGAGGACGGGCGAGTTAAGAAAATGGAGCACTTGGCCGTTTGGCTAGTGAGACCAGTTGATATAACACTTATAAAACGGATAGTTCCGGGGATGCAGATTGGTCAATACAGCGTTCCAGCTGTATGGTTAAAATACACAATATAAAAAAGCTATCACACGACACATCTGTTCAACTTCCTGTGTAACGTTACCTAGCCTATAGCCGAACATCACTGCGCACCCTTAGATTAAACTATTGACACATTATATTGGACCGACAACCATTAACGTTCAATAAGCAGCTACATGAGAAAACTGTGAATAATGAATACCGTGCAACAAACCAAGACAATAATATGGACAGTTCTAACATTATTTTAAATCACAAAACGGTTAACGCAGCTGTCCGCGAATGATATAAAAACGTAGCCTCCTTCCGACTTATTATGGTGTATCGTTTCTGCCCCAAAAAATCCACTGCTTTGCACATTTACTACTTCTAAAACGACAACACATGATAATATAATGTGAATCTGTTGATAACCTACCCTGTAGTTAACTGAGTTAACTAGGCCGTACGCTACGTTCTAATGCCCTGCTAGCTACATCAAAAATGACGTAAAAAGTCACATTCATTCCGATCTGACTGTTCAGACTGCGGTCACTTTGACACAATCGGTTATGTATCGGAATCTAATACCACATTCAAAAGTGGCCCAAATGAGAATGGGAAATATCAGATTCAATGTGATTTTCGCTGTTCACACTTCCATAAAAAAAAAAAAAAGATCTGTGTCACATTTGAGGAAAAAATCGGATCTGGGCCACTTTTTACCTGCAGTGTGAAGTGTGAACGTAGCCAGAGAGTGTTATTCATCTACAACATCTTACTTTGGTATCTTTAGCTAACTTGCCTGCATTATGGCAAGGAGTCAGAGATGTATCGTTCCTCGGTGCAACGCCACCGGCTCTGTTAGCTTTCATAATCTGCCAAGAGACGGAATGTATCGAAATGTATTAGGTAATGCAGGGCAGTCTCTTGTGTGTGAGTTTAGCCCCTGGTCCAGAGAACTGGTAACTTAGCTAGCTAGCTAGTTATCTTAGCTATCATTTATGAATAATGTTAGCTAATGATAACAATTCTCTCCGGACCAAGTGGATGAGGGCGCTACAACCAGCCATGTTCAATATACTAACGTTACTGTGTGACTGGGTTTTGCTGTGTATTTGAATGTATTGAATAGTAACGTTACTTTAGGCAGACAAACAAGCTAACTTAGCTAGGTAACGTTAGCTTTACCATTCGGTTACACCCCCGGTCCTCTCATCGCAAAGACGTTGCTCAACTAATACAGCCGGGGCGGCAGTTGCTGCTGCCAGTGGCTCGAATGAATACAGCTGTATTGCCCGAGCAACATCTTCGCGAGGAGAGTCTTCCACCACAAAGGAATCCTTTCAAACTCCTCCACCTCAAAACTCCCTGTAGTACTGCTTTCACTCTTGTCACTCGCCATTTTGTTGTTTGAATGTTTAGTAGTGAGGAGAGAGCAGGAACGGGGCTGAGTCAGTTCACCAAGACACACCCTTTCACTTCTTGACCGTATGAATATTCATAATATGACTACATGGCATCATCGTCATATGACCACACCTACTCATGAGTTCCAGTTCAAATTGAAGCGGTAAAAAAGGCCTTAGAAAAGGCTCTGCAGTATCTCTTTAAGTGTTAATATCTCAAAAAGTATTCACTGCACATCCATGGTTGAAAGTTCAGAAATTTGCAACAGAATACATTTGTAAGAATGGTCACATAAAAGTTTATACTAGGGCTGTCAACGTTAACGTGTTAATTCGTGATTAACGATTTCTAATTTTTAAAGCAATTAATCGCATTTTCATATTTCTTCCTGTCTGCCCCTTCCCTCGCTTCAATGGGGGAATACCTTGAAGCAAGGGAAGGGAACGACAGGAAGAAAGAATAAAATTCGGATCAGAACGCAGCCCAGATTTCCCACAATCTCTTTAACCATTGTAAGGTAGGCTAAACCTGAACCTTACAGTTACTGCGCTAGCTAAAGCAGAAGTAGGCTCCGGGAGACAATAAATAATTGGGCTTTTGAAAGGCTCCTTTCGTTATAAAATGTTTCCAAATATGTAGGCGACTTTATGTCAAGGAGTTCCAATACCACAAAAGCGCTACGATTTTAAAATACCAACTGCAAGCTAACCCATAGCTAGCGACTACCTAACAGGTTGACCACAGCTATCGCCAAATGGAATGCTACAGACTGCACACCGATTAACACTGGCAGACACTGATATGGATGTTCTGTAAATAGCATATGCCGACCGACATACACTACCCTCATGAGGTACAGTTGTTTCACGTAGCTGTACATGATGAAAACGAGAAAGCCGCTAAATTGAAACTCCTTAAACATGCGACGGCTGTTATTGCATTGTTGCGGATTATTGCAGTGATCAATACACACAGGTGCCTGTGAATGCTTGGCAGATCTCACACAGAAATATTTGGAAATATCTGCAACAACAGTGCCTTGTGAAAGACTATTCTCACTCTCTGATCATAATTTACTAAAGAAGAGAGCTGCATTATCCACTGATAATTAAGGTAACTGTTAAAGGGTAACAAAACATGCTGGTTTTGCTAGACGGCCGCCCCCTTTTGATATAAAAAAAAAGCCAAAATCTGGATGTGATAAGGTAATAAGATAGGGGCTGAGCTCCAGGTATCAAACCATGTCCCAGCAATTTTTTTTCACTAGTAGCCAAAAGCTCATTTCTACTCTAGACAGCACTCATGCCGCCTTAAGAATCTCATGCCACTCATGCGGAATTACTAGCAAATATGGCGGTCTAGTAGGGTTGTGCCGATGGCCAATGACATTGGACATCGACAATGTGCTGTGCCAATGATGATGTGACTTTTACGTTTGGCCTACATCGCCAAAATTATAGTTTTTTGTTGTTGTTTTTTTTGCAGCATATGCAGACTTCCCAAAACAACTTTCCACATTTTCCAGCTTATATATGACTACAAACATTAACAATATAGTGGTAAATTGCGTTGTTTGTCTGTAGTCTAGCCTACTACTTTGATACGTTGTGCGCGGTGCCTGGGGCGGCTCGTTGATGTTTTCCATCTTGTGAAATGAGTATCATGCCATTTCTTGGCTAGGCTACGTGTAGCATAAGCACCTGGTTTATTTATTTATTTATTACCAGGGAGTGCGCCCTAAAAAATGCAGGCACAGGCAAAAAAACATTTTTCTTAAAAAAAAAACCTTATAGTTAAGCGCGTAAGCATAATATTTCTGACTTTTTTGTTTCCCATATCATTCAGTTTGTTATTGCATATGAAACACAACCTTAAATGCTTAATGTTAATCCCGGTCCTTTCAAAGCAATATTTAATTTTGCCGTATGTAGCCTATGCAATATGTCACGTTTTATCATATGTTCATACAGTTGAATGCCTCCGCCAAATTATGCGTGCAACAAGCGAAGGGCCATCTGTTTGGGAATGCGCTCCACCACTGTATAGGCAAACTGTCGGATAAGGTGAGAAATGTAGCCCTATAGTCTGTAATTTTCCTGTCTCAGTAATCAAATGAAGCATTGATGTTATTGCTCATCTTTACCGGTCCAAGCGCATCATGGTGAGATGCAGGGCTTTTTTTTACCGATTAAAGATGTAGGTGTAGCTTAATCAACCATACAAATCACAAAATGTGTTTTAATTCAGAAGGACATGAGTTTATTTATGAAGTTCATAAAAAAACATTTTCGAATAGTCAATACTAAATTACAAAATTACACAGGCTACAAATAGTTGGTGATGATTTGCAGAACGAATGATATTCCAATAGCCTAATAAAAAAAAATGCACGCCCTCGCAAGCAGCCGATGACATCGGACATCGCCGATGTGAAATTTGTTGACATCGAACAACCCTATGGTCTAGAAAGTAAATGTTTCTTTTTGATCCTATACGAATAAAAAAAACACATGGAAAGCGGCTGTCACTTTCTGCATGAGAAAGAAGAGGAAAGAAAACGTATGAGGAGAGCATTTTACGACATATTAAAGTATATTTTACTAGGCTAAATGGTTGTGTGTTGTGTGTGCGTGACCATCAATATGATAATGTGCGCTGCGTTGTCTGGTCCTATTTTTTTCTGCCATTTCGTCGTGGCAACTGGGAAGTAGGAGCACTTGGACGGATAGAAAAGGTAATAGTTCAGTGGTGAAACGTCACAACTCGGGAACTCGGGTAGCAAAATGATCTCTTCCACTTGTAATTACGACTTGGAGGTTCGTTCAAGTGCAACTTCCATGTCGGAAACTCGTATTTCCGATTATTCCGACAGCACATTAAGGCAGCATCACAGCGGGTGCTTTGTTCCACTCTCTCACTACCTCTCCCACTCACACACACAAAACATGCGAGCTCAAGCTGCTGCCAAGCCCCCGTTTGAGCTCATGATGCGGCCACCTAACAGAAAATCACACGCTGTCCAAATAGTTACCCACACCATGCAGGCTACTCATTTTACAAAGGCTGTAGGCAAACACACTACCTGCAAGATATCAACAATATTGGTTTCCATTTCAATGGGTGCACATGTGGTCACTGCACCGAACTCTCCAAGAGAGAATGTCTGTTGTAAGGACGTACGTTGCAAAGGTAAACGTATAGCATGCATAGGCTATAGGCTACTACAACTCCTGGCTCAGCTATTTGACCAAAATCCCCCCCTTTCTGCAGGAAATACCAATCCACACCGTGCATGCAACGCAGAGAGTGGCTCTCCACGTCCCTGTCAGACACGCAGTTTCCATATGCTTTATACATTTATTTTTAATAAAGTAGCCTACATATTTTTTTTTTTTAAATTAACTAGCTAGCTACTTCCTAAGCTAGACTGAAAAACAAACCAAAAAAAGGGACTATCAAGCTAACTATAAAAAAATATATATAAAAAAAATAAATATGCTACTATAACTAGAATATTCTAAAAAGCTTGCTTGCTCTATCTCCTGATTCTCCTCTCCACGCAGGTCAACCGCTGCGCTGAGATTGGCTTTTATAGCTGGGTCGTAGCCCACCCTCGCTCTAAAACTTCAGGGTGTAGCCACCAAACTATCGGTGGGCGTAGCTGTACAGGTTTCTCTTTCGTCACCGGGAGCAATGTGTCAGCTGGATGACATTTCTGGCCAATCACAGATTGAACGTGCAGTACCTAACATTTTACCACTAGAGACACTTTTGAGCCAGATTCTTAAAGTTTACGCTTTTTTGCGCTGACTGCAGTAATTTGTCAAGATTTGGATGAGGATTAATCAGTAATACTTAGAAAAAACCAAATGTATCAGTTCTCATCTAAAATAAGTTGTTTTAGTGCTTTGTTACCCTTTAACAGACTAACTTGTCTCAGCAACTGGTTAAAGAAAAAAAATAGGAAGTGACCTTACATTGTGGCTCAGGTTTTTGAAACGATGGGGACAATGCAGTACCTCAGTTCACTTTAATGATCAAGTGATATTTTTTTTCAATAATTCAACTTAAATATTATTTTCATTGTGCATTACACCACCTTGTTTTGTACAAAATAAATTCCAAACGCCTTGTATTTTTATAGTTTAGCACTGAATATCTCAACTTTAAAGCAATGGAGCAAGCCAGAATTTGTTATACTAGTACACCACCAATAGGGGGTCCCAGTGGATTGGGTTAACTCTGATAACAGCTTTTGAGTAACCTTTTAAATGTGTTTTGGTTGACTGTGTGGGCCCTTTGCCTGGGACTGAATTTGTACCAATAACAAAAGGTGTTCCACAGGGATCGATTTTGGGTCTAGTCTTGTTTACATTTGTTAATATTATTTCATCTTTAACAAGTTGTCATGCACATCTGTATGTGGATGATACAATTCTGTACTGTACTGCTGATTTTGTACATCTCGCTGTTGAAAACTTGCAGAGCTCCTTTAACACTCTGCAAAGTGCACTTGTTGACCTCAAACTTACATTAAATGCGCATAAAACAAAGTTCATAGTGTTTTCTAGAAAGGGAGTTATTGATTATAATAATCTACATACACTGCTTGGCCAAAAGAAAACTCACCGTTGCACCCGTCATGCATAGTGTCCACTGCACAAGCCTCTGGATGCAGTGTTATGATCTGGGGTTGCTTCAATTGGTCAGGTCTAGGCTCAGCAACGTTATGCAGCAATAAAATAAATTCAGCTCAGTACCTGAATGTACTGAATGACCAGGTTATCCCATCAATGGGCATATTCCAGGATGACAATGCCAAGATTCATCGGGCTCAAATTGTGAGTGTGTGGTTCAGGGAGCATGAGGAATCATTTTAACACATGAATTGGCCACCAGAGTCCTGACCTTAACCCCATTGAAAGTCTTTGGGATGTGCTGGAGAAGACTTTACAGACTCTCCCGTCGTCAATACAAGTTCTAGGCCAAAAATGAATGCAACTCTGGATGGAAATAAATGTTGTGAAACAATGCCACAACAAATGCGCGCCATAATCAAAGCTAAAGGCGGTATAACGAAATATTAGTGTGCAAGACTTTTTTTTGGGCCAGGCAGTATATCTCTACTGTCACTTGATTTAACATTGAGAGAGTCACAGAATATAAATATCTTGGCATTTGGCCAGATGAGAAATTCACATTCAAATACCATACAGATCATTTTGTTGCTTCTCGTATAGAAAAAGAACCAGCTTTCCTATGTTTTGTAGGAGAAGGATTGTCAAAGCAGTTTTTCTGTCAGTTCTGGATTAGTGATGTGATTTATAGGCATGCATCTGCTTCCACCTTTAATCAGTATATCATCTGGATACTTGGATTCAGTCTATCATTCTGCCGTCAGATTTATTACTGGTGATGTCTATGGTAGTCAACATGGCATATTGTATGAAAAGGTTGTCGTAAGCAGGTCATAAGACGTCCCACCAGTGTTGCCATGTCTGCGGTTTTACAGCTAAATTGGGATACTTTCAAAGTGCAGTCACGAGTAAAAATGAAGTCGCAAAGCACGCACTTATTTTAAAAAGTAAAAACATGATGATTTCTATTTAAAATACGTTGGTTTCGGTTAAAAATAGCCTATAATTTGGACTAGTTTTGAGTTGCCATTTGGCTGGAAAGTCTTACAAGATCTGGCAACCCTGCGCCCCACTCTTGCGCTGTGTTGTTTTTATTGTATTTGAAGGAAAACGTCAGCGAAGCTGTGCCTCATTTTTTTTTAAACGAAGCTTCACGTCATATTTATGTGACCAAAATGTTTGTGTACTTCTTGAAGTGTGCTCCCGAATGTAACCCCGGAAATAAGTGTGTCATCCGGGTGTTTGAAGTATACTGCAATTTGAAAAAGTTTTGTGTAGTCTACGACTTTCTCGCCCTATCTACTCACCAAGGCTACTCAACAGTGTGAAAGAGTGCTGATTCGGACATGGCCTATATTTTCATCAGTAAAGGGGGTTAGATAACTATGGGTCCAAAGCCCTAGCAAAAACATGTCATAAAAGGAATAAAATTAGTTTTGTCCACTATAAAGCCTATATATTTGCCCCGTCTGATGGTTTAAGATAAAAACATTGATATCACAGTGTACATCTAAATATGTAGCCTAATCATTCACTCTTGTACCTCAATAAAACAAAACTTTTACCTGTACTCTACAGTATGTATACTTTTGCCCCGGGATTGCATTTTTCTGTATCTATAAAAAGAAAAATTATGTTCCCATTCATAAAGACTCCAAGGAAAATTTTACATTAATCTACCACATATCAGCGCACAGGAAATTGGAATGAGCATTTTTCATGCCCTAAGTGACAACTATATACGCCATAGCCTATATTATGTACGATAACAAAATAAAATAGTATTCCACCATCTGCAAAATGCTGCCAAATGTTATATCTGCAATGAAAATCAGTAGCCTACATCAAAAATAAAATTTACAATTGCACTACAGTATGTGAAATGCACTCAAAATGCAAAAATAACAATAGGCCTATCAATCATATTGAAAAGACAGTGCTCGAGTGGAAAAACGAACGTACATATGTAGCCAGCAAGACCAACCGCATTTTAGAAGCAGTATATACTTACAATTGCGCTCAAATAAATAGCAGTGCATTAAAAAAGTGAATAAAGTGCAAATATTTTTAATAGCTTTTAGTTCCATATTTCAAATGTAGTGGAAACATTACACATTCAATTCCAAACCAAAGCATTAACAAATTTTATCAAGTCTGCGTTATTCTTTTACAGGAAGCAAAGAAAAGGAATATTAATCTGTTCAAAAAAATAGCAGTGTCGACATTTTTCTCGTCAAACTCAAACACTTACTGTATAAACTGAAGAAATATTTCAAGATTTAACTTCACTTTAAATTACTGAACTAATATTTAGTTGCATAACCATTGTTTTTGATAACTGCTGCGCATCTGCGTTGCATTGAGTCAACCAACTTCTGGCACCTAGAAACAGGTATTTCAGCCCAGGATGAACGAATTACATTCCACAGTTCCTGTGAATTTTTGGGTTTTGCTTCAGAAACTGCATTTTTAATGTCACCCCACAAGTTTTCAATGGGGTTGAGGTCGGGGGATTGAGCTGGCCACTCCATTACCTCAATCCTTTTTGTCTGGAACCAAGATGCTCGCTTACTCGTGTGTTTGGGGTCGTTGTCTTGTTCAAACACCCATTTCAGGGGCATTTCCTCTTCGGCATATGGCAACATAATCTCTTCAAGTATTTTGATGTATTCAAACTGATCCATGATCCCTGGTATACGATAAATAGGCCCAACACCGTAGTATGCTTCACTGTCTTCACGGTGTACTGTGGCTTGAATTCAGTACCCGGGGGTTGTCTGACGTACTGTCAACGACCACTAGACCCGAAAAGAACAATTTTACTCTCATCAGTCCACAGGATGTTACACCATTTCTCTTTGGGCCAATCGATGTGTTCCTTGGCAAATTTTAACCGATTCTGCACATGCCGTTTTTTCAACAATGGTGCTTTACGGGGGCTCCTTGCTAATAGCTTAGCTTCGATCAAACGTCTTCTGACTGTAACAGCACTTACAGGTAATTATAGATCATCTTTGATCTTTCTGGAGGTGACGATTGGCTGAATCTTTGCCATTCTGACTATTCTTCGATCCGTTTTAACAGTAGTTGCTCGTTTTCTTCCGTGTGTTTCGGGTTTTTGTTGCCATTTTAAAGCATTTGAGATCATTTTAGCTGAGCATACTATAATTTGCTGCACTTCTTTATACATTTTCCCCTCTCCAATCAACGTTTTAATCAAATTACGTTGTTCCTCCGAACGATGTTTGGAACGGCCCATTTTACTTAGCAATTCAGTAGGAAATATATTTTATAACAATGTGTGAAACATTTGCTTCCCTTCTTCCTTAATAAAGGACAATTAATGGCACCTGTTTTTTCACAGAATGAATGAATTCTCTAATTAAACTCCACACTGCTATTATTTTGAACACGCCCCTTTCAATGAATGAGTCAATTACTCAGAACAAGCAGCGTGCATGTCATGACAGTTGGGTCTGTTGTTTTTCTATTACACTACTACATCTACAAGTAAATTATTTGCCAAGCAGAAATATCACTACTACTAATAACAGTGGTTCATCAAGGTTACTGATGCTGTACTGCTATTTTTTTTGAACACAACTGTACATATCGGGAAGGGAATACTCCCCTCCCTAATGCATTTTCTATAGAGCTTGCGTAATACTAGACCATTAAAACGAAAACTGCCGTTACGCTGGGCTGTATTTAATTTCTCAAAGCACCCAAGAAGACATAGCATATACCGCTGCTAACGTTATAATGTACTCTATTGGATAAAAGAGCCGACAATTAAACCAGAATGAACTGTAATGAGACAGGCTTGCAGGGCATGGGGGTTATTACGAGTCGACTTTTCAGATAGCGGTATAAAGTGTTGCTCAAACGGATTGTACCAGACAATAAATGACCACTGAATTTTGAAAGGAACATCTCTATCTGTAAAAGCAATGGTAGGATTGTATATTTATTTCAGATTTAGTAGCAGATATTCATAGTAGAATACGTGGTACAATGAGACAATAATTTCACATTGCATTTGAGCGAGCAGGGCTTTTCACAGCTATTTTGGCATACGATAAGGCTATTGTTGGGTTTATCTTGTTGCTATGACGGAATTCTAATTGTATATGATGAATAAATATATTTATGAACTCACACAGACACTATTGTCCACTATGTCACGCATGGGTAGGTATAGACTGGGTGGGGGGTTGCTTGTTAAATGGACTTGCTACGGAAAATAGTGACAGAAACTATGTATTCAGCAGAGTTGTCAGGAATCGTCTACCAATAAAGTTAAAACACAGAGTTTGTGATTTCCACTAATAGTTTGGCTGCAGGAGCAACAAATGTCTCAGTTGAGCAAAATGATGCCGCCGGTGGCATTATTACATTACAGGCATTTAGCAGACGCTCTTATCCAGAACGACTTACACAACTTTTTAGCATTTTTTACATATCCATTTATACAGCTGGATATATACTGAAGCGATTCAGGTTAAGTACCTTGCTCAAGGGTACAACGGCAGTGTCCTACCTCGGAATCGAACCTGCAACCTTTCGGTTACAAGGCCAGTTCCTTAACCATTATACTATACTACACTACACTATCACTAGGCATCTGCGCAAAGGAGTTAACACAAACCAAGCCCTTACTGTGTAACAGTTAGCTTTCCATCTAGCCGCGTGTCCAAACAATGTATCAGCAAGCGTGTTCGTCGTGATTTTTGTATCTCTAACAGTCTTTGTTTCGTAACACAAGCCTCTGAAATCCAGCCTGATACTCTCGTGGGGGAGTGGTTGGGGGTGGGGTTAGGTACTTGTTCCCTGTGTTTTCTATTGTCTAACTGTTATAGTTTATAATAGTATTTAGAATAGAATTATAGTATAGCTGATTTACCCACAGCTTATTGTGAACTACATTCAATGTTCATTACTAGGGATAGCTGCTACGTTATGTGAAGGACGTGCCTTGTCTTATCTGTTCTGAAGTTACTTCGATGACCTTTCTGTATGCACTTATTGTATGTCGCTTTGGATAAAAGCATCTGCTAAATGACTGTAATGTAATGTAATGTTAGCCAGCTACTTTTTACGCCCATTAAGTTTGCCAGGCTGAGGTGTGAATCTTTGCAAATCTTTGAGAGCTGTTTTCTCAGGAAAGTGTTTTAAGGTGTGCCAACATTCAAAGAAGCATATCTTATTCAAATATTTGCATATTGAAATAATGAAATAATTGAAATAATCAACCCATAGGCCAGTGGAGGATGGGCATCCCCCCAATGGCCGGGTTCCTCTCGAGATTTCTTCCCATCGGGGAGTTTTTTCTCACCACAGTATGAGGGTTTTCTCTCCCTACTAGAGTTTTTACCTCTGCTATCTGGCGGCTTAGAGCTGGCATTTCCCATTTCCCCTTTCCTCCCCTTTCTGTTCTGTAAAGCGTTGTTGTGACAGTCATCTGTGAAAAGCGCTATATAAATAAAATTGAATTGAATTGAATATTGCAGCGTATGAGAGATCATTTGAAAGCTCAGGGTTTGTACTTTCATAAACGATAAAAAACAGAAAAATGACCCCGTGCTACTTGTGCACCGTTTTACCAGCACCTGTCACATATCACTTTGTTGTTAGGCTGGTCTGTCAATCTATATCAAACCCGCTCTAATGTCTGGCTTGTGCTCCAAGTACCTCGAGTTAGGACTGAACTTGGAAGGACTGCTTTTAGTTTTAGATTTTAGTTTTACTCACAGTGCAAGATGTCTGCCAAAAAGGCAAGGAGGTGCTGGCCGGGAAGTCGCAGGTAAGCCCCACATTTCTGTTTATTGTACAGATTTTAAATAAACCTTTATAATTCTACAATATCGTGGCCTTGTCATGATGAACCGGCTTTTTGCGAGGTTTCATGATCCCCAGAGCTGTTGTCCAGGTCTTGTTGCCCCTGGCATGGTTTCCCAAGGCAAACAGTTCTGGGGTGAGAACCCAGACTAACACGATCCAAATTGATTGTAAACGTCGTCTCAACACGCATACGGGCGGCGGTGAGTAAAATGACTGTTGTTTGCGCTTATGTGCCTGACAGCAGTTCAGAGTAATCGGCCTTCCTGGAGAAGGTGGGAGGGGTGCTGGAAAAGGTCCCACCCACTGACACCATAGTCCTACTGGGGGACTTCCGAACCTGAACGGTGGCATGTTATTGGACTTCTCTGCTGGTTATGGTTTGTCCATAACAAACACCGTTCGAACTCAAGGATGTTCATAAGTGTACATGGTACCGGAGAACCTTGGGCCAAAGGTCGATGATTGAGACTTTGTAGTTGTGCCATCAGAACTGCGGCCGTACGTTCTGAACACTCGGGTGAAGAGAGGAGCTGAGCTGGTTCAGATGGTGGCTCCACAGCGGTTCCGGAAAACCATTTGGCATCTGAGGAGGGGAAAGCGGGACATTGTCCAGGCTGTTCTCAGCAAGGGCGGTGACACGCTGACCTTGACTGGGGATATTTTCAGAAGGTGGAAGCAGCATTTTGATGAACTCCTGAATCCGACAGACATGCGCTGTTTCAGGAGCCAGAGCTGGATCATTCAGGGGATCAGAATCCATCTCTGCGGCAGAAGTCACTGGGGTGGTTGGAGAGTTCCTCAGTGGCAGAACACCCGTGGTGGATGAAATCTGTCCTGAAATGTTGAAGGCTCTGAATGTTGTTAGGATATCCTGGCTGACATGGATCTTCAATGTGGCATGGGTTTAGGAAGAGCGCCCTTGCAGTGGCAGACAGGTGGTGGTCCCAATTTTTTAAAAAGGGCACCGGAAGATGTGTTCCAATTATCTGGGAATCACACTCCTCTTGCCAAGGTGCCGGAAAGGAGGTTCCGACCGATAGTCGAACATCACATCCAGAGGAAACAATGCCGGTTTCGTCCTAGCCGTGGAACAGCAGATCAGCTTTTTACCCCTTCACGTATATTGAAGGGCGTGGAAGTTTGCCAATCCAGTCTACTTTGTGGATTTGGAGAAGGCTTATGACCGTGTTCCTCAAGGTATCTTGTGGGAGGTGCTTTGGGAGTATGGGGTGGCGGGGTTGCTACTGCGAGCCAATCGGTCCCTGTACACTCGGAGCAAGCGAGTGATAACATTGTATCCAAAAATGTGTTGAAACAGGGGGATGCAGCCTGTGCAGGGGATGTAGGCGGCGCAGTTACACCGGAATCTGACCCACCCCACACGTACCTCTAGATTGCAGTGTTTGACACACACCTGAACCACTGTGATGACACATCTGATCTACTGTACACCCTCAAAAGCATGTGTTCATATTGGCAACAGAGTCAGTTAGGGGGAGGGTATCAGACTAGCTAGTAATGACCCTCAACTCTTCCTATGACACTCACTCCACTTCGACTAATATACCTATATAGGGCCATTCTATAGTACTCGCTTCCTGTTTTTTTTTTGCTTGTTTTCTATTTAATTTGTGTTTTTGGTTATTTTTAGTTCAGAATGTATAGCTGACTGTGTGTACTACTCATGTTCATTACTAGGGATAGCTCCTACGCTGTGAGAAAGTTGTGCTTTGTCGAATTTGCTTTGTAGTCGCGTCAATGACCTTTAATATGCACTTATTGTACGTCGCTTTGGATAAAAGCGTCTGCCAAATGATTGTAATGTAATGTAAGAATACACCTACTATACAACTTGGCTAGGTTAAAATTATCAGCAATGTTAATGAAGCTACAAGCACCACACCGTGTCGGCTAGCAGCTAGTAACATTAATAATGTCATTATCACCACAGCTTGTTGTAGCTAGAGTGACCAGCTTAGCTACCTAGCTAATGTTAATGTCTTAGCTAGTTACGCAGAATAGCAGGCTAAACTCTTAATCTGTAGATTACAAACATCCATACAGTGAGTAGCCGATACTGGACATGTGGCCTAGGCTTATACCACCACCCATGAAAATCATTCATGCATGCCTAATAACAAAAAACTATGTTTTAAGTGGGAAGTTTGGCTTGGTCAAAAGCTGAAAAAGCCAGGAAATTTAAATGAGCACCACTTCAGCTCTCTACGCGATCAGGGATTGCCAGTACTCCATTTGTTATATCTGTAAAACAGTTATGTCGCTATGTTAGTGTACTGTATTTCAAACAACATGGACTCTTATGGATGTCAGCACAAAGTGCGTCCCACTACTAAACAAAACTTTCTGTGCTGCCGTACTCCCAAGCCTCAACTGGAGTGCGTACTTGGGAGCACGGTAGTGTGGAGCATAGCCATTGCGTATTGCCGTTGTAGCGTACAATTTTTACCAGCGTATAATTTTTCCCGGCTACTTCTGGGTCCATCACTCAAATATGACAAATAACCAATCTAACTACAAGCCGGAAGTTGAGCAACAGCCAATAAGATTTGCACATTTATGAAAACACCAGCAATCTTTTTGAACTGATCCGTGGTCCATAGATAGCATTCCTGCTACCCTACATAGCATTAATGCGGGTGTATGAACTAGCTACCTTGCAAACAGCTAGCGAGCTATACATATGTTTAAAAGCGTTATTAAATGTAGACTACTCACGCATGTCATGTATACCTGTGCATACAATAGAGAAACGTGTTTCTGTTTATTTACAAGCTAATTATACAAATATAGTGTAAATTATTACCCATTCTTAGAACACAAGGGCGTACAATCGAAACATGTCAGTGCTTGTAGCTAGCGAGACGTACAATCAAGCAACGGACCCGGAAGTGGCCGGGAAAAAAGATAAGACGGGAAGAATTATATGCTAATATACTCTGTTGTTTCTCTTCATCAAAAATTTGTACCCGCCCTCAGCATATTGGACTTCAGCGACCCAGCGACCAATCATTCGCTATGAGAACGTGGCTTCAGGCTCTTCCAGTATTAACATTAAGTTTCTTTTTTTACCCAATATAGCAAGCAGGCTAGCGCCACATGGCAATGGAAGATATAGCTAGCTATTTAAATTGGCTAACAGAATTATTTTTGTTGCATTGTAACTTACCGAAGACAACTTTTTGCTGATAAGCCATGCTTCCGTCCTTAACGTAAGCTATTTGTGATCATATAACGTTAACTGAGCTAACGTAGACAACGTATTCACGCAGTGCCAAGACAACTCACTATTTGAACAGTTGAATAAAACATACTTCCAGGTCATTAAACCAAATGACTCATGTCAGTGTCTTTAAACCCTTCTCTTGCACATATATCTTCTGAGAGGACATTGTTGTGTTGCTTGCCTGTGAGAAAAGTGAGCATTAAGGGTGGCTATGGTCCCCTAAAAATAGACCACAGGGAAGACGCTGGTTCCTTTAATCATCCTATGTGGCTTTATATTTGCATAAAAATTAACCAACTTGAAAAAAATGAATCATTATACATGTGTATGTACATTTACATCAATAGCTAAAATAGTTTCAAGTCGTCCAGTTTGGCTTAAAGTTCATCAACATAGATTTTAAACGTTCACCAGGGTGCCTTAGACAGGGCTGTGATAAACCAACATTATATTATTATTAGCTAAATAGCTTAAAGTTCATCAACATAGATTTGAACTGTACAACGGTTTGCCTAAGACAGGGCTGTGATAAACCACTGCTAGCTGATAGCTCACACAGTGTGGCACTTGTAGCTTCATTAACGTTAGGCTACTGATGTTGTGGACATGTCTGAAAATGAGTAACGTTAGTAGGCGAGCTAACGACAGTTTGATTTTTAGCTCTCTAACGTTAGCTAGGCTAGCAAAGTTAGATAGTAGCCAGTGCCACTAACGTTAGCTGTCTTCTTGCTAGCTAAGTTAATGTTAGCATGTGGTGCCGTTCGGTTAGAGCTGTGTGGAACTGCTGATCACTGACATAGAAAAATATGTAAAATTTGCTTTGGACTTTTAGGTTAAAAATAGGTAGTCGGCTACGCCGGCTTCTGTGCTGTGGAAGTTTAATGAGAGCTTCAGAGCAAGCGACAGAGCGAGTAAAATTTGACTCGGGAGAAATCTCGCATGCAGGACACTGTTGTGTTCCACGGTTGTTGGAACGTTCAGTTAGCATGATGTGGCTACAAAATTTATGCCCCAATGTTAAGTCAATGGTCAATTAATTTCCAGTATCGTAGAATTATAACGGTTTATTTGAAAACTGTACAACCAATGTGATCCAGTAAAAGCACTAGTCAATGGAAGTTTTTTCCAGAAACTCAAATCTATAAGGAATAATAATTTTTTATTGTTAGTTGGAGACATTTTTTCCTCTGGTTATGCAAATTTGGTCATAAATATTCATGACCGCTTTGGATGTGAGACTCAAAAGCAAGATGGACATCGCCACAGCCAGCCGAAATCGTTCAGTGATAACAGCACAAGAATGACAACTATGTGGATGAACAAAGTACTTAACTATATGAGAGAGAAAGCCTTGACAACTACAATGGAAGGGGAAAAAGTGCTGTGGCACTTTTTGTTGTTTTTTCGGCTGGCTGTGGCGATGTCCATCTTGCTTTTGAGTTTCACATCCAAAAGCGGTCATGAATATTTATGACCAAATTTGAATATCTAGAGAATATCTGGTTTTACTGAGCATGCGACAGCTATTGGCTAGTTGGCTACCGGCAAACAGGACGGGATTGTTGACGAAGGAGCCGCCGGTAATGAATATTCATGAAACGACGAACACATCAACATTGCGTAGCATCAATGCTAGTGGAAATGTTTTGAAAGTGAGATCATAACATAACCATCGATTGCATGTCGACTTATAATTACGTATTCATTATAAGCATTAGGCTGTGTAACATTGCCAGTAATACTCCAGTTATGCAAAAATATTTGAAATCGCATTTGAGAATTTTATAGCATTTAGCTCCATTCAACTCCATGTATTTCTACAGATTCTACACTGTTTAGCAGTGCCTCAGCACTGCCCCCTGATGCTCGAAGAAAGCCATTGCATTTTTTCCCCTTCCATTATAGTTGTCAAGGCTTTCTCTCTCTGTGGGCTTTGATTTCACTCATAGCATAACATAACATGTAGGCCTAGTTGTCCTGATATGTCATACATACAGTGGTGTTAAAAAAAATAGCAGTACAACATCAGTAACCTGATGAACCACTGTTATTAGTAGCAGTGATATTTCTGCATGGCAAATAATTTACTTGTAGCTGTAGTAGTGTAATAGAAAAACAACAGACCCAACTGTCATGACATGCACGCTGCTTGTTCTGAGTAATTGACTCATTCATTGAAAGGGGTGTGTACAAAATAATAGCAGTGTGGAGTTTAATTAGAGAATTCATTAATTCTGTGAAAAAAACAGGTGTCATTAATTGTCCTTTATTAAGGAAGAAGGGAAGCAAATGTTTCACACATTGTTATAAAATATATTTCCTTTTGAATTGCTAAGTAAAATGGGCCGTTCCAAACATTGTTCGGAGGAACAACGTAATTTGATTAAAAAGTTGATTGGAGAGGGGAAAACGTATAAAGAAGTGCAGCAAATTATAGGATGCTCAGCTAAAATGATCTCAAATGCTTTAAAATGGCAACAAAAACCCGAAACACGCGGAAGAAAACGAGCAACTACTGTTAAAACGGATCGAAGAATAGTCAGAATGGCAAAGATTCAGCCAATCACCACCTCCAGAAAGATCAAAGATGATCTAAAATTACCTGTAAATGCTGTTACAGTCAGAAGACGTTTGATCGAAGCTAAGCTATCAGCAAGAAGCCCCCGTAAAGCACCATTGTTGAAAAAACGGCATGTGCAGAATCGGTTAAAATTTGCCAATGAACACATCGATTGGCCCAAAGAGAAATGGCATAACATTCTGTGGACTGATGAGTAAAATTGTTCTTTTCGGGTCTAGTGGTCGTCGACAGTACGTCAGACGGGTACTGAATTCAAGCCACAGTACACTGTGAAGACAGTGAAGCATGGTGGCACAGAAATCATGGTATGGGGATGTTTTTCATACTACGGAGTAGGGCCTATTTATCGTATACCAGGGATCATGGATCAGTTTGAATACATCAAAATACTTAGAGATTATGTTGCCGTATGCCGAAGAGGAAATGCCCCTGAAATGGGTGTTTCAACAAGACAATGACCGCAAACACACGAGTAAGCGAGCAACATCTTGGTTCCAGACAAAAAGGATTGAGGTAATGGAGTGGCCAGCTCAATCCCCCGACCTCAACCCCATTGAAAACTTGTGGGGTGACATTAAAAATGCAGTTTCTGAAGCAAAACCCAAAAATTCACAGGAACTGTGGAATGTAGTTCGTTCATCCTGGGCTGAAATACCTGTTTCTAGGTGAAGTTGGTTGACTCGATGCAACGCAGATGCGCAGCAGTTATCAAAAACAATGGTTATGCAACTAAATATTAGTTCAGTAATTTAAAGTGAAGTTAAATCTTGAAAAATTTCTTCAGTTCATAGAGTAAGTGCTTGAGTTTGAAGAGAAAAATGTCGACACCCGCTATTTTTTTGAACAGATTAATATTCCTTTTCTTTGCTTCCTGTAAAAGAATAACGCAGACTTTATAAAATTTGTTAATGCTTTGATTTGGAATTGAATGTGTAATGTTTCCACTACATTTGAAATATGGAACTAAAAGCTATTAAAAAATATTTGCACTTTACTCACTTTTTTTAACGCACTGCTATTTTTTGAACACCACTAAGTGGAGTTCAAAGGGTAGAAATAAAAACAATAGGTGAAAGTATACATTGAATAGCCTAATACAATCACAGCATACAATTATACGTCTACCCATATAGCTTTAGTATACTTTTAAAAAGAAATGTCAAAAGACCGAAAGATTTAGATCCACCTTTCAAAAACTATCAACATTATCAAATATTAGCATCATGTATAAGAGGAATAGAAAAATAGCCTACTTTACCTACAAATCTGTAGTAGGTAAATCCAAAGACTTTTTGTACAGGTCACTATCATGGGTGGCAGCACATACTCTAAGAGTACGAATTAGGCTCTTTGAGAGAAGGTTTGGACCAATCTGCCCAGTGATGAGTACATGTTGTTTGAAATACAATAGACCAACATAGCTACAGAACTGTACAGCAGTCAGATATAAAAAATGGAGTACCGGAAATCCCTGATAGTGTAGAGAGCTGAAGTTTGGCTTGGTGGTGCTCATTTGAATTTCCTATACATGGGCATACTTGTTCAAGCTAACAGAAAGGCCACAAATGCAACAGCTGTTTACAATAGTGGTGTGCAGAAGGGCATCTCTGAATGCACAAACGTCAAACCTTGAAGGGGATGTGCTACAGCAGCAGACGAACACACCGAGTTCCACTCCTGTCAGCTAAGAACAGGAAGATGAGGCTAGAGAGGGCACGTGATCACCAAAACAGGATGATTAAAGACTGAAAAAAACATTAATGTCAAGCGAGCATTATTTGAATGTCACACAATACCAAAGCATTATTCCTGACCATGGGAATCCCTTTTTTTTCAAATGGATACTTCAAGCAGGATAATGCACTGTATGTCACACAGCACACATCATCCGTGGTTTCACAAACATGACAGTGACTGCAGTTTACTCTAACGGCCTGGAAAGTCCCCAGATCTCAATCCAATAGAGCACCTTTGGGATGAGGGCGAACGGGAGGTTCGCAGCATGAATGTGCGGCAGAAAAATCTGTAGGAACTGTGATGCAGGAATCAGGAATTCAATACTATTGAATCAGCATGGCCAAAAATCCCTAAGGAATGTTTCCAGCACCTTGTTGAATCCATGCTGCAAATAATTCTGGCTGTTCTGGAGACAAAAGGGGTCCTAGCCGGTAATAGATAGGTGTACGTAATAAAGTGGATGTTTACATAGGACAGCTCAATTTCAATTATGACACTGAAATGTTTGAATCTTTAGCCTGATCTGTATTACAAATTTTCAGAATTTACATTTTATGAATGGAGCAGGAGAAACTGTAGTACAGTACAAAGTCATGTCATGAACATAAACTAACACAATTTGATTACCACGTGGTGAAAATTGCACAAAAACAGTTCTGCCGAGGAGGAAAGAACACTTGAAAGCGATAAGATTTTCCTGGACAGAGAACATTTACCCTGGAAAATTATTTCTTTTTTTATCAAGTAAAATAACATTCAAGACCCTGCATAAAAAGGCAAACTGGAAAAGTTGTGGAGGAAAAATCTTTTGGGACAGCAACCAAAAAGACAATCATATGAAATATGGAACTTATAACTTGGAGTAATGAACAGCTGCACAGGTGGTCTGCATTTAATTTTACCCCATGGCGGAAAATCTACATTTGCTTGGAATCAATGAAAATGAACAAACAACTATGACTATAGACACTTGCACTGCAATAAAGTAACCACAAAGGAAAAAAAAGTTCACACAATTTCAAAGATGTATGAGATTTTTAGCCGTTCAACCAATTTGCAAGACTCCAAACTTCACAAAGCCAAGAACAAACAAAACTTGCTCCGCCTCCCATACAAGCACTTATCCTCCCTGCTGGAGTGTATGAAGCCCAAGCCAGACCAGATGCACATGCAGACTCACATCTGAATGTTTTAAATTACATATAGCACCAAGTGCCTTCAGCAACAAAGCACCGATCCTTGTTAAATAGAAATGTAGGAAATACCATTGTGTGTTCTAAGTAAATATGCTCAGACAGTTTAGTCTTAATTATATCTGGGGTTTGATCATTGTGTGGCTGAAGTAAAATGTTTCTGATTTGTGTCTAGCAGCCGGAACAAGCAGCCGGGTTGCACAGCATGGACATTTGACGCAAATTCATTAAAAATAAATAAAGGTGTCTGTTACCTTGAAGGTAGCTAGCTGAAACAAAATGAGCAGAAATTAACCACGGTGCAACCTGCTCTGAGGCTAGCATCAGTCCCAAAGGGTTCTATTCTTGCAAGCAATATATTCATAGAAGCAGAGAACATTCGACTGAATGAAAAAAGGGATAATATTTTTGTAAAGATAATGTATTCCTAAAATACAGGCATGTTTTATTACTATTATTTAATTCAGCCATTAATAAAATACAGAAGCAATCTAGTGGACAGTGAAAAATGGATTTTAGTTGTTTCTTGTAGTTAATGCTATGCTACAAGATTGGCGAATTACTTATTCTAAGTGCATGGCCAAACTTCCATTGTTGCCAAAATTAACTTTTGATATGCCAATAAACAGTTTTACTCACATTATTTTGTGACTTGGCAGCCAAAAGGCAACTCTACGCTCTGATAAACCTGTCAAGTGAAAGACAATTCCTACAATTTTTCATGCACTCGAATCATCTTTTCCTTTTCACATTCATTCTGAGGTCACTCATTTTGCATAATTTTGTCCCACTCTTTGAGAAGTTGTTCTATAGACTGGGTGGTGCTCAAGGCTAATTTACACTGGACATGTAAATAGCATGTAAGCAACAAAATGTGTGCTGCTTTCAAAAAGCTTTCATGATAACCAATTACGCAATTTAGGCGCGAAACAGCATACCGCTTAAGCAGAGCATATGATGCTGGAGCTCAGACTTGAATTAACAAACACTATATATAAAATTTCCCTTTCTGTTCACCACTGACTCATTTTCACACAAAAATAAATCCTCCAAAATGAGAATTTGGATGGCAGGTATGCCATCCGCCAAGTTACGGCTCGGTGGGGCATGCCGCATACCTATACAGCACCGAGAGTTTGGCACTTTTCAGGGTTTCCTACAGAAATAACCACAATGACCACAGGCTCTCAGCCCTTAAAAACATTAACTTCTGCACATTCTGACCTTGTGTAACCACACAGCATTCAGATACAGCTTCACACATCCACACAATAAAGCCCCAAACATGGGTTATTTTGCAGTTTTTTCTTCTTCTTTTTCCTGCTGAATTCATCATAAAACATGATCATACCCTCAGAGAATAATTCTTCCCATTGGATAAAAAAAATAAAATAAAAAAAATAAAATCTGAAAAGTAGTCTGATAAAAAGTAGCCAATTGCAGGATACACAGGCAAAATGAACGCTGCACACGTAATGCTTTTGATTGACATAAGGATGTGAAGACGTCATGCTTTTGGACATATAAGGAAGTACATGTGATGCATGTCACCCAAGTAAGTAATCGCTACAATATTTCGCAAAAACATTGTCGTCGCCATCTTTGTTGTGTGTGGAAGCTAACATGATTGCAAAGTAACAAAAAATGACAACTATTGATTTTAAAGCTGTAATCTTTGTGGGAAGCTTATTTATATTTTTGAAATGCGTTCTCTATCATTTCACATGCAAACCGCACATAATATCGTTCATGACTCGAATAGCTACATGACTACAAGGTAGGCCATGAAAGCCTCTGACTCAATTTGTGCTGTTGGGTTAACCCCAGACAGCACACTGAGCACAGCTCAGTCTGGGGGTGTCATTAGAAGGAAGATGCCAAATGTCTCGCAGACCGACAGTGACTGCTGCCTATGTGAGTCCGATCGGCAAGTAACATTACTTTAGTGTAGCAAGCTAGCCAGCATTCTCCCTTATGGCATCACGGTAGCTGGAACACCTGTAATTTACCGTAGTCTAGACTGTAGAAAAAATAATGTTAACGTTAGCTGTACACAGAACCACTGTATTGATGCTAATACTGTCTGTCCCGGAAAATCATGTTAATTCTGTATAGGCTTACATGGACAGTCTTTTGGTTTCTGTGCTAAGTAGTCTATTTATTTAGTTATTTCCAGAAATGCGGCATCCAGGGGGGTATTTCACCAAGCATGTTTACCGAGTTAGTTGGAGAATTGCATGTCCATGTCCCACATTTGGGAGTAGGTCTCCACATGAATGGTAGCCGAAGGCAACCATCGATTCTCCGTTTTGGCTACCAAGATTTCCTCGTTGGTAAGTTATCCCGACTGGGCAACCACTCCAAAAAAAATGAACATAGTGCATTTCTTAAGCATACATTATGTAGGTCTATTTTGTGCCATTATATGTCGATCCATGTCAACAACTGCAATGAAATGAACACATAAGTTATCGCTACTGTTCAGCTTCTAACGTTACACAACACACTGTAGCCCTGTAATTATCTTTCTCAGCGGCCGGTAAAATAAAACTTGTGTTGCTGACTGTCCTGCGAAAACTGTAACATAAAACACAAACCTTTTTAGAATGTTTACATGGTGTTTATTTTCATTTGTTTAATTACTGCCTGGTGATTGACAGGCTGAACTAAAAACACAAATGAACATGCATGTTTCATTTTATGTATGGATTGATTAGGCTATTTCACTAAACTTAACTAAAAGTTTGTATTTCTTCATTATATAATAGCCCACATATCCAATAAATATTGGCTGTCAGATACAACTGAAGTACCGTTCATAGGCAGAGCCACGATTTTGGCTAGACCTTCCTCACTGCATTGTTGCTGATATAAATTTAGAAAAATATGGGACAGCCGCGCTCTCTAACAGTGACCGGTACTTCCCGGGATAGCATTTCAGTTAAAATTAAACGAGTTAACGTTACTTTAGTGTAATGTTTCCTAAATTATTTAATGCAACTTGGCCCTGTATCTTTTCAGCTTACCATCTGAAGAGAATGTGGTCATTCAAACTTTGTGTGTCACATGAGTGTCAAAAGGGAATTATTAATAGTGGAAATAATGTGCAATGCAGCTGTTACACAATTATTATAATTTTTAAAAAAAAATTTTTTAAAGTGCACTATATGCTTGAACAATTGTCTGCATGCAGTGCTTTGGGTGTGTTAAAAGCATGTCAGGAATAAAATTATTGTCATTATTATTTATTTGGAATATTTGTACTTGAATGGAAACCTGTGTGGTCCTACTGGAGGACCATAAACAGTCTTTTGTTCAGAAAATTGTGTTCACAAATAAGATTTTTTATTATTTTACATTTTAAAACAAATTATACTACAAACCCAAATTCCAAAAAAGTTGGGACAGTATGTAAAATGCACATAAAAGCAGAAAGCAGTGATTTGTAAATTCTCCTTTACATATATTTAATTGAAAACAGTACAAAGAAAAGATATTTAATGTTTTATTTTATCAATTTTATAGATTTTTGTAAATATTCGATGCCTGCAACACGTTCCAAAAAAGTTGGGACAGGGGCAAAAAAAAAAAAAAGACAAAAAAACACCTGTTTGGAACATTCCACAGGTAAACAGGTGATGCTATCATGACTGGGTATAAAAATATATCAAAAGATTATTGATATCTTATTTTCAGGTAACAAGCGATACTATAACCTCTCTGCATTTGAATGGATCTCTATGGGAATTGGGGGGTGGGAATAGATTAAACTGTAAATTTACATGGTAATAGTATGGAACCCATGGTTGGCGAAGTGGCCATAAGTCATCAAGGATCTGCAGTATCAAACGAGCCTCAAACCGTTACTCTGCTGCCAGATATGCAATAGATATGGATGGATCACTTGAAGGGTTGTTTCTCCTGACTTATTTTTCCATAGAGCTCAATAGGAAAATGAGTCAGGAGAAACAAACCTTAAAGTGATCAATCCATATCTACGGCAGATCTGGCAGCAGTGATAGTTTGAGGCTTGTTTGATACGTCAGACCCTTGATGACTCAGAGCCATCTAGCCAACCATGTGTTCCATACTGTTCCAGTGTAATTTACAGCTAAATCTAGTCCCACCCCCCAATTCCCATAGAGATCCATTCAAATGCAGAGAGGTTATATTATCGCTTGTAAGAGTACCAGAAAATAAGATCTCAAGAGTCTTTTGATATTGTTGGGTCACAGACATCAGGAAGTCATGGCATGCAAAGGATAAGTGACCAAATATTAAAAATTATTACTTTATTCTACATTATGCTAAACTGTCCAGTATTTCTTGATGCCCGAAAATGGGGGGGGGGGGGGGGGGGGGGACATCCGATATTGATCAGCATACCCTGAAATTAAAGCTGAGCATCTGCACTTCAACCTCATTGCCATTGTATCCTTTCAAACTCAAAGTGCTAGAGTACAGAAACAAAATAACAAAATATAGCAGCGATTCCCGGGGACCGAGCGGCACGAACGGCATTTGTCAAACACAGAAACTGCAAAATGGTAGACAACTCTAGACAGTGTTGACCCAAAATACAAATATTTGTTTCTAATCAGGGCTTTTGCCATTGTTGATGGTATCTTAACCCAATCCAGTAAGGGCTTGCATATTTTTTTAAGTACAAGTGAAACAGTGAACAGTTGATATTGTTAAATTTCTTAACTTTTGTAATAAAAAGGTGTTTCTTAATGTGAAAACAACATTAAAAGAAGCATAGCATTTGCACAATAGTTTTGCCAAACATTAACTTAGCCATTGGTATCAAGCTGGAATTGAACCGCTGACCACATACATGGAAAGCCAAGATTGTATCCACTAGGCCAAAGCAGGTTAACAGAAAAGTTGAGGCCAAATAAGACCTTTGTGTTGCGATATCAGATTGTTTTGGCTTACTGACTTCATAATTCAAACAGATAACAGGTAATATTGTGAAATTTCTTAGCCTTTGCAATAAAAATAACTTGTTTTATGCTAAAAGAACATTCTTAGCATGATGTGCACATTGTGTGCCTCAAAACAAAAGTTGGGAACAGGTGGGGATCGAACCACCAACCTACTACACAGCAGTCCAACGCCTTAACCACTAAGCTACAGGAACTTTCACAGTTGATATGGTAGGTAGACGGCCTGTTAAGCATAGATAGTGTACTTGGCGGATGACATACCTGCCATCCCAACATTTGTATTTCTATAGCGCCACCACGCGGATTGATTGGGTTAAAACTGGAGGGCTCAAGTTTTGATCTAACTCTGTCAACCCACCAAGTTTCAGAACTTTATATCAAACGGTTTTAGAAGTACTAGCATTTATGTGATAAGCCACGCCCAATGCTAAATTCATTGGCTTCTCATTCGGCCATTTTTTGACATAGGCCTTAGAAAAGTAATATATATATATATGAAGGGATGTGGGATGAGTCCCTCAAACAGGTTTCCTGCATATTGGTCTAATTCTATAGGAGGAGTAGCATTTTAAGTGTTTTACAAATTAGCAGAAAATCGAAGATGGCAGACTTCATGGTTTCTTGAGTCAAATTTGTTGGGCATGAGTAGCAGGACGTATACAGCAAATTTTGTGACTGTAGATCAAACGGGGTGTCGGCAGGGGGCGTATCAATGATTTTGAATGAATTTTTAAATATTTTCTTATATTTGGATCTCTATAGCACCACCACGTAGCTCGATTGGGTTGAAACTGGAGAGCTCAGGTCCAGATGTTACTCTTAAAAGACCTCCCAAGTTTCATAACTTTCTGAGAAATGGTTTTGGAATTTATAGAATTTTTTATGATAAGCCACGCCCACTGGAAATTAATTGTCTCGTCGTTCGGCCATCTTTTAAAATATCACAATTCTGTATAGATATTTTATGAAGCATGGTCTAAGGAGTGTGCTTACCAGGTTTGATGTAAATTGGTCAAAATTTGTAGGAGTAGCAGCATTTTAAGTGTTTTAAAAGAAATGCTAATTGATGGTTCCTTGAGGCAAATTTGTTCCATATCAGCAGAAGGAGCTCTATCCCACATTTTGTGACTCTAGATAAAACTGGGCGTATGCAGTGGGCGTGTCAATGATTTTTAGTGAATTTTTAAATATTTGTTTATATTCGGAACTCTATAACGCCACCATGTGGCTCGATTGAGTTAAAACTGTAGAGGTCCAGTTCTAATGTTACTCTTAACAGACCTACCAAGTTTCATAGTTTTCTGTCAAACCGTTTTGGAATTATTAGCATTTTTGTGATAATCCACGCCCAGTGAAAATTCATTGGCTCGTCATTCGGCCAACTTTTAAAATATCAAAATTCTGAATATAACTTTTATGAGGCATGGTCAAAGGAGCGTGTCTACCAAGTTTCATCTCAATTGGTCAAACTTTGTAGGAGGAGTTGCATTTTAAGTGTTTTACAAAAAATGCTAATTAGCAAAAAATCCAATATGGCGGACTTTATGGGTCCTTGAGGCAAATTTTTTCGGAATGAGCAAAGGGACCTGTATACCAAATTTTGTGACTAGGTGAAACGGGCTGTCGGAAGTGGGCGTGTCAATGTCAAAATTTTGTCACGTGCACTACAGCACCACCAGGTGTTCAATCTGCATCATAATATAGAGGATCCAAGAGTTTGGCAATCCCAACATGCGTGCCAAGTTGGGTGATTCTAGACAAAACTAGCTCACGGGAATTTTAGGTGAAAGGGGAGAGAAAAAATATTTAAAAAAAATAAAAAATAAATCTGAACAAATACAATAGGGTACCAGCAGCTACGCTGCTCGGTCCCCTAAAAATGTGTCACTTTCCAATGAATTATGGTGCTCACTGTATGTGGCTGGCCATCTAGTAAATGCTGATGGTGTTATTTTCCGAAGTTAATAACTATGGAATTGTTTTATCTTATAACAAATGTTACCTTGACTTGATGAGGTCCAGAGTGTCACGTTATTTTGGGGAATCGCTTCAGCTTCGGAGCCGGATCGAGGGCTGCACTGAGGGGAATGGCGCAGCGGGCGCTTTTCTCAAGCAGTCAAATCGTTTGCTTTGGGAAAGTGGGTCCACACTTTTGAACGTTTTAACCTGTCTGCCATCAGTGCCATGACTGGAGTGCACAGAACATAAACAGACAACGTAGAGTAATCGACGCGGGCAACTCTGCATCATTAAAAAATAAAAATAAAACTTGTCATCATTAGGACCCGAGTAGAAACATATATTTTACGGCAGGTAATTAGAAAATGCCTGCCAGCTATGTTAGAATGAATTAAAGTGAATTACGTAGATAGCAGCACCGTTTGTCCAGGAGCTTATCTGTATTACGGTCCTGACCAACCAGGAGCCGGTACCAGTTTAATACCGGTTCTCGATACCGGGAGCTTCACTTTACAGTAGGACAATCGATCCCAAACATACTGCTACAGCAACTAATGAGTTTTTCAAGGTAAAAATGAGAATGATCTTCACTGTCCAAGTCAATCACTTTAATTGAATTGAACATGCGTTTCACTTGCTGAAGGCAAAAATGCCCTGAAACAAACAGGAACGGAAGATGGCTGCAGTACAGGCCTGGCAGAACATCACCAGGGAAGATCCCCAGAATGTGTTGATGTTCATGGGTCGCAGATTTCAAATTCAAAGTCATCAAATTCAAAGGATTTGCATCCAAGTACTAAATATGACAACTTTATTTAAGATTATGTTCATTTGTTACTTTTGGTCCCCTAAAATGGGGGGACTATATGTACATAGATCACTGGATATGGATGTAAATAACCTTAAAGTGATACTGCAGTCAAAAACCGACTTTTCCTGTTGAAAACCGATGTTTTGGGTTAGATTATAATCATACACAACTGTCTATGTCCGAAAATCTCATGTTTAGTCAAAATAGTTTTATATGAGTTTTTGTGAAAGCTTACCAAAACGCTGGTTTCCGGGGATTCGTGACGTCACGAGATCCTTAACATAAAAATGGGTGGAGTTTAGGTGGTCCTAGGTGTGGTCTCGGCTGGGCACGTGGTATAAAAGCAGACACCAACGGGGTTTTTTTTCCTCTTTGAGACTGAGACCCTTGTACTGTTAACTAGTTAGTTCAAGTTCAAATGCGATTGCTTTGTATTACTGCTAACGTTAATATTACGACTTCTATCGAGCTACTAAGGCTACGTTCACACTGCAGGCCTTAGTGCTCAATTCCGATTTATTGCTCAGATCCGATTTTTTTTGTTTGGCTGTTTTTTAATGCGGCCCATATCTGATTCCAGTGTGAACCGATTGCTCTCCTCAAATGACCCGTGCAAATTAACAAAAACAAAAGACATAGCGCCTGTTACACAGCCTGCAGAAATAAACAACAAAAAGGAAGTCATCAAAGTCACAGCTTCTGCGTTAATTTTAAAGTTGATGTGCAGTGGAGCTAATGATAAGGGTGAGGAGACAGGAAAAAATCCAAGGTTTTTACTAGCTTTTTGTGCTGCCATGGCTGCTACTGTGCAGAGTGACTCGTGAATGCGAGATCGGAGCCAGGAATGGGGGGACCGTGACATGGGCGGTTTAAGTGAAACTCAAGCAAGGCATGAAATTAACCTCGCTCACTCGCCTGGGCGAGGACCGGCGAGTTAGAAAATGGAGCGCTTGGCCGTTTGGCTAGTGAGACTAGTCGATATACATTTATAAAACGGATAGTTCCGGGATGCAGATTGGTCAATACAGCGTTCCAGCCATGTTAAAATACACAATATAAAAAAGCTATAGTATCACACGACACATCTGTTCAACTTCATGTGTAACGTATAGCCTAGCATGCGCACCCTTAGATTAAACTATTGACACACTATTGGACCGACAACCATAACGTTCGGTAAGCAGCTACATGAGAAAACCGTGAATAATGAATGCCGTGCAACAAACCAAGACAATAATATGGACAGTTCTAACATAATTTTAAATCACAAAACGGGTAACGCAGCTGTCCGCGAATGATATAAAAACGTTGCCTACTTCCGACTTATAATGGTGTATCGTTTGCCCAAAAAAAAATCCACTGCTTTGCACGTTTCCCACTTATCTAAAATGACAACACATGATAATATAATGTGAATCTGTTGATAACCTACCCTGTACAATAGTGAGTTAACTAGCCTGTGCGCTAACGTTCTAATGCCCTGCTAGGTGCATCAAATATGACAGTAAAAAGTCACATTAATTCCGATCTGACAGACTGCGGTCACTTTGACACAATCGGTTATGTATCGGCATCTAATACCACATTCAAAAGTGGCCCAAATGAGATTTGTAAATGTCAGATTCAATGTGATTTTCGCTGTTCACACTTCCATAAAAAAATCTGATCTGTCTCACATTTGAGGAAAAAATCGGATCTGGGCCACTTTTTACCTGCAGTGTGAACGTAGCCATAGAGAGTTATTCATCTACAACGTCTTACTTCGGTATCTTTAGCTAACTTGCCTGCATTATGCCAAGGAGTCAGATGTATTGTTCCTCGATGTAACGCCACTGGCTCTGTTAGCTTTCATAATCTGCCGAGAGATGGAATGTATCGATAAATTAGGTAATGCAAAGCAGTCTATTGTGTGTGAGTTTAGCCCCGTTTGGTCCAGAGAACTGGTAACTTAGCTAGATAGCTAGTTATCGCTATCATTTATGAATGTTAGCTAATAAATAACAATTCTCTCCGGACCAAGTGGAGCTGGGCGCTACAACCAGCCATGTTCAATATACTAACGTTACTGTTTGACTGGGTTTTGCTGTGTATTTGAATGTGTTTAATAGTAACGTTACTTTAGGCAGACAAACAAGCTAACTTAGCTAGGTAACGTTAGCTCTACCATTCGGTTACATCCCCGGTCCTCTCCTCGATCGCGAAGACATCGCTCAACTAATACAGCGGCTGCTGCTGCCAGTGACTCGAATGAATACGGCTGTATTTCCCAAGCAACATCTTCGCGAGGAAGAGTCTTCCACCACAAAGGAATCCTTTCAAACTCCTCCACCTCAAAACTCCCTGCAGTACTGCTGTCACTCTTGTCGCTTGTCATTTTGTTGTTTGTTTAGGTGAGGAGAGAGCAGGAAAGGGGCTGAGTTCAGTGGGGGCCTGAGTCAGTTCACCAAGACACACCCTTTCACTCCTTGACTGTATGAATATTCATAATATGACTACGTGGCACCATCGTCATATGACCACACCCACTCATGAGTTCCAGTTCAAATTGAAGCGGTAAAAAAGGCCTTAGAAAAGCCTCTGCAGTAAATCTTTAAAATAAAGCTGACAATCTGCACTCTAATTTTCATTGTTTAATTTCAAATACAATGTGCTGTAGTCATGCCAAGATAATTAGGGAAGTGTAACAATGAATGATCAGGCTTTAAATCAAAATTAGAGGTTAAACCTTATGTATGTATTTATGGTTTAAACATTATTATAATCAAACGTATTCATCATAGCAAGCTCTGGGTTTACGGACTACACAAGTATAACAATTTCATACAGTAGCTGGTTTGAGGGTGTATTTCATAATGAGACAAAGGACAAAATTCACAAAATCTTTAAAGCCAGTTTTCTCAAAGCTGTTTTGCAAAAACACAATATTCAAACAGTCATATCTCCAGAAATATTTACTCAATCTCACCAAGTGATAACTCAGTATAGCACTGATTCTGTACTTCAAGAGTAGATTAAAAACTCAGTCGAATTTCAAAAATGTATCTGAAGCATGGATACGGTCACATACCAGTGTTTCCCCTAAGTTTTTTTTTCTGGTGCGATGGGTCAGAAGGCAGTTGGGGCAGGGGGTCTGGGGGTACTCCCCCAGAAAATATTTAACTTAGAAAGCATTTCTGTGACTTTTGTGAGGTAAAATAACAGTGTTTTCCAGTCCATTAAACAATAGCGACACACCACCGCACAAAGAATCTGGCTGTTGCTGCTGTATTATGTATTATACTGAACAAAGATAATCAGCAAAAACATGTATTTATTCTGGGGTTAGGGTTAGACTACTAGCCTCTAAAAAGGTTTTTTTTGAACGCGTAACAATTTTCATGGGCTTTATGCCCGTTAGTATCTAATAAAAGTGTGCGTGTGCTGTAGTTTACTGTCAGATAGGCTGCTAGCCTACATAATACAGTAGCAGCCAGATTCCAGGAGTGGCGGTGCAACGCTATTGTTTAATGGTATGGGAAAAATTTTATAAATGTATTAATCACAAAAAACTATGTTTTAAGTGAAATGTTTGCGTTTGCCAAAAGCCTCAAAAGACACAACGTGCATCAGCACAGAGCTTTGACAACTGCGACAGCCCTGTATATGTCAACTGTACTTCAAACACTCACCACTGGGCAGATTGCTTAAGATTCAAACCTTTTCTCAAAGAGCCAAATTCATACTCTTGGAGTAGGTGGTGCTCTATACAGTACATTGGCAATTGTGGGTATTAAAGCTGGAGGCAATATACTTACACATTTTGCACTTTTATACAGCGGGGTGCAAAAATTTGGGCACCCCTGGTCAAAATGCCTTTTACAATTAATATCTAAGTGAACAGAAGCTAACCTGATCTCTATGGTAATTAGGGGGTGGGACTCGATTTAGCTGTATATTACAATGGAACAGTATGGAATACATGATTGGTAAAATGGCTGTAAGTCATCAAGGGTCTGAGGTATCAAACAAGCCTCAAACCATCACTCTGCTGCCAGATATGCAGTAGATATGGATGGATCACTTTAAGGGTTGTTTCTCCTGACAAATGTTCCTATTGAACTCTATGGAAAAATAAGTCAGGAGAAGAACCCCTTCAAGTTATCCATCCATATCTACTGTATTTCTGGCAGCAGAGTGATGGTTTAAGGCTTGTTTAATACGTCAGACCCTTGATGACTTAGAGCCATTTAGCCAACCATGCTACCATACTGTTCCAGTGTAATTTACAGCTAAATCTAGTCCCACCCCCCAATTCCCATAGAGATCCATTCAAATGCAGAGATGTTATAGTATCGCTTGTAAGAGTACCAGAAAATATCAAGTCTTTTGATGTTGTTGGGTCACAGACATCAGGAAGTCATGGCATGCAAAGGATATGCGACCAAATATAAAAAATTTAAAGGCACAGTCAACTTAGTGTATGTAAACGTCTGACCCACTGGAATTGTGATATAGTGAATTAAAAGTGAAATAATCTGTCTGTAAACAATTGTTGGAAAAATTACTTGTCATGCACAAAGTAGATGTCCTAACTGACTTGCCAACACTATAGTTTTCTAACATGAAATCTGTCCGAGTGGTTACAAATGAGTTTTAATGACTTCAACCTAAGTGTTTGTAAACTTCCGACTTCAACTGTACGTGTAAGGTTACATGTATAGACTGTTCGCAATTATCCTGGATCAAGCTATGATTTAGCCTATATTTGCCAAAAATTCCTGTAATCTTCTGGGGGGGGCAATCTTCTGTTACAGGACAATAGCTATCCATTAAAAACGTTGCTGATAACACCTATATCAAGCCTAATGCGCAAATTGTCATTTACACCAAAAGCGTGAATTGTCATTCAATGGAAAACTCTCGCACTGCAATAGGCAGACATTTGAGTTCTGAAAATGCGCTTCAGATGTCATTACAATACAGCTCACTTCATCTAGTCCTAGAGCCTGTAAGTAAATAGAATGGTTTTGACTGAAAAAAGTTCAAAACCTTGTCCAGTGTATTGTTTTTCAAATAGCCTAGGCTACAGCCCCCGGGATTAGCTATTTTTTCGATTAAAAAACGGTTAAAAAACTAAGATTAATTAAAATTTCACCATGTTAACTTCATATTTTTTAAATTACAGTGACCAGGTTTCCACACTTTCAGCTTATTAAAACCCAGCTGATTTCACCTGTTATTCCATAACTGAACAGAATGATGTTAAAGAGAACTAAGAGTCTAATTAGAAATGAAAACAAATTTGCAGTACATTACAGAATTCATTCACAATAAATTTTAATGCTATTCTCTGCATGTGCGCTTTAACTTCATGCAGGAGCAGGTCTGTTTTCCCTGCTTTAAATCACACTTTTCACAGTCTTCCTGGGAAAGTGGACTTGGTTTAAAGCTTTACGCTACCAGTAAAACAGGTTGGTCACATTTTCATAAGCAGGACATTATAAAACAAGGGACAATATGCTTGAACCGATGGGTTCCCATCAGCTTTAGTGTATTTAGTGCCGTCATTAAGGCAAAATAATGGTATTTATGTTATTAATCAATATTACAATGCACACAATGAACTTCGTCTGAAGCTTTAACTTCGAGAACTATATGAGAACAGCCTCATGGAATTGATGTTTGACAATCCTTCATTGTATAATCAAACGACATTCGTAAAACAAGCTGGAGAATTTGGCGTTGTCTCAGGTGAGACTGAAGCCATATTCTGGTAGCTTATTCTCAGCTGTTGCAGGTGCTTTTAACAAAATTTAACCAAATATATTTTCTAAAATAACAGCACTGTCAGGAATTACCGGGAACCCGTGCCGGTGTTAAACCCTAATGTTAAAGACTATTATTGTGTGTTTCAAAACACTTCATAATGGTTAGTCCGAATAATATTGATCATACTATTGATCCATATCGCCTATTCCTTGCTCGCACTACACACGCACTAGCATGATTGTATCGCCATTAGGGATGGGGTCGTGTACACGGTTAAGCACTATCCGTTTAGGACGGATTAACCGAAATCTTAAAATCATTTTTTAAATCATATTAATTATTTAAATGTTGCGTATAATTGTCCCTCGTACAATATTATGTATATATCTAAAGCATTTAAATATATCTAGATCGGAAATCACGTCAACAGAAGTAACGTTGATGGAAAAAATGCGGGAGTGAGTCAGTGAATTTGAGTGAAAGCATCAAAATGAACGGCTGAAAAGCTAAAGCCTGGAATTATTTTACAAAACAAGTCGACGCCAACTCGGTAACATGTACACTCTGTGGTGTCGTTTTAAGTGTGAAAGGGGGTAGTACCAGCTCAATGAACAATCATCTGCGATTAAAACACGCGAACGTAGATTTTAAACAAGATGCCGCGGTGGGTAATGCTAGCACCCAACCCCGAATAGGCTCCGTCTTCTACAAGTGCACTCCACATAGAGCTGCGAAAATCACCCAGCTGATCGCGGATATGATTGTGAAAGACACAAGACCGTTAAGCGAAGTGGATGCGCCAGGCTTTCGGTCTCTGATGGAGTATGTTGAGCCTCAGTCCCAAGCCAGTGGACAATAACAAAAACACTCCGTGATTGGACTGTTTTATTTGAATTTCATGACACTAGTGTATTTAATGAAAACATTTTGAAACAGTAAAGTATATTCTATTATATTCTAACCTATATTTACCTACTAACGTTAATCCTTCATAACTGCTTGCTTACTTACGAGCAGCTACCCGAGTTTCCGACCAGTATCGTTAGCCTCTATGGCTATGACGTCATGTTACGGTTAACCGCGGATACACGCCAACATTCTAAGTGTAAACGTGTACAAAAAAAAGCCAAAACCCCCATCCCTAATCGCCATCATATAAGCAATTCGCCAAGGTAGAAAAGCAGGCTTACTTTTAAAAGGAATGGGATATGACATTTTGATTGGTTTATTGCATGTTACGCCCAAGGCACACCTATAATTAATGAACAGACTAAGTTCAGCCCATTTGCACGTTGCGCTGTGCTTAGTGCTCAAAAAACTTGCTGTCAAACTAGCAAAAGTGGACTTGGACACGCCCTAAATGCACTTTACGCCATGCGTTTAGGCCAAGTGCTAAGATAGCCAAGATAGAGTCCATTGTTTGTTACTTTTCCTTTCTCTTTGTTTGCAGAAGCCATTTTCAATTGAATGTTCGCCGGAGCCGCATGTCAGAATAAAAGTCACGGAATTAAGTTTCCGCTCCATCATCTGCTGTTGTGTGTTGTTCAAATTATTGCGCATCTTACCCATCCCCTGGGTGTAAATCAAGCATTGGGTTACAATACCTTCTTTGGTTGTGGCCAAAAAGTTATATTTTGGCTTTGGCATTCGTATACTGTATGTTGCTTTGGATAAAAGCATCTGATAAGAAGCATATCATCTAAAAAGCAACGTATATATGTAACATTTCTCTGGTCAAATTATCTTTTATCTACTGAATTTATCAAAATAATTATATGCTGCCATCGTAATACCATGTGAATAACTGGGTATAAATGTGAATAAAGTCGTGTTCTGCACAAACCAAATATAAACCATTAACATTAGCGTTTAACATTTATTGATTCCCTGGACAGTGTAAGGCCATTTAAAATGCCATCATGATCATCTTGGGAATGTTATCTTTAACACTCTTAACATCAGTCTTAATTTTTCACAGTACAAACATTTATATGGTAGTCACTACTCTGAAGAGTATGAATTAGGCTCTTTGAGAGAACGTTTGAATCTTAAGCAATCTGCCCAGTGGTGAGAGTTTGAAGTACACTAGACATATACAGGGCTGAAGCAGTTATCAAACCTCTGTGCTGATGCACCTTGATGGAGAGCAGGCTGATGTTAGCGTTGGGGCTCATCAATTTAATTTCCTGTCTTTTGAGGCTTTTGGCAAATGCAAACATTTCACTTAAAACATTATTTTTTGTGATTCATTTCCTTAATTCTTTACACTGAAAGGTTTAATTAATACTTAGTATTATGATGCATGTAACCATCACTGGAAATTATTACCATATGAAATTCAAAACATCATCCCAAAACAAGTATTACATCGTATAGTAGTGTACCAAATGTGTAAATCATATTTTCTATGACACTGCATATGTACAGTATATTGAGTAGCCTAGACTATAGTGCTAATACAGTTGGGATTCATTCTGTAATCGACGAGGCTCACTGATGGGATCTCAATTCTTGAATGATAGAGCTAGAATGAAATTGACCAAATATTGTTGCCTGGTAATGGGAAATCCCATCATTGCCGAATGGGTTATCCCTGTATTTACCTGACATGGGAAAATCCCACATCTAATCTTAGCTCTAGGCCCTAGGGGGCATCTTAACTTCATTTTACCTATCTCCTGTGATAAATATGCATGTTGTGATCAGACCTTACGCACGTAGATCGGCCGATTTCAAGTTTTGCGCAAAATTTGTATTTTTCAAAATGCTATCTAACCATGAAGGAGTTGAGTACCAAAGCTGAAATTTGGTTGATGAGTAGATCTAATATATACACTACTCACAAAAAGTTAGGGATATTTGGCTTTCGGGTGAAATTTATGGAAAATGTAAGTTCACGCTACAGTGATATTATACGTATCATGAAAGTAGGGCATTTAAGTAGAAGCATGCAATGGTGATTTCCTCATCTCAAACAATTTATTGAAACAAAAGCCAACAACAGTGGTGGGTATACCACAACAAAAATGTCAATGTCTCAATAACTTGTCATGTGCCCTTGAGCATCAATTACAGCTTGACAACGACGTCTCATGCTGTTCACAAGTCGACTTATTGTCTGCTGAGGCATGGCATCCCACTCTTCTTGAAGGGCGGCCCTCAGGTCATTGAGGTTCTGGGGTACAGAGTTACGAGCCTCTACACGGTGAGTCAGCTGATCCCATAGGTTTTCTATGGGATTCAGGTCTGGAGAAAGTGCAGGCCACTCCATTTGAGGTACCTCAGTCTCCAGCAGCCTTTCCCTAATGATGCGACCTCGATGAGCTGGAGCATTGTCGTCCATGAAGATGAAATTAGGCCTGTGTTGTTCATGCAGGGGCACAATGACTGGATTAATGATGTTATTCAGGTAGTATGGGCTTGTCACTGTACCATTCACAAAGTGTAGGGCAGTTCTGTATTGACTAGACACACCTGCCACACTGTAACACCGCCACCACCAAAGGGTCGTCTGGTGACAACAGTGGCTGATGCATAGCGCTCTCCTTGACGTCTCCAACATCGTTGGCGGCCATCATTTCTGCTCAACGTGAATCGACTTTCATCAGAGAACAGCACTGAGGCCCACTGGTCCCTCGTCCAGCGTAAATGCTCCCTGGCCCATGCAAGACGATGACGCCTGTGCCTGGTGGTGTGGTCAGGTACCCTTGCAGGTCGTCTAGCACGCAGACCACGCTGATGTAAACGGTTTCGAATGGTCTGATGTGACACTTGGGTGCCTCTCACCTCCCTTAAATGTGCCTGGAGTTGAGTGGCATTCATCATCCGGTTCCGCAGGGCACTGTTCACAATGAAGCGGTCATCAGTGTGGGATGTGGCCAAAGGACGTCCACTTCTATGCCTTTCTGTGACTCTTCCAGTCTCTCTGTATCTCTGTTGCAACCTGCTGATGACACTCTGTGACACTCTAAGCTCAGTGGCCACTTCCCTCTGAGAACATCCTGTTTGAAGCCTCGCAATGGCGAGGTACTGTTGATCAATTGTTAGGTGTCGTCTTGGTCTCATGATGTCAAAATGTGAACAGCATGATGAAGAGGACTGTTTAAATACCAATTCTAATTGAACCAGGAAATTTATTGGTCGATTCATGGATCAAACACCTGTTGTGAATTTTGCCGTTCAGCTCCTTGTTAGAGAACAGCAAGTTGTGCAAAAAGTACTGAAACATTGAATAGTTGGACATGTGCATTCAAAAGTTTAGAGAAGGTCAAATTAATTTCACCTGTAAAGGTTATAGTGCATTTTAGGTTCATCCTGAAATTTCACCCGAAAGCCGAATATCCCTAACTTTTTGTGAGTAGTGTATGTTTAACTGTTGTAAATTTCAGAAAAAGCTTTAACTGTCCACATGGTGATCAATTGACAAAACGGACGGTTGTGTTTTTGACTTTTTTTCACCAGGACCCAACTGGTCATTCCTTTGCAAATTAATTGATTAGCCTGTACTTGCTTTTGACCATAGACATACACCTATAGATAATACATCTGTGATATGGGATGTATATGTCCACTCGTATGGGCACAGGGTGACCTCGAAAATCAACATGTGCGACTGAACAAAGTGGCTACTTTGGGTGCATATAACTTGAAAAGGGAAGGGGGTACAAGTAATCCAGATTCGTGCAATACGGAAGAAAGTAAGTTAGGATACCAAGTGTCAGCTCTATAGCTGTTACCAATCCCAAGTTATAAGCTTCCAAAGTCAGAAAAAATCACATTCGCGCGTTTTCACGACTCGCGAGCGCGAAAGACGGAGGTTTTGAGCAAATTTCAGGAGGCCATATCTCAGAAACGACATGTCGTATGAGGCAAATTTTGTGTGTGCGCTCATTTTTCACACAATGGATTATTATGATGGAGTTTAATCAAAATCTGAGAGGGTCATACAGGAACTTTCCAGAAAACTGGTTGATTTGACACGGAATGACCCGGATCATAAACTCCATGTCCACAAGTTTTGCAAAATCTGAGGATGATATGCAGAACTACTAAAGGTCTATGATGAAAAATATAGCAGTGTACCCTGTTGTCCATTAGTGTCTCCAAATGGCTAAATTGTGCACTGCTCTAAAAAAATTAATAATTATGATATATTTAACTACAAATCAACAGTTTTGGCTCATAAAACTCACTTTTGCATAATTTACAAGTGGGAATTACTATATTTTCATTAGTATAGGGGGGTAGATATCTATGGGTCCAAAACCCCTATGCAAAACATGTCATAAAATAAATAAAATTAGTTTTGTCCATTATGAAGCATATACATTTGCTCCTTCTGATGGCTTAAGATAAAAACATTGATATCAGTGTTACATACACTTAAATATGTTGCCTAATCATTCACTCTTGTACCTCAATAAAACATCACATGTCCCTGTACTCTACAGTATGTATACTTTTGTCCTGTGATTGCATTTTTCTGTAGTTTTTTTTTTTATTAAAAATTTTTTCCTAGTCATGACTCCAAGGAAATTTTTACCTTAATCTACCACATATCAGCGCACAGTAAATTGGAATGAGCATTTGTCATGCCCTAAGAGACAAGTATATACGCCATAGCCTATATTATGTACGATAACATGAACATAAAATAGTATTCCACCATCTGCAAAATGCTGCCAAATGTTCTATCTTCAATGAACATCGTTAGCCTACATCAAAAATACATTTAACGATTGCACTACAGTATGTGAAATGCACTCAAAATGCGAAAATAACAATAGGGTTATCAAACGTATTGGAAAGAGAGTGCTCGAGTGGAAACACGAACGTACATATGTAGCCAGCGAGAACAACGATGTTTTAGACGCAAAAATACTTGCATATCGGAAAAGGGAAACTCCCCTACCTAAAGTGTATTCTATAGAGCTTGCGTAATACTAGACCGTTAAAACGAAAACTGCCATCACGCTGGCAGACAATAAATGACCACTGAATTTTTAAAGGAACATCTCGACGTGTAAAACCAATGGTAGGATTGTATATTTATTTCATATTTAGTAGCATATATTGCTAGTAGAATACATGGTAGAATGAGACAGTACTTTCACAGTTTATTTTGAATTTGAGTGAGCAGGGCTTTTCACGGCTTTTCTGGCATACAATCAGGCTATTGTTGGGTTTATCTCGTTGCTATGACGTTATTCTAATTTCATATGATGAATAAATATATTTATGAACTCAAACATAGATGGAAGTCATGACATGCAAAGGATATGCAACCAAATATTAAATATGATAACTTTATTAAAGTTTATGTTAATTTGTCCAATTACTTCTGGTCCCCTAAAATGGGGGGAGGGGGCTATGTATAAACATGGCTACACTGTTCACTCGATTTGGACATAAAAACCCTGAAATTAAAGCTGAAAGTCTGCACTTTAACCTCATAGTCACTGTTCCATTTCAAAACCAATGCGCTGGAGTACAGAGCCAAAACAACAAAAATTGTGTCACTGAACAAATACTTATGGACCTGACTGTATATACATACTGTATATATACACACATATTACAGACTAGTGACAAATTAAAGGAAAAACGAACATAGTGTCTTAGTAAGGTGATGGGCCATCACAAACTGCCAGAACAGCTTCAATGTGCCTTGGCATAGATTCTAACTCTCGTCTAGTATAGATTCTAGTCTCTGAAACTCTACTGGAAAGATGGAACACCATTCTTCCAAAAGATATTCCCTAATTTGGTGTCTTACACCATCTAACACGCCGGTCCAAAATCTCCCATAGGTGTTCAATTGGGGTGAGATCTGGTGACTGCAAAGGCCGTACCACATGATTTATATCATTTTCACACTCATCAAACCATTCAGTGACCCCTCGTGCCCTGTGGGTGGGGGCATTGTCATCCTGAAACAGACCACTCCCATCAGGATCAAAATGTTTCATCATAGGATAAAGGTGATCACTCAGAATAACTTTCTATTGATTTGCAGTGACCCTTCCCTCCAAGAGTACAAGTGGACCCAAACCATGCCAAGAATATGCAAAATGCCCCCCACAGCATAACAGAGCCACCGGACCCCCCACACTGTAGGGGTTTTTCCTTTAATTTGTCACCGTCTGTACATATTTATGTATATATGTACAGTTGAAGTCGGAAGTTTACATACACTTAGGTTGAAGTCATTAAAACTCATTTTTAACCACTCCACAGATTTCACGTTAGCAAACTATAGTGTTGGCAAGTCAGTTAGGACATCTACTTTGTGCATGACACAAGTCATTTTTCCAACAATTGTTTACAGACAGATTATTTCACTTTTAATTCACTATATTACAATTCCAGTGGGTCAGAAGTTTACCAGTTCTCTGTGGACCAAACGGGGCTAAACTCACACACAATAAACTGCCTTGCATTACCTAACTTATCGATACATTCCGTCCGAGTTACTGACCAACTCACCATCTTCAAGTCCGTCTCAAGACCCACCTTTTCACCCTGGCCGTCCGTTACTCCCAAGTCCCCCATCCCTCGCCTATTCTCCTACTAGACTGTGCTGCACATGCCCCAATGCATCCTTAGCCTCTTGCTATTCTCACTCTGTCCATGCCTTTGTCCTTGTCTATATATTTTGTCTACTTTTGTCTCTCACCTTGTGCTGTAATCGTTTCCTAGTTTCTACGTAATCGTGTCTCGGTTTTGCTAGGGCTACATCAAATGTATTATTACTTTGGCTATTAAAGCCAATTGCACTCCTAAACATTATAATATTAGCGCACTGGAAATAAAGGCTTTAAGGGAAATGAAATCAAATCCTAAAATTGTAATTAAACCATCAGATAAGGGGGGTTCTATTGTAGTACAAAATTCAATAGACTATGAGGCGGAAGCATTGAGACAATTGAACAACAGGACATTCTACCAACCATTACCTAATAACCGTAAGGAATAATTAATAAAGGACCGCAATTGTATTCTCGACAAAGCATTGGGTAATAATGGGATCACACAGAAACAATATGAATTTCTTAAAGTTGAATTTTCATCCACACCCGTTTTTTATTTATGACCTAAAATTCATAAAAGTTTAATAAATCCTCCTGGTCGACCTATAATATCTAGTAATAACTATTTCCGAACCTTTAAGCCAATTTGTTGATCATTTCATTAAGGATATTGTTACATTGCCATCCCATGTAGCAGACACACGAGATGTGATTCGTTCGTTGGCCCAATTGACTATTCCAAGTGGCTCATTTTTGGTTTCGATTGATGTTGAAAGCTTATACACCAATATACCACATGAAGGTGGGTTGGAAGCCATGGCTTTCTTTTTTGAAGCTTCTGAACTTTTGTTAGATTTGACCAAATTTATTTTGAAATCCAATTATTTCATGTTTAACAATAAATTTTACATGCAGATCCAAGGGACGGCAATGGGTTCGTCCTTTGCGCCAAATTATGCAAATCTTTATATGGGCCACTGGGAAAAACTTTTTGTACATGATGAAAATGCCAATCCATTCTTCAAAAACCATTTATTTTGGAAGAGGTATATAGACGATATATTACTCGTTTTTACTGGCACTGAAAACAAGTTGCTTTCATTTAAAGACTACATAAATAATATATATCCATCACTGAAATTTACTATGGAATACAGTACTACTCAAATCCAATTTCTTGACCTTTCTATTAGAGTTAATGATGGGAGAGCACAAACTACAATTTTCCGCAAGGCCACGGACAGAAATACTATTTTACATGCGCATAGTTTTCATCCAAAACATATGATTGAAAATATACCGTATTGTCATTTTTTTGGCTTAAAACGAATATGTAGTGACGAAACGGACTATGAGTCAAAAGTAAAGGATATGCGACAACATTTTTTATTAATGTTTTTTAAGAGATGGACAATTGACAAGTCCTTTAGTAGAACTTTACAAAGGGATAGGAAGGACCTTTTGGCCCCCTCTACCACAATTGATGGGATTCGGGAGGATAGAGTTGCATTGGTGTCGGAATATAATAATATATCGCCCATAAAAAATATAATTTTGAAGCATTGGAATATTCTGCATTGTGATCCCCAACTCAGTTCATTAGTTTCCTCTCGCCCCAGATTTTGTTATAAGAGAAGTAAAAACCTTAGAGATCACTTGGTGACATCAATGTATAAATCCCCAAGCATGGGTTCTAATTGGCTGAGTAAAGAGGTACAAGGTAATTATCGTTGTGGTAAAAGTACTCATTGTTCTAATACTGTTGACACTAAGAAATTCCATCATCCGCGTACTGGTCAAGAATATACTATTGGGGGTTTCATTAACTGTAACTCTACACATATTTATACAGTGCATCCGGAAAGTATTCACAGTGCTTCACGTTTTCCACATTTTGTTCTGTTACAGCCTTATTCCAAAATTGATTAAATTCATTTTTTCTCTCAAAATTCTACACACAACACCCCATAATGACAATGTGAAAAAAGTTTTTTTGAGATTTTTGCAAATTTATTAAAAATAAAAAACTAAAATTTCTCATTTACATAAGTATTCATACCCTTTGCTTTAACGTATTTTTAAAGTATCATATTTCATATTTGGTCGCATATCCTTTACATGCTGTTCCTTCCTGAAGTCTGTGACCATCAACATCAAAAAAACTGTCGATATCTTATTTTCAGGTACTGTTACAAGCGATACTATAACCTCTCTGCATTTGAATGGATCTCTATGGAAATTGGGGGGTGAGACTAGATTCAGCTGTAAATTACACTGGTACAGTATGGAACACATGGCTGGCTAAATGGCTGTAAGTTATCAAGGTTCTGAGCTATCAAACGAGCCCCAAACCATCACTCTGTTGCCAGATATGGAGTAGATGTGGATGGATCACTTTAAGGGTTGTTTCTCCTGACTTTTTTCCCCATAGAGTTCTATAGGAAAATGAGTCCGGAGAAATAACCCTTGCAGTGATCCATCCACATCTACTCCATATCTGGCAACAGAGTGATGGTTTGGGGCTCGTTTGATAGCTCAGACCCTTGATAACTTAAAGCCCTTTAGCCAGCCATGTGTTCCATACTGTACCAGTGTAATTTACAGCTGAATCTAGTCTCACCCCCCAATTTCCATAGAGATCCATTCAAATGCAGATATACATTTATACATTATATACATTTTGGGGCTTTGTATATGTCCAATTTTTATGTCTGCTATTCATTGGTATTGTAGGCTAGTTATGTACTGTTAGACTTATTGAATTATGATGTGGTGGGAAATTGCACAAGCTGACCATGTATGGCATGATCAAAGGTATCATTATTACCATTTTTTCTTTATTGTTTTCCTTTCTGTGTTGTGTTCTGTTTTATAAAAGTTGCGCTGTGTCCCCATATTCCTTTATGGATAGCTCGTATTTAGCTGGTCTGTCATGTGTCCATTTCATCTAAGATTGGGGGTCATTCTTTAACAATTGATTATCACAAGGTGTTACTTCTTGTAACCATTATTCTGTATGACGATAGCTTACTTGATATCAAGTATTAATTGTTTCCTGTTGTAACCATTATTGATGTGTTAATTGGTGTTAATTGTTTCCTATTGTAACCATTATTGTGAATTACTAACTTAATTGATATTGTGAATGACTAAATTAATTGATATGACGTGCTAATTGTTTCTACAACATGATATGAGTCACCTGTGTCTAAGCTTGATTCACGAACGAACCTGACGAAGAGTTGTTCGTTCAACTTTTTAATAAATCTTTTTTGCATCTAAACGCTTTTTGCCTCTGAAGGTCAGTCTTTTAACTTTTTCGTTTGAGTGTGCGGACTGAACATTGGAGCTTTGCATTGTATATTTTCGCCCTGGTTTTCTCTTTTTCATGTATTATTGCTATCATTTATTAGCTAACGTTACGTATTTATAAAAGATAGCTCACACAATACGTTGCCTTCAACCCCACATATATTATATATTTCTTCGGCAAGTCCGCGTGCTCTACACCGATAGCTTGAAGCCACTGGCTAAGTAGCGCTGGGTCTCTCAGCAGATTAGGAAAGCTAACAGAGCCGGTGGCGTTGCACCGAGGAACGATACATCTCTGACTCCTTGGCATAATGCAGGCAAGTTAGCTAAAGATACCAAATAGTAAGACGTTGTAGATGAATAACTCCCTATGTAGCTCGATATAAGTCGTAATATCAACGTTAGCAGTAATACAAACCAATTCGTATTTGAACTTGAACTAGCTAGTTAGCAGTACAAGGGTCTCAGTCTCAAAGAGGAAAAAAAAAAAACGTTGGTCTCTGCTTTTATACCACGCGCCCAGCGGAGACCACCCCTAGGACCACTTCAACTCCACCCATTTTTATGTTAAGGATCTCGTGAGGTCACAAATCCCTGGAAACCAGCGTATTGGTAAGCCTACACAAAAACTCTGGAAAAAAACATTTTGACTAAACATGAGATTTTCGGACATAAACAGTTGTGTATGATCATAATCTAACCTAAAACATCCCAGTGGAACAGAACTTTACATACACTGTTAGTATTTGGTAGCATTGCCTTTAAATTGTTTAACTTGGGTCAAACGTTTCGGGTAGCCTTCCACAAGCTTCTCACAATAAGTTGCTGGAATTTTGGCCCATTCCTCTTGACAGAACTGGTGATATAGGACTCCTTTTACTGTGGATGTAGATGCTTTTGTACCTGTTCCCTCCAGCATCTTCACAAGGTCCTTTGCTGTTGTTCTTTGATTGATTTGCACTTTTCGCACCAAAGCACGTTCATCTCTAGGAGACAGAACGCGTCTCCTTCCTGAGCGGTATGACGGCTGTGTGGTCCCATGGTGTTTATACCTGCGTACTATTGTTTGTACAGACGAACATGGTACCTTCAGGCGTTTGGAAATTGCTCCCAAGGATGAACCAGACTTGTGGAGGTCCACAATTTTCTTTCTGAGGTCTTTTGATTTTTTTGATTTTCCCATGATGTCAAGTAAAGAGGCACTGAGTTTGAAGGTAGGCCTTAAAATACATCCACAGATATTGACTCAAATAATGTCAATTAGCCTATCAAAAGTTTCTAAAGTCATGACATCATTTTCTGGAATTTTCCAAGCTGTTTAAAGGCACAGTCAACTTAGTGTATGTAAACTTCTGACCCACTGGAATTGTGATATAGTGAAATTAAAAGTGAAATAATCTGTCTGCAAACAATTGTTGGAAAAATTACTTGTGTCATGCACAAAGTAGATGTCCTAACTGACTTGCCAATACTATAGTATGCTAACATGAAATCTGTGGAGTGGTTAAAAATGAGTTTTAATGACTTCAACCTAAGTGTATCTAAACTTCCGACTTCAACTGTACATGTATAAATATAAATACAATGGCTTTATGGACATAAAATATATTTAAATAACAATAATTATAGCACACCTATAGCTATATGTAACATTGACACCAAGCGTTTAAAATGGGTACTGCAGTCCAAATTCACATTATTGAAGAGAGTTGTCTCCGCCCGCCCCCTCCTCCCCAGACTCGAAGCTCATGCGGGTTGCCAGGTTGAACGAACACGAGTGCAAGACGAGCTGAGTGCAACATTATATTTTGAGACTTACTCTATTTCGACAATGACAAGCGACGACGAGTCCTACACTGTAAGTTCAGTGTTTCCCCTAGATTTTTTTTCAGGCCGGGCGGTGAAAGTGCGCCATTTTGCATAGAGGCGGAAACTATAATTACACCCTCATAATATCAGCGCTGCCATTGAAAATTTGAATTAGGCCTAACGGGAAACCGAAGCTGTTTTGGCAAGGGTTTTTCCAGATGCTATTTTGATCATTCCTGCATTCTGCGGTAAGGGAAATATTGCAGCTACATAAAAATAAAAATAAAAGATTATATAAAAAATAAAATAAAAGAATAATATTAAAAAAAAATTTCATTTTTTTTCCCCATTAAAATTATTTATTTTCCCTCTTGTCCAAGCCGGGCGGCACGTGAGTTTGGCCGGGCGGGCCGCCCGGCCAAGATAATGGTAGGGGAAACACTGAAGTTGATCAGCTAATGTATACGTTTGCAATTTATTTATATGTTTGCAAATTATAAACCAGCTCATGTGGATTTTTTATAACTCTGTCAATGTTAGCTAGATGCATGGCTGGCTATGTTTACGGTCACACAGATATAAGCTAACGTTAGGGGTATGTTTAGCTAGTAACTATATACATATATATTTAAATCTTTAGCTAGCTAGCCAAATGAAAACGATGTTGAACTTAGCTTAGGCATTCGTAAATCGGCTGTCGGAGTGCCGGAATACATCTGGTTGTTCGTAAAGGGCAGTGGGCGGAGTCAACTCGGAGAATAGTGAATCACACAGGCCAAAACAAATACAGACGTTCTGACCCGGAATGGAAATTTCAAAGGAGAACATACAGGCTGTAGCATTGTTGTCGAAGAAGCCAGTATTTCGGCTTAGCATGTTTCTTTAATCTCTGATGACATATCATGGTCATTTTATGATTTAGTACAGTAAATTTGTTACATATAGCTCCTTTAATTAGACAAGAAAGAATGCAACACACTACACATACATTTATCCAGTGCAGCTGTGGGGGCAAAAAAATCCTTTTTTTTTCTCTCTACAAAGGGCAGTTCCTTCCTGAGCAAGGGCCAATGTCATCAGAGGCCACTGCATAAATACCAACAAAAGCGTAGCCTAATTACAGTCCAGGTTGTTCATTCCTAAATGGCTGGATAAATCCATAGACCAAGACAAAAAAAAAATAAAAATAATAATAATCCCATATCACCACATGTACTGTGGGTTAAAATGTGAATTTGGTCCATCATAAGTTCCATTTGACGGAAATAAATTGGTCCAGACAATAATAGCCACTGTTTATCATATGCAAAACAGATATACACAGTAAATTTCCTCAATAATAAAATTAATTATTTCCCCATAAACCTTAGTCTATTTCTTGACACCGGATTTAGATGTTAGAATTAATTGTACAAATTTCATGTAGGTGGCTGCAAGAACCATAGATGGAAGGTAGGAATGTTTACCTCTGGTTAATGAAGACAGTTGTATGCTCTGGGAAGATTTCTTCCTTAATTTTTCAGCACCTGAGCAACAGACATCATAAACCATTAAATGGGGGGCATTCACAACAAACACATCAAAAACAACAAAAACTAGTCAAGAATTGGCTATTAAATTGTAAAGTGAGGTAAAAGAGAGGCAGACAATAAGGAAAATCCACAATAGGTCACAATATATAAAAATGATCCCGTCATGTTGAATTTAATATGGCAGAAATCCCTCGTCAGCATTAACTTTCTGTCAAGTAAATGTAACTGGAAAGGGGCAAGATTGCTGACATATTTCACCCTTAAGTGAAATTTATGACAGGGGAAATAAAACACCTGAGAGTCAGAAACCTTTTGAAGGGAGAAAATTAAAGATTCTAGGAGGTGTACGAGTGCCTCTGCATTGGGGGGGGGGGGGGGGGGGGGGGTGTATCTTCAAATTACAGGGTATCATAGAACTACAAGTGCAGGTTTAACAGGGACAACACAAAGACATAACAAGGATACAAGCTCACTATAACAGGTGCAAGGTGCAGGTAGTTGACAAGTGATGGACAGTTTGACACTCCAGCTGCATTGTCTCGCTGGCTTTCAGTTGTGATGAAAAGGGTTGGCGAGGGGGGGTGGGAGGTTTGTTAGGGTGATATCACTTACTGCAGGGAGTGCTCTTGTGGCAGACGAGGTGTGAGAAACTCAGGATAGACGAGAGTTCCGACTCGCTAGGCGCCGTGTCCGTGCACCCCTCTGCCTCTCG